>JBBDGP010001208.1:1887500-2487500 GCA_037952835.1 Lithobates septentrionalis | reverse complement strand
GTCAGGCGGGAGGAATTATTCAGAGTAATGTCTTCTTTAGCCAAACTTGGAAGTACTGTACAGACGGGAAGTAGTGGTCAAAAGGCGGAGGTAGAGCTCCGAGCACAAATAGATATACAGATTGTTCTAAAAAGGTTTACGGGTGAAGAAGTTATTCAGAGTGACTCTTTGCTACAACAGCCTATGTATTCTCTAAAGTAAATCTACCAAAGCCTATATGCAAAGAGTTATTCAGAGTGGCTCTTTGCTATTCACTTTAATTATTCTCAGATGACCATACTACTCCAGTTTTCCCATGAGAAGTTATTCAGAAGGACTGTTCATTATCCGCATTTGTTCTAAGTATTTGCATGGGAAGGCAAAGGAAAGATTATGAAGAGATAAAAAGAGCATCTCAGAAAAGCCTTTCCTTGTCTCAGTTCAAGTTATGTAAATAAAAGCAAGAGAAAAATTACAATATGGACTGTTTTTATTTCTATGGGCTGCGATGTGCTTGGTGGTGAATGTGATTTACGGATATAACAAACAAACAGCAGCTCCTACGGGGGTAGTGCGCTAAACTGAGGTCCCACCGAGATATCTGTTTCACGTTTGACTACTAGCCATCTCCCATAGCAACAGAGTCTGCATTTCAGTGACTGCTGCCAAGATAGTCTGCAATTTAATAGTGCCTGCCGCCAGGTGTCGCTGGGGAGGACTTTAAATATGTATAGCTACAATTCCTTGCACGCTGAACCAACAAGTGGGGGGTGGAGCCACGCCCCAGAGGAAAAGTTTGTCAGCGTTCAGCGTGCCACGCGCCAGATCGAAAAGGCAGAGGAAAATGGCGGAAGGTGTTTGGAGTACACCCGTCATGCAGCGGTTACCTGAGTTGCAGGACAGGGTCCTGATTGATACCCGTGTTCGTTTGGAGCTCACCGGAGGACTGGCACTAGGAGTGGTTAAAGGAGTAGAGAGACTTTGCATGATGTGTCCCGGATGTCGGAAGCCTACGGTTGGAGTCATCGCCTGGGCTCGGTGTGGGCATTGCAGTGCTCAGCTAACACGCCTGGGACCCGTTCAACAAGAAGTCAGATACTACTCCACCAGTCTGACAACCGCACTTTGTCTGCCGCAGATGCAAGTGACTCAGAAGGCTGGAGAGGGTCGTGTGTCGCCTGTCGTCTGATTCGGCTGAATCTGAGCCACCGGAGGACCAGGTAGGACCTGATGGGGGAGCCTGTAGCCTGGCCAGGGACCCAGGGACTGCTGGAGTCAGTGGACAGTCTCTGGAAGAAACCCCTGAAGAGCCGGCTGTAAGTCCTTTGTTGTGCCTGTCTGGAAGGAGCCTAGTTTGCAGGAGGGGGAATGCCTCGGGTGAGCCGGACAGGGTGAACAAGGGCCGGGCTGTAGATTGGGGATCACCGCAGGTTCTGGAGAAATATGGATCTATGGACAATTTGTTTGAGTGGTCATCCCCTAAAGAGGCTGAATCTAGTGATGAGAAAGAATGGTTCCTAGAGAGTTCTACCTAAGTGGAGGCTTCCACAGAAGCATCAGAGAAGTCACTCAGCTCATCTAAACTTCCAGTACCCCCCTTCAATATTTCAGCTACTGTCCTTCCTACCAGGGCAGCCACATATCAACAGTGGGTCAGCAGAGCTTCTGATTCCTGTGTTTTGCCTGGCCGAGGAAAGGCTTAAGAATTACCTAGACTTTCGAGGTTCCAGCGAGAAGTTCAAAGAAATGTTGCTCAGGAATGGGGCCTGGATTACACCTACGTTCCTGAATGGATCATGGAGATTGTTGAAAATTCCCGGGAAGCGTGGGAGGATAACCTTGTTTGGGACTATCTCCATGTTCCCAAACCCAAGCGGACACCTGATAGTGAGGTCTGGGTCCGATTCAAAGATATTCACCGTGAATGGAAACTTGGGAGGGCAATTTACAAGGAAAAAGTGTTGGTGGTAAAATCAGGGCAAAACACCTGCAGTTACTCCATCTCAGTAAAAGGACAAGGGGACAGTCGCAAAAGGTTACCTGACCCAAGGTATTACTTGTAAGCAGGACTACAGGAGAGGTAGTCACAAGTGTGCTTAAGTACCCATATTGACTGCGGGAAGGCAGATGGGTTAGGGGCTTTTTTTCCAAAATTGACTATTCAGCAGGAGATTCTCATTCAGGGTGCCTAACATGGACAAAGTTATGGACACTAGAATGTGCTGTCTCTGTTAAATCCCTTTGCCGCAAGTACTTTTAAATGGACTCCTGTTTAGGAGCCAAACAGAAAGTTTATTTGCCAATGGGCAGATGTGTTCATTTGCTTGGCATGTCTGTTCAGGGTGCGCTCTGCAGGAGGTCTGCTAAACTCCTTTTGAGGGAGTGACAATCCTGACAGAAACATACATGCCATAAAAAGAAAATCTGTATATTTGATTGATTACCCAATAGAGGATAATAACCCCCCTCTGTTTGGTAATGTGTAGTTAGTTGTAGAGACAGTGGCGTAACTAAAACCTTTAGGGCCCCGATGCAAGAAATCATGAAGGGCCCCCCTGACCCCTGGACAGCGCTTTTCCTAGGGGGATGTCTGATAAGAGGAGGAGCCGCGAGAGCCGCCGAGGTACCCCAGAAGTCGGTGTTCGGGGCCACTCTGTGCAAAACTAACTGCACAATGAAGGTATGACATGTTTATTATTTAAAAAAAAAAACCTTTACAATCACTTTAAGGGGTTAAAACAGGTGGTCAGGAGGCAACATATTGCCTCTTTACCGGTGGTCAAATGCCTCTGAAAAGTGATCTGAGCATGGATCGCTTTTCAGAGGAACAGCATTTTGTTGCTGGTACTTTGAACGAGCAAGAAAAAAAAAATCAGTCCTGATTGTACACATATAGGGTGTCAGGATTAAACGTGCATACATAAAACGTGCATACATAAAATGTGCATACATAACATCTAAACAGTGGCGGCTGGTGCTCAAAATTTTTTTGGGGGTGTAAACATTTTTTGAAAAAAAATCATGAAATGCAGCCACTGTGCCCATCAATTGCAGCCACTGTGCCCATCAATTGCAGCCACTGTGCCACTTAAATGCTGCCAGTGTGCCATCAAACGCAGCCACTGTGCCATCAATTGCAGCCACTGTGCCAAATGCTGCCACTATGCCCATCAAACACAGCCACTGTGCCCATCAAACGCAGCCACTGTGCCCATCAAACGCTGCCAGTGTGCCCATCAAACGCTGCCAGTGTGCCCATTAAATGCTGCCAGTGTGCCCATTAAATGCTGCCACTGTGCCATCAAACGCTGCCAGTGTGCCCATCAAACGCTGCCACTGTGCCCATTAAATGCTGCCAGTGTTCCATCAAACGCAGCCACTGTGCCATCAATTGCAGCCACTGTGCCAAATGCTGCCACTGTGCCCATCAAACGCAGCCAGTGTGCCCATCAAATGCTGCCTGTGTGCCCATAAAATGCTGCCAGTGTGCCCTTGAATGCCCCCAGTGTGACCCCCGACCGCTCACCAGCACTTACCCTGTCTTGGTGGGGCAGCGGGTGACTGCGACGAGTGGGGTCCTCCATGCGTCTCCTGCTGTCCTCATCTCCCGTCCTCTCCTCCTGATAGGCATCCAATAGCGGCGCCTGTCGTTTCAGCCAATCAGGTGATGGGTAACAGACCCGAGCACCTGATTGGCGGAGAGGCAGTTTAGTGTTAGTAGAGCGAATAGTCATTCGCTTTTCTAATACAGCTGAGTGACCTGTGAGGTCACCTTTTTTGATGCCTATTAGAGCCTATGGCTCTAATCCGGTGCTTCAAACCCGTCCCCCCCCCCCCGCCGCTGTAATTCAGGTTCCCAAAAAGGGGCTGGGCGCCTGAATAGGGGGTGGCAGCGGCGGCCATAGATAGATTCATGCAATGCATAAATCTATCTATCGGTGATAGAGGGGTGGCAGGAGGGGGGGTGGCGCCCGTGCGCCCTTAATGCACGGGCCATCACGGCATCTAAACACACACATAATATACACACATATACTGTATATACACACACAAACACATATACATATATAAATACACACACAAACACATAAACATATATAAATACACACATAAACACATATATAAATACACACATAAACACATATACATATATAAATACACACATAAACACAAATAAATACACACATAAACACATGCAAACACATACATGAACACACATATAAACACACATATAAGAACACACACATACAGAAAGCCTTTTCAAAAACGGCAGTGCTTTACCTTACCTCTTCCTGTCGGGTACTGCACTGTAGGGGGAGACAAAGAGCACAGCACACACTGCTTTCACTGATCAGTGTGACAAGCTCCCCGCACAGTGCCGACTACAGTTCGGCTGACGATGGGGAGATCGATCTCAGCCGCTCATCCTTACAGGATAAACAGGGGGCCCTCAAGGGCCCCCTGCAGCATGGGGCCCAGTCGCCATGGCGACCTCAGCGACCCCTATACTTCCGCCACTGTGTAGAGATATTTTGTGTCTTCTCTTAGGTGAACTGGAGATGTGACGGCTGTCTATTTTACAGATAGATGAAGGCCTGCAGTAAGCAGAGTATTCCTCTTGCGGGAGCAATGCTCTGATTCTGATTGTATGGAATGCTAGCTGTAGGGACCTACAGTTAGGTAATGTAAATTGTACAGAAAAATGTGTTATGTATCATTTGTACATTGACTATTGATGTTATCCCTTTTCAAGTTTATTTCCTTTTCCCCATTCCAACTTGATGTAATGAGATGCTCTTTCCTCTTTAAACTTGAGGAGGTACTCTAAATTCACTTCCCACAACTGGGGACAGTTGTGATTTAAATGGGGGGTGTGTGTAGCGGTCACTACCTTAAGGTAGGTGATCTTTCTTTGTTTAAATTACAGTTTCTGGTTGTTTATTTTGGGAACTGGGAGTGTCAGTGTAGTGCAGGGTGTGGCCACCTGTACTTGGACCCAGAGATGCCTCCTTGTACTTTCAGTGGAAATGGTTGTGGAAGAGAGGTTGGACTTGGGATCTGAGTGGCAGGCAGCTCATGTGTGGAGTTCTGGCCAATCATTAATTTGTTTGCCAGGAGGCGGGACTCCCATATAAGCTGGGGTCACATGCTGGTTTAGAGGAGTCCGGAGAGAGAGATCAGAGAAAGAGCCCCCCTTCGGGGAGGGAGCGAAGCGGAGTCCCCCCCTATGGGGAAGGAGGGGACCAGGCTACGCGGAGGAGAGAAGTTAGAGACACCGCACAGCACGTAGTCGCTGGTGTCGCTGCACGCCCCCTGCGGGGGGGGGGGGAGCGTGCCAGACCGGAGAGGAGGGATGGAGGAATCAACAGGGAGAAGTAGCAACTAAGCCGAAGAAGGCTGTATTCTGAGTGACTCAAAAAGGCCTAGGTAGAGCTCCGAGCAAAAATAGAGATACAGATTGTTCTAAAAAGGTTATTCAGAGTGACTCTTTGCTACAACAGCATATGTACTCTCTGAAGTAAATCTACCAAAGCCTATATGCAAAGAGTTATTCAGAGTGGCTCTTTGCTATTCACTTTAATTATTCTCAGATGACCATACTACTTTAGTTTTCCCATGAGAAGTTATTCAGAAGGACTGTTCATTATCCGCATTTGTTCTAAGTATTTGCATGGGAAGGTAAAGGAAAGATTATGAAGAGGTAAAAAGAGCATCTCAGAAAACCCCTTCCCTCTCTCAGTTCAAGTTATGTAAATAAAAGCAAGAGAAAAAGTACAATATGGACTGTTTCTATTTCTATGGGCTGCGATGTGCTTGGTGGGGAATGTGATTTACGGATATAACAAACAAACAGCAGCTCTTACGAGGGTAGTGCGCTACAGTTGTTACAAGGTCTCAGGTGTGAATGGGGAGCAGGTGTGTAAAATTTGGTGTTATCGCTCTCACTCTCTCATACTGGTCACTGGAAGTTCAACATGGCACCTCATGGTAAAGAACTCTCTGAGGATCTAAAAAAAAGAATTGTTGCTCTACATAAAGATGGCCTTGGGTATTAGAAGAGTGCCAAGATTGTGAAACTGAGCCGCAGCACGGTGGCCAAGACCATACAGCGGTTTAACAGGACAGGTTACAATAAGAACAGGCCTCGCCATAATCGACCAAAGAAGTTGAGTGCACATTCTCAGCGTCACATCCAGAGGTTGTCTTTGGGAAATAGACGTATGAGTGCTGCCAGCATTGCTGCACAGGTTGAATGAGGTGGGTAGTCAGCCTTTCAGTTCTCAGACCATACCGCGCACACTGCATCAAATTGGTCTGCATGGCTGTCATCCCAGAAATGAGGGTTCTTCTAAAGATGATGCAACAGAAAGCCTGCAGTTTGCTGAAGACAAGCAGACTAAGGACATGGATTACTGGAACCATGTCCTGTGGTCTGATGAGACCAAGAGAAAGGTATTTGGTTCAGATGGTGTCAAGCGTGTGTGGTGGCAACCAGGTGAGGAGTACAAAGACAAGTGGTCTTGCCTACAGTCAAGCATAGTGGTGGGATTGTCATGGTCTGGGGCTGCATGAGTGCTGACGGCACTAGGGAGCTACAATTCATGAACCATGAATGCCAACATGTACTGTGACATACTGAAGCAGAGCATGATCCCCTCCCTTCGGAGACTGGGCCGCAGGGCAGTATTTCAACATAACGACCCCAAACACACCCCCAAGACGACCATTGCCTTGCTAAAGAAGCTGAGGGTAAAGGTGATGAACTGGCCAAGCATGTATCCAGACCTAAACCCTATTGAGCATCTGTGGGGCATCCTCAAATGCAAGGTGGAGGAGCGCAAGGTCTCTAACATCCACCAGCTCCATGATGTTGTCATGGAGGAGTGGAAGAGGACTCCAGTGGCAACCTGTGAAGCTCTGGTCAACTCCATGCCCAAGAGAGTTAGGGCAGTGCTGGAAATATATTGGGGGGCACACAAAATATTGACACTTTGGGCCCAGTTGGGAAATTTGCACTTAGGGGTGTACTCACTTTTGTTGCCAGCGGTTTAGACATTAATGGCTGTGTGTTGAGTTATTTTGAGGGGACAGTAAATTTACACTGTTATACAAGCTGTACACTCACTACTTTACATTGTAACAAAGTGTCATTTCTTCAGTGTTGTCACATGAATAGATATAATAAAATATTTACAAAAAATGTGAGGGGTGTACAGCAGTAGGGAATGTCAAGCATCTTTTTTGGTATCATTTTACACAGAGCTGCTGTTAGAAATCACAGGGCCCCATATAGCCTACCTGACAGCATCCCCCGGACATATCAAGGCAATATTTTCCTTAAAAATACACTAAAATCATCATTGGCGGACACAAACATAACATAGCTTACAAGATTCTAAAAAAAAATCTAAAATTGCTAAATGTAAAAGATAAAACTGTATTGGAGTTATTAAAAAGTTCTGTGATTCACATAGATGCTGTGACCTGTACAGTATGAATAAGTGTTTTTTTTTTAATGGGCCAGAGAACCCGTGAATGTGAATTAGCCCTTAATTTTTTAAATATTTTTTTTTTTAATTTAAAATAATTTTTTACATTTAAAAAAAAAAAATTGTTATAATTTTTTTTTAAATGATTTGTTTAATTTTTAAAAATGTAAATTTTTTTTTTTACAATTTGTTATTATATTTTTCATTTTTTATGTACTGATCACTGTCCATTCAAACATAGGAAAGGGCCCGTAAAATACATATTTACCAGCCCCTTCCTCTGCTCTCCATCTGACACATGCCCTGTACCCACAGCAGTCGGCAGGACAGGGAAGCTGGTAGCATCGCAGGAAGGGACCGGAGGGGGTGGGTGATGGCACAGTGATTGGAGGGCACTCTAGGGAATCAGAAGAAGGCAGGAAAGGCAGGGGGATCAGTGCAGGGGAAGCAATTACAAAAAGATGCCATGTGTCTCTACGTGCAGCAGCTGAAAGCCAGCAGGAGGAAGAAAAACTGGCCTTTAGCTACTGCAGAGAGTCATGCAGGGCTCTCTATTCTGTAATTGCTGCCCAGGGTTTACTATTCTATAATTGCCCCTCCACCCTGCTGCACCCCCTGCTGTTTGGGCCCCCCTGTGTTCCCAGACCCCCTACAGAAGAACTGGTGGTCCCCCCTATCAGCGGCCCTGATATTACTAGTCAGAATTTTGAGAAGATCTGAAATGAGGGGAAGCGCTGCTGATTTTATTATCCAATCATGTACAAGCAAAAATGCTGTTTTTTATTTTCCTTGCATGTCCCCCTCAGATCTACAGCGACTGCAATTCCAAGTGCACTTGCAGTACAAAGTGGATTTGCCTTTAGTAAATGAACCCCTAAGTGTATTAGCAAGTTTTTTAACCACTTGCTTACTGGGCACGTAAACCCCCCTCCTGCCCAGACCAATTTTCAGCTTTTAGCGTTGTCACTCTTTGAATGACAATTGTGCAGTCATGCTACACTGTACCCAAATGACATTTTTATAATTTTTCCCCCCACAAATAGAGCTTTCTTTTGGTGGTATTTGATCACCTCTGGGTTTTTTATTTTTTGTTAAAAAAATTTAAAAAGACTGGATTAAAAAAAAAAAAAATACAAAACCGTCTTATATTTTGTTAATAAATTTTGCAAACAGGTAAGTTTTCTCCTTCATTGATGTACGCTGATGAGGCTACACTGATGGGTACTGATAGGCTGCACTGATGGGCACTAATAGGCTGCACTGGTGGGCACTGATAGGCTGCATTAATGGGCACTGTTAAGGTGACACTGATGGGCACTGATAAGGTGGCACTGATGGGCACTAATAGGTGGCACTGGTGAGCACTGATGAGGTGGCACTGGTGGGCACTGAGGTGGCACTGATGGGTGGTGCTGAAGGGCATTGATAGGTGGCACTGAAGAGCACTAATAGGTGGGCACTGATGTACTGGTGGGCACTGATTGGTGGGCACTGTTGGCACATATGAGGCGGCTTCACTTCTCCCTGCTCGGGACCGGTGTCCCTTTAACAGAAGCCAGTGATCGGCTTTTTTTTCTCCTCACACTGTCAGCGTGGGAAGAAAAACAAAAAAGATTACCGATCCCCTGTTTACATCACATGATCAGCTGTCATTGGCTGACAGCTGATCACGTGGTAAGGGCTCGGTCCCGATGACTCAGGTGATCACAGCACGCGCCGTGCGCACCCTACAGGGGAGCGCGGCTAGCTTGCAAAGGGGAGGACGTCTATTGACGTCCTCCCGGCAAAGCAGATCTGTGCTGTAGCCATCATTCGGCTATTTAAAATGTTTACTACAACTTTAAAGGAAACTTATAGGGAGGCTGCAATTTCTTTATGAAAATGGCAGTGTATATTTATATATAAACATGAAATGCTGGATTGCATGCTTTTAAGGCAGAATGCTCAATAAATTTAATTATATACAACGTATATGCACCTGTGTTTAGCTTTTAACAGATGGTTCAGAAATAATTTTTCTCAGAGTACAATATATTGATCATATAATAGATCGCAGTGCATTTGTTTTAAGTCACTATAAAAGTTCATGTTCTTTGATGTTGCTTTCACAATAAGCTTTGTTCAAATTTCTTTAAAATGATGCAAGTTGTGTTTTGTGTTTCTTTTTTTTACATTGTGATTATTATGTAGATTAGAGAACTAGAAACCAGATAAGAGAAATGGTTTCTGCTTATGTAATTACTCATCAAACTACATTCATTACCTGACATTCTTACAGAGGAGCATAATACCCCACATTAAATATGTTTCTCTTTTCCTTCTTACCTTATTTCCTGGGTTATTCTTAATAAACATATTCACATATCTAGCATATCCAGCACTGTCCTGCTGTAATCCGCCTGCCCACTGCTGCACAACTCATCGGGAGCCAGCTATCTCTTCAAAGTTCTTACAGCCAGCCCTCTGATGACGCAGGGAAGTGCATGTGCAGTACATTGAAGATTGACATGAAGTCTCCTCGTATGCATGATGTGAGTATCCCAGGAGGCTACTGGCAGCTGGGTCAATGTCATTATCGCCTAGGCAAGAAGAAAATTAGAACAGCTCAAAATTAAGGTATTTCCCCCACTAAAAAAAGCACTTTTTTAGAAAGGAAATATTTTATCATAATGGTAAGACAATTTGTTGGTCTTAAAGTGCTTGTAAATGTATTTTTTTTTAAATAACACACTGGTTTATACCTTCTCTTCTCAGGATCCCCGCCAGGGCTTCTGGCACATTCCTCTCTGGCGATTGCCCCCATAGGAAGCCGCTTCCTATAGGATAACTCATGTGGGCTTGCTCTCTAGCTACGCTGCTTGCGTCTATAGACACAGACATTGGGACTCGGCCTCGCCCCCTACTCCCTCGTCACTGGCTTTGATTGTCAGCTGCGGGGCCAATGGCTCCTGCTGCCTCAATAAAGCCTGTGAGACCAGGAGGTGAGGGGAGAGAGCTCCTGCAGATGACCACAGCTCTGTATTGAATGTGGGCTCGGGTAAGTATAAAGAGGGGTGGGATACTACTACCTAAACGTTTTTTACCTTAATGCAAAGAATGGATTAAAGGAGAAGTCCAGCCTGAGCTTGTTTGGCTGGACTTCTCAAATGAGTCACAGGAGTGCAATTCGTATTGCACTCCTGTGACCCATTTTTAGCAGAGAGCGGTCTGAAGTCCGCTCTCTGCTGACATCACTGAAATCAGTTCAGGCACCGTGTCATCATGACAATGAAGTCTGGATCTGCCAGGTGCCTGGACTGATGCCTGTCTCAGCCTCTCAGCGAGCCACTGAGATGGCCGATCCCCGCCCCTCCACAGCTCAGCACTCAAGTGAGCATGGAGGAGCAGAGAGGAGAGCTGCTGGTTGACAGTCAGCAGCTCTCCTCTCGGGGATCTGTGAGAACCGAGCCATCAACGGTGTTCGATTGATCGGTTCTCAGTGCAGAGGCACCGGGGGACAGATGCAGCATCAGACCAATGCTGCATCCACCGAGGTAAGTAGAAATTTGGCAAAAAAAAAGCCATACTTCTCTTTTAAAGCGGAGTTCCACCCAAACAAGGACTTCCGCTTTAAGAAGACTGTGCATGGGATTATAGAATAGAAATGTACAATTGTCGCTAAAAAGTGGAACTTTGTGAAGTTCGAAAAATATAATATAATGACCTTTATGTATTAGGGAAGTTAAAAGACCTTATTTCAAAGATAATTATCCTTTAAGTTCCTTAACCCTCTTCCAGCTACCCCTCACTCCCTCCCCAAAGTTGTATACCCACTTGTCTATGTTCTTGTAAGATTTTTTTTTGCTGTGCAGACCACATCTTTTGGCATTTACAGAAAAAAAAATATATATATTCTTATGTAGAGGCCATCTATTATTTGTCTGTAGGGATTACTTATTGATGACTCCAGCAGAATATAGGCATCTTTTAAAGTGAACCTGTACTTTGTCCATGCATGGCAAAACAACTGATTTACTTAACTGTCCACTTACCTTCTCTTCATTTTCCCATTGCGCTGCTCACTTGTAGCAATGAAAATAGGAGCACTGCAAGTTTCAAATGGATCTGGAATAAGCTTCTTCAGCCTAATAACTTATTCCCTGACCCATATAGTATTGTAGGGGATTTGTGAGTCTTTGCTGCGTCATGGATGGTAGGTAAGAGTCACATGCTCCCCCAAACCCAAAAACATTTTATGTTGCTTAGTTCAACAAAAGGAGCTGTGGGGTAGGAAACAGAGCATGATTATAAGTGCAGGAGAGGGAAAGACAATCAAACAATCCAGTTGATTTGTCCTACGTGGATAAAATAGTTTTATTTCATATTGAAAGTGCACAAAGCTGCACTGGGTTTCTGACAACGTTGTCATGAATGTTTTTCTGATGATGTGGTGAAGGTTGCTTTTTTGTGAATTTTATCATTTGTATTAATAAACATCATTTTTGATAATTATACCGCTGTGTGTTTCCCGTTGGAGTCACCTTCACTTTGGCATCCTAATACCTTAGTTTACCCTTTTTTTCCAGACTGTTAATTGGCTCTGGGATCTCCCACTCCCAAAAGGGGTGAGTTGGTCACTTATCAAATTTATTTAATTTAATAATATTTAATATTTAAGTGATGTTTTTCCCTTTTTTATCACAATTTCAACCAGGACAGGGGCTTTTGGAGGGGACTGCAGGGTAGCCTCTAGCCTACTGACTATGGGCCCTGGCTTTTGAGGGAGCTCTATTCTTTGGGATGTGTGTGCCTGGGGGACCTTTGGAGTAGTTTTGCTTTGGATTCGGGTCCATGTCTCCCCGTAACATACAGACTCTGAGAACCTAGGACCTGGATACAGATTTTGGGCCTCTGTGCTCAAACCAGCAATGACTGCCTCACCCCCCTTGACCCAGAGACTCAGAATAGATGTTAATATAATAGGCTCAAACAACCTGATGCTGGTGTCTCCTGCTGTTATGTGTAATCTGTTTATTAAGGTGTCTTTCTCTCATTGTATAATTACCCATTGTGTGTCTCCTAGGTGTGAATCCCCATTGTTAAACGAGTCACCTATTGTTTCTGTCGGTTTGCTTGTATTGTGTCCACCTCACCTCCTTACCAAACTATTGTTAGATCCCTGATTGATCAAAGCATTGTCTGGCTGTTGATTGCCTTACTGTTTACTGTTTGCATTGTTTAGGATAACGTGATCAAGCTCTTGATTTTGTGTGGCATATTTTCTGTGTGAATTTACAATAAAGTCAGTTCCAGTTTGCACATAAGCTAGTGTCATATAGTTCTTGGGTGCAATTAGCAGCTATAATACTTGGTTCCTGGTTCTAGAGTGGAAGAAGCTTTATCTTGATGGAAACACCCAAGCAGGGTACTAGGTTGTCCGTCACAATATTGAACTGGCCATGTTACTTGATGACAGTTATCTGGTTGGGACTATTATGTTGCCAGCAATATGTGTAAGTATGTGGTTCTGGTCAGAAGTATTTAACAGTTGCACTGAAAAAGCTGAATTAAATTAGCTGAGAAATTATAGTCAACATTTCATTCCAAGTCAACATTATTGCTTATTGTGAGGATCTGTGGTGGGAGTACTGAGGATGTTGGAGTTTACTCATAGCCACAGGCAAAATAGAGAAAGGCTTTGGGTTCTTGGAATTCCAATGTCAGAGCTTCTAATGGTGAGGCTCGGAACTTTTATGCCTTGCACTTGCAGAGTCGGATCCACAGGATGACTTCACTGATCGTAACTGTTAGCTAGGCACTTAAAGTGGATGTAAACCCTCACATATATCCAGTGAAGTGAACAGCCTCAGATGATACACAGGGATAAAAGAAATCTCCCTATATAAGTTTTACATGTATATCTGCTGTCTTCGTCTGTATATATCCTTTGGAAAGTGATCTTCCTGGTCAGCACTGGGAGAGGATTATTGGCATACAGCCAAGACAGCTAATTGGAGGAAAGGCACACACCCCCTCTCCTCATAGGCAAAGGAAGAAAGGAATGTTCAGAGGTCTGCTCTTAGACAGCAAGCTGACTGCTAATCTATTTATAGCAACCTCCCCCGACACTTCTATTTCCCATCTCGGAGAATGTGTGAGAAGTTATTAGGCTAATAAAAAAGCTACGGAGCAAGAGACAGCTACAGGACATAGTGCTTTGGAGAGAGAAAAGAAAACACTGCAGATATATGTGCCCAGCTCAAATTTCATGAATCAGGTTTACATCCACTTTAAGGGCCAAGCATTTTCTGGCACTTTTTGTCTTAAGTAAAAATATGTATTTTTTGGTAGAAAATTACTTAGAACCCCCAAACATTATATTTTTTTTAGCAGAGACCCTAGAAAATAAAATGTGCAATCTTTGCAATTTTTTATATCACATGATATTAGTGCAGCAATTTTTCAAATGCATCTTTTTTGGAAATATACTTGAATGAATTCTAATGCAAAAAACACAATATGTAACACCATTTTTTGGTAAAAAATATAAAAGATGATGTTCTTTACGAGTAAATATATACCTAACATGTCACACTTTAAAATTGTGCATGCTTGTGGAATGGTGACTACGATACTTCAAAAATTTACAGGTTACCTGTTCAGATTTTCAGAGGAGGTCTAGCACTAGAACTATTGCTCTCACTATAACATTCGCCTCCATACCTCATATGTGTGGTGCAAAAACCATTCACATATGCATGCACGACTTCTGCGCGTGAGCACAGAGGGATGGGGATTTATTTATTTATCAATAAAACATTGATCTTTTGCTTTGTTTACTTCTGCCCTAGACCTGAAAATGAAGTCATGACGTCACTCCGGTTCTTCTAGATTATAGAGGAGGGGAGAGACAATCTGGTCTCTCCTCACCTCTGTGACCAGCTGCGCGAACCATCAAATCATTTTCTGGGCTTGCCAGTAAGAATGGTAAGCCTGAGAAACACCGGCGAGGGAGGGCTCCCACTGCTTCTGAAAGCGATCCAGCAGCTAAATCACTTGTTCGGATCACTTTTATGAGAACGAGAATCGCAGGTTATAAAAAAAATATCAGGGTTATGGCTGATAGCTTCTGCCATAACCCCAGTAAACCACTTCAAAGCCATAACCTATATATAAGTATCATGGTCTTTAACTGGCTAGTTAAGTTAAAACAGGATTAAACCCAACACCAAAAATGTAATACATTGCAGCTTACCAATCCTTAGATGTGGTGGCTGTATTTGTTTTCTTTTCTTAGGCTTTTTTTCTTTGTTTTCACCTGGCTATCTGGCATATAACACTGCTCCTGTATTAGAGTGTCCTCACTCTGGATGAAGGAGCACAAGGGCACCTTTGGACAGCATCATTGTCAGTCTGGGGGAGGGGAGTTTCAGATCATTGTAAGCAGTGGTAAATTGTTTGTCTCAACACTTTAAACAGCTACGTCTGTAATGCCGCGTACACACGGTCGTACTTTTCGTCTACAAAAGTCAGACAGCCTGTCCGACAGACTTCCGGCAGACTTTCGGCGGACTTGCGGCGGACTTGCGGCATACTTTCTAACGAACGGACTTGCCTACACACGACCACACAAAAGTCTGACGGATTCGTACGTGATGACGTACACCGGACTAAAATAAGGAAGTTCATAGCCAGTAGCCAATAGGTGCCCTAGTGTGGCTTTTTGTCCGTCGGACTAGCACACAGACGAGCGGATTTCGGGGTCCGTCGTAGTTACGAAGTAAAGATTTAAAGCATGTTTCAAATCTAAAGTACGTCGGATTTGAGGCTAAAAAAGTACGTTGAAAGTCCGGAGAAGCCCACACACGATCGGATTACCAGCCAGCTTTAGTCCGTCAGCGTCCGTTGGACTTTTGTAGACGAAAAGTACGACCGTGTGTACGCGGCATAAGACAACTTGTTCTGTTGAAAAAACAGACTTACTGGCTGGATCAGCATATGAAAATAAGGTAAAGATATTCTTTTTTCTCATACTTAACAAAATGTACTACACTATATACTGTATGTCCCCTCCGGCTGTTTTTTTTTTTGGATCACCTAACCCTGGCGATTAAGAGTGCTTAGGAGAAGATTCTGTTCCAATCCCCCCATGGTTTGGGTCTGGGTTTTGCATAGCCTGATGGTCACTTTGTTGGCCAAAGTGTTCTGGTGAGTGTGGAGAATATATGCACATAGCAGATCACTTTAAAATAAGATTTGGGCACTTAGCACTTTGAAAACACAGTGTTTGGCAATCAACTATCAGTTGTTTTAACTTTTAGAAAAATAATTTTGTCTACATTGTCTACCTGGAGTGAGGTCAGACAGAAGAATTTACAGAGGACTCTGGACCAACAACTTAATGAATTTAAAGAGTAAGATCCCTTTCACACTGAGACGCTTTAAAAATGCTCCCCATGCATCGCAATGGATGCTTTCGCAATGAGGCGTTGCGCAGGCGGGGCATTGAGAAAAGTTCTGCAAGCAGCATTTCTGGAGCATCTTTGGGACGCTGAAAAAAGCACTTAAAAAATGCCCCTCTCCATTGAAATGAATAGGAAGTGCTTTAAAAGTGGCTTAAAAATGCATGAAAACCGCCCTGAAACGGTGGGAAGGTCACATGATTGCACTGAAGTGTAGAATGTTGGGATATTAGGAAATCCAGTTTGTAGAGGAGGATAGGAGCAGAGATAATATGGAAGCTGAAAGAGAGCAGCCACAACAGCAGGCCAGACATGAAGAAGTGGTCAGACCAAACAGAGCCTATGAACCTGAGGAGATCATAAATACAATGAGGGGCTATCCTGAAGTATGGGATCTGAAGAATGCAAATTATGCCAACCGCAGCAAGAGGACAATGGCATGGAACAAGATCGTGGAAAAACACATCCTAAAGTGGAATGACCAGGAAGGGAAGAGCCAGAAAAAGTGAGTCCCAGAAGTCCCAAATCCCTAACCTTTAACTCTAATCCCGCTTCCCATAGTCCCAAATTCCTAACTCTAAAACTAAGCCCACTCCCACTAGTCCCAAATCCCCAACTCTTAACCCTAATCCTGCTCCCACTAGTCCCAAAACCCTAACCCTAATCCCGCTCTCCCTAGTCCCAAATCCCTAACCCTATTACTGCTCCCACTAGTCCCAAATCTCTAACCCCAACCATAATCCCGCTCCCACCAGTCCAAAATCCCTAACCCTAATCCTGCTCCCACTAGTCCCAAATCCCTAACCCTAACCCTAATCCCACTTCCACTAGTCCCAAATACCTAACCCTAATCCCACTCGCACTAGTCCCAAATCCCTCACCCTAACCCCACTCTGTCAGGGCTGGGCTCTGCCATTCCTTCTCTGAGCTGGCCGCTCAGCTGTCGGCTAATTGCCAGCTGCTTTCTCTCCACAGTGACTCAGCTGTTGATGATCTTTTCGTCAGTCCTGGCTACTTAAAGCCGTCCAGCTCACTTCATCCCTGCCATCGCCTTTGGTCACATCTCAGAGACTTTCTCCTGCGTTCCTGTTGAAGACTTGCTCGGCTGAAGTCCCTTCTGATCCTGCTTGCTGTACTACTATGTTGATCTCTGGCTCTCTGACATTGGCATTGGCTGACTACCCGATCTGGTTACTGAACTCTGGCTATGTATTGACTACGCTTACTCTGTTTACCTTTTTATTATTATTAAACAAGTGTGATTAACTCTACTTCTGTCTCGGATTAATTCATGGTTTCTGACAGTAGGCGAAGGCCATGATTTCAGAAGATGCAGTCAGTCCACTTGTTCGTAATATTTTTTCCAGATTGGATGACCAGGATCACCGCATGGATCAGTTTGCTTTGGCGTTACAAATGCTCCTGAGTCGCACAGCTCACCTGGAATCTTCCAGTATGGCTTCTCCGGTACAACCTGTGTTGCAGGCCGTCCCTTCTGCTGCTCCAGTCTCTGTGCAGGCACCCGCCTTGAGTATTACCTCTATAAGAGGCATGTCTGGTTCTGCTCTGCTTCCCCAGCAATTTGGGGGCGATCCAGTTCAATGCAGAGGGTTTCTCAACCAGGTTGAGATATACTTTGAGATGCTGCCCCAGGTGTTTCCCACGGACAGAAGCAAAGTAGGTTTCGTGATATCTTTGCTTTCTGAGAGAGCCTTGGCCTGGGGAAACCCTCTATGGGAGACGCAAAAACCCATGGTCCTGAGTTACCCAGAATTTGTGGCTTCCTTCAAAAGGGTATTTGATGTTCCCACACGCTCTGCTTCTGCTGCCAAGAGTTCCTCATGTCCATCAAACAAAGTACGAGAACTGTTGCCGATTATGCCATTGAATTCCGTACTCTGGCAGCAGAGGTTGCTTGGAACAATGAGGCCCTCGTGGCTGCCTTCTCTCATGGTCTCTCGGATAAGATCAAGGATGAGATAGCAGCCCGAGATATACCCACTGAGCTGGAGAGGTTGATCACATTTGACATCCTCATTGCCTCCTGTACATTTGTCTCCGAGCTTTGCAGTCCCACCCTTGCCTCCCTCACCTCCCATGCCTCCTGGTACCGAGTCGGTCTGTGAAGATGAACCCATGCACTTGGGCTTCACGCGACTCTCTTCAGATGAGAGAGCCCTTAGGAGGAGGGAGGGATTGTGTCTTTATTGTGGCCAGGCTGGTCACTTTTTGAAGTCTTGTCTCACCCATCCAGGGAACGCCCGAACCTTGAGGTCCTGTCAGGGACAGACCTTAGCTGGCATTGTTTCGTCTCCAGTTTCCCAGAAAATAAGCCGCTGGTTTTGGTTGCCCTGTCTTGGGCTGAGTCATCTGTCGAGATACAGGCTCTAATCGACTCTGGGGCTGCAGGCCTGTTCATTGATGCTGCCTTTGTATCGAAGCACTCGATTCCTCTGCAGGTGTGTGACACTCCATTTGCCATTGAGGCTCTTGATGGGAGACCTCTACAGCCTGCCCATGTGACTCATGAGACTGTTCCGTTGACCATGGCGTAGGGGCCCTTCACCATGAGATAATCCAATTCCAAGTTATTTCCTCACCTAAGTTTCTGCTGTTTATTGGTTATCCTTGGTTACAGAGACACAACCCTTCTTTTGATTGGCTCTGTGCTGAGGTTCTGTCTTGGTCGCCACAGTTCAGTGAGAGATGCTTCCAGAAGATAGCCAAGGTCCTGTGCACCTCTTCACTCTCCTCCCTGCTGCAGGAATACCCCAATTTTAGCGATGTCAAGCCGGTACTTTGCCTCCACATCGGTCATATGATTGTGCAATTAACCTTCAACCTGGTGCCATACCCCCCCGTGGCTGGGTTTACCCTTTGTCGGTCTTGGAGGATAAGGCCATGGAGGAGGATGTTGCAAAAGCACTTTCTCGAGGTTTTATCCGCAAATCCTCATCTCCTGCTGGTGCTGGTTTCTTTTTTGTGAAGAAGAATAAGAGTGGTGAACTGAGACCTTGTATCGATTATAGGGGTCTCAACCGTTTCACGATTAAGAATGCCTAACCCATTCCGTTGATCACGGAATTATTTGATCGCGCTTGCCATATTTTCCTAGTCCCTGGAGAGCCACCACACAGATGTCTGTCGTGTGCTTCAATGACTAAGAGCGAACAATCTCTATTGTAAATTGGAAAAGTGCGAATTCCATTGTGAACAGGTTAAATTCCTGGGCTATGTCATTTCCACTGCTGGTCTTTTGATGGACCCAGTGAAACTTTTAGCAGTCAGCACTATAGTGGCCTCGACCCATGGATTTACGTCCTCTGCAGCGTTTTCTTGGCTTTGCCAACTATTTTCGGAAGTTTATTTGTAACTTCTCGTCTCTGGTCAAGCCCCTGACTGATATGACTAGGAAAGACGGCAACCCACAGAGTTGGTCTCCGGAGTCCATTAAGGCCTTTGAGAGTCTCAAGGCTGCCTTTGTTTCTGCTCCTGTGTTGGCACACCCTGATCCTATGTTGGCTTTTATCCTAGAAGTTGATGCTTCTGAGACTGGAGTTGGCGCCCTTCTGTCTCAACGTCCTAACTCTGAGTGCGCTATGCATCCGTGTGGCTACTTTTCCAAGAAATTGTCACCGGCAGAGTGCAATTACGAGATTGGTGACAGAGAGCTGTTGGCGATCATTTTAGCCCTGAAAGGATGGAGACATCTTCTTGAAGGTACCACTGTGCCGGTTCTCATTCTTACTGACCATAAGAATCTCTCCCAGGAGGGCGCGATGGGCACTTTTCTTGTCAAGTTTTAATTACATTGTCTCATTCTTACCATGTTCTAAGAATGTAAGGGCTTACGCCTTGTCAGAACAATTTTCCTCCACTTCCAAGATGGAGTCAGTTCCAGTCCCTGTGATTCCTCCTGATCGTATTCTGGCTGCAGTTCGAACCAGTCTTACTTCTCCTTTGGGTGACAAAATTCTTGCTGCTAAGGTCGATGCTCCTCCTGAGAAACCTTGTGACCGCTGCTTTGTTGCTGAGAGTCTCCGTACTGCTGTGCTCCAGACTTACCATTCTCCCAGGCTGCTGGCCACCCTGGGAAGAATCAACTCTTTTGGGCCATTTCCCAACAATTCTGGTGGCCTAGTCTACTGTACGTGCTGATGTAACCGCCTTTGTTGCTGCCTGTTCCGTGTGTGCTCAGAGTAATGCCCCGTACACACGGTCGGATTTTCCGACGGAAAATGTGTGATAGGACCTTGTTGTCGGAAATTCCGACCGTGTGTAGGCTCCATCACACATTTTCCATCGGATTTTCCGACACACAAAGTTTGAGAGCAGGCTATAAAATTTTCCGACAACAAAATCTGTTGTCGGAAATTCCGATCGTGTGTACACAAATTCGACGGACAAAGTGCCACGCATGCTCAGAATAAATAAAGAGATGAAAGCTATTGGCCACTGCCCCTTTATAGTCCCGACGTACGTGTTTTACGTCACCGCGTTCAGAATGATCGGATTTTCCGACAACTTTGTGTGACCGTGTGTATGCAAGACAAGTTTGAGCCAACATCTGTCGGAAAAAATCCTAGGATTTTGTTGTCGGAATGTCCGAACAAAGTCCGACCGTGTGTACGGGGCATAAGACTCCACGACACCTTCCAGTGGGCCTCCTACAACCCATACCCAATGGAGAGAGGCCCTGGACCCACCTGTCTATGGATTTCATTGTGGAGTTGCCCAACTCCCAGGGCAACACAGTTATCCTTATGGTGGTTGACCGGTTCTCGAAAATGTCGCATTGTATTCCACTCAAGAAGTTGCCTACTTCTAAGGAACTGGCTTCTATTTTTGCTCGGGAGATCTTCCGCTTACATGGGCTACCCAAGGTAATTGTCTCAGACAGGGGTAGTCAGTTTGTTTCCTTTTGTGCACAGTTGGGTATTCAGCTTGCTTTCTCCTCTGCGTATCACCCGCAGTCTAATGGGGCCACAGAACGAGCCAATCAGTCCTTGGAGCAATTCCTACATTGCTATATTTCTGACCATCATAACAACTGGTCAGACCTCTTACTGTGGGCGGAGTTTGCTCACAATAGTGCCTTGAATTCAGCTTCCCGTTTGTCCCCGTTTATGGCGAACTATGGTTTCCACCCTTCTGTGTTGCCTGCCTCGTTTGTTCTGCAGAGTATTCCTGTGTTAGAAAAGCATCTCCGTGGCCTTCGTTCCACTTGGACACAAGTCTAGGAGGCTTTACGACATGCCAACGATAGGTACAGACTCCATGCTGACCACAGACGCCTGCCTGCGCCTTTCTACTAGGTTGGGGACAGAGTCTGGCTGTTGTCTCACAACCTCTGACTTCGTGTTCCTTCTTTGAAGTTCGCACCTTGGTTTTTTGGGCCTTTCCGTATCCTTTGCAGGATTAATCCAGTGGCTTACGCGTTGGACCTTCCTCCTAGTATGTGCATCTCAAATGCGTTTCATGTCTCCTTATTGAAACTGTTGGTCTGCAACCGATTTACCACCTCAGTGCCACGTCCTCACCCTATACAGGTTGAGAACCATGAGGAGTATGAAGTACAATCCATTGCTGACTCCTGTAGGTTCCGTGGGCGCATACAGTACCTGGTGCATTGGAAGGGGTACAGTCTGGAGGAACGCTCTTGGGTCTCATGCTCGGACGTACATGCCCCTGTCCTCCTCCGTGATTTCCACAGACGGTTTCCCCTCAAGGGGGGGGGTCGTTGAGGAGGGGGTACTGTCAGGGCTGGGCTCAGCCCTTCCTTCTCTGAGCTGGCCGCTCAGCTGTCACCTAATTGCAAGCTCCTTTCTCTCCACAGTGACTCAGCTGTTGATGATCTGCTCGTCAGTCCTGGCTACTTAAAGCCGTCCAGCTCACTTCATCTCTGCCTTTGCCTTTGGTCACATCTCAGAGACTTTTTCCTGCGTTCCTGTTGAAGACTTGCTCAGCTGATGTCCCTTCTGGCTCCTGATCCTGCTTGCTGTACTACTACGTTGATCTCTGGCTCTCTGATATTGGCATTGGCTGACTACCCGATCTGGTTACTGAACTCTGTCTATGTATTGACTACGCTTACTCTGTTTACTTTTTTATTATTATTAAACAAGTGTGATTAACTGTACTTCTGTCTTGGTCTGATTCATGGTTTCTGACACAGTCCCACTAGTCCCAAATCCCTAACCCTAATCCCACTCCCACTAGTCCCGAATCCCTAACCCTAATCCCGCTCCCACTAGTCCCAAATCCCTAACCCTAATCCCACTCCCACTAGTCCCAAAACCCTGACTATTAAAGCGGATGTAAACCCACTCTCCTCCTTTCTAAACTACTGCCATAGTGGTTATCTATAAAGATATATGCCTCCTGCATGTACCTTTACCTGTTAAATGTCTCCCATCTGTCTGTTATGAGACCCAAAAAATTGCAGATTCTGTGTGTGGGTCTGTTGTCCGGAGCACGGTGGGTGAAGTTGTGATGTCAGTCGACTCCCCGCCCACCTCTACAGTCCCCTTGTCAACATACATTTTCTCCTGTGTATTTCTTACACTGAACCTCTGCTATGATCACTAACATCCAGCCAAAACCCCAAAAAGTGACCACATGACTTCAGCATGCTCAATCACGCTGAGGTGTGGAGCAGCCAATCCTGGGAGAGCTGGAGAAGAAAGGAGGAGTGGATGAAAATTACACATAATGCCTCTGGCTCATGCATGAGATATGAAAATCACCTGTTTCTCACAGCAGGGGGGAAGAACTGACTGGTATTTCTCTGCCTGTCCATTTTTATCTCACTGAAAAAAGATAAGAGGATTGCTCAGAGCTGGATTAACTCTTCGTGGCAAGACTGGGCACAGATGCTATGAAATCCTATACTGTACAAGTAGGGATGAGCTTCGTGTTCGAGTCGAACCCATGTTCGACTCGAACATCGTCTGTTCGCCCGTTAGCCGAATTGCGAACGATATGGGCCGTCCGCGCTAAATTTGTGTGGCGCGTCACGGCCCATAATTCACTGCGGCATCGCAGTGCATTGCTGGCTGATGATTGGCCCAGCATGCACTATGCTTGGCCAATCACAGCACCGTCAGTAGAGAGAGCTGTAATTGGCCAAAGCCAGGGTGGCTCAGAGGGTTTAGAACACGCCCCACGCTATATAAGGCCGCCTGCACGGCGGCCCTGTGTAGTGTGTTCCGGCGTGCTTAGAGAGAGAGAGAGAGACAGTGTCATTTCATTTGAGTTAGCTAGATTAGGCAGGACAGTCAGTGAGTTAGCTGCACTTACAGTGTATTGTGTATATATATATATATATATGCAACCTAGGTGTTGTATATATATATATATATATATACACTGTATTCAGTTTAGCTAGATCCATTCCTGTTATCTTCCTACTGACAGGCAGGCTTGTCTTGTTACAGTATTTACAGCTACCTAAAGAAAATTGCTGGTGTTCTTTTGATCCTATTAGTACCACAGTTAGGCAGCTAGACTATTTACAGTTAGGGTAGTACGTCCTTCTCACAGTGTTCAGTTAAAGCTACAAGTTGGTTTAGTGTGACCTCTGCACAGTGTTCAGCTAAAAATACAAGTGTAAGGCTGACCGCAGGTCAGCCTGTAATTGTAGGAGGGGTCAGGCTGCATAAAGCCTGCCCTCCTTCTTCTCCTTCCTGTGGTCGTAGGATCTCGTGTTACGGTTTTCATGCGATGCACGATTTCTTTTTCATTTTACGGTTTCATCCAATTTACGGTTTCTTATGCATGTTACAGTTTCGCAGGTATATTACGGTTTCTTATGCATTTTACGGTTTCTCGTGCATTTTACGTTTTTCTCATGCATTTTGCGGTTTCTCATGCATTTTACGGTTTCTCATGCATTTTACGGTTCTCATACAATTTACGGTTTCTCATGCTTTTTATAGTTTTATGCAGTTTACGGTTTCATAAAATTTACGGTTTCTCATGCATTTTACGATCTCTCATGCTTTGTTACGGTTTCTCATGCTATTTACGGTTTCTCATGCAATTACGTTTTCTCATGCAATTTACGTTTTTCATGCTGTTTACGTTGCTCATGCTATTTACGTTTCTCATGTAATTTACGTTTCCCATGCAATTTACGTTTCTCATGCAATTTACGTTTCATGCAATTTACGGTTTTCTCATGCAATTTACGTTTCTCATGCGATTTATGGTGTTCTCATGGAATGTACGATTTCTTATGCAATTTGTCACTTCTTATGCCTATATATGTTTTTTTTCAGTTCTCACGTTTTCATGGTTCTCACGTTTCTCTGGGTTCCCATGTTTTCCCTTGGTTCTCACGGTTTTCCATGTTTCTCACGCTTCCCACGTTTCCATGCCTCTCACATTTTTTCATGCTTCTTACGTCTTCCCATGCTTCTCACGTCTTCCCATGTTTCTCACATCTTCACATGTTTCTCAAGTTTTCCCATGTTTCTCTCGTTTTCCATGTTTCTCTCGGTTGCTTTTCTCGTTTTCCCATGCTTCTCTCGTTTTCCCATGCTTCTCTCGTTTTCCCATGCTTCTCTTGGTTTCCCATGCTTCTCTCGTTTTCCCATGCTTCTCTCGGTTTCCCATGCTTCTCTCGTTTTCCCGTGCTTCTCTCGTTTTCCCATGCTTCTCTCATTTTCCCATGCTTCTCTCAGTTTCCCATGCTTCTCTCGTTTTTCCATGTTTCTCTCGTTTTCCCATGTTTTTCTCATTTTTCCCAGGTCTATTACATTTCATGTCATGTGTTTTTATGTCATGGTCTGTCATTCGCTGCATTTCCATTAGTTAGTGCTCACATTCAGGGTCTGGCACGTTTACAGATCCGTACAGGCTGAGGTTTCGTTTTAATTGATTGTTGTCCCACAATCTTCTCGCCTGTTTTACATACGTCATACGTGCACGTTCACCATTACACCTTTACTACTACCCACCACGGTCTGTGGGTACCTTAGCCCTGAGTGTTCGTTTTTAATTTCCTGTCCTGGCACTGCAGGTTGCTCGGGCTCGCTCACTGCATACAGTAGGGGGGTGTCGTCATTAGGTTCACATTCTTACGCTCTTGGTCTTGTCATTTCTGCACTCACATCATCATACTTGTCAGGTACCAGGGGTGTTATGTCTTGGGCTGGTTATCTGTAATGTTATCTGGTTGCTTTCATACAGCTGAGTTGTTCATGTTCTACCACTGCAGATTACCCGTCACGTCTATGGGTTTAACAGATTGAGGTGATCGTTTTTAATTGGCTTGTTCGGGGGCAAGTCTTCTCATCTGTTCTTACGCTGCTTATGTATTTCGTACAAACTCACGTTTCTCATGCAGTTCACGTTTTCTCATGCAATCTGCGTTTCTCATGCAGATTACGTTTCTCATGCAAATGACGTTTCTCATGCAATTTACGTGTTCTCATGTTATTTACGTTCCTCATGCTATTTACGTTCCTCATGCAATTTACGTTCCTCAGGCAATTTACGTTCCTCATGCAATTTACTTTCCTCATGCAATTTACGTTTCTCATGCAATTTAAGTTTTCCATATAATTTATGTTTCTCATGCAATTTGTTGTTTCTATGATAATCTCACTTTTTATGTTTCTTCTGTTTTTTCCAGGTTTCTCATGTTTTCCCAAGGTTACTCTCGTTCTCATGTTTCTCACGCTGTTCATCAATTTACGTTCTCGTGCTACCGGTGTTTCTCATGTAGTTTGCGGTTTCTGGCAGCCTCGGGTTTTAGGCTGCTCTCGTTTCGTAAGCTCGCGCTATACATGGGTTTCGTTCCTTCACGCAGCTTATGTTCCTGGCACAGGTTTTCTCAGTATGCTCACGTTTCTCTCGTAGTTCATGTTGCTGTCCCAGTGGTGTGTCACTTACACGGAATAGGTTACCCAGGGGACTGCGGTTCTTCTTTGTCCAATGCACACAACCTTTTATTTCCTAGCTACATTTGGCTAGGGTTGGCAAAAGCATGGAACTATTGGTAAGTCAGCCATGGCAGCTCCAGCAGCCTTTAATGGCTCAGGGGCTTTAGTGGATTCCGAATTTTCTTAGTCTCTAGGCCAGTATCAGTAGGCTTCCTACTTGGTTCGGTTTTTGCCTCTTTTAACTCATATCGGCACAGCATTGTCGGGGCGTATCTGATTGGGACTCAGCATTTCATGTTGTTAGTAGATCCCGACAGGTCTTTCTTTATTTGCTGTAAATTCTATTAAGCCATCCTCAGGGTTCCTGAAGAGTAGCCCTCCTGCTGTGTTCAGCAGACTTCTCATCATGGGTCATATTTTCCGTGTCGTATCTATCACATTCTCATGGTCTCCTTCGTGTTGGGTACCAGCTCGGTGCCCAAGGCAGGCCTATACCCGGCTTTTTGGGTCATAAGAGATAGGAGCAGTTTCTGCGTATTTGTGCCAGGGACCCCAGCCGTATTGGGTAGGTGGAGGTCGCCTTGTTTCTCTGGGTTTGGCCCAGAGCCACTTTTTGAGATACCACAAGCGTTTTTTAATTTGGTAGATTATACGTAATTTCAGTGGGTAATAATTTGGCATCATATTCATCCTACTGGTCATTTTTGCCCCCTTTCAGGCATACTGACCACTTGACCCAGGCACAACTCAGGTCTATGTTCTCTGTTGCTCTTTGTTCCTTTCCTACACTATCCACAGATTGACGAGTACAAGTGTAAGGCTGACCGCAGGTCAGCCTGTAATTGTAGGAGGAGTCAGGCTGCATAAAGCCTGCCCTCCTTCTTCTCCTTCCTGTGGTCGTAGGATCTCGTGTCCCACCCACCCATTCCCTTTTTCTTTTTCATTTTATTTCAATTCATACTTGGGTATGCCCCCTTTCAGGCATACTGACCACTTGACCCAGGCACAACTCAGGTCTATGTTCTCTGTTGCTCTTTGTTCCTTTCCTACACTATCCACAGATTTACTCCGAGTACAAGTTAGTGTAGTGCGTCCTCTTCACAGTGTTCAGCTAAAGCTACAAGTTAGTTTAGTGTGACCTGTGCACAGTGTTCAGCTAAAGCCAGTAGTTAGGGTAGTGCATCCTCCTCACAGTGTTCAGCTAAAGATACAAGTTAGTTTAGTGTGACCTCTGCACAGTGTTCAGCTAAAGCTACAAGTTAGGGTAATGCGTCCTTCTCATAGTGTTCAGCTAAAGCTACAAGTTAGTGTAGTGCGTCCTCCTCACAGTGTTCAGCTAAAACTACAAGTTAGTGTAGTGTGACCTCTGCACAGTGTTCAGCTGAAGCTACAAGTTAGTGTAGTGCGTCCTCCGCACAGTGTTCAGCTAAAACTACAAGTTAGTGTAGTGTGACCTCTGCACAGTGTTCAGCTAAAGCTAAAAGTTAGTGTAGTGCGTCCTCCTCACAGTGTTCAGCTAAAACTACAAGTTAGTGTAGTGCGACCTCTTCACAGTGTTCAGCTAAAGCTACAGTGTAGTGCGTCCTCCTCACAGTGTTCAGCTAAAGCTACAAGTTAGTGTAGTGCGTCCTCCTCACAGTGTTCAGCTAAAGCTACAAGTTCGTTTAGTGTGACCTCTGCACAGTGTTCAGCTAATGCTACAAGTTAAGGTAGTGCGTCCTCCTCACAGTGTTCAGCTAAAGCTACAACATAGTGTAGTGCGTCCTCCTCACAGTGTTCAGCTAAAACTACAAGTTAGTGTAGTGTGACCTCTGCACAGTGTTCAGCTAAAGCTAAAAGTTAGTGTAGTGCGTCCTCCTCACAGTGTTCAGCTAAAACTACAAGTTAGTGTGGTGCGACCTCTGCACAGTGTTCAGCTAAAGCTACAAGTTAGTGTAGTAGGTCCTCTGAACAGTGTTCAGCTAAAGCTACAAGTTAGTTTAGTGTGACCTCTGCACAGTGTTCAGCTAAAGCTACAAGTTAGTGTAGTGTGTCCTCTGAACAGTGTTCAGCTAAAACTACAAGTTAGTGTAGTGCGACCTCTGCACAGTGTTCAGCTAAAGCTACAAGTTAGTGTAGTGCATCCTCTGAACAGTGTTCAGCTAAAGCTACAAGTTAGTTTAGTGTGACCTCTGCACAGTGTTCAGCTAAAGCTACAAGTTAGGGTAGTGCGTCCTCCTCACAGTGTTCAGCTAAAGCTACAAGTTAGTGTAGTGCGTCCTCCTTACAGTGTTCAGCTAAAACTACAAGTTAGTGTAGTGCGACCTCTGCACAGTGTTCAGCTAAAGCTACAAGTTAGTGTAGTGCGTCCTCCTCACAGTGTTCAGCTAAAACTACAAGTTAGTGTAGTGCAACCTCTGAACAGTGTTCAGCTAAAGCTACAAGTTAGTGTAGTGTGACCTCTGCACAGTGTTCAGCTAAAGCTACAAGTTAGTGTAGTGCGTCCTCTGAACAGTGTTCAGCTAAAGCTACAAGTTAGTTTAGTGTGACCTCTACACAGTGTTCAGCTAAAGCTACAAGTTAGGGTAATGCGTCCTTCTCATAGTGTTCAGCTAAAGCTACAAGTTAGTGTAGTGCGTCCTCCTCACAGTGTTCAGCTAAAACTACAAGTTAGTGTAGTGTGACCTCTGCACAGTGTTCAGCTGAAGCTACAAGTTAGTGTAGTGCGTCCTCCGCACAGTGTTCAGCTAAAACTACAAGTTAGTGTAGTGTGACCTCTGCACAGTGTTCAGCTAAAGCTAAAAGTTAGTGTAGTGCGTCCTCCTCACAGTGTTCAGCTAAAACTACAAGTTAGTGTAGTGCGACCTCTTCACAGTGTTCAGCTAAAGCTACAGTGTAGTGCGTCCTCCTCACAGTGTTCAGCTAAAGCTACAAGTTAGTGTAGTGCGTCCTCCTCACAGTGTTCAGCTAAAGCTACAAGTTCGTTTAGTGTGACCTCTGCACAGTGTTCAGCTAATGCTACAAGTTAAGGTAGTGCGTCCTCCTCACAGTGTTCAGCTAAAGCTACAACATAGTGTAGTGCGTCCTCCTCACAGTGTTCAGCTAAAACTACAAGTTAGTGTAGTGTGACCTCTGCACAGTGTTCAGCTAAAGCTAAAAGTTAGTGTAGTGCGTCCTCCTCACAGTGTTCAGCTAAAACTACAAGTTAGTGTGGTGCGACCTCTGCACAGTGTTCAGCTAAAGCTACAAGTTAGTGTAGTAGGTCCTCTGAACAGTGTTCAGCTAAAGCTACAAGTTAGTTTAGTGTGACCTCTGCACAGTGTTCAGCTAAAGCTACAAGTTAGTGTAGTGTGTCCTCTGAACAGTGTTCAGCTAAAACTACAAGTTAGTGTAGTGCGACCTCTGCACAGTGTTCAGCTAAAGCTACAAGTTAGTGTAGTGCATCCTCTGAACAGTGTTCAGCTAAAGCTACAAGTTAGTTTAGTGTGACCTCTGCACAGTGTTCAGCTAAAGCTACAAGTTAGGGTAGTGCGTCCTCCTCACAGTGTTCAGCTAAAGCTACAAGTTAGTGTAGTGCGTCCTCCTTACAGTGTTCAGCTAAAACTACAAGTTAGTGTAGTGCGACCTCTGCACAGTGTTCAGCTAAAGCTACAAGTTAGTGTAGTGCGTCCTCCTCACAGTGTTCAGCTAAAACTACAAGTTAGTGTAGTGCAACCTCTGAACAGTGTTCAGCTAAAGCTACAAGTTAGT
Organism: Lithobates septentrionalis; assembly: GCA_037952835.1. Taxonomy (NCBI): domain Eukaryota; kingdom Metazoa; phylum Chordata; class Amphibia; order Anura; family Ranidae; genus Lithobates; species Lithobates septentrionalis. The sequence goes on along the minus strand of JBBDGP010001208.1, from coordinate 2,457,974 downwards.
GTAGTGTGACCTCTGCACAGTGTTCAGCTAAAGCTACAAGTTAGTGTAGTGCGTCCTCTGAACAGTGTTCAGCTAAAGCTACAAGTTAGTTTAGTGTGACCTCTACACAGTGTTCAGCTAAAGCTACAAGTTAGGGTAGTGCGTCCTCTGAACAGTGTTCAGCTAAAGCTACAAGTTAGTGTAGTGCGTCCTCCTCACAGTGTTCAGCTAAAACTACAAGTTAGTTTTTTGCGAGCTCAGCACAGTGTTCAGCTAAAGCTACCTGTAGAAGGTTGGTGGTGTTTTCCTGATCCTATCACTACCGCAGGCAGCTAAATAAGCTACAAGTTATTTTTTTGCGAGCTCTGCACAGTGTTCACCTAAAGCTACCTGCAAAAGGTTGGTGGTGTTTTTCTGATCCGATCACTACCGCAGGCAGCTAAATAAGCTACAAGTTAGTTTTTTGTGAGCTCTGCACAGTGTTCAGCTAAAACTACAAGTTAGTGTAGTGCGAGCTCTGCACAGTGTTCAGCTAAAGCTACCTGTAGAAGGTTGGTAGTGTTTTCCTGATCCTATCACTACCGGGCAGCTAAATAAGCTACAAGTTAGTTTTTTGCGAGCTCTGCACAGTGTTCAGCTAAAACTACGAGTTAGTGTAGTGCGAGCTCTGCACAGTGTTCAACTAAAGCTACCTGTAGAAGGTTGGTGGTGTTTTCCTGATCCTATCACTACCGCAGGCAGCTAAATAAGCTACAAGTTAGTTTTTTGTGAGCTCTGCACATGTGTTCAGCTAAAGCTACCTGTAGAAGGTTGGTGGTGTTCTCATACTACAGGCAGGCAGTTTATTTTGCTAGCTGCAGTATCAGTATATATATATATATCCCAGCTTAGTGCAGCTACAGGCCATTAGTATGTCTGGAAGGCCAACAAGGAGAGGCAGACAGTCACGAGCCAATAAAAGAGGGCAAGCAGGCTCTGTGTCTAGAGGCAACAGTGCTGGTCGTGGAGAAGGTGCATCCTCATCAGCACGTGGCCGTGGGACACGCTTGGCTTTTTTTTCGGCAGCTGGCCGTGTTGAGCCGCAACATGCGGAAGACTTGGTCGAGTGGACGACCAAGCCGTCCTCATCCTCCTCATCCTCTCTCACCAATGCTCAGGGTACTTTGTCTGCAAAGCAGCTGCCAATGCGGCCTCTTCCCTCGGCTCAATGGCATCAGTGACTCCTTCCCTAGCCCCACCATGTCCTCCTGAGGAGTCCCTTAAACTGTTGGACCACAGTGTTGGGTACATGCTCCAGGAGGATGCCCAGCGTTTAGAAGGCTCTGATGATGATACTGAGCTAGATGAAGACAGTAACGTGAGCACGGACAGAGGGGGTGCCCAAGAAGGACAGCAATCTGGCAGTCATGCTCCCCCTGCTGCAGCATACTGCCAGGTTTGCTCCAGTGATGAGGAGGGAGGGGATGATGAGGTCACTGTCTCAACGTGGGTGCCTGATAGGAGAGAGGAGGAGGAGGCACATCACCAACGAGGCAGGATGCCCTCCAGGGGCCAGCCTAAGGGCAGCACACTGACTGCATCACACCCCAAAGCTCTGCATGTGCAGGGCGCTGCTGTCTCTGCGCGTTATTCCAAAAGTTCTTTGGTGTGGGCCTTTTTTGAGACGAGTGCATCAGATCGCACCGCTGCTATTTGCAACATATGTCTCAAGCGTATCTCGCGAGGCCAAAACATCTCCCGTTTGGGCACCACATGCTTGACCAGACATATGTTGACCTGCCATGCTGTTCGTTGGCAAGCATATCTAAAAGACCCACACCAAAGAACAAAGAGGACCTCTCCTTGCTCCTCATCAGCTGAGATCTCCAACCCCACTATACCTTCAGTCCTCTCTGAGACCTGCACTGAGAGGAATAAAGGTGTAGAATTAGGTGTGTCACAGCCAAGTACTTGGGGGCAATCTGCTTTCGGTACACCGACGTCAGATTGTACCAGGCAAATTTTCCTGCCCCAGCTGCTGCACTGCCGAAAGAAGTTCGCTCCCAGCCATCAACATGCCCAGCGGTTGAATGCTAGCTTGGCAAAATTGCTAGCACTTCAACTGCTGCCTTTTTAGTTGGTAGACTCTGCCCCCTTCCGTGAGTTTGTGGAATGTGCGGTTCCTCAGTGGCAGGTACCCAAACACCACTTTTTCTCACGGAAGGCGATTCCGGCTCTCTACCGGCATGTGGAAGGCAATTTCCATGCCTCGCTGGACATGGCGGTCAGCGGTAAGGTGCATATTACTGCTGACTCATGGTCCAGCAGGCATGGACAGGGACGTTACCTAAGTTTCCCCACGCATTGGGTGACTCTGCTGGCAGCTGGGAAGGATGCAGGACAAGGTGCAGTAGTGTTGGAGGTTGTTCCGCCACCACGCCTCCAAAATGCCACTACTAATGATTGTGACACACCTCTCTCCTCCACCCCCTCCTCTTCTTCTTCCTCCATGGCCTCTTTCTGTGCTTTGTCCTCTGAACCAGCGGTGCTCCGTAGCCATTCAAGGGGCTACGCAAGTATGCAGGTCAAAAGATGCCATGCGGTGCTTGAGCTGGTGTGCTTGGGGGACTGGAGCCACACTGGGGCAGAGGTTCTGTCTGCTCTGCAGGGGCAGGTTCAGAGGTGGTTGATGCCACGCCAACTTAATGGTGGTTTGCGACAATGGCACCAACCTCCTCTCTGCCCTCCGACAGGGACAAATGACCTATGTGCCCTGTTTGGCTCACGTCCTTAACTTGGTGGTGCAGCGGTTCTTGGTCAGGTACCCGGTCTTACAGGATGTCCTGAGGCAGGCCAGGAAAGTCTGTGTGCATTTCTGCCGGTCATATAATGCCAGTGCTCAGCTTGCAGACCTCCAAAAGGAGTTTAACCTGCCCAAGAACTGCCTACCAGGTGGAATTTAACGCTGGCTATGCTCCAGCGGCTGCACAACAGCAGAGGGCCATCAATGAGTACCTGTGCGACTATGGCACCAGGACAGGGTCAGGGGAGCTTGTTTTTATTCCCCACGCCAGTGGGCCATGATCAGGGATGCATGCACTGTCCTGTCATTTGAGGAGTCCACGAGGATGGTGAGCAGTGACAGTGCATGCATCAGTGACACTGTCCCCCTTGTCCACCTGTTGGAGCACACACTGCGTGGAATAATAGATAGGGCACTTGAGGCAGAACAGAGGCAGGAAGAGGAGGACTTCCTTAGCTCTCAAGGCCCCCTTTATCCAGCCAGTGTTCCTGCGTGCCCGCCGATCACACAGGAAGAGGAGGAGGAGGAGGATTGTGTCAGTATGGAGGTGAAGCCTGGCACTCAGCATCAGCAGCAGTCTTTAAGGGATCAGTCCCAAGAAACACATGGACTTGTACGTGGCTGGGAGGAGGTGGCTGCAGACCATGTCGTCCTTAGTGACCCAGAGGACTCCGGACCAAATGCCTCAGCAAACCTACGCTGCATGGCCTCCCTGATCTTGCAAAGCCTGCGTAAGGATCCTCGTATTCGTGGTATCAAGGAGAAGGACCAATACTGGCTGGCAACCCTCCTTGATGCACGTTACAAGGGTAAGTGTCAGGAAATGTTCCATCCGCTGGTAATATCTGTTATTTGGCATGCAGTACTGAGGTCCACCAGCAGGTGTCTCCTGGCAGTTTGGAACTGTCAGGAGAGCTTTTCCCTGTTAATGTTATGTCATCTTTGGGCCGCAGTACTGGTGTCCACCAGCGGATGGATCCTGGCAGTATGGAGCAGGTATTCCCCTCTGCAGACAGGTGTCACCTGACTTTCATTAGCAGAGCTGCAGTATAAATACCCGGCAATCGCAGACTTATGTTGCCCTGGTATTGTCCTTGAGCCCTGATCTGCATCCTGTTACCCTGATCCTGTACCTGAAACCTGATTCCTGGAACCTGGAACCTGTTGATCCTGTTTCCTGTCCGTTACCTGAACCCTGGACTCTGGACTCTGAGCCTTGTACCTGACCCGTCCCTCCTGTCCTCCATCCATCTTCCCTTGTCCTGTTTATCTCCCTTCCCAGCTACTGATTCCGTGTTTATGACCCCGGCCTGGCTTGACTACGATTCTGGTACTCCCTCTTGCTACATATGCTGGTTGGTTTTATATCACTGATTGTTTGGTTGTTCACTTGTATTTATGGTGTGTTCACATATGCACTTTCCTTAAATAAACTTACTTTCACTTATTTATGTCTGGTTCACTCCGTCGCAGCCACACAGTTCTGGTCACATCTGGTTTATGACAGAATACCAGGGCCATCCCTGACCAGAAGTGGCTGCACAGGGGAACCATTTTGATTCGGTTGGTTGCAACCATGAATGCCGATGAGATTATTTATTTTTCTCTGCTGGCATCTGAAAGTGGTGATTATTGCCGCCAGGCTTTGAAAGAATGGTCTAGTGACCAGTTGTTTGCCACTATACGTTTGGCTCACTCCCTGGTCGATCAGGGTTATATATTGTTTGGGGAGGTGCAGCCTTTGATCAAGCTATGTACTGAGCTGGCCCTACCCTGTATTCCAGAGGGCCGTGATGATTTCACTCCTCCTTTCGATATGAATCAGGTTGTATCCCTAGTTTGGCTTTTCGAAGATGACCCAGATGATTTTTGTGAGCACTACTCAGCCTGTTCCCCACAGGTGATTGCTGAGTGCATTGTGTCTGCTCAGTCTTTTGTTAGACAGGGAGGTTTAAAAGCACAGTTTGTACAACCTATACTTTCAGCATGGTCTGACATGATGCAAGCAGCTCCAGTTAAACAAACCACCCCTGCCACCAAACACCAGCCTACCCAAATGTATGTTTCCCCATCACCCATGTCAACCACAGTTGCAGCTCAGTATACGCTGCTGCCAAACAAATACTCATATCCAGTCTCTGCTCCCTGTACCTATCCTGCATTCAACCCACCTGTCTCTTCCCTGCTGCCTGCAAACCCACACGAACTTCCTCCAGCCACTGTTACCTCTTCCCTGCCATATCCCAATCCTCCTCTCCAGTCTGCTGCACCCCTCGCCTACAGATCTTCAGTAGTTAAGCCCAAGAAGAAACGGAAGTTCTTCCCCACTCACACAATCCTGCCAGTAACCCAACCTGCTCCCAATTTGCAGTCTGATGTTCCAGCCTTGCAGTCTGATGTTCCAGCCTTCCAGTCTGATGTTCCAGCCTTCCAGTCTGATGTTCCAGCTTTGCAGTCTGATGTTCCAGCTTTGCAGTCTGATGTTCCAGCTTTGCAGTCTGATGTTCCAGCTTTGCAGTCTGATGTTCCAGCCTTCCAGTCTGATGTTCCAGCCTTCCAGTCTGATGTTCCAGCTTTGCAGTCTGAGGTTCCAGCTTTGCAGTCTGAGGTTCCAGCTTTGCAGTCTGATGTTCCAGCTTTGCAGTCTGATGTTCCAGCCTTGCAGTCTGATGTTCCAGCCTTGCAGTCTGATGTTCCAGCTTTGCAGTCTGATGTTCCAGCCTTGCAGTCTGATGTTCCAGCTTTGCAGTCTGATGTTCCAGCTTTGCAGTCTGATGTTCCAGCTTTGCAGTCTGATGTTCCAGCTTTGCAGTCTGATGTTCCAGCTTTGCAGTCTGATGTTCCAGCTTTGCAGTCTGATGTTCCAGCTTTGCAGTCTGATGTTCCAGCTTTGCAGTCTGATGTTCCAGCCTTGCAGCCTGATGTTCCAGCTTTGCAGTCTGATGTTCCAGCCTTCCAGTCTGATGTTCCAGCTTTGCAGTCTGAGGTTCCAGCTTTGCAGTCTGAGGTTCCAGCTTTGCAGTCTGATGTTCCAGCTTTGCAGTCTGATGTTCCAGCCTTGCAGTCTGATGTTCCAGCCTTGCAGTCTGATGTTCCAGCTTTGCAGTCTGATGTTCCAGCTTTGCAGTCTGATGTTCCAGCTTTGCAGTCTGATGTTCCAGCTTTGCAGTCTGATGTTCCAGCTTTGCAGTCTGATGTTCCAGCTTTGCAGTCTGATGTTCCAGCTTTGCAGTCTGATGTTCCAGCTTTGCAGTCTGATGTTCCAGCTTTGCAGTCTGATGTTCCAGCTTTGCAGTCTGAGGTTCCAGCTTTGCAGTCTGAGGTTCCAGCTTTGCAGTCTGAGGTTCCAGCTTTGCAGTCTGAGGTTCCAGCTTTGCAGTCTGAGGTTCCAGCTTTGCAGTCTGAGGTTCCAGCCTTCCAGTCTGATGCACCCGCTCTCCAGTCTGATATGCCTGCCTTCCAGCCCGAAACCCCAGTGTCCATGTTCCAGTCTGACGCTCCAGCGACTATTGACCAGTCCGATGTGCCCACTGTTCAGCCTGATGAGCCTGCTTTCCGGTTTGATGTGTCCATCCTCCAGCCTGATATCCTGGTATCTGTCTTCCAGCCTGATGTCGTGATGTTGGTGTCTCAGCCTGAAGTTTCGGTGCCCGTGTTTCAGCCTGGAGTTTCGGTGCCCGTGTCTCGGCCTGTTGAATCGGTGCCCGTTACCCGGTCTGCTGAACTGGTGCCCGTTACCCAGTCTGCTAAACCGAAGTCCATCACTTTGCCTGTCAAGCCAGTATCCATTATCCGGCTTGCCGAACCGGTGCCCGGTGTCCAGCTCGCTGAGTCGGGGCCTGTTACCCAGCCCACTGGGCCGGGGTCCGTTACCCAGCTTGCTGAGCCGGTGCCTGTAATCCGGCCTGCCCTTACGGTGCTCGCTGTTCGGCCCAATGTTCCAGAGCCTGCTGCCCAGCCCGATGACCCGGAGCCTGCTGCCCAGCTCGATGACCCGGAGCCTGCTGCCCAGCTCGATGACCCGGAGCCTGCTGCCCAGCTCGATGACCCGGAGCCTGCTGCCCAGCTCGATGACCCGGAGCCTGCTGCCCAGCTCGATGACCCGGAGCCTGCTGCCCAGCTCGATGACCCGGAGCCTGCTGCCCAGCTCGATGACCCGGAGCCTGCTGCCCAGCTCGATGACCCGGAGCCTGCTGCCCAGCTCGATGACCCGGAGCCTGCTGCCCAGCTCAAGTTGTTCCTGTCTGCTGCCCAGCTCAAGTTGTTCCTGTCTGCTGCCCAGCTCAAGTTGTTCCTGTCTGTTGCCCAGCTCAAGTTGTTCCTGTCTGCTGCCCAGCTCAAGTTGTTCCTGTCTGCTGCCCAGCTCAAGTTGTTCCTGTCTGCTGCCCAGCTCAAGTTGTTCCTGTCTGCTGCCCAGCTCAAGTTGTTCCTGTCTGCTGCCCAGCTCAAGTTGTTCCTGTCTGCTGCCCAGCTCAAGTTGTTCCTGTCTGCTGCCCAGCTCAAGTTGTTCCTGTCTGCTGCCCAGCTCAAGTTGTTCCTGTCTGCTGCCCAGCTCAAGTTGTTCCTGTCTGCTGCCCAGCTCAAGTTGTTCCTGTCTGCTGCCCAGCTCAAGTTGTTCCTGTCTGCTGCCCAGCTCAAGTTGTTCCTGTCCACTGCCCAGCCTGGAGTGTTCCTGTCCGCTGTCCAGCCTGATGTGCCCACTGCCCAGCTGGACACCATGGACTTTCCTCAGCAACGGCTAGTTGGAACGTCCGGAGGTCGCTCCTTTGAGGGGGGGTACTGTCAGGAAATGTTCCATCCGCTGGTAATATCTGTTATTTGGCATGCAGTACTGAGGTCCACCAGCAGGTGTCTCCTGGCAGTTTGGAACTGTCAGGAGAGCTTTTCCCTGTTAATGTTATGTCATCTTTGGGCCGCAGTACTGGTGTCCACCAGCGGATGGATCCTGGCAGTATGGAGCAGGTATTCCCCTCTGCAGACAGGTGTCACCTGACTTTCATTAGCAGAGCTGCAGTATAAATACCCGGCAATCGCAGACTTATGTTGCCCTGGTATTGTCCTTGAGCCCTGATCTGCATCCTGTTACCCTGATCCTGTACCTGAAACCTGATTCCTGGAACCTGGAACCTGTTGATCCTGTTTCCTGTCCGTTACCTGAACCCTGGACTCTGGACTCTGAGCCTTGTACCTGACCCGTCCCTCCTGTCCTCCATCCATCTTCCCTTGTCCTGTTTATCTCCCTTCCCAGCTACTGATTCCGTGTTTATGACCCCGGCCTGGCTTGACTACGATTCTGGTACTCCCTCTTGCTACATATGCTGGTTGGTTTTATATCACTGATTGTTTGGTTGTTCACTTGTATTTATGGTGTGTTCACATATGCACTTTCCTTAAATAAACTTACTTTCACTTATTTATGTCTGGTTCACTCCGTCGCAGCCACACAGTTCTGGTCACATCTGGTTTATGACAGTAAGGTTGCGGATCTTATCTTGCCATCGCAGAGGGAGCAGAGGATGAAACATCTTCGGGAGGCCTTGCAGAAAGGTCTGTGCAACGCGTTCCCAGAGACTGGGAGGTTACAAACTCCTGTTTCTGGACAACGTGTTGCTGAGGCTTCAGTCAGTCAAAGAAGGAGCGGTAGATAAGGTGGCCGTCTGACCGATGCGTTCAGACAATTTTTTAGTCCGCAGCCCCAAGGTATGATCGGTTCCAGCAACCATCTCCAGCGTCTGTTTTACATGGTGCAGGAATACCTAGGGGCAAGATCTGACTTGGACACCTTTCCCACCGAAAATCCTCTGGGTTACTGGGTCTTGAGGATGAATCACTGGCCAGAGCTTGCACAGTATGCAATTGAGCTACTGGCCTGTCCTGCATCCAGCGTTCTTTCGGAACGCACATTCAGTGCTGCTGGAGGCTTTGTAACTGATCACAGGGTGCGTCTGTCCACCGACTCAGTCGATCGACTGACCTTCATAAAAATGAATCAGTCTTGGATCACCACCAGCTACCAAGCACCTGATGCTGATGTAACCGAATAATTTTTTTTTGAAATCTCAGATCCCTTCAAAGACTGCCTATGCTGAGTGACTATCCTGATTAATTATCCTCTTCCTCCTAAATGATCACGCTGATAGCTTGTAAGAACATTTTTGGTTCTGGGCGCCGCCACCAGTGCCTAAGGCCCAATTTTTCAGCCCCTGTTTAACAGGGGCGTGTAATTACAATTTTTGATGCAATACTTTGCAGCAGGGCTCATTTCTGCGTTCCAACTAGAGTATCTGTGAGGGGTTGCAGTGTTGTGGCACCAGCACCAGTGCCTAAGGCCCAATTTTTCAGCCCCTGTTTAACAGGGGCGTGTAATTACAATTCTTGATCTAATATTTCACAGCAGGGCCCATTTCTGCGCCCACCAAGAGCGAGTGAGGACTTACAGTGTTGTGGCACCAGCACCACCACCAAAGGCCCAATTTTTCTGCCCCTGTTCAACAGGGGCATGCAATTACAATTCTTGATCTAATATTTCACAGCAGGGCCCTGTGAGGGCTTACAGTGTTGTGGTCACAACAACACCTAAGGCCCAAATTTCTGCTGAGTATATAGGGCAGGCCTAAACATCCAACTTACAAACGACTCCTATTTGCAAACGGAAGGAGACAACAGGAAGTGAGATGAAATCTACCCCTAGGAAGGGAAATTCTCTCCTGTAAGAGTTAATATGGGAAAAACATTTCTCCTTTCCACTGATGCTTTATCAACAATCCTTGTTTCACAAAAAAAAAACAAGTTTTCAAAAAACATTTGTCATTGGGACAAAAAGTGAGGTGAAATCTTCTGAAGAGCATCACAGACAGCAAAACAAATGTCACAGGGGTGATAACCCTTCCCTATGTTTTCCAAAAAGCTTAAAATAGATTTTTTGGCTGGAGCTAAACACGTTAAAAATGTACCAGTTCAAAATTACAAACAGATTCTACTTAACAACAAACCTACAGTCCCTGTCTTGTTTGCACCGCCTGTATACTGCTAGTTCAGAGTACAGAGCCTGTATACTGCTGTTTCCTTTTTTAATTTGGGTGTGGGGTTCCCCTTAATATCCATACAAGACCCAAAGGGCCTGGTAATGGACTGGGGGGTGCCCATGCCGTTTGTCTCACTGATTTTCATCCATATTGCATTCATTACATTAAAGCCGCAAGCAGTTTTAAATGACTTTTTTTTCTTTAAAAATGACATTTTGTGCAGGGACTGTTCTAAGCACGGGAAACACGCGCCACTTTACAGGCATACTATAGACACTCCCCAGGTATGATATTTAAAGGAATATTTCACTTTTTTTTTTTGTTACTTTAAGCATCATTAAAATCACTGCTCCCGAAAAAACAGCCGTTTTTAAAAGTTTTTTTTGCATTGATACATGTCCCCTGGGGCAGGACCCGGGTCCCCAAACCCTTTTTAGGACAACACCATGCAAATTAGCCCTTAAAATGTCAATGGGGTTCTAACGTTCGTGGGAATTTTCGGTCCGTTCGCAGGTTCTGGTGCGAACCAAACCGGGGGGGGTGTTCGGCTCATCCCTATGTACAAGTTACAAGCCTGAATTAATTTTTTTTTTTGGGTTTACATCCACTTTAACCCTAATCCTGCTCCCACTTGTCCAAAATCCCTAACCCTAACCTTAATCCCTCTCCCACTAGTCCCAAATCCCTAACCCTAATCCCGCTCCCACTAGTCCCAAATTCCCAACTCTTAACCCTAATTCCAGTCCCACTTGTCCGTAATCCCTAATCCTAATCACACTCCCTATAGTCGCAAATCCCCAACTCTTAACCCTAATACTGCTCCCACTAGTCCCAAATCCCTAACCCTAACCCTAATCCTGCTCCCACTAGTTCCAAATCCCGAACCCTAATCCCGCTCCCACTAGTCCCAAATCCCTAATCCTGCTCCCACTAGTCCCAAATCCCCAACTCTTAACCCTAATCCCAGTCCCACTAGCCCCAAATACCTAACCATAATCCTGCTCCCACTAGTCCTAAATCCCTAACCCTAATCCCACTCTCACTAGTCCCAAATCCCTAATCATAACTATAATTCCACTCCCAATAGTCCCAAATCCCTAACCCTAATCCTGTTCCAACTAGTCCCAAATCCCTAACCCTAATCCCATTCCCACTAGTCTCAAATCCCTAACCCTAATCCTGCTCCAACTAGTCCCAAAACCCTAACCCCAATCCCACACCTTATAGTCCCAAATCCCTAAGCCTAATCCCGCTCCCACTAGTCCCAAATCCCTAACCCTTATCCCACTCCCACTAGTCCCAAATGCCCAACTATTAACCCTAATCCCACTGCCACTAGTCCTAAAACTCTAACCCTAATCCCGCTCCCACTAGTCCCAAATCCCTAACCCTAATCCCATTCCTACTGGTCCCAAATTACTAACCCTAATCATAATCCCACTCCTGCTAGTCCCTAACTCTAATCCCACTCCCACTAGTCCCAAAACCCTAACCCTAATCCTGCTCCCACTGGTCCCAAATCCCCAACTCTTAACCCTAATCCCAGTCCCACTAGTCCCAAAACTCTAACCCCAACCCTAATCCCGCTCCCACTAGTCCCAAATCCCTAACCCTAACCCTAATCTTGTTCCAACTAGTCCAAAATTCCTAACCCTAATCCCGCTTCCACTAGTCCCAAATCCCTAAACCCTAGCCCCAAATTCCTAACCCTAATCCTACTCAAACTAGTCCCTAATATCTAACCCTAATCCCACTCCCACTAGTCCCAAATCCCTAACCCTAACCCTGCTCCCACTAGTGCCAAATTACTAACCCTAAACCCGCTCCCACTAGTCCCAAATCCCCAACTCTTAACCCTAATCCCGCCCCCACTAGTCACAAATCCCTAACTCTAATCCCATTCCCTATAGTCCCAAATCCCCAACTCTTAACCCTAATCCCAGTCCCACTAGTCCCAAATCCCTAACCCTAACCCTAATCATGCTCCCACTAGTCCTAAATCCCTAACCCTAATCCCACTCTCACTAGTCCCAAATCCCTAACCATAACCCTAATCCCCCTCCCAATAGTCCCAAATCCCTGACCCTAATCCTGTTCCAACTAGTCCCAAATCTGTAACCCTAATCCCATTCCCACTAATCTCAAATCCCTAAACCTAATCCTGCTCCAAGTAGTCCCAAAACCCTAACCCCAATCCCACACCTTATTGTCTCAAATCCCTAGCCCTAACCCTAATCCCGCTCCCACTAGTCCCAAATCCCCAACTCTTAACCCTAATCCTGCCCCCACTAGTCACAAATCCCTAACTCTAATCCCATTCCCTATAGTCCCAAATCCCCAACTCTTAACCCTAATCCCAGTCCCACTAGTCCCAAATCCCTAACCCTAACCCTAATCATGCTCCCACTAGTCCTAAATCCCTAACCCTAATCCCACTCTCACTAGTCCCAAATCCCTAACCATAACCCTAATCCCCCTCCCAATAGTCCCAAATCCCTGACCCTAATCCTGTTCCAACTAGTCCCAAATCTGTAACCCTAATCCCATTCCCACTAATCTCAAATCCCTAAACCTAATCCTGCTCCAAGTAGTCCCAAAACCCTAACCCCAATCCCACACCTTATTGTCTCAAATCCCTAGCCCTAACCCTAATCCCGCTCCCACTAGTCCCAAATCCCTAACCCTTATCCCGCTCCCACTAGTCCCAAATGCCCAACTATTAACCCTAATCCCACTGCCACTAGTCCCAAAACTCTAACCCTAATCCCGCTCCCACTAGTCCCAAATCCCTAACCCTAATCCCATTCCTACTAGTCCCAAATTACTAACCCTAATCATAATCCCACTCCCACTAGTCCCTAACTATAATCCCGCTCCCACTAGTCCCAAAACCCTAACCCTAATCCTGCTCCCACTAGTCCCAAATCCCCAACTCTTAACCCTAATCCCAGTCCCACTAGTCCCAAAACTCTAACCCTAACCCTAATAACACTCCCTCTAGTCCCAATGCGCCAACTCTCAACCCTAATCCCGCTCTCACTAGTCCAAAATTCCTAACCCTAGTCCCAAATCCCTAACCCTAACCCTAATCCAACTCGAACTAGTCCCTAATCTTTAACCCTAATCCCACTCCCACTAGTCCCAAATCTCTAACCCTAACCCTAATCCTGCTCCCACTAGTGCCAAATCCCTAACCTTAAACCCACTCCCACTAGTCCCAAATCCCCAACTCTTAACCCTAATCCTGCTCTCACTTGTCCCAAATCCCTAACCCTAATCCCACTCTTGCTAGTCCCAAATACTTAACTCTAATGCCCCGTACACACGGTCGGATTTTCCGATGGAAAATGTCCGATTGGAGCGTGTCGTCGGAAATTGTGTGAGCTCCATCGGACATTTTCTATCGGATTTTCCGACACACAAAGTTTGAGAACAGGCTATAAAATTTTCCGACAACAAAAGCCGATCGCGTCAATTCCGACCGTGTGTGGCCTGTTCCGACGCACAAAGTGCGTCAGAAGAAATTCCGACACGGAACAGCTCGGTCTGGTAAACTTAGCGTTCGCAATGGATACAGCACTTTCGTGACGCTGCAATGTTAAAAATGGTTTAATACAGCGCACTCTCTTCTTCTTTATAATGTGAGAAGAATTAAGTAGTTTTGCTGCTCATATTCACACAGACTTCTCACAAACTTATTTCTTTACTATTTATCGGGATTCCCTCAATATATTTTGATTTGTCACATCTGACAACATTATTTTGGTGTTTTTTTTGGGTTTTTTTTGGTTTTTAAGGCAGATTAGTTATTTTTGGTTTGTATTTTTTTCAAGGCTGATTTTTGTTTTATTGGATTTTTATTTGTACTCCAGAAAAATTTTGTGTGTGTTTTTTGTGTCAAGTTACCACAACACCATTGATATGTTGTTATATTTAATCTGTAGGAGATTGTTTGGTGTTGTTGTCCCTTGTTAATTTCACATCGTATTTTAGAAATGTACCTGAATCGTCACCAACAAACTGTCCTTTTTGAATGAAAACACACATAGGAGAGTATAATTTTCCAAAAAAAAACATTTATTAAGGGCTCACAACCAGGGGCGTTGCTAGGTCTAAAAAAGATCTGGGGCTAGAGCCCATAGCACCGGTCACCAACCGGGGGGGGGGGCACGCTGGTGGTAAGCAATTTTTCACGGGCAAAGGAAGGCTGGTGTTGGCGTTTCAATCATCATGGAACCATGGTTGTTATGGTGTCAGGATGATTGAAGCGCATTATTTCTACATTACATTACATTGTAATATATAATGAAGTAGTTCTACTCACCATAATGCAGAATCAGTGGGAGCCTTGGGCGTGTCACTTGCCACCGTCACCTGCCACTACATGTGGATTGTCACTTGCCACCATTTGCAGATTGCTATTGCCACCATTTGCAGATTGTCACTCGCCACCATTTGCAGATTGTCACTTGCCATGCCAGCCAGTGTCACCAAATGTGCATTGTCGCTGCATTGGTGGCAGGCTGACAGCACTGGTCCATTTAGTGAGGGCAGGAGAGCGAAAATGCGGGGCAGGCAGTGAGAGATGATGTAATCTCTCTGCTCCCTGCCGCACCTCCGACATTTAAAAGGCCCGCACTGTGAGGGCGGAAGAGCGCTGATGTGTGGCCAGGGCCGATCCTAGGGTCACAGACGCCTGGGTGCAGAAATATTTCTGGCGCCCCCACGTGGGCGTGGTCAACTTACTAACTCCTACCCTTTACAAATGTTTATATGGCAACGACTCAAACATAGAGATGCTCCCCTAAGTAGTCTTTGTTACCCTGAGATCCTCCCACAATCTCTTAACAATAAACAAAATACAGGAAGAGAAGCAGAGTACGCTAATGGGACCTGGAGGGGAGTCTCTCTAATGAACACAGAGAGAGAGTCTGTTAGAAAGAGCCCCCAGACATACTACAGGAGATTTTCAGAGACTGCAGATATGATACAGAAGATGGTCAGAGACTGCAGACATGACACAGAAGATGGTCAGAGACTGCAGACATCATACAGAAGATGGTCAGAGACTGAAGACATGATAAAAGAAATGGTCAGAGACTGCAGACGTGATAAAAGAAATGGTCAGAGACTGCAGACGTGATAAAAGAAATGGTCAGAGACTGCAGACATGATAAAAGAAATGGTCAGAGACTGTAGACGTGATACAGGAGTGGGTCAAAGACTGCAGACATGATACAAGAGATGGTCAGAGACTGCAGACATGATACAGGAGATGGTCAGAGACTGCAGACATACTACAAGAGATGGTCAGAGACTGCAGACATACTACAGGAGATGGTCAGAGACTGAAGACATGATAAAAGAAATGGTCAGACTGCAGACATGATACAGGAGATGGTCAGAGACTGCAAACATGCTACAGGATATGGTCAGAGACTGCAGACATGATACAGAAGATGGTCAGAGACTGCAGACATGTTACAAGAGATGGTCAGAGACTGAAGACATGATAAAAGAAATGGTCAGAGACTGCAGACATGATATAGGAGATGGTCAGAGACTGCAGACATGATACAGGAGATGGTCAGAGACTGTAGACATGATACAGGAGATGGTCGGAGACTGTAGATATGATATAAGAGATGGTCAGAGACTGCGGAAATGATACAAGAGATCAATGCATCAAATGCAGCCTCATCAGTGCCCACCAACTGCAGCCTGCCAGGGCCCACCAACTGCAGCCTACCAATGCCCACCAATTGCAGCCTACCAGTGCCCCTGGATCACACAGAGCGGCGATGATCTCGGAGCTTGGATTTGAATCACCTGGGCAACCATTGTAACAAAGTCCCGCCTCCTAGACCATCTTGCGGCTCCTATGATACACATCACACTATTCAATTTTACTGCATTGGATCAGTGTTTTGTCTATCTCACAGGACCCAGTCTAGGAGGCGGGACTTTGTTACAGCACCACCGGTTATTTCAGACCAAAGCTTGTGTTTTGTGTGCAGGCCCGGACTGGGACAAAAATTAGGCCCGCCATTTTAGATTGAGCAACCAATTTTTCCAGGGGGGGTTGGTCGGACATTTTTGGGGATGGCTAGTGACGGATAGTGCGGAGTCAGTCCCCTGCACTGTATTGTAAAAGGGGACTGCACTGTAATGATTACATGCCCCTTTACAGTACAGTGCCCCTAGCAATCACAACCCCCCCATCACAGTGCCCCTTGCTGTCATGCCCCCCTCCCCTTTTCTCTCTACTCACAGTGGCCCCTTTTATTCTCTGCCTCCCCTGCAAAGTCCTATCTTCTGCAGAGCATCGTAAGGAGTCAGCCTGTGTGTCCTTTTCCACCCCCCTGACGTATCAGCAGGGCATGGGCGAGAGGAGCTGCAGATCTGGATCATATTAACAAGCGGGTGACTACATGCTTGCTAAAATGAAAATACTCTGTGTGCAGATCTCCAGCTCCTAGCATTGCATTCAGATCTGTAAAAAAATACATTAAATAATTCCTGGTCAGTATTTTCCATGGGTACTCCTGACTACTCATACACACGTGTACACACAAAGCACTACCCCCTTGAAAATAAAAATGCAAGAAAAGTCAACAAGATTATCAATTAGAATATAAAGATTTTCATACAAAAGAGCCACATGGGAGGTGGAGAAATTGAACACATTAATATTCACATGGATGTCTACACATCGGAGTAAACACATGCACTATACGGGTCAGACTTTTTCTTCCAGGAAGCTGTGTGCCGGGAGCCTTAGACATTGCTCACAGGGGCATACTAAAGTCTATGCCCATGGAGGGCTGTGGTTACCTGCACAGGGGACACACAGGTGTGCCATGCATCCACGTCGACTCTGACACCCCCGCCCCATCTACCCCAGACTGACCCCCCCACCCCCCCTGCCCCATCTACCCCCAGACTGACCCCTCGCCCCATCTACCCCCAGACTGACCCCGCCGCCCCGTCTACCCCAGACTGACCCCCCCGCCTCATCTACCCCAGACTGACCCCCCCCATCTACCCCAGACTGACCCCCCCCGCCCCATCTACCCCAGACTGACCCCTCCACCCCATCTACCCCAGACTGACCCCCGGCCCCATCTACCCCAGACTGACCCTCCTGCCCCATCTACCCCATACTGACCCCCCCGCCCCATCTACGCCAGACTGACCCCCCGCCCCATCTACCCCAGACTGACCCCCCTGCCCCATCTACCCCAGACTGTGCCCAATCCACCCCAGACTGACCCCCCGCCCCATCTACACCAGACTGACCCCCGCCCCATCTACCCCAGACTGACCCCCCTGCCCCATCTACCCCAGACTGACCCCCCCGCCCCCATCTACCCCAGACTGACCCCCCGCCCCCATCTACCTCAGACTGACCCCCCCACCCCCATCTACCCCAGACTGACCCCCCCGCCCCATCTACCCCAGACTGCCCCCCCCACCCCCATCTACCCCAGACTTACCCACCCTGCCCCATCTACCCCAGACTGCCCCCCTGCCCCATCTACCCCAGACTGACCCCCCCGCCCCATCTACCCCAGACTGACCCCCTGCCCCATCTACCCCAGACTGACCCTCCACCCCCATTCATTCAAGACTGACAACCCCCCCAGACTGACAGACCCACACTCACCAAGACACTAACACCCCCTACACTCAACTTCTGTCCCTCCAGACTAACTCAGACCTTGTACAGCTCCTCCCCATGAAATCAAATCCCCTGTGCCTCAAATGTCACCTGGGCATGGAAACTGGTGTAAAGCACATTGGGATCAGACTCGGCGCTCCGCCCCTCAAACCAATCAGTGTTTGTAAGACCTGGAGGAGCCTGCAGTGATTAGACACAAGGAGCTGATGACTGCTCCAATCACATACATGGGGCAGGGCTTGTGGCTCTCCAGACGTCCACTGCTCCTCAGTGCTCAGTCAGCAAGGGATATCAATGGGTTGAAAAAACATTCCACAAGCCAGCCAGATGATTGGATGACTGTGTGTGTGTCCCCTCCCCCTCCTCTCCGTACATTTGGACACTGACATCTCCGCCACTGTCCTCTTCACCAACTGAGGATGACATCATTGGTGGGGCGGGAGAGCAGACACAGTCCGGGCCAGTGTGTGTGACACACACAGGGAGGGGAGCATTCTGGCACTCGGGCGCCCCCACCTCTGCCGCGCCGGGGTGCAGGGCACCCTTGTGTGGCGAGCAGTGAGGGCGGAAGAGTGGTGACAGGCGGGCGGAGAGAGATTATGTCATCTCTGCTCGTCCGCCCGCTCGTCTCTCCACCTTCAAAGCCGTGACCCGCTGAGACTCGGGGCTATGGGCTGCACATTCGGGGCTCCAGCCTCGATAGCCACACCCTAGTGACGCCTCTGCTCACAACTAAACAAAGAGGGAGGCAACGCTGGAGAAACATCAGAAATGGGTGAAGCCTTGGACCCCCAGGGCACACATCAACTATTTTGAAGCAAAATTGGTGGCCTGAGGAGTCCATATCTAAGGGAGTGCAGTCTGGTCCATCAGTCCCAGAGATCCGGAAAGCAGCAGATGACATCTGTGTCCCCAGGCTGTGGTCATACAAGAGACTGCATCTTTTGTCAGACCAGACTGAACCCAGGGCCATCACTCTCTTGTCTTCTTTCCACGCTTCCTTCCACGCGGTGGCTCTGGTGGTGGAGTTGTGGTAGCAGGAGGAGAAGGAGGAGGAGGATGGTCCAACTCAATCACGTTGGTCTTGGGTGTTAGTTCCCCACTCACCCCCTTACTTAGGACTTTATAAAGCAGGTCCTCACACAGCTTGCGTTGACCCTCCTGCATGCCCTGCAGTTTTGTGGCAGCCATGCAGGCAAAGGCCTCTTCAGGAGTGGGTAAGGCTCGGAGGGACGCAGAAGCCTCCTGAATGAGCCTGAGTGCTGAATCCTGCATGTGGGTCGCCTTCCTCGCTCTTTTGTATGGAAGGCGGAGGGGAGGAACCTGCAATTCAGTCAGGCTGCGACTGGTCCCAGGCTTCTCTTGGCTGACACTTAGCCCCGCCTCCTCCTGGCTGCCACTAATCCCCGCCTCCTCCTGACTGCCACATTCCACAACCTCCTCCTGGCTGAGGTCTTCCTGTGTATGAAAAAGGGACATAGTTTGAGTTTTTTATTCATCAATTACACACAATTTTCACCTCCTGACTGTTGCAAATTGAATGTTAACAAATATAACAGACTATCCTTCTGAGCCCAGCAGTTTTCATTCTTGTCCCAATTTTGGGTGCCCACTACTGTCTAATGATATGTAAAACACTTTTTTCAATCAGCAATTAGTGATCAATAATAACATCTAGTAAACATCATTTATTTATTGACCAGAAATCTGTAGAAAAATTCTATACCTGACTCCAGCTGGGCTCCTCCACTTCTTCCTGGCTTTAAGGCCCAGGTTGGACATCGGAAGCCTCAGCTGGGGTGGAAGGAAGAGTGGAAGGAAGAGTGGAGAGGGATTCCCTGACTTCAGTGTGGTCTGACAGAAATCGCAGTCTCTCATAGTACCACAGCCTGGGGACATAAACGTCATCTGCTGCAGCTCTGGACCTCTGGGAATCTGTGACCTTCTTGCGCTCCCTTAGATAAGTGCTCCTCAGGCCACCAATTTTGGTTTTGAAATAGGGGATGGTTGCTGTGGGGACCACCGGCTTCACCAACTCCAGCAGTTTCTCCAGTGCTGCCTGCCTCTTTTGTTTATGGTTATAATGGGGATGTCTCACCTGCCACAGACAGGGCAGCTCCCTGTACTTGTCTATGAACAGGGGAAGAAAGTTGTGGTCATTGAAGCCATCCATTTTCTCTGCAAGACACAACACAAGACAAACCCTAATGTCAGGCCAAACTCCCCTAATCTTGTTACAATATAGGCTTCCATTTCGAAGCAGTATAGGCCCAAGTTTAGATCTTACCTTCGTTATCACGACCGGCACGCGTGTTATGCTTTATACACACTGCGCATGCGTGTAACTCCACCCGCCCCTGACGTTCTTTCTAGTCTATTTCCTGCCCCTTTTCGTTCGGTGCAGTGGGGGAAGAGCACATGGCGGATACACAGCAGGTGTGTGCTAATTATAGCAACGAGGAGGAGGAGGAGGAAAGCCCGGAGCCGGAAACGTTCCCATCCAGAAGGAGATTTAAGGCCTCAAATATGTCCTTTGGGGAGATGTTGGAGATGGTGGACATCTTGAAGAAAGCCGACTATGATGGAAAGTATGGACCTTACCCCAACCCCAATGTCAGAAAGGCCAAGATAATTGCGAAAGTAGTCAGGAGTCTGTACCGGCATTTCGGGGTACGACGATCGAAAGATCAGCTCAGGAAGCGGTGGTCGGACCTGAAATTACGAGAACATGAGCAGTACAGAAAGATCCGGAGAGTGCTGCAAAAAAGTAAGTAGTTGTCCTGTGTTCCTATTCTTTATGTTTATTACGTTCGTGCTGCTCCATGTGCTTTTCTTACAAGTGTACATTTTTAAATGGCAACTTACATGTTCATGGCCACATTATTCGTCCGTATCAAACATTTTTCTTTCGGCCTATAAAACACCGTTGTTTAGGCCATATGCATTTGGCCACAATTTTTACGCCCTACTTGTATGAAACTAATTTGGTTGTGTAGATGGCTTTGTTACTAGAATGAAATGCAAACTAGATTCTGTGTAAGGAGAGGACACTCAGCAGCTGTTTTCACATCTGGACACTGGAACACTAGTGTGGGACACAAGAACACCATTTTTATTAGGGGGGCCACACAGGTGCTCCAGTGTATACTATAGGGGGGTCTCCATCTGTGAAGCGTGTACAAAACAGGTAAAGTATTGAAGCTTGACAAAGGACACTGAAAATACTCCATTTTGGAACTCGGCCAAAATAGACAATTGTACCCCACTTTCAAGCAATGTTTCATATTTATAGTTCTGCCATCAAATATCTGTGTGCTAAGTATACCATTTATGTTTTACATAGGGGAGAAAAGACTCGGAGGACACCCCTTATCCGAGGAGACCACAGACCCCCCACCTCTGGAAGAAGGGGATATCCACCCAACACAAGAAGAGCAGGAGGAGGAAGACGTGGTGGAAATTGGCACCACAACAGGTGAATGTCTGCGACTACAGGCTCAGGTAAGAGATGGATGCCGGCATATTTTTGATATCTGTTTTTTTTGGTTTCTCTCTTTTTAGGTGATCGTGATGTTGTGGATCCAGATCCTTTCACATCAGAAAGTGCCCAGATCCTGATCGGGGAGATCATGGGGTGTAATTTACAATTGGAAAACCTCAAGAAAAACATCAATGATGTTATTAAAAAAAATAAAAACATCATTGATGTTTTGGGGCGAGTTTAAAACCCCTCCAAATCCCTTTGTTTTTTTGTACGCTACAATGTTCTAAATGTTTTAGCGATTTTTAGAAAAGCCAAATTTGGAGGATGCACACAGTGTGCCAACATGTGCTATCTGCCATCACGGGAGATCAATGGACGCGTTTTGGGGGTGCAACCCCTTCCTTAATAATAAAGTAGCTGAGAGGAAGGGGTTTCTCCCCCAAAACACGTCCCTTGATCCCCCGTGATGGCAGGCCGCACATGTTGACATTGGTAAATTTGTGTGCATCTTCCAAATTTGGCTTTTCCTGGGGTGACTTCACCCCATCTGAACGCAATATCAAACACAGTTCCTAAATACTCATGTCTGATATTGCCTTCAAATTCTACCAAATGTGAACTTTGTAAGTTCAAGATTTGTGTCTTTCTTGTTGGTTTTACACATGCCCTTTTTAGCCTAAATGGACATTTCTATTTTTTATAATGCTACCCCAAAAATTGTTATACAACAAACATGTTGGTTTGTTTTAAAAACCTTTTCTAAATGCACATGTGATTGTGCAGGTATTAAAAAGATTGTTCATCAAGAATGTGTGGATTATTGTCTCAACGCTACAACACTTTTGTGGGGCTCTAATTGCTGCTTTCTGTGAAAATGGGGGTTATTTCCTAAGGGCAAATTCTCTTTGCACTACAAGTGCAGTTTCAGTGCAGTTTCAAGTGCACTTGTAGTGCAAAGTGTATTTGCCTTTAGTAAATAACACCCAACAGTGCTTTGTATAAGGTTACACAATCACGCCATTTTCTGGACTCACCACATTTCTGTCAGAGTCATCTAAAACAAACACAAGCAGTAAATGTCAACAAAGATTTTCTTTTTTTTGGGTTTTTATTTGATAAAGGCTTCACAAATTTGCTGGCATATTGATGGCCCCCCTACCCGCAAAGAACTCCAGGTATCGTAACCGGACATCATGGGCACTCAGGGAGGGCAAGCCAGGACGGCCACTTTCAAGCACCGTCAGTGTTGTTTCATGTATCATTCCGGCCTCAGGCCCAACTGAGCCAGCATAGTTGGCAGAATGTTTGCGTAAAAAGTTATGTAGAACATAGCACGCCAGGATTATATGATTAAGTTTATACTCCGCCATATGGATGGGTGTCAGAAATAGGCGGAACCGGCTGGCCAGGATTCCAAATGTGTTCTCCACCACTCTTCTGGCTCTGGCCAGTCGGTAATTAAAAACCCTCTGTTCCAGGGTGAGGGTCCTCATCGGGAATGGCCGCATAAGATGATCCTCCAGTGCAAATGCTTCATCCGCTACGAAGACGAATGGGAGTCCTTCCACATTCTCTTCTGGAGGGGGCAAGTCCAAGCTGCCATTCTGGAGACGCCTGTAAAACTCCGTCTGGGCGATGACTCCACCATCGGACATCCGGCCATTCTTCCCCACGTCCACATACAAGAAGTCGTAATTAGCCGACACCACCGCCAACATCACAATACTATTGAACCCCTTGTAATTATAATAGTACGACCCCGAGTTGGGTGGTGGGACGATGTGGACGTGTTTCCCATCAATTGCCCCTCCGCAGTTAGGAAAGTCCCACCGCTGGGCAAAGTGGGAGGCCACAGTCTGCCATTCCTGTGGCGTGGAAGGAAACTGTTGAGGAAAACAAAAAAAATTAGTATTTTTGCACATAAACATGGAAAGCAGATTATAGACACAAACATTCTTGCCCAACATCCAGATAACATTTATTAAGGGGAATTTTACAACAACAAAGTATAAGGTACACCTATCATATTCCCCCTCCCCCCTCTCATGGGCCATTTCTAACATTATAGGGGGGGGGATCTTGGACAGGTAACCCTCTTCACTTCATTGAGAGATGAATGGCTAAATACAGGGTATTACTTGGAACAGCCCCTCCTTAGTTACACTATTGGCAGTGTCATAATATAAAGATATAAATACACATTGTACACATTTGAGCACATTTGGACATTCTGCTATTACCTAGCAAGATAATAATAGGATAGAAAAACTTTAAACAGTACCATTTGAAAGTATACAGGCAGGCCCTTGCACTACATGCTTTGGGGAATTCATCCATAAATCTGAGCACAAAAGAGATGGGTATAGTGTGTATGGGTTTGGCAAAGTCAGCAGATAGATGATTGAGGATAGATAGAGAATTGGTATCAGCTGACTTAGCAGTTGGGGGGAAGGAGGGTTAATAAAAATGATTTGGGGACACTACAAAAAAAAGCCTCTGGCCCTCTGCCTGAATTTAAAGCACAAATCACATTTCAAAACATTTTTTGGAGTAAAGCACTACTATGGAGCTGATAAAATACATTGTTAAGTGACTACATGAGGTGAATATGGGGCCAGGAGAGCATGCTGGGGAGGTTAGTGAAGGCAAATAGGTATGAAGGACCTAAAAATCCAGCATGCATGAGGACAAAGGGGACATTCACAGCATATTACAATCATGGTAATTGGGGAATGAGGAAAGAAATACAATATATTGCAAACATTCAATACAATAAAATGTGATATTAAAGGATAAAAATCTTACCTTCATATACTCCTTTTGCAGGACCTGGATGATGGCAGAACAGGTCTCTGGGATAATGATGACCAGAGCCTGGGGGGAGATGCCTGTCGAGAACTTCAAGTCCTGCAGGCTTCTCCCTGTCGCCAAGTACCGCAGGGTAGCGACGAGCCTCTGCTCCGGAGTGATGGCTTGCCTTATGCAGGTGTCCTGCCTGCTGATATAGGGGGTCAGCGAAGCCAACAAACGGTGAAATACGGGGTCCGTCATCCTGAGGATTATTCTCACGGATCTCACGGAGCAAAGGCATATGAGAGAACTGGTCAAGCTGAAGCAACCAATTCTTGGTCCATGAACTCCTCCCCACCCTGTTCATGGACTGGACTTGTGTCAAGGTCAGGACCCCAACACCAAGCCCCCCGCACAGCGCGAACTCTACGAGGAGTACTTATACGCAACATGGCTAGAAAATGGTCGGCTGCTCAGAACGAAGTAACAGAACGCACTGAAGAACAGCAAGGCCTGTGAAGAGCGACCTAAAAAACAGTAACGAACGAACAAGAACACAATGACTAAGTCACGCGGAACTTGCTTGCATGCACTGAAGAGCAGATACAAACCCACAAGCACAAACTGAACCGCAGAAAACGATCAGCCACGAGTCTGAAAAAGCACGAATCGTCTCTCACCAAACTTTTACTAACATGAGATTAGCAAAAGGAGCCCAAAGGGTGCCGCGCTTGGTTCTGAACTGGCCTTTTCTAGTCTCGCTGTACGTGGTGTACGTGACCGCGTGGTTGGCGATCGGAAATTCCGACAACTTTGTGCGACCGTATGTACGCAAAACAAGTTTGAGCCAACATCCGTCGGAAAAAATCCTAGGATTTTGTTGTCGGAATGTCCGATCAATGTCCGATCGTGTGTACGGGGCATAATCCCGATCTCACTAGTCACAAATCCTTAACCCTAACCCTAATCCCACTCCCACTAGTCACAAATCCTTAACCCTAATCCCACTCCCTATAGTTCCAAATCCCCAACTCTTAACGCTAATCCTGCTCCGACTTGTCCCAAATCCCTAACCCAAACCCTAATCCCGCTGCCACTAGTTCCAAAACCCTAATACCGCTCCCACTAGTAATAAATCATCAACTCTTAACCCTAATCCCAGTTCCACTAGTCCCAAAACTCTAATGCCCCATACACACGGTCGGACTTCAAAATCCTAGGATTTTTTCCGACAGATGTTGGCTCAAACTTGTCTTGCATACACACGGTCACACAAAGTTGTCGTAAAATCCGATCATTCTGAACGCGGTGACGTAAAACATGTACGTCGGGACTATAAACGGGGCAGTGGCCAATAGCTTTCATCTCTTTTTTTATTCTGAGCATGCGTGGCACTTTGTCCGTCAGATTTGTGTACACACGATCGGAATTTCCGACAACGGATTTTGTTGTCGGAAAATTTTATATCCTGCTCTCAAACTTTGTGTGTCGGAAAATCCGATGGAAAATGTGTGATGGAGCCTACACACGGTCGGAATTTCCGACAACAAGGTCCTATCACACATTTTCTGTTGGAAAATCCGACCGTGTGTACGGGGCATTACCCTAACCCTAATCACACTCCCTATAGTCCCCAATCCCCAACTCTCAACCCTAATCCCACTCCCACTAGTCACAAATCCGTAACCCTAATCCCACTCCCACTAGTCACAAATCCCTAACCCTAGTCCCACTCCCACTAGTCTCAAATCCCTAAACCTAACCCTAATCCCACTCCAACTAGTCACAAATACCTAACCCAAATACCACTCCCACTAGTCCCAAATCTCCAACTCTTAACCCTAATCCTGCTCCCACTAGTCCCAAATCCCTAACCCTAATCTGACTCCCACTAGTCCCAAATCCTTAACCCTAACCCTAATCCCGCTCCCACTAGTCACAAAATTCTAACCCTAATCCCACTCCCACTAGTCCCAAATCCCTAACCCTAATCACTAGTCCCAAACCCCTAACCCTAATCCCATTCCTACTAGTCCCAAATTACTAACCCTAATCCTAATCCCACTCCCACTAGTCCCAAATCCCTAACCCTAATCCCACTCCCTATAGTCCCATATCCCTAACCCTTATTCTGCTCCCACTAGTCCCAAATCCCTAACCCTAACCCCACTCTCACTAGTCCCAAATCCCCAACTATTAACCCTAATCCCACTCCCACTAGTCCCAAAATTCTAACCCTAATCCCACTCCCACGAGTCCCAAATCCCTAACCTTAATCACTAGTCCCAAATCCCTAGCCCAAATCCCATCCCTACTAGCCCCAAATTACTAACCCTAATCCTAATCCCACTCCCACTAGTCCCAAATCCCTAACCCCGCTCCCACTAGTCCCAAAACCCTAACCCTAATCCTGCTCCCACTAGTCCCAATACCCAACTCTTAACCCTAATCTCAGTCCCACTAGTCCCAAAACTCCAACCCTAACCACACTCCCTATAGTCCCAAATCCCCAACTCTCAACCCTAATCCTGCTCCCACTAGTCCCAAATCCCTAACCCTTATCCTGCTCCCACTAGTCCCAAATCCCTAACCCTAGTCCCACTAGTCCCAAATCCCTAACCCTATCCCTAATCCCACTCCAACTACTCCCAAATCTCTAACCCTAATCTCACTCCCAGTAGTCCCAAATCCCTAACCCTAACCCTAATCCTGCTCCCACTAGTGCCAAATCCCTAACCTTAATCCCGCTCCCACTAGTCCCAAATCCCCAACTCTTAACCCTAATTCTGCTCTCACTAGTCCCAAATCCCTAACCCTAATCCCACTTCCGCTAGTCCCAAAACCTTAACCCTAACCCTAATTTCGATCTCACTAGTCACAAATCCTTAACCCTAACCCTAATCCTGCTCCCACTAGTCACAAATCCCTAACCCTAATCCCACTCCCTATAGTCCCAAATCCCCAACTCTTAACCCTAATCCTGCTCCGACTAGTCCCAAATCCCTAACCCAGACCCTAATCCCACTCCCACTAGTTCCAAAGCCCTATTACCGCTCCCACTAGTCCCAAATCATCAACTCTTAACCCTAATCCCAGTCCCACTAGTCACAAATCCATAACCCTAATACCACTCCCAGTAGTCCCAAATTTCTAACCCTTACCCTAGTCCCACTCCCACTAGTCTCAAATCCCTAAACCTAATCCCACTCCCACTAGTCACAAATCACTAACCCTAACTCTAATCCCACTGCCACTAGTCCCAAATCTCCAACTCTTAACCCTAATTCTGCTCCCACTAGTCCCAAATCCCTAACCCTTATCCCACTCCCACTAGTCCCAAATCCTTAACCCTAATCCCCCTCCCACTAGTCCCAAATCCCTAACCCTAATCCCACTCCCTATAGTCTCAAATCACTATCCCTTATGTTGCACCCACTAGTCCCAAATCCCTAAACCTAACCCCACTCCCACTAATCCCAAATCCCCAACTATTAACCCTAATCCCACTCCCACTAGACCCAAAACTCTAACACTAATCCCACTCCCACTAGTCCCAAATCCTTAACTCTAACCCTAATCACTAGTCCCAAATCCCTAACCCTAATCCCGCTTTCACTAGTCCCAAATTCCTAACCCAAACTCTAATTCCAGCTTCCACTAGTTCAAATTCCTAACCCTAATCCCGCTCCCACTAGTCCCAAATCCCTAATCCTAACTCTAATTCTTCTCCCACTAGTCCCAAATCCCTAACACTAGCAAGGAGAGAACACCGAGAGAGGAAAAAAACTGCTGCTCACCCCTTAAATTGGATAAAGAAGAGAAAGGTTCCCCTAGAGTGGGGTTTTTAGGCAGCAAATGATTGGGTCAAAAATGTATGAAAAAATATCTGTGTATATTTTACAAAAATAGTATCACATAAATATTTAAAAAAGAAATGAGCTCCAGTAGGAAGTACTTTAAAACTTATTGTGCTAAACATACATTTGCAGACATAATTCCATAACAACATTGACCAACAAATGTCGAAATTAGGAAAGTGAGCCTGGTGCGTTTCAACCTATATATCAAGGGTCTTCTTCAGAGGGTCAGTCTGCTATGAGATATATAATATAGGTACACATGTAAGAATCTACACACAGTAAAATTAATATATAGTACATATATGTGGTATAGTTACCCGACAGTGTATGTCCAGCAAGGAAAAAGGCCTCCTACATGGAGATCTGTTTAAAAACTGCTTTTTCTCTTTCCCCAAGGGGTCCCGGAACACCTCCAATGCCACAGCAACCAGATACGGGGCAGTACCACAAAGATGTGACTTACGAGAAGTCACAATAATAGGTCGCCTCCCGTCAAGTAAACCCGCTGGTCGAGAAGCGGCCACACCTGTGGTGAGAGTCCAAATACAAATTCAGTTGGACGCCCATAGTATGTAAAAGAAGTTAGAAAATTGTTGGTCAATTAAGTAATTAAATAACCAACTGGGGGGCATGAATCTCCATGTAGACCATAGGTCTACATGGAGGCCTCCAAATATTCCAAGGTTATGTATGTAAAGAATTATAAAAATAATAATAACAATAGATGTAGTGGAGGAACTATTTAATTAAAGCGGGTATATGGAGGGTTACAATGGTATATAGCAGCTCCATTTAGACCAATACGTGAGGATAATGGTGGGTGTAGGGTGATGTGAAGAAAAGTGAGAAGGCAAACAAAGTGAAGGGAAAAAAAAGGGAAGGGGGAAAAAGGATTTGTGTGAACATGCATGATGAGGTGAGAGTGCGGAAAGGTGAGTATGAAGTGCATAGACCAAGTGAGGTAAGTGACAATAATGAGTGAGAAACACTGACACAAATGACCAAGAAAATAGAGAAACGTGCACCACAAAAATCATGCAGGAGACAAAGTGAACCCAAAAATTACCTAAAGGGTATTAAGGCATGTATGAGACTGCATCGTACTGCCCTATGTAATCAGACTGTGGTTTGCAGCCTGACCCAGGATTGGCTGCAAGCTGTGTTAGCCTCCGTGGATCAATGTCCGATTAGGGTCAACCAGTCTGAAATGTATACATATATAAAAAAATGTCAATAGTAGTAAAGAATAAATATATAAATCAATAATAGTGAAGAGTAAATATATTGGGCCAGAATGGTGCCCGAATCATACTGCTAAGGTGTACTTACAGTGCAGGAGCTGCATAAACTTCAGACCCATCCAGCAAGAAGGAGCTAGAAATCCTGAATCCTTACTGCCCATATATATATACTACTTCCTAGGGCGTATATTCGTTAATAAGTATCCTCCACAGGTGTGTGTCTAAATGACCAATCGGGCCGTTGTAGGGGCATGGCCATCAGCCCGACAGCCGCGTGTGGCTTCCCCGGCATTCGGGAAGAACCAGCGGCCCAGAAATGACGTCATCCTCATCACAATTGCGTGACGCTCCCGCGTCACGTGGCACACGCGGGGCCCCACGCATGCGCTGTGACCGTATCACGTACCTGATCGGAGGATGAAGTGCTGGGAGAGCTTCCCTTGCGACTAAGTGCAGCCGCCCCCTGTAGGTGGTACAGGGGGAGCTATACTCAAAGCGGCAGGGGTTGCTGGCTGCGGCAAGCTGAGATGAAGCAGAGAAGTCCACTGGTGGGCAGCTGACGAGCAGGGTAGACTGCTAGGCAGGGGTACCTCGGAAGTACCAGATGAGATCGTACAGCAGGAAGTACCAGGAGCAGTGTCAGGAGCCAGGCCGGGGTTCATACACAGGACAGCAAACAGTAGCAAAGTCTATAGAACAAGCCAGGGGTCATACACGGTGCAGCGGATCAAACAGTAGCAAAGTCCATAAAACAAGCCAGGGGTCATACACGGTGCAGCAGATCAGAGCGGAGTAACAGGAACGAGCCAAGGGTCAAGCCGGGGTAAGTACAGATCAGATAGGTCAAGACAAGCCGGGTCGTTTAGCAGATAATCCAAGACAACAGGAACAGGAACTGAGGAATACACAGGAAGCTGAAGATCATGCAGCAGTTGGTGACTGCTGCAACATGCTTTAAATAGTATGCTTGGTGCCTGGAGTCTCTCACGTGGTGTGTGTGATTTGGCATGCAGGTGTTCGCATTAGTGCTGGAGAATTTGTGTTAATTGATACAGGATTCTGCTGGCCATAGATGTTAGTTCTCCTGCGGGTTAGTCCCTGACAGTGCCCCCCCCCCCAAGGGGCAGCCTCCGGATGCCCAGGCGGGCTTGCTTCTCCGGATATCTTCTGAAGAATTCACGTAGCAGTCTAGCGGCATGAACATTACTTGCGGGTTTCCAAGAGCTCTCCTCTGATGGGTAACCCTTCCACTTCACTAAATATTGAATTTGTCTACCTCTCTTTCGACAATCCAGGATGATTTCCACCTCGAACTCCATTTCTTCACCCACTGTGATTGGTGGTGGAGGAGGATCTTCTCTTCCAGAGAAGGGGCCAGTACTGATTGGCTTGAGCAGCGAGACGTGGAAGACTGGGTGAATCTTGTAAGAGCTTGGCAGAGACAATTCAAAAGCCACAGGATTAATCTCTCTCTCTTAATCGCAAAGGGACCGATGAATCTTGGGCCCAGCTTCCGGGAGGGGCAAGACAATTTAACATTCAATGTGGAGAGCCAAACTTTGTCCCCTACTTTCAGAACTGGATTACCTTTCCTCTTCCTGTCATAATGCTTTTTATAGTCCTCCTGTGCTTTTTTCATGTTTTCTTGAAGAACCTGTAAATTTTCTTGAATGAAAGTTAATCTGTCCTGTACAGCAGGTACCGCTGCTTCTGGAGTGACATATGGCAAGAAGGATGGGTGGAATCCATAGTTTGCCCAGAATGGAGACTGATTGGTGGAGGCGTGTACCGAATTATTATAGGCGAATTCGGCACATGGCAGCAAGGTTACCCAGTTATCTTGAAAGAAGGTAGAAAAACAGCGGAGGTACTGCTCTAGTGTCTGATTCGTCCTCTCCGTCTGGCCATTACTCTGTGGGTGATAGGCAGAAGACAAACAGATTTCAATGTTCAAAGCTTTACAGAGAGCCCTCCAGAACCTTGAAGTTAATTGTACTCCTCTGTCGGATACAATACTGTCTGGCAAGCCGTGCAATCTTATGATCTCTTTAATAAAGACATGTGCTGTATCAATGGCAGAAGGTGTGCCTAGTAGAGGCAGGAAGTGGGCCATCTTTGATAAACGGTCGACCACCACCAGGGTAGTGGTAAAGCCTTCAGATGGGGGCAGCTCCACAATAAAATCCATGGACAACATTTTCCAGGGGCGGTCCGGGATAGGTAGTGGTCTTAGCAAACCCCAGGCTTGGGTGCAGCTTCCCTTACTTCTGGCACAGGTTGTGCAGGAGCCTATGAAATCCTTACAATCTTGCCTCAGGTTAGGCCACCAGTAGGATCGCTGAATCAGCTCAGTAGTCTTATGAATCCCGAAATGGCCGGCAAGTTGGTGTTCGTGAAAGGTCTTGAGGACCTGAAGCCTGGCTCCCATGGGAACGAAGATCTTGTCCCCGTGCCACAGGAGTCCTTCCTGCCTTCTGAATGCAGATCCTTCGTATTCGAGGCATTGAGCAGAGGTTTGTTCAAGGGTTGATCTTAGATCAGGTTGAACTAAAAGGAAATTCTGAGGGGACAAGATGGTACTAGGGGCCACAGTCTCGGGAGTTTCTGGAAACATGCGTGAGAGGGCATCCGCTTTCCCATTCTTGGACCCCGGACGGTAAGTAAGGTGAAAGTTAAACCTCGAAAAGAACAAGGCCCATCTGGCCTGCCGTGGTCTTAGTCGTTTGGCAGATCTGAGATATTCAAGGTTTTTATGGTCGGTGAATATCATGATGGGATGAGCTGCGCCTTCCAGTAGGTATCGCCATTCTTTGAGAGCAGCTTTTATTGCCAGTAATTCCCGATCCCCCACATCATAATTCCTTTCCAGTTGGCTTAGTTTTCGGGAGAAAAAGGCTACAGGGTATAGTAAAGCTTTAGGGCCTTGGCGTTGTGACAGGATAGCCCCTATGGCGACTTCTGATGCATCGACCTCCAAAACATAGGGCAGGGCTGGATCTGGATGTTGTAGAATGGGGGCCGAGGTGAATAGAGCCTTTAGTTTATCAAAAGCTTCTTGGGCTTCCTGGGACCACTGGAAACGGGTATGCTGGCGAGTGAGCTGGGTAATGGGGGCAATAATACCAGAAAAGTTTTTAACAAATCTCCGATAAAAATTAGCGAACCCCACAAATCTTTGGATACCTTTCTTGTTGGTAGGGGCTGACCACTCTAGAATAGCAAATACTTTCTGAGGGTCCATAGCTATACCCGATGTAGAAATAATTAAGCCCAGGAACTGTATAGATGCCTGTTCAAATTGACACTTTTCTGCTTTTGCATAGAGCTTGTGTTCTCTCAATGTAGATAGTACCTTCCGGACGTGGGTTCTATGTAACTCCAGACTGTCAGAGAAGATGAGGATGTCATCCAAATATACGATCAGGAAATGATACAGGAATTCTCTAAAGATGTTGTTTACAAAATGTTGAAAGGTTGCTGGGGCATTACATAGTCGAAAAGGCATAACACGGTATTGAAAATGCCCAAAACGAGTTCTGAAGGCGGTCTTCCACTCATCCCCCTTTCTGATGCGCACAAGGTTGTAGTCCAACTTAGTAAAGACTTGGGCAGAAAGGAATCTCTGAAAAAGCTCGGGAACCAGGGGGAGAGGATAACGATTTTTGACCGTGATTTTGTTAAGTTCCCTGTAGTCCACACAAGGCCTGAGGGAATGGTCTTTCTTCTCCACGAAGAATATTCCGGCACCAGCTGGGGATGATGATGGGCGGATGAATCCTTTTTCTAAGTTCTCGTCAATATATTGACGTAAAGTCTCAAGCTCAGTCTCTGAAAGTGGAAATATTCGACCAAAGGGGATCTCTGCACCAGGCAGCAACTCGATTGGACAATCGTAAGAACGATGAGGTGGCAAAGTGTCCGCTTTTTTCTTATCGAAGACATCTAAAAAGTCATGGTAAACTGGAGGGATGT
This sequence comes from Lithobates septentrionalis, assembly GCA_037952835.1. Taxonomy (NCBI): domain Eukaryota; kingdom Metazoa; phylum Chordata; class Amphibia; order Anura; family Ranidae; genus Lithobates; species Lithobates septentrionalis. The sequence goes on along the minus strand of JBBDGP010001208.1, from coordinate 2,425,160 downwards.
CTTGGCTAGAATTGGAAACTGGCTGGACGGTAAGGCAACTGGAAGGTGCTACAGGTTCAGGTATGATACAATGCTGGTGGCAATAAGTTGACTTGAAAGCGATATTCCCTGTGTTCCAGTCTATCTGAGGGTTGTGTGCCCGTAGCCAAGGGAGTCCCAAAATTACAGGGAACATAGGAGAACAAAGAAGCAGAGCGAACTGCGCCAATTTGCATAGGCCCTTTGTTGGACGTGAACGGAGTGACGGGTGCAGGAACAGCTGGAACTGTGGGCGTCATCCAAGAAGGCCGGAAGGATCGTGCACATCGTTCAGACCGTCGCTCCCGCAGGCGCCTATCAATTTGGACGACTAGCTGGGTGAGTCCTTCTAAAGTGGTTGGGGACTCTACTCGTGCAAGTTCATCTTTGACAAGTTCAGATAAGCCGAGCCAGAATTTGAATCTGAGAGCGGCCTCATTCCACCCCGTGTCGGCAGCCCAGGTGCGAAAGTCCACGATATAATCCTCTACAGGGCGCTGCCCTTGCCGCAAGGCATGAAGGGCGGCCTCAGCAGTAGCTATACGTTGTGGATCATCATATAATCTGGACATAGCTTCAAAGAACAAGTTCACTGAATTAATAGCGGGATCCTTTTGCTCTAGTAACTGATGAGCCCAGGACTGGGGTTCATTGGACAGCAGGGAAATAACAAATCCCACTTTAACAGTTTCTATGGAAAAAGTTCTTAGTTGGAGGGCCAGGTAAAGTAAACAGGTGTCCTTGAATGCTCGGAACTTCCCTCGGTCACCAGAGAAGCGCTCCGGAGTAGGTACCCCTGGTTCAGGGGGTGGAATCATCATAGGAGACATTGCTTGGTTCTGAAGGTGAATCTCCAACTGGGAATAATGTCCTTGTAGATTTGTCACTGCTTGGGTCAGCGTAGTGACTTGCTGGCACAGAGTCTTGAGCAGGGAAGCATCTCCGTCAGCCTCTGACGTTACTGGCTGCATGATACTATCACGTACCTGATCGGAGGCTGAAGTGCTGGGAGAGCTTCCCTTGCGACTAAGTGCAGAGCACCCCCTGGAGGTGGTACAGGGGGAGCTATACTCAAAGCGGCAGGGGTTTCTGGCTGCAGCAAGCTGAGATGAAGCAGAGAAGTCCACTGGTGGGCAGCTGACGAGCAGGGTAGACTGCTAGGCAGGGGTACCTCGGAAGTACCAGATGAGATCGTACAGCAGGAAGTACCAGGAGCAGTGTCAGGAGCCAGGCCGGGGTGCATACACAGGACAGCAAACAGTAGCAAAGTCTATAGAACAAGCCAGGGGTCATACACGGTGCAGCGGATCAAACAGTAGCAAAGTCCATAAAACAAGCCAGGGGTCATACACAGTGCAGCAGATCAAACAGTAGCAAAGTCCATAAAACAAGCCAGGGGTCATACACGGTGCAGCAGATCAGAGCGGAGTAACAGGAACGAGCCAAGGGTCAAGCCGGGGTAAGCACAGATCAGATAGGTCAAGACAAGCCGGGTCGTTTAGCAGATAATCCAAGACAACAGGAACAGGAACTGAGGAATACACAGGAAGCTGAAGATCATGCAGCAGTTGGTGACTGCTGCAACATGCTTTAAATAGTATGCTTGGTGCCTGGAGTCTCTCACGTGGTGTGTGTGATTTGGCGTGCAGGTGTTCGCATTAGTGCTTGAGAATTTGTGTTAATTGATACAGGATTCTGCTGGCCATAGATGTTAGTTCTCCTGTGGGTTAGTCCCTGAGACTCGGTTCACACAGGGGCAACACGACTCTGGCCGCGACTTTGCGAGGCGACCTGGACACGACCTGAGGGAGACACTACAGCGCGACTTGGGGCGACTTGGGGCGACTTACAAGATGACTTCAAGTCGCCTCCAGGACAGGCGACTTTCCAGTGGCCAATCAAACAACAATCAGCTCTGTGGGAGGGAGGGGGGAGGGAGGGGTTTGCTTGAGAAAACCATCTTCTCTTCCTGTATTGTTGCTTCAGTTAAGACACGATCCGACTTTGGAGGCGACTTCCATTGAAATCAATGGGTACAAGTCGCCTAGAAGTCGGATTGAAGTAGTACAGGAACCTTTTCTGCAGTCGGAGCGTCTGCAGTAGTGTACATTAAGATGGATCCATTCTCTATCATTGATTTTTTCAGCAAGCGCGACCTGAGGCGACTAGGGGCGACTTGGGGCGACTTGGAGTCGGATCCAAAGTTGCCCCTGTGTGAATGGGCTCTGACAGACCGGGGACATCCGAGGATGTTCCGGAACGCCGCCGGCAAGGAGAAAAAGATCCCCAATGCAGCAGCCGGTGCCAGCCCGAGTGCCTGATGGGGAAGAAAGGGGAAGGAGCCGCAAGATAGAAACTGGCTCCTCCCCCTTGCCGGGAAGGCACATCAATGGGGAACCCCCGACCCAGAAGCGGCAGCAGCCGAAGCGCCGGGGCGCTCAAGGGGAAAAAGGAGAAAGAAGAAAACAAAAACATCATTTATTTTGAAACATAAAAGAATACACAAAAATATATATAGAAATAATCAATATATGACAAGCATGGGTATGTTCTCCCAGGCCTGTACAATCATTCAGTTTGCATAATATGCATTGAACCTCAGCGGCCATGCCTGCTGAGGCTACAATCTATATACATGAGACATCAATAAATGCAAAAAACATCAATCCCATACATTGATAGGTCTGCAAGATCAAAAAACAAAAAACAAAAACAAGATACAATAACCCAAAATGGGGAAAAAGGGGGAAGGAAGGGAAAAGAGTAAAAGAACCTTTTGTTATTAAACACTTATTCTGGGAGAATTGTATTATTGGGCTTTACCAGAAACAAAACCCTTGAGAAAGGGGGCAAAAGAGATGGCCTCATTCAATCCTGAAAAAGAGGTGGCATCCAATTTGAATATCCACCTCTGTTCGTGTTGCAACAAAACTTTGTTCCAATCACTGCCTCGATCCGGTACATGAATCTGATCGAGCACGGTGAAAGATACTTTGGGCATCTTGTATTCATGCACTGCCACCACATGTCGCCCAAGTGGCAGATAATGATTGCCAATTTGTATATGATAGATGTGTTTGGATATTTGACGATGGAATTCTTGTTTCCTCTTACCGACGTAATATGCCCCACATTCGCATGACTTCAGGTACACCACTCCTTTTGTCTGACAATTGGTGAAATGTACAGGCTTGAACATTGTTCCGTTTGGAAGGTGGAATATTTTTTCCCGTCTTATATAGTGGCAAAAAGAACAATGTCCACTAGGGAATGATCCAAAAATTGAACAGTGTTTCTGTCTTTTTTGTTCGTCCTTAAACTCGCTTTGGACCAATTTATCTTTCAATGTAGTAGCCCGTCTGAAGGTAATCGAAGGGCTGGTTGAAATAAAGAAACGAACTTTCGGGTCATTCGTGAGTATAGACCAGTGTTTTTGGATGATATTCCTGATCGCATTATGTTGCTTGGAGAAGCGTAGAATGATCCTGGTAGGATCCATACCAGGATCACCTCTCTTTTTAGATAGTAAATCACACCGAGATTGCGCGGCTGCTCTATCGAATGCCTTGCGTAGGCAGGAACGACTGTAGCCCAGTGCTAACAATTTAGTTTGAAGATTATATGCTTCTTGTTTAAAAAGCGTCCTCTGAACAGTTCCTGCGCAATCGCAGGTATTGTCCATATGGTATGGACTTTTTTAATACTGTTGGATGAAAGCTATCCACATGAAGTATTGTGTTGCGGTGCTTTTACGAAACAAAGTGCTAGAGATTTGGCCCTCAGGAGTCCATCTCTACTGGACATCCAAAAAGGTCATCTGGTCATGGTCGTAGGTCATGCTGAACTTTAGATTATGTTCGTTCTGGTTGATACGATCAAAGAACTTTAGTAATATATCCTCGGAGCCCTCCCATATGAGGAGGACGTCATCAATATATCGTAGCCACATAAAAATGTGGCTCGTTTACATGGCGAGGTCCCCATCACATAGGAGGGCTCTCTCCCAGGTACAGATTGGCGTAGGCCGGGGCACAACAGGTGCCCATGGCCACGCCCTGCACCTGGAGGTAGTGGGAGTTGTTGAAAACAAAGAAATTATGATGTAGAATATAATCAAGCCCCTCAATAAATTCATTCAATGCTTCATCATATTTCTGGCTTCGTCGAAGGAGTGCCTGCACAGCTGCGATCACCTTGTTATGGGGGATCGAGCTGTACAGAGCCTCAACATCAATGGCCACCAAAAGTGAATTAGCTGGGAGAGTTATCTCCTTAATCAATTGTAGCAGATGTATCGTATCCTTCAAAAAGGAGGGCATACACAAGACAAATGGTTGTAAAAAAGAGTCGATGACCTTGCTCAAATTCTCGGATATTCTCCCATTCCCGGAGACAATTGGTTGTCTGGGAGGTTTGGTCTGACATTTATGGATTTTGGGTAAGCTTTAAAATGTAGCCACCCGTGGGTGTTTTATCCTGATGAAATCATATTGATCTTTTGTAATCACCCCTCTTTCAAAGGCTGACTGAATCATATCATAAAATTTGGTATAGGAGGTTTGTATGTGTTTAATGGGGATGTTTTTGTACCATTCCCCATTGTCTAAGATGTCTTGACACATGCGTACGTAGCCCTGATTGTCCATCAGGTTATCTTACTTATCGGATGGTTTTATTGTGATTTTGACATTGTTACATAAAGAGTCGACCGCCTTGAATTCATCGACAGTTAGATTCTGAGGACATGTTTTTTACGTGGGGGTTTGGAAATATCTCTGAGTGTTTGTTTAACAAAAGTCTCTATGCTTGGATTCAAATTCGGGGGGGGGGGGGGAATTTACCAAAGGGCTTCTTAAAGCTCATTGCAGGATTATGTGTAGATTCATTGGCAGTCTCAAGTAGAGTTTCCAAATCAATTTGATCTATGAGGTCTAAGGTGTTATTTTCCTGAAACAGAAGTATTAAGTCACGCAGGGCAGTAGCCGATGTGCAAAAAGCTGTAAGTCAGTCACCACTTCGAACATATCGAAGTTTTCCTGTGGGCAAAAAGTTAGTCCACATGATAGTACGTCTACTTCAGCTGGGGATAGGGAATAAGATGACAGATTAATCACGCTGAGGGATTCTGTTGAATCCCCGTGATATAAGCGTCCAGATTCCCTACTCCCCTCATTTGCTGCCTAAAAACCCCACTCTAGGGGAACCTTTCTCTTCTTCCAAATCCCTAACACTAACCCTAATCCCACTCACACTAGTCCCAAAACCCTTACAGTAACCCTAATCACACTCCCTATAGTCCCAATCCCCAACTCACAACCCTAATCCCACTCCCACTAGTCCCAAATCCCTAATCCTAATCCCGCTCCCACTAGTCCCAAATCACTAACCCTAGTCCCACTAGTCCCAAATCCCTAACCCTAATCCCATTCCAACTAGTCCCAAATCTCTAACCCTAATCCCACTCCCACTAGTCCCAAATCCCTAACCCTAATCCTGCTCCCACTAGTGCCAAATCCCTAACCCTAATCCCACTCCCACTAGTCCCAAATCCCCAACTCTTAACCACTTCCCGACTGGTGCACACCGATGTACATCAGCAGAATGGCACGGCTGGGCAAATGGCCGTACCTGTAAGTCCCATTTGAATTCCCTGCCGTGCCATTGTGTGTGCGCCGCCAGCAGCGCGCGTGCACGTGCCGGCTGGGGAGCTCCGTGAGTCGGGCTGTGGGTACCGCGGACTCAATCGCTGCGGGGATACCCGCGATCGCCTCACAGAGAGGATAAACGGGGAGATGCTGATGTAAACAAGCATCTCCCCGTTCTGCCTAGTGACAGTGTCAGTGTCACTGATCCCTGCTCCCTGTCATCAGGAGCAGAGATCAGTGACGTGCCACAGCTAGCCCATCCCCCTACAGTTAGAACACATCCCTAGTACTGACTTAACCCCTCCCCGCCCCTAATGGTTAACCGCCATAATGTCGCAGTCACAATAAGAATCGCTGATCGCAGCCATTACTAGTAAAAAAAAAATGATTAAAAAAATGCCATAAAACTATCCCCTATTTTATAAACGCTATAACTTTTGCGCCAACCAATCAATAATCGATTATTGCGATTTTTTTTACCGAAAATATGTAAAAGAATACGTATCGGCCTAAACTGAGGAAAAAAATGTTTTTTACTTATTTTTTGGGGATGTTTATTATAGCAAAAAGTAAAAAATAATGCGTTTTTTTCAAAATTGTCGTTTTTTTGTTTATAGCGCAAAAAATAAAAACCGCAGAGGTGATCAAATACCACCAAAAGAAAGCTCTATTTGTGGGAAAAAAAGGACGTCGACTTTGTTTGGGAGCCACGTGGCACAAATTCTTCCAGGGCTGAAGCGATTAACCCTAATCCTGCACTCGCTAGTCCCAAATCTCTAACCCTAATAACACTCCCGATAGTCCCAATTCCTTAACCCTAACCCTAATCCCAATCTCACTAGTCACAAATCCTTAACCCCAACCCTAATCCTGCTCCCACTGGTCACAAATCCCTAACCCTAATCCCACTCCCTATAGTCCCAAATCCCCAACTCTTAACCTTAATCCCGCTCCCACTAGTCCCAAATCCCTAACGCTAATCACTAGTCCCAAATCCATAACCCTAATCTCCTTTCTACTAGTCCCAAATTACTAACCCTAATCCTAATCCCACTCCCACTAGTTCCAAATCCCTAACCCTAATCCCGCTCCCACTACTCCCAAAACCCTAACCCTAATCCTGCTCCCACTAGTCCCAAATCCCTAACTCTTAACCCTAATCCCAGTCCAACTACTCCCAAATCTCTAACCCTAAATCCCACTCCCACTAGTCCCAAATCCCTAACCCTAACCCTAATCCTGCTCCCACTAGTGCCAAATCCCTAACCCTAATCCCGCTCCCACTAGTCCCAATTTCCCAACTCTTAACCCTAATCCTTCTCTCACTAGTCCCAAATCCTTAACCCTAATCCCACTTCCGCTAGTCCCAAATCCTTAACACTAACCCTAATTCCGATCTCACTAGTCACAAATCCTTAACCCTAACCCTAATCCTGCTCCCACTAGTCACAAATCCCTAACCCTAATCCCACTTCCTATAGTCCCAAATCCCCAACTCTTAACCCTAATCCTGCTCTGACTAGTCCCAAATCCCTAACCCAAACGCTAATCCCGCTCCTATTAGTCCCAAATCCCTAACCCTAATCACTAGTCCCAAATCCCTAACCCTATTTCCATTCCTACTAGTCCCAAATTACTAACCCTAATCCTAATCCCACTCCCACTAGTCCCAAATCCCTAACCCTAATCCTGCTCCCACTAGTCCCAAATCCCTAACCTTAATCCCACTTCAACTACTCCCAAATCTCTAACCCTAATCCCACTCCCACTAGTCCCGAATGTCTAACCCTAATCCTGCTCACACTAGTGCCAAATCCCTAACCCTAATCCCGCTCCCACTAGTCCCAAATCCCCAACTCTTAACCCTAATCCTGCTCTCACTAGTCCCAAATCCCTAACCCTAATCCCACTTCGCAAGTCCCACTAATCCCTAATCACTAGTCCCAAATCCCTAATCCTAATCCCATTTTCACTAGTCCCAAATTCCTAACCCAAACCCTAATTCCAGCTTCCACTAGTTCCAAATTCCTAACCCTAATCCCGCCCCCACTAGTCCCAAATCCCTAATCCTAACTCTAATCCTACTCCCACTAGTCTCAAATCCCTAACACTAACCCTAATCCTACTCCCACTAGTCCCAAATCCCCAACTCTTAACCCTCATCCCAGTCCCACTATTCCCAAAACCCTTACCCTAACCCTAATCACACTCCCTATAGTCCCAATCCCCAACTCTCAACCCTAATCCCACTCCCACTAGTCCCAAATCCCTAATCCTAACCATAATCCTGCTCCCACTAGTCCCAAATCCCTAACCCCGCTCCCACTAGTCCCAAATCACTAACCCTAATCCCACTCCAACTAGTCCCAAATCTCTAACCCTAATCCCACTCCCACTAGTCCCAAATCCCTAACCCTAACCCTAATCCTGCTCCCACTAGTGCCAAATCCCTAAACCTAATACCGCTCCCACTAGTCCCAAATCCCCAACTCTTAACCCTAATCCTGCTCTCACTAGTCCCAAATCCCTAACCCTAATAACACTCCTGATAGTCCCAAATCCTTATTCCTAACCCTAATCCTGATCTCACTAGTCACAAATCCTTAACTCCAACCCTAATCCTGCTCCCACTAGTCACAATTCCCTAACCCTAATCCCTATAGTCCCAAATCCCGAACTCTTAACCCTAATCCTGCTCCGACTAGTCCCAAATCCCTAACCCAGACACTAATCCCGCTCCTACTAGTTCCAAAACCCTAATACCGCTCCCACTAGTCATAAATCATCAACTCTTAACCCTAATCCTAGTCCCAAAACTCTAACCCTAACCCTAATCACATTCCCTATAGTCCCCAATCCCCAACTCTCAACCCTAATCCCGCTCCCACTAGTCACAAATCCATAACCCTAATCCGGCTCCCACTAGTCCCAAATCCCTAACCCTAATTCCACACCCACTAGTCCCAAATCCGCAACTCTTAACCATAACCCTGCTCCCACTAGTCCCAAATCCCTAACCCTAATAACACTCCCACTAGTCATAAATCATCAGCTTTTAACCCCAATCCCAGTCCCATTAGTCCCAAAACTCTAACCCTAATCACACTCCCTATAGTCCAAAATCCCCAACTCTCAACCCTAATCCCGCTCCCACTAGTCCCAAATCCCTAACCCTAACCCTGCTCCCACTAGTCCCAAATCCCTAACCCTAATCCCGCTCCCACTAATGCTAAATCCCTAACCCTAATCCCGCTCCCACTACACCCACATCCCCAACTCTCAACCCTAATCCCTCTCCCACTAGTCCCAAATCCCTAACCCAAATCCTGCTCCCACTAGTCCGTAATCCCTAACCCTAATTCCGCTCCCACTATTCCCAAATCCCTAACCCTAACCTTAGTCCCACTCCCACTAGTCCCAAATTCCAAACTCTTAACCCTAATCCCAGTCCCACTAGTCCCAAATCCCTAACCCTAACCCTGCTCCCACTAGTCCCAAATCCCTAACCCTAATCCTGCTCCCACTAGACCCAAATCCCCAACTCTCAACCCTAATCCCACTCCCACTAGTGCCAAATCCCTAACTCTAACCCTAATCCTGCTTCCACTAGTCTATAATCCCTAACCCTAATCCTGCTCCCACTAGTCCCAAATCCCAAACCCTAACCCTAGTCCCACTCCCACTAGTCCCAAATTCCAAACTCTTAACCCTAATCCCAGTCCCACTAGTCCCAAATCCCTCACCCTTACCCAAATCACACTCCTTATAGTCCCAAGTGCCAAACTCTTAACCCCAAAACTGCTCCCACTAGTCCCAAATCCCTAACCCTAATCCTGTTCCCACTAGTCCCAAATCCCTAACCCTAATCCTGCTCCCACTAGTCCCAAATCCTTAACCCTAATCCCACTCCCACTAGTTTCAAATCCCTTACCCTAATCCTGTTCCCACTAGTCCCAAATCCATAACCCTAATCCTGCTCCCAGTAGTCCTAAATCCCCAACTCTTAACTCTAATACTGCTCCCACTGGTCCAAAATCCCTAACCCTAACCCTACTCCCACTAGTCCCAAATCCCTAACACTAACCCTAATCTCACTCCCTCTAGTCCCAAATCTCTTAACCCTAATCCCGCTCCCACTAGTCCCAAATCCCTAACCCTAATCCCGCTCCCACTAGTCCCAAATCCCTAATCCTGCTCCCACTAGTCCCAAATTCCTACCCCTAATCCCACTCCCACTAGTCCCAATAACCTAACCCTAATCACACTCCCTATAGTTCCAAATCCCCAACTCTTAACCCTAATCCCGCTCCCACTAGTCCTCAATACCTAACGCCAATCTAGTGGGAGTGGGATTAGGGTTAGGAATTTGGACTAGGAGGAGTGGGATTAGGGTTAGGGATTTGGGACTATAGGGAGTGGGATTAGGGCTAGGGATTTAAGACTAGTGGAGGTGGGATTAGGGTTAGGGATTTGGACTAGTAGGAGTGGGATTAGGGTTAGGGATTTGGAACTATAGGGAGTGGGTTTAGGGTTAGGGTTTTGGGACTAGTGGGAGTGGGATTAGGGTTTGGGATTTGGGACCAAAAGTAGTGGGATTAGGGTTAGGGTTTTGGTCTAGTGGGAGCGGGATTAAGGTTAGGATTAGGGATTTGAACTAGTAGAAGTGGGATTAGGGTTAGGGTTATGGATTTGGGACTATAGGGAGTGGGATTAGGCTTAGGGTTGGGGATTTGGGACTAGTGGGAGCAGGATTAGGGTTTTGGGACTAGTGGGAGTGGGATTAAGGTTAAGAGTTGTGGATTTGGGACTAGTGGGAGCGGGAATAGGCTTAGGGATTTGGAACTATAGGGAGTGGGATTAGTGTTAGGGTTAGGGATTTGGGACTAGTGGGAGTGGGATTAGGATTAGCGGTAGGGATTTGGAACTAGTAGGAGAGGCATTAGGGTTAGGGGTAGGGTTTTGGGACTAGTGGGAGTAGGATTAGGGTTAGGAATTTGGAACTATAGGGAGTGGGATTAGGGTTAGGGTTTTGGGACTAGTGGGAGTGGGATTAGGGTTAGAGATTTGGACTAGAAGTGGGATTAGGGTTAGGGATTTGGGACTATAGGGAGTGGTATTAGGGTTAGGGTTAGGGATTTAGGACTAGTGAGAGCAGGATTAGGGTTAGGGTTTTGGGACTAGTGGAAGTAGGATTGGGGTTAAGAGTTGGGGATTTGGGACTAGTGGGAGGGGTATTAGGCTTAGGGTTAAGGATTTGGGACTAGTGGGAGCAGGATTAGGGTTAGGGTTTTGGGACTAATGGGAGTGGAATTTGGGTTAGAGATTTGGGACTATAGGGAGTGGGATTAGGGTTATGGTTTTGGGACTAGTGGGAGCAGGGTTAGGGTTAGGGGTTTGGACTAGTAGGAGTGGGATTAGGGTTAGGGATTTGGTACTATAGGGAGTGGGTTTAAGGTTAAGGATTTGCGACTAGTGGGAGCGGGATTAGGTTTAGGGTTAGGAATTTGGGACTAGTGGGAAAGGGATTAAGGTTAGGGTTTTGGATTTGAGACTTTAGGGAGTGGTATTAGGGTTAGGAATTTGGGACTAGTGGGAGCAGGATTTCAGTAAGGGTTAGGGATTTGGACTAGTAGGAGTGGGATTAGGGTTAGGGATTTGGGACTATAGGGAGTGGGATTAGGGTTAGGGAGTTGGAACTAGTGGGATTAGGGTTAGGGTTTTTGGGACTAATGGGAGTGGAATTAGGGTTAGAGATTTGGGACTATAGGGAGTGGGATTAGGGTTATGGTTTTGGGACTAGTGGGAGCAGGGTTAGGGTTAGGGGTTTGGACTAGTAGGAGTGGGATTAGGGTTAGGGATTTGGTACTATAGGGAGTGGGTTTAAGGTTAAGGATTTGCGACTAGTGGGAGCGGGATTAGGTTTAGGGTTAGGAATTTGGGACTAGTGGGAAAGGGATTAAGGTTAGGGTTTTGGATTTGAGACTGTAGGGAGTGGTATTAGGCTTAGGAATTTGGGACTAGTGGGAGCAGGATTTCAGTAAGGGTTAGGGATTTGGACTAGTAGGAGTGGGATTAGGGTTAGGGATTTGGGACTATAGGGAGTGGGATTAGGGTTAGGGAGTTGGAACTAGTGGGATTAGGGTTAGGGTTTTTGGGACTAGTGGGAGTGGTATTAGGGCTAAGAGTTGGGGATTTGGAACTAGTGGGAGCGGGATTAGAGTTAGGGATTTGGGACTAGTGGGAGTGGGATTAGGGTTAGGGATTTGGGGCTAGTGGGTGTGGGATTAGGGTTAGGGTTGGGGATTTGGGACTATAAGGAATGGAATTAGGGTTAGTGTTTTGGGACTAGTGGGAGTGAGATTAGGGTTAGGGATTTGGGACGCTAGGGAGTGGGATTAAGTTTAGGGTTTTGGGACTAGTGGGAGTGGGATTAGGGTTAGGGATTTAGGAACAGTGGGAACAGGATTAGCGTTAGGGATGTGGGACTATAGGGAGTGGGATTAGGGTTAGGGTTAATGAATTGGGACTGGTGGGATTAGATATAGACACTTAAGTTGCAATGCTCATCCGAGTGTAATTTCTGAACTTGTCAGGGTGCACTCTGCAGTCCTGATATAGCAACGCAAATTGTCCTCTTGAGGTGTGTGCTTGGAGGATGGGATGAACCCAATAGCGATGTTGCTGCCTCTGTTGATGGATAGTCTCCCAATTATGTAGCACAAACAACAGAATGAGCTCAAGAAACTCCACCTTCTCTCTTTTCCCTCTCTCACCTCCACGAGATACAAGGAAGTTCACAGGAAGTGATGTAGGGAAGTGGGGTTGTTAGCTGAAGCCCATGCTTCATTAACGCTTGAAAAACACCTTTAAAACACCAGCGTGGTGTGCTAATTTTAGTGCCCCAAAAATGCAGTGGAAATGTGGCAAAAATGCAGTAATAGCGCTAAGGCGTTTTAAGGTGTTTCTTAAGTGCTTCAGTGTGAAAGGGCTCTAATAGAAGACTGAATCCCATATGAACTACTGTCAGACATCCAGTTGAATTAATCAAGGGCATGTATCTTCCTAACACAGCAGAGGTAAACTACATGAAATCTGGTTATCCAATACAAAGTGTAGTGATGTTTAACAATCTCTTTTCATCTCTGGTTCCTGGGTTGTTCACACTGAGTTTAATTATTTGACTTTGTATTCTCAAAATCAGGACTCACTGTCTGCAATTCACAATTTTGCATTTGTACATAATCAAAAAAGAACGCATAAAAAAGTCAAATTATGACAATATCATCCAAGGGCACAGATGTATATATCACAAACAACAATCCTGCTGTTGATTACATTTTTCATGAATAATAGCATTCCATAGACAAGAAGTGACTCAGCAGATGAAGAAACTGTAGCAGGGTTAGAGGAAAAGTAGCTGAAACAAATCTCCCCTGGCTAGATGCATATCACAAACGGGGCAGCTGTAATTTCATTTTGTTTCAGAAAATGTTTTATTGTTTGAGACTTGCTTTAGTTGATAACTGAGGTAGTGAAGTAAACATACCAGTTATTTTCCAGTTTATCTCTATTCATACATACAAAATATTTGATTAGTACCACAACAACAGTCGTAAGTTTGATTTGCAAGCCTCCTGGCTATAGATTTACACAAAATCAGAATAGATAAAATACCTAAATAAATACCTAGATTAAAAAAAAAAAATACCTTTTTTTTTTTAGTTAAAAACGAACTCAGCATTACAGGATTTTCCATTTATGCTTCAAAAGAGAAAGAGTTACCCCCTCTTTCCAGTAGTAAGAACAGTATCTATCTATCTATCTATCTATCTATCTATCTATCTATCTATCTATCTATCTATCTATCTATCTATCTATCTATCTAGCCCACCCTTTGCAGTTATAACAGCTTCAACTCTTCTGGGAAGGCTGTCCACAGGGTTTAGGAGTGTGTCTATGGGAATGTTTGACCATTCTTCCAGAAGTGCATTTGTGAGGTCGGGCACTGATGTGGACCAGAAGACTAGAGACTACGTCTCTGTCTGTGGCAATAACCTGCTACCAAGCTACTTCCACCCATGCTTCTTTGAGCCTTTTACCTTTGTCATCACATTCAGGGGTGCTCGGATCAGAGCCACAAGGGAAGCCCACCAGCCATATTAAAGAATAGTGACTTCCATTTTCTAAACTGCTACCTACCCATCTGAACTGGATGTTACCTCCAAGGTTTCCTGGTGCAAACACTGTAAACTAGTAGCTGCAGATAAAAGAAATGGTAGTTCCCTCTTGAATCTTACTTGTGTTATTACACCCTGTCATTAAAATGGATTTAAGGGAAAATTCCAGCCTGAGCTTGTTTGGCTGGACTTCTCCTATGGGTCACAGGAGTGCAATTCGTTTTGCACTCCTGTGACCTGTTTTCAGCAGACAGCGGTCTAAAACTCTGCTCTCTGCTGACATCAACAAGGATCCAGAAAGTACAGTACAGGGACGAGAGATGCTGGATGATGTTCAAGGTATAGCTGTCCATTGTCGGTCCTCAGAGTTGGATCAGCAAGCTGGCAAATTATTATAAGAACCCAAAGTTCCCAAATTGCAACGCAGGAAACAACATGCACACACCAATATCTCACTAATGCCATTCAATGTCAAGAGATCATGTCCACAGTGACTTGCTAACCAAGGCAAGATCCTTTTCTGGGGAGAAGGAAATGGAAAAAAGCTTGCTTTGGGCAGGTAAACTAAGACTGTAAAACAGTTATCACAAACAAAAATACTGCCAGCCAGCACTATAGGGAGACTCATCCAAAATCTATCTGTCTGGACACACGCAGGTAGATGTAACTCTTGCATACAATCTGTTGCACTTTAAGAAATGTGTAGAAACTAGGTGCTTCTGAGATCCCCCATGATCTTGCATCATTCCTTGATCATCTGATTTATGGCGAATATTGCTGTGCAAAATGTAAGCACGTTGTTTCCCTGGAAGCCCAGGTTCTGAATCTAGGGAAGCAACTGTCAGCACTGAGAAGACCCTCCATACTAAAGGAGAGCTGGGAACATCCTCGGCAGGTGCCGGCAGGGGCCAGCACAGAGGTGGTTGGAGACTAAGAGGTGCAGGCACTAAAAAAGAGTAGATGGGTGACAGGAAGGTTAGAGGGGAAAGTGCCAGGGAGGCCGATCCTGGGCTGGAACATCCCAATAAGTACACTCCATTGAGTGACATTGGTGAAACCAGTTAGGGACCAGCACTGCTGGAGCTGAGGGACTCCCCTAGCTGCCAGGGGAAGAACTCCTCCAATGAGAGTGGGGGGAAAGCAAAGGGAAAGGAAAGACAGATTCTGGTGGTAGGGGACTCAATTCTTCAAAGGACAGAGAGGGCAATCTGTGACAAAGACCTGAAGCGCCGAATTGTATGCTGCCTACCAGGTGCTCGGGTTCGGTACATCACGGATCTGGTGGATAGATTACTGGGAGGGGCTGTACCAGTTGTCATGGTACACGTTGGCACCAATGACAAAGTCAGAGCCAGATGGAGTGTCCTAAAGAACAATTTTAGGGACTTAGGAGCTACATTGAAGAAAAGGACCTCCAAGGTAGTATTCTCAGAAATACTACCGGTACCTCGAGCCACGTCAGAAAGGCAGAGGGAGATTAGGAAAGTAGACAAGTGGCTGAGGAGCTGGTGTAGTAAGGATGGGTTTGGGTTCCTGGAGAACTGGGCCGAGTTCTCTTTCAGTCACCAGTTCTATAGAAGGGAAGGACTGCACCTAAATGAGGAGGGTGCAGATCTGCTGGGAATGAATATAGCCGAAAAGTTAGAGGGGCTTTTAAACTAGGAGAGCGGGGGAGGGTCCAGAGGTAGAGAGGTAGAGATAGTTAGCGCGGAGCATATTCCAGAGAGTAGTATTGGGGGCATTTGTGGTAAGTTGACTAAAGTACATAAAACCAAGGTAAGTATAGTAATACCCAATAAAAGGACAGTATACGACCGGTCTAAACTGCGTGGCATGTTCACCAATGCCAGGAGCCTGGCAAACAAGATGGGAGAACTAGTGATACTGTTGTACGAGGAGGATTTCGATTTTGAAGGAATTTCAGAGACTTGGTCCAACAGCTCTAATGATTGGCTGGCAAACATTCAAGGGCATTCTCTTTATTGCAGGGATAGAGAGGGTAAAAAAGGGGGAGGGGTATACCTGTATATCAAGAATAATGTACAAGTGAACGTGAGTGATGGCATCACTAAGGGAGCAAGGGAGGAGGTGGAATCCTTATGTGTAGAGCTCCAAAGGGATGAAACTAAGGGGAAAATAATACTGGGAGTATGCTGTAAGCCCCCTAACCTGAGGGAGGAGGGGGAAAAGGACCTCCTATCACAATTTGTATTAGCAGCAAGGATGGGAAGTGTCATCATACTGGGGGATTTTAATTATCCAGACATAGACTGAGCGGAAGGAACCGTGCATTCGTCTAAGGCTCACCAGTTTCTAGATGTCTTGCAGGACAATTTCATGGGTCAGATGGTAGATGCACCAACTAGAAACAAAGCATTACTGGACCTACTGATTACTAACAATACAGACCTGATCACGGATGTGGAAATAAGGGGCAATTTAGTAAACAGCGATCACAGGTCACTTAGCTTCAGTATAAATCACACAAATGGGGAATACAAAGACATTGAATTTCAAAAGAGCTAACTTCCCCAAACTATGAACCTTGCTAGAAGATATAAATTGGGATAAAATCTTAGGAACAAAGAACACGGAGGAAAAATGGGTTTGCATTAAGAGCATATTAAATAAGGGCATTCCCAATTGGGATGCCAGTGCATCCCATTGGGAAATAAATTTAAAAAAGCGAACAAAAGTCCTGTATGGCTTAACTCCAATGTAAAAATGCATATAAAAGCAAAGGAGAAGGCCTTCAAAAAATACAAGGCTGAGGGATCATCATCAGCATTCAGACTTTACAAAGAATGCAACAAGAAATGTAAGGGTGCAGTTAGGGCGGCTAAGATAGAACACGAAAGACACATAGCGGAGGAGAGCAAAAAAAATCCCAAGAAATTCTTTAAGTATATAAACAGTAAAAAAGGGAGGACAGACCATATTGGTCCCATAAAGAATGGTGAAGGAAATCTGGTTACAAAGGATGGGGTAATGGCCAAGATATTGAATTTATTCTTCTCCTCAGTCTTCTCGAGGGAATCAGGGGACTTCAGTTTCCAAAACTGCAGTGTTTATCCTCATGACACATCATAGGAAGCACTCTCATGGCTAACAGAGGACAAAATTAGAAATAGACTTGGAAAACTTAACATTAATAAGTCACCGGGACCAGATGGCTTGCACCCGAGGGTCCTGGGGAACTCAGTCAAGTAATTGCCAGACCATTGTTCCTAATTTTTGCTGACAGTCTACTGACTGGAATTGTACCAGCTGATTGGAGAAAAGCCAATGTAGCTCCAATACTTAAAAAAAGGCCAAAATACATCCCTGGAAATTACAGACCAGTTAGCCTAACATCAATAGCATGCAGGCTCTTGAAGGGGATGATAAGGGACTATGTACAAGATTTCAGTAATGAAAACGATATCATTATAATCTCAACCGTTGGTAATATGAGTATCCAAAATAGCCCTCCTATCTCATTTACCGCCACTGCGCCTTAGACCTATACTCAAATTAATCTAGAGCTGCCACTTTAAAGGATATGAATACTGTACACAGTGTTTCTTAGTGTAAAACTAAATAACCTTAAACACAAAAATAAAACACAGTGGCGCTAATGAAATTAATCCTATGCAAAAACAACTCAAATATAGATCAAAAGATATACACATCGACTATGTACATCACAAAAAATAAATTAAAAAACCACCCAGTGACAAGTGTTAAATTAGAACCAAAAAAATGAAAAAATAAATAAAAAATCAGTTCATAATAGTCCTTTCACTGTGAACTTGCTTTTCTTTTCTTCCACCACACCCCAGTGCTTGGTGATCCCACTCCCTGTGGTAATCCACTTACCGACTCCTAATGCCCACACTCTCGTGTTAAGGCTTACACGCTTGTTGACCACATCACATGGGTCACATTGGCAGATCACAATAACAGAATCGTGTGCAGGGATCGTTCCATATGTGAAGGATACAAAAAATACTCCAATAGTGCAAAACCGTTTGAAAATTTATTAAAAGCACTTCAAATCTTTAGTATAAAACTCACATGTAACCAGTGTAAAAAACGCAGATAACACACTTTCCACTGCAAACCGATCTTCAAAGCACAGCAACAGATATATACAGATCAGCCACTATATGGGTTGTGGTCACGGCAGACCCGAGTTGTGCAGGCGTTCGATGTCTCTCTCACCTACTCCCGGCGTCTCCCCGCTCTATCAGTGTAACACTTCCTCATACGATGCGGCAGCGTCACTCGTCATTGGTGGGATACGTCACACAGCCACGCCCCGACATGTTTCGTCACACACTGACTTAATCATGGGATTGGCTGTGTGGTGTGACGCTCATTCCTTTTATCCCCTCCTCTCGTCACCTGACTAACGAAGCCTCAACGCGCTTGCGCACATCTCGTGTCCCCGCAGCCACAACTTCTCCAGCAATAAAGAACGGAACTAAATGCACATAATGTACATTCACTCCGCCCTACCTAAACAGCATAAATTATGGGCTTGAAATATCATTTATCAGTATAGCAGTGTGAGATTAACCCCACACTCATCTATGCGCGTACTCTGCGTACATGTTAAATAAACAGAGATACTGGCACTTCAATCACTGTACAGTACACGGGGTTCAAAATATTCACTACTGCATATGGTGAAGAGTGTATCAAACACAAAAAAACATATACATATAAAATAACAATTTTAAAATGTTGTAAAATTAAATTAAAAAGATTCATTATTCATTGTGCACTACCACTAATACAATCCAACTCTGGTTATAGTAGTATATAAATGTATATATAGAGCAATTCTACTAATATCTTTCTCCTCATATAAATATATCATTATATGTAGTGATCACAGTGCCTGATGGAGGTTTTAAGGGCAGGGGGGTCACTGATCTCTCTAATATTATAGGGAAACATGCCACTATATCATCCTAGATTCTCAGAATCAGGGTCATCCCCACGATCCGAGATCTCAGGCAACTTCCATGCTTTTCAAACTACCTCTCACATCCTCTTAGTACCTATTTCCTTATCCAGATAATACCTAATTATGAGTGATCAAAAGTTTTAAACTCATATTAACATAAATAGATTAAAATAAAATAAAAAACCCTACTTTACTCATAAATTAATCCCTTAAAGGTGTGATTAATCTAATATATGTGGATATTCCACTTCGAACAACTCCTACGTGAATAACGTGACAGTCACTCACACTGTGAGTTCCCATATTCTCCATACGGTGATGGGAGAATACTTTACCTAATTATTAATCAAATATTCTAAATTCATATTAACATATAATAATGATAAACCCAAATTACTCATAAATTTAACTCTTTAAAGTGTAATTAATCTAACACATTAAATATTCCACTTAATGAAACCCCTACGTAAATAACGTGACAATCACCGTGATGAAATATGTTTGTACACATATTTCCCATATTATTGTGGGGGAATACCCACCAAAAATGTGCAAAGCACCAAAATAAAAAATATATAAATAATAAATAACAGAAAACCCATATACCTTACTAAAACAATCCTATTGGACGTGATCCAATGTTGTGATATAGTGACTCTCACCCTTATTCAAGAGTCACCCATATTACAACCAGACAACCCCCCAACCCTCTCTTATTAGTATTCTTACTCATGACAACCAGTATTGTCTGATACCCGATATTTATTCTGAGCATCATACTACATGAGCCTAAGTCCCTTCCCAGAATCCTTTAAAAATCGTTTATAAAGCAGTTTAGATCTAGTTCGATATTTAACCCTCTGGGCGTCAGACATTTAAACAGGAATATCCATTGGGTTTCCTTTTGGCATAAGTCTCTCACTCTATTTGACCCTCTCCAGGTCGGATGCACTACATCAATGCCACAAAACTGTAGCAATGATGCATCCTGTTGATGTTTTTCTCTGAAGTGCAGCGAGACACTATGGTATTTGTACCCGTTTTTTATATTGGTCAGATGTTCTGCTATTCTAGTTTTTAATAATCTCTTAGTTCTTCCTACATAGAATAGGCCACATGGGCACCACATAAGGTACACTACATGAGAGGAATTACACGTACTGAATTCCCTTATTTCAAACGTTTCTCCTTCTCTATTAGTAACATTCTTCAGTCCTCTGTGACTGGTTCTAACTGTCCTACAACAGACACATTTCCTGCAACAATAGAAACCTCTAAAATCTATTTTCATAGCCCTTGGGGGATCCAAGATCTTTTTGACTATCTGGTTTCCAAAATTTGGGGCCTTCCTATAGATGAATTTCGGCCGTTGCGGTAATATCTCTCTTAAATGCC
This sequence comes from Lithobates septentrionalis, assembly GCA_037952835.1. Taxonomy (NCBI): domain Eukaryota; kingdom Metazoa; phylum Chordata; class Amphibia; order Anura; family Ranidae; genus Lithobates; species Lithobates septentrionalis. Next base: position 2,404,971 of record JBBDGP010001208.1, on the reverse strand, counting down.
TATCCTGACATAAGATGTGCCAGTGTTTTTGATATATACTCTCAATTTCTTTATATTGACTGTGAAAGCCCGAAATAAAACTCAATTGATGTTGGTTAGTGGGGTCCGAGTGTTCCTTCTTCTGGAGGCATTGACTTCTAGGGATCTCTGCCACCTCATGTATTAATTCTTCCAATTTTTTGTCACCATAACCTTTCTGCACAAATTTCTCTTTCAGGTTATTAGCTTGCTCTAAGTAATCTTCCATCTTTGTGCAATTCCGACGGACCCTCAAAAACTGTCCCTTCGGGATATTCCTTATCCATGCAGGGTGATGCCCACTCCTGATGGACAGGTAGCTGTTGCGGTCCGTCGGTTTGAAATACACCTTAGTGTTCAAACCATTAAATTGTTTTTCTATGGTGACATCAAGGAAGTGAATGGTTGTCTCACCTATTACATATTCCAGCTTGATGTTGTTAGTATTATTATTGAGGTCCTCCAAAAATTCCACCGCAGATTCCCTAGAGCCCTCCCAAATAAACAGGAGGTCATCTATAAATCTGCGGTAGAATTTTAACTGGGGCATGCTTTTATTGAAAATCCGTCTGTCCTCCCACTCTGCCATGAATAAGTTGGCTAGGCTGGGGGCATACTTAGCCCCCATCGCCACGCCAACCTTCTGAGAGTAAAACTGGCCACCGTACCAGAAATAATTATGAGTCATACAAAACTCAAGCGCCTGACCCAAAAACCTCTTCTGCATATCGGGCACCTCCTCCCGCCTACTCAATGCCCAATTAAGGGCCAGAGACGCATCCTCATGTTGTATGATGGTATATAAGGACGTGACGTCTGCCGTCACTAAATATGATTCAGAGGAGAAATCCAACTGTACCTGATCCAACAATAACAATAACTCTGAGGTGTCTTTCAAGTAGGCCTTAGTTGCCCTCACGCTTGGCTGGAGAAACTTATCTAAATATTCTCCTAACCTCGCGGTTACAGAACCAATGCCATTTACAATTGGTCTAGGTGGTGGGCAATCAGTGCTTTTATGTACCTTGGGTAGCGTGTAAATAATAGGCACCCGGCATGCACTAGGGACAAGGTATCTTTTTTCTTTAGGATTCAAAGCTCCCATGTAGTAACCCCACTCAATTAATGAAATTAGTTGATCCCTATACACCTCCGTGGGATCACACTTAAGTTTCCTATAAGTGGATTGATCATCAACCAATTCCATCAACTGATTATGGTAAAATGCCTTTGCCATCACTACTACCCCTCCTCCTTTGTCCGCTGGCCGGACAATGATGTTTTTTCTATTTTCTAAGGACGAAACACCTTCCCTAATATAGTGAGGATTAATGCCTCTTTTTGGTACTAAATCTTCAATATCACTAATAACCAATTTCTTGAAAACCTCTATAAAATGGTTACTCGGGTTTTGAGGGTTAAATATCGATTTGTTTTTTAAACCACTATCTATTTTATTAGATGGTCTATTAGCTCTGACCGTAGCTTCGACCGGGTGGCTTAAGAAGTATTTTTTTATATTCATAGACCTAATGAACTTGTGCTTGTCAATGTACACCTCGAACTTATTCATTACTCTCTTAGGTGCACATTTTAAACCCAAGTGGAGTATATTAAGCTCTTTATGATCTAATTCAACTCCACTTATGTTATAAATGCCCGTATCTATGCGTTTCTCGAGCGTTTTCTTGGGTTGTCTGGATTTTCCTGCCCTGCGTCCCCTTCTTTTCTTGGGGGCATGCCACCCTTGTTTTGTATATGGGGGGGTCCGTTTCTCCCTCCCTCCTTCTGATATATTGGTCGGGAGTTCCCTCTCGGTGTCCCCCCCCTCCCACCCCTCCCCCGTTGTCCTAAAAAAGGCCCATTGTATGGTGGGTCAGGGTAGTAACCCTCATTATCCAAAACTGAATATCTATTGTATAAGGGAACCCCATTCCCCCGCTCCACCTGATAATTAGGAGGGGGGTGTGTTCTCCACTGTTGGAACTCTTGTGGGGGAGCATCATATTGTGGGACATTACCCAAATATGGTCCAGGGGATTGATACTCATACCCCCCCTTCCCTGTTGGTTAAACCTCGGGGAATGATAATTATAATTATAAGCATCCCTACTCTGCTGGGGTGGCTTCGGGGATTGGTACTGGTACCCGCCCCTGCCCTGTTGATATGGTCTGGGAGAATAATAGTGGCCACTCCTTTGATTTCCTCCATTCCTGTGGCCGCCATTATTACGTGTGGTCACATTCCTTCCCAGTTCCTCTCTATTATTCCCATGCTTTGGTTCGGTTTTATTTAAATCAGGGTTGGGGATGGGATTGCTCTTACTTGGCTCCAGACATTGACTCTCAGTCTGGTTAATATGCGTAGTTACCCCAATATTCTGCCACGCATAGATCTTATTTGTTTTAAAGTCATTAGAGTCTCTCAAATACTTTTTGACCTTCTTTTTCTGTGTTTCCCGGTCGATTTTTTCTAACTTTTTCTTAATGTTAATGTTGAAATCTTTCATCTGATTAGAATCCTTAAAGGGTTCCAATTTTTCTTGTATGATTCTGATTTTCTCATTAATTAATCCTAGCTTAATCTGCTTTCTATTTAAAACAAGACTCTGTAGGTCCCTACCTGCTTTGTTAAAGAACTCCTTCCATTCATCTACATACTTTTGATCATTAAGCCCATCCTGAGGGGAAACCTCCCACCTCAAGCTCCTAAAAATTAAATTCTCTTTCTGGTAGTGCTCAAATGTAAAAACATCCCACCACACCTTAATCTGCTTCTCTAAAAGATTGTCAAGTGTTTTCAGTGTCCCTGAGAGGTCTTCTTCACAATCAGCCATTTCTTGGTTGTTCAAGAAGACATGCTCAGGGTCCATTTGTCTGTTTGACAGAAAATTAAAGGGATCCATGGCTGCACGTGGATAATATAAATAAATGTAATCTCAACCGTTGGTAATATGAGTATCCAAAATAGCCCTCCTATCTCATTTACCGCCACTGCGCCTTAGACCTATACTCAAATTAATCTAGAGCTGCCACTTTAAAGGATATGAATACTGTACACAGTGTTTCTTAGTGTAAAACTAAATAACCTTAAACACAAAAATAAAACACAGTGGCGCTAATGAAATTAATCCTATGCAAAAACAACTCAAATATAGATCAAAAGATATACACATCGACTATGTACATCACAAAAAATAAATTAAAAAACCACCCAGTGACAAGTGTTAAATTAGAACCAAAAAAATGAAAAAATAAATAAAAAATCAGTTCATAATAGTCCTTTCACTGTGAACTTGCTTTTCTTTTCTTCCACCACACCCCAGTGCTTGGTGATCCCACTCCCTGTGGTAATCCACTTACCGACTCCTAATGCCCACACTCTCGTGTTAAGGCTTACACGCTTGTTGACCACATCACATGGGTCACATTGGCAGATCACAATAACAGAATCGTGTGCAGGGATCGTTCCATATGTGAAGGATACAAAAAATACTCCAATAGTGCAAAACCGTTTGAAAATTTATTAAAAGCACTTCAAATCTTTAGTATAAAACTCACATGTAACCAGTGTAAAAAACGCAGATAACACACTTTCCACTGCAAACCGATCTTCAAAGCACAGCAACAGATATATACAGATCAGCCACTATATGGGTTGTGGTCACGGCAGACCCGAGTTGTGCAGGCGTTCGATGTCTCTCTCACCTACTCCCGGCGTCTCCCCGCTCTATCAGTGTAACACTTCCTCATACGATGCGGCAGCGTCACTCGTCATTGGTGGGATACGTCACACAGCCACGCCCCGACATGTTTCGTCACACACTGACTTAATCATGGGATTGGCTGTGTGGTGTGACGCTCATTCCTTTTATCCCCTCCTCTCGTCACCTGACTAACGAAGCCTCAACGCGCTTGCGCACATCTCGTGTCCCCGCAGCCACAACTTCTCCAGCAATAAAGAACGGAACTAAATGCACATAATGTACATTCACTCCGCCCTACCTAAACAGCATAAATTATGGGCTTGAAATATCATTTATCAGTATAGCAGTGTGAGATTAACCCCACACTCATCTATGCGCGTACTCTGCGTACATGTTAAATAAACAGAGATACTGGCACTTCAATCACTGTACAGTACACCTGAATGAACCTTGCTAGAAGATATAAATTGGGATAAAATCTTAGGAACAAAGAACACGGAGGAAAAATGGGTTTGCATTAAGAGCATATTAAATAAGGGCATTCCCAATTGGGATGCCAGTGCATCCCATTGGGAAATAAATTTAAAAAAGCGAACAAAAGTCCTGTATGGCTTAACTCCAATGTAAAAATGCATATAAAAGCAAAGGAGAAGGCCTTCAAAAAATACAAGGCTGAGGGATCATCATCAGCATTCAGACTTTACAAAGAATGCAACAAGAAATGTAAGGGTGCAGTTAGGGCGGCAAAGATAGAACACGAAAGACACATAGCGGAGGAGAGCAAAAAAAATCCCAAGAAATTCTTTAAGTATATAAACAGTAAAAAAGGGATGACAGACCATATTGGTCCCATAAAGAATGGTGAAGGAAATCTGGTTACAAAGGATGGGGTAATGGCCAAGATATTGAATTTATTCTTCTCCTCAGTCTTCTCGAGGGAATCAGGGGACTTCAGTTTCCAAAACTGCAGTGTTTATCCTCATGACACATCATAGGAAGCACTCTCATGGCTAACAGAGGACAAAATTAGAAATAGACTTGGAAAACTTAACATTAATAAGTCACCGGGACCAGATGGCTTGCACCCGAGGGTCCTGGGGAACTCAGTCAAGTAATTGCCAGACCATTGTTCCTAATTTTTGCTGACAGTCTACTGACTGGAATTGTACCAGCTGATTGGAGAAAAGCCAATGTAGCTCCAATACTTAAAAAAAGGCCAAAATACATCCCTGGAAATTACAGACCAGTTAGCCTAACATCAATAGCATGCAGGCTCTTGAAGGGGATGATAAGGGACTATGTACAAGATTTCAGTAATGAAAACTATATCATTAGCAGTAATCAGCATGGATTCATGAAGAATCGTTCTTGCCAAACCAATCTATTAAAATTCTCTGAGGGGGTGAGCTGCCATCTAGATAAAGGAAGGCCTGTATCTGGATTTTGCAAAAACATTTGACACAGTTCCCCATAAACAATTACTGTACAAAGTAAGGTCCGTTGACATGGACCATAGGGTGAGTACATGCATTGAAAACTGGCTACAAGAGCAAGTTCAGAGGGTGGTGATAAATGGGGAGTACTCTGAATGGTCAGGGGTGGAAAGTGGTGTCCCACAGGGTTCTGTGCTGGGACCAATCCTATTTAATTTGTTCATAAATGACCTGGGGTAAACATTTCAATCTTTGCATTTGGGGACGATACTAAGATAAGAAGGGCAATAACTTCTACGCAAGATGTAGAAACCTTGTAAGAAGATCTGAACAAATTAATGGGATGGGCAACTATATAGCAAATGAGGTTTAATGTGGAACAATAAAGCATTTGGGTGGCAAAAATATTAATGTAATCTACTCAATTGGGGAAGAATCTCTGGGAGAATCAAGGATGGAAAAGGACCTGGGGGTCCTAGTAGATGATAGGCTCAGCAATGGCATGCAATGCCAAGCTGCTGCTAACAAAGCAAACAGAATATTGGCATGCATTAAAAGGGGATTAACTCAAGAGATAAAGCGATAATTCTCTCACTCTACAAGAGTCTGGTCCAGCCTCACCTGGAGTATGCTGTCCAGTTCTGGGCACCAGTCCTCAGGAAGGATGTACTGGAAATGTACTAATTAACCACAGGTGCCTTGAAACACAAACGTCCATAGATGGATGTGAATGTCCAACCGCACAGGAGGTGTAAGTACTCCAAGGGGTGGTGATGGTCTGATGGTTGTCAGAAAACACCTGGCATCATACAGCGACTTCCCAACCGAGAAACTGGGTCCCAATGGGTCATTCAGAGAAAGTGCAAAAAAGCCTCTTACCAGATCCTGTGGATTCCCATGTCAGCGACAGGGAATCGCATGCGCAGTTTGTCACAAATGACGTGGAATGGGAGCTCAGGAATCGCCAATCCCTTGGATTGTGGTCTGTATGGATCTCGGCCGGCAACCGCCAAGTTCGCCCCCAGCCTCGCCAACCTCTTCATGGCCCAGTGGGAGGAGGATGTCGTCTATGCGGCCCAGAGATCCGAGTTGATCCTCTGGGCCAAGTACATAGACGACATCCTCTTCCTATGGGATGGTGACCGTACATCACTTGACAGTTTCATGACCAGTCTCAATTCTAATGATAGAGGAATATCTTTGAGCTATGAGGCCAGCTCTACCAGTGTACATTTTTTGGACCTTGAAATATTTGTGGTGGACAAACATTTGGAGTTCCGCACGTATTTCAAGGCCACCGACCGGAACGGATTCATTCCTATTGACAGTTGCCATCAGGAGCAGTGGCTCAAGTCCGTTCCCCGTAGCCAATTTTTGAGACTACGACGCAACTGTACCAATGCTATTGATTTCCAGTCACAATCGCTAGTTCTGAGAGATCGATTTATTGAAAAAGGTTATGATCCCAGACATCTAGACGAGGAACTCAATAGGGCACTATCCACTGATAGAGAATCCACTTTGATAGAACGCCCCAAATCTACAGCTGAACCTATGCACAAATGGGCTTTCTTCTCCACTCACTCCATTCAGTCCAAACAAGTGAAAGCTATATTCAAAAAGCACTGGAAGGTACTTTTAAATGACAATCTACTTGGGTCAGTTCTTCCTGAACGGGCGGCTGTTGTATTCAGGGGAGCACGGTCCATTCAAGGACAGATTGCTCCGAATATAATAGACCCCCCCAAAAGAGTTTCATTTTTTCAGGAATGTCAGGGTTATTACCCCTGCCATAGATGCAATGTCTGCCTCCACAACATTCGAGGCAGACAAAAAAGTACCACTTTCCAATCCACAGTCACCTCCCTCACTTACCAGATGAAACACTTCACAACTTGTACATCACAATACATTGTCTACCTCATTACTTGCCCCTGCCACAAACAGTATGTTGGGCGTACCATCAGAACTTTCTCTATACGAGTTAATGAACATGTGGCAGGTATCAAGAAAGGCAAGGACAAACACACAGTACCCCGTCATTATCTGGAACACCATAATAAAGACCCTACCGGGACTTTATTCCAGGTGATCGACAAATTTGTCCCACATTGGAGAGGAGAGTCCCGCCTCCGAGGAGTGTCACGCCTCGAGACTTATTGGATATGGGAGTTGAGGTCCTATTTCCCGTTAGGTTTAAACGTGGAGTGGGACCTCAACTCCTTTATCAACCAATCCTAAATTCCTTCCACATCTCCATGCATGTCCCTCCCTCCCTTTATATTTTATATTTTTTTATTTCATTATTTCAACATTTTTTCTCCCCCCTCCCCCCCTCCTCCTTTTTTTCACCTATATTCACAAGTTGGTACACAGCTTATATATGGTGTACCTAGAGGGTTATCTATTCACCCAATTGAAATTGGTCCAATCAAAATTGACCCATTCGGTCTATGCTGATGACTTTTTGCAGTCAAGGGATCATAAGGTTAACTGCCAGATATTTGGGTCACTTTACAAATCCACACATTCCCTTCACATATATATTCATTTTAACACATTTTACAATGTGCGTTCCGGAGAATTTGTGTTCACACAATTTTTTAATATTTTTTAATTTTTTATTTCAGTCCCACCAAAACACATATGGATCTTAAGAGACATTTACCATGCCACTCCAGTAATTTTTTTACACACTTATGCGATTTCACTTCAGCCAGTCATTTCCCAAACACATTATATTTCACTATATGTGTCCCCACTTCCAATACACTTCCGGTTCACAGGAGTTCTATGCACACTTCCGGGTCATCGGGTCCCGGTCTGCTGCATAGCACATTTTTGTACACATACACCATAGGGATGCTGTTTTGTCTCATTTAGCGTCCGTTGCTTGCTGGATTGCATTGCCGGGACGCTAGGTTTATTTATTTAAGTCCCATCCCTCTGCGGTGTACGGATTGTACGTACAGCAGAGATGAGTGGGATGTTTGCTCTCTGATTAGCCCAGTGAGTCATGTGAGAGGGAAACGTCGGACACGCCCACGGACGTGACATCATTTCCTACACAGACTGGTCATGTGGGCGTTCAGGGATAGAGGCCGGCTCATACATAGCCACCTATTGGTCAGCTCCACTTAACACCTTTTGTCTTCTTATTGAGGATTGGCTCCTCTGGCCGACAGGGCGGTACATTCTGCCGCACTGTCAGCAGAGGAGTGCTGTTTTCATTAAATATTTAAATGCTTTATTTTTGTTAGAGAGATCATAGAGTTATATATTTTTCTGCTGGTAGACCTTTATACAGTCTCCTGGGCTTCACCTTAATGTCATTCTTTTATTTATATAGAAATTGTGTATGATTTTCATGTTTAGACATTCAAGCAAGTCATGTGATTGTATTCACCCAATCAAATCTCCCGGTTTTTCAGCCCTTGTGATTGGTCCTTCTCTAAATAATTTTATTATATATATTTGGCAACTTGGAGTGAGTGGTCTATGCCCCTGTTGAAGACCCCTAGGTCGAAACGCGTCGGGTACATACACCACTCTCTTTGTTGCCCATTTGTTTTTATCCACCGTGATCACGCTTTTATTTGTGTATGGTCGTTTTTGTCAATAAAAACACCCTTTTTTATCTGCACCATGTGGAGGCACATTCTTTTTGTTTCCACATTTACCGCATGAGATCCAGTCCCTCCAACTGCTCCTTTCGGGGGACCGTTTGTGAAACTTCTGATGCACGCTGGGACGGTTCGGTGTGAGGACGGTTCGTTGTGAGGACCCATCCAGTTGCCGGCCGAGATCCATACAGACCCCAATCCAAGGGATTGGCGATTCCTGAGCTCCCATTCCACGTCATTTGTGACAAACTGCGCATGCGATTCCCTGTCGCTGACATGGGAATCCACAGGATCTGGTAAGAGGCTTTTTTGCACTTTCTCTGAATGACCCATTGGGACCCAGTTTCTCAGTTGGGAAGTTGCTGTATGATGCCAGGTGTTTTCTGACAACCATCAGACCATCACCACCCCTTGGAGTACTTACACCTCCTGTGCGGTTGGACATTCGCATCCATCTATGGACGTTTGTGTTTCAAGGCACCTGTGGTTAATTAGTGATTTCTTTACTGTTTCACCATTTTAAAGACCTATGTTCCTTTGTATATGCGCTGCATTTTTCCATATGCCTAATTTGTTGTTTTTGTCAAACTGTATGCAGCAGCTTTTTATTTATTTCACTGGTTAGCGCGGTGTTTTCTATTTACCACTCATTAAGATTAGAAAAAAAGAGGTTTAACCTTAGACTGCGTAGAGGGTTCTTTACTGTAAGAGTGGCAAGGATGTGGAATTCACTTCCATAGGCAGTGGTTTCAGTGGGGAGCATCGATAGTTTCAAAAAACTATTAGATAAGCACCTGAACGACCACAACATACAGGGATATACAATGTAATACTGACATATAATAACATACATAGATTGGACTTGATGGACTTGTGTCTTTTTTCAACCTCACCTACTATGTAATAGGAATGAGCTTGATGTTCGGGTCGAACATAAGTTCAACTTGAACATGGGGTGTTCGCCCATTCGCCGAACATCGAACATTATGGGGTGTTTGTGGTAAATTCGACTGCAGCGGAATGCCCCATAATGCACTGCGAGATCACAGTGCATTGCTGTATGATGATTGGCCAAAGCATGCATCTGACCTGCATGCTTTGGCCAATCACAGCGCGCTCTGCTGAGAGAGCCATAATTGGCCAAAGGCAGGGTGTCTTTGGCCAATTATGGCTCAGGGGGACTAAGTCTACGCCCCACATTATATAAGGCTGCCTACACGGCGGCCGTGTGTAGTGTTGGCGTGGAGATAGCTTGAGTTAAGCAGGCAGGTTATTCAGTTAGTGGCAGTGTATTTGATATATATATATATATATACAGTCAGTCTAGTATATATATATAGTGTAGCACTTACCCCCGAAGGAGCTGCTGGTTTAAATTGGGTCTTACTGTTCCTGTACTGTTTCACAATATCCGTCATAGGGGTCCCATGAAAGAATTCTTTTTTAGTAATTTCAGCTCCGACACACAGTCTCTTATTAAAAATACCAGCGCTATATACTCCCCCAGCTGCAATAGACAATGTCCTCATCGTCTGAAAAAGAAAAAGAAAGACTCTCAATCCTGAGAGTCAAGTACCTGAATTCAAAACTTGGATAAGAAAAAGTGGAAAAAGGGTAAAACAGCAACAAAATTGTACATTTAACAGTAATACACACAGGAGAATTACAGTGACATAGTTCCCCAGATCTAAACCACCCACTCTCCAGCAGCTTGACAGAAGATCAAGTTGAACCTGAAACAGAACACAAATAGAAAGAAAATCCAAGACTCACATATCAATATACAACAGAGGAAGCAAAACTCCATCTCCCAGAAGATGAAGCTCCCTTTCCTCAACATTTCCCTTCTTTGTTTTAAGTGCAAGAACTGTGACTATAGCTGTGCGAACTCCTACCACCTAGTGGCAGAAACACATTATACCAAGTCCTTGATGCAATTATCAGAGCAGGTAGAAAATCTTGACTCGCAGATGACATTTTACTAACACTACCTAACTATAGTCCCAAAGTATAAAGACTTTCTTCTTCCAGAATCGGCATTAACAGAACAGTCACTGCAACGGATCACCAATAAAAGCGAGGATCAGGCAATGTCAAAGTTTTCCCTTGTGCATCCACAGTGGTAATAAAGTATACAACGTCATTCTTGCCCGGCCGACAGATGACTACTTTATCTGCGTAAATATGTCTCCCATAGCTCCAATGCAAAAGACATCCGTTAAAATGATCATCCACCTCTGAAGAACAAACTGTTTTCCTGAAAGGTTTCGGCACTTTTAAGTAGTCCCAAACATCCTCACGGCACCAACTCTCTCTGTTTTCCTTGATCTCTCTCATGATCTAACTTGAAACATAGGGAAACTCTAGTCCATACTCAGTGACTACTCTTTTGTTCAGAAACCGCTGTGATCGGGCAAGCCTTGACAGAGATCAAGTGCTTCCCAACCTAGGAGGTACACAGAATGTTGGCGATTTGTGCACCATACTCACAGGCAATTTCTTTGGCCCAGACAAACTAATATTTTCAGTGACAGTCTCACTAGCAATTGCAGGGGTTTCCATTCGAGGTGATGTACTCTCCCTCTGCTCCCACACCTTTCCTTCCCCGCTCAAACATGCACTGGTTATCCCCATACTCAAAAAACCCTCACTAGACCCCACCTGTTTGAATATTTTAAGACCCATCTCCCTGCTCCCGTTTGCCTCCAAGCTCATCGAACGCCTTGTCCATGACCGAATGAGTCGCTACCTCACTGACAACAACCTTCTCGACCCCCTACAGTCTGGCTTCTGCCTACAACATTCTACTGAAACTGCCCTACTAAAACTAACCAATGACCTACTAACTGCTAAAACTAATGGGCACTACTCCATACTCATAGACCTCTCTGCTGCCTTTGACACAGTTGACCAACTGCTCCTCCTCAGCAAATTACACTCCCTTGGCCTCCGTGATTCTGCTTTATCCTGGTTCTCCTCCTTCCTGTCTCAGTGCACTTTCAGTGTCACTTACAACTCCATCTCCTCCGCTCCCCTTCCTCTTTCTGTTGGGGTACCCCAAGGCTCCGTCCTTGGGCCTCTCCTATTCTCACTCTATACCTCTTCCCTGGGCCAGTTGATAACCTCCCATGGCTTCCAATACCACCTCTATGCTGACGACACCCAGATCTATCTCTCCACTCCTCAACTCACCCCCTCGATCTCCTCACAGATCTCAAACTTACTAAATGACATATCGATATGGATGTCACACCACTTCCTCAAACTCAATCTTTCTAAAACTGAGCTTGTTATATATCCTCCTTCACGGTCCCCCCCCTGTGACTTCACGATTAATATCAACAACACAACCTTTGGTCCCTCCACACATGCCTGGGTGCTGGGTGTAATCCTTGACTCTGACCTCTCCTTCAGCCCCCACATCCAATCACTGGCTAAATCCTGCTGCCTTAACCTCCGCAACATCTCCAGAATTCGACCCTTCCTGACTAATGACACCACAAAGCAACTTATTCACTCCTTGATTATTTCCCACCTTGACTATTGCAACTCTCTCCTTAATGGCCTACCCTTAAGCAGGCTATCCCCCCTTCAGTCTATTATGAATTCTGCTGCTAGACTAATACACCTCACTAATCAATCCATGACTGCTGCTCCTCTCTGCCAATCCCTTCACTGGCTTCCCCTACCCCACCGCGTAAAATTCAAAATGCTAACCATAACCTACAAGGCCATTCACAAGATCGCCCCCATCTACATCACCAACCTTATCTGCAGATATCGCCCAAATCGTCCCCTCTGCTCCTCCCAGGACCTCCTGCTCTTTAGCTCCCTTGTTACCACCTCCCATGCTCGCCTTCAGGACTTCTCCAGAGCCTCTCCCATCCTCTGGAACTCCCTGCCCCAGTATGTCCGATCAGCCCCTACCCTGTCCACCTTTAGGAGATCCCGGAAAACTCATTTATTCAGGGAAGCCTATCCCACACCCACCTAACAACTGTCCCCGAGCCACCCCCATCAAATCATTCTCTGCAGCTATTACCTTTTGTACCATCACCCCCTCCCTTAGAATGTAAGCTCTACGAGCAGGGCCCTCCTGTACCCTTTGTATTGAACTGTACTGTAATTGTGTTGTCCCCCCTATACATTGTAAAGCGCTGCGTAAACTGTTGGCGCTATATAAATCGTGAATAATAATAATAATGTACTCCCCGAGTCCATTGTTATCCAATCAGACAGATTAAAGGCTGAAGCAACATCATCAACATTTGCACAAAGCATCTCCTGAGACATGGTTTCAGTCGTCTCTGGAGACATCCGACAGAGAGTCTATTTCAGAATCCTGTAACTCCTCCGCGGGCACATATTTGCAAACAGTCTCTTTATGTACATTCCCGTGAGATCTCTTACCTGTTCCTGTCGTGGATTCCTCAGAGATAACTTCTTTCTCTGGATCCGGTTCAGGAGATCTCTGGGGTAGGCCTCGACCACGGCCGCAGGAGGCTTTTACGTATCCCACCTTCTTTTGAGCGGGTGCAGCAGAGTAGGTAGATGTAGAAGTGACAGCGGTAGTAGTGTCCACTGTTAGTTCTCAGATAGCAGTAACAGCGCCATACCCTTTAGGATCGCTTGAGGTAGCAGATTTAGAGAAGATAGGCCCAGCCGTAGGAGCAAACGTAGCGGTCTCCTCTATGGCGATGCCCATGGCCCAGTCCATGCGGTAGGCACGGGTCGGCATGGTGGACTGTTCTACGGCAAACAGGTACTCCCCACAATGTAGGCATCGGACAAATGGATGGGGACTTGCAACCAGTCCTTCACACCTGTTGCATAACATACCCAAGGCCTCGACATCTCCCGTCGTGTACAGTATGAAACGCCCATGTGGCTTCAGGCAAATACCAGTGTCCTTCCAGACAGCCTGACACTTGTAGTAGTACCCCCAGGGAACATTCTGGGTCCCATAGCAGACTGCATTCCTGGCATTCGGAACATGGCTTGCAACAATCAGGTCTTCTCTCTGAAAGTTCAGACACACACACCGTGTCTAGGCAGCAAGTAAATGGAGGACTCCTCCCACTGACTCTTCTGATCATGCAGCTCCTGGGCTTTCTTAGCTCCGCCCACAGCTCACGCGGCCAGGTAGTAACCTTGCAATTAACCCCTTTTTAGAACAATGACACAGTCCAGAACCCTCTATTGCATAAATTCCCAGTGAACAGTTTTTTTTTAGCTGCGAGAGGTAACGGTAAATCCCAGACTCGAGCCCCTTACCCCTGAAGGAGCTGCTGGTTTAAATTGGGTCTTACCGTTCCTGTACTGTTTTACCATATCTGTCATAGGGGTCCCATTAAAGAGTTATTTTTTAGTAATTTCAGCTCCGACACACAGTCTCCTTCTTGAATGCTTTATTTAAGAAAGATTCTTGCAATAGAGGGATGGAGGGTTTAGGGAGAATTCAGGTACCTTGAAATTGCAGATCAGGAACACTCTCTTTGATCCAGAGGGCAACAGCATCCACAACTGGATTCAGCAACCATCGGACAGGCCTCTCTCACTGACCTAGCAACCGATGTGATGCTCGGTCATAGTTGCTGCCACAGACTTTAAGATTCGGTGTAACTGTTACACAATCCTCTGCCACAGGATTGGGTAATTAGTGACTTGTTGCAATATCAAAGGCTTGATCACACAATACCATTTCCCTTCTTCAGAACTTATGGTACTGTGTGGTATGTGACCCGGGATGCATACTCCATCTGAGTCTCCAGGCTCTTCTAGAGGCACCGGCCTTACTGCGCAGTCCTCTCCTGAAAAGTCCTCCCCTGGATTCTCCAGTCGCTTGGCTTCTTACCGCAGGCAAGACAGCACAGGACCATCCCTGGATTGGTAGGCCCCAAGACTTTTGGGCCTACCTTCAGTAGCTACGCCTCAGGCCAGCCGGCCCCGAGACTAACTTGACAGCAATGACACACCTTAGGCCAGGAGGGCCATCAGGTCGGAACTCTTTTCTGTCATGGGGTCTGTCCCTCTGTACCCTCTCCCAGAATGCACAGCAGGCAGACCACGCCCACTGACATATTTTCTGGGCAAGTAGGCACTAAATATACCCAGCTTGTTGCAATTTCCAACCTTGGCTGAAATAATAGAGTGCCATCTCCAGGCCAAGGGGAAAACCACACAACCAGCCAAGCTGAAACAGAGCCAGAATTTATAATAATCGCAGTCTGAGTTAAACTACAGCCTCAGACAACTAAATTTTTACTTATAGCGTCTGTATTAAAAATACCAGCGCTACAACAGTATCTCACAAAAGTGCGTACACTCCTCATATTTTTGTAAATATTTTATTATACATTTTCATATGACAACGCTGAAGAAATGACACTTTGCTACAATGTAAAGTAGTGAGTGTACAGCTTGTATAACAGTGTAAATTTGCTGTTCCCTCAAAATAACTCAACACACAGCCATTAATGTCTAAACCGCTGGCAACAAAAGTCAGTAGACCCTTAAGTGAAAATGTCCAAATTGGGCCCAATTAGTCATTTTCCCTCCCCGGTGTCATGTGACTCGTTAGTGTCACAAGATCTCGGGTGTGAACGGGGAGCAGGTGTTTTAAATTTAGTGCTATCGCTCTCACTCTCTCATACTAGTCACTGGAAGTTCAACATGGCACCTCATGGAACTCTCTGAGGATCTGAAAAAAAGAACTGCTGCTCTACATAAAGATGGCCTAAGCTATAAGAAGATTGCCAAGACCCTGAAACTGAGCTGCAGCACGGTGGCCAAGACCATACAGTAGTTTAATAGGACAGGTTCCACTGAGAACAGGCCTCGCCATCTTCATCTAAAGAAATTGAGTGCACATCCTCAGCGTCATATCCAGAGGTTGTCTTTGAGAATGACATGGACATTCATTGTACTGTTCATTTAAGCACAAGAGAATCCATTTTGTTCTCTCTGTTGAAATGTGTTCTGTAACCTTCACCTAACACACAGACACTTCTCCTACTAAACGCTCTCTACTCCCCCCTCCCTTTTCAAGGTTTTACTTTTGCAATTGTTCTATTCGCTAGTTTTTAATAATATATTTCTATTTGTTAGCTTTTAATAACATATTTCTATTTGTTAGCTTTTAATAACATCTCACACCACCCCTTTCTTATCTATGGATAAAATAACATGTAATAATAAAATTTTTCACTGAACGGACATTTTAAACACAGTGATTGAGTCCTGTGAATCTGTTCCTGCAGCTGCAGTATTAACTTTGTTTTAGAGTCCCAATCAGAAATCAGTCATATCAGTCTTGGCGAGCCATAACAGGAGTTTGGCAGAGTCTCCAGAAGGAACCGCGCTTCGATCGGGATCATCGGGAAACGCAGACCTCAAATGCCGGCTAGGTAAGCTGCCCTTAAGCTTGCTATATTTCTGCCTTTTCCTATGTATCCTATCTGTCGGTTCTCAAGGAAACCAGACCACTCTCGGACCTTTCTGGTTGGGTAACGTGTGTGTGTGTGAATGTGTTTGTGTCCCCCTTCACGGGTTGGACTGTGTGTGGATAGGGAAAATCCTCTGCAGTTCCCTGCGTTGACTCCTTGTGGGCGACCTGGGTCAGAGGCGCATGGTAGGGTCAGATAAAACTCACAGAGAAGAGAAGAGACGAGGAGGGTCTCTTAATGAGTGTTTTGTCTATTGTCATAAACCCCTTCTATCCATGTAGATAAGTGGAGACTATTCTTGTAAATCTGCAGATTTGCTGTACTATTTGTTTTAGAGGCAAGAGGGTATAGGCACAATTAGAGAAGAGAGAAGATTGGCCAGTCATTATGGGCATTAAATTGATTAAGGGAATGAAGGGAGAGAGGCCTTCAGAAAATGCCCAGCGCAAGATGAGTGCTAGAGAATATATGAACCGAAGGTACGGTTCTGCCTATACTGAGCCCCTAGATAAATGGGTAGAATGGACAAAGGGAACAGCTAAACCTTTAAAATCTGAAGGGACTTTTGATTTAAAAGTATGGCAAACTTTTCTGCACGATTATGGCCCACTACTGTGCAGTGAAGGAACGTGGAGAATAGCTTGCACATGGGAGACAGAAGCTAAAGTAGCAAATCAAACTGGCTTGACGGAGATATTTAATAAAAGTACTGCCCAAATTTACTACGTTTGGCCAGAAGACTCTGTAGAGGAGGACCCCCCACCTTATGTGGCTGCCAGTTTGGCTTTAAGGGGTCCACGCACAAAAGCAAAATAATTAGATTACATGGAACATACAAAAGATGAGCTATGCAATATAGTAGAGAGCAGATGTTTAACAGCCCCATATCAACCTACAAAGAGGGATTTGGCTCGTATCCTAGAAACAGATGATTGGCATAAATCAAAAGGCACATATGCAAACCTAGATCTCTCTGAACTTAAGGCTTTGGCCAGAGAAAGAGAGATAGAGTCTGAACTTCCAGAGCAAACCATAATTTCCAAATTGTGGCAGCAAGATGAAGAGAGAAGGAAGGGAGATGCCAGCCCTTCTGCCCCTGGCATAGAGAAATCTGTTGCAGTTTATCCTGTCAGAACCCAATTAGTTTTTGAAGGTGATGCTGTTGACAGTAAGTCTCAAATTAAATGGCATGTACCTTTTAGTCCCCAAGATATGAGAGCCATATTAGAGGGATTGGGAGATCCTAGAAAGAATCCAATTGGGTTTGCAAACAAACTTAGTGCTGCACAGGAAGCATATGAGGCTTCTGCTACTGACATTCATCAGCTTCTTATTAAAGCAGTGGGAAGCAACATGTCTGGCTATATACTTAAAGAATGTGGTGTAGACGTCAAAAATCTAGGTAAGAGGGTTAGTGGATGGGAGGTTTGTGAGAAATTGAAGGAAAAATTGCCCCAAATATATGGACAAACCAGACATGCTGAATTTATGAATGCTAAGCAAGGGAAAGAGGAAGCAGCAGGGGCTTATTGGAGGCAGTTAAGTGATATGGCTGAGGAAGCAGGCATTAAAATAGAGGAAGAGAAGGCGGGAGAAACTGCAAGTCCATCTACACAACTGGTGAAACAAAGGTTTCTTGATGGTTTAATACCCCAGTTGAAAGAAAAGTTGTTCACAGCAAGGCCTGAGGCGGGCAATATGTCTATTCGAGACGTCCTGCCTATCCTGTTATCCATAGAAAACAGGATTAACCAAAAAGACAGCAAACCCAAGGTAATGTACATGGGGAAGCAGAGAGGAAAAGGAAGAGGAAGAGGCAAAGGCAATTTCAGAAATCATGGCAATCGGGGACCAATTATATGCTACAATTGTGATGGGGAAGGACACATAGCCAAATTCTGCCATCTTCCTGACCGTAGACTAGAAAAGAGCTTAGAGGCCCCTCATGCTGATCCCAGTTCTCTGCCAAAAGCAGTGGATCAGGCATAGGAAAATGGCATGCCAGTATCAATCATGTTAAATAGGGGAGACAATAGTCCCGAGGCCAGAGTAAAAGTATTTTTACAAGAACTCTCCTATCCTGGAGGAGAAACAGAATTAACCTGTTTAATTGATACTGGTGCAAGCCAAAGTGTTTTTAATATAGAGGACTTACCTCCAGGATTATTATCTACAAATGTTATCTCTGGTGTTGGCCTAACCGGGACCTCTACTGATTTGGTTGAGTCCAAGCCACTTAAACTCAGGCTAGGACAGCAAACAGAAATTGTCACTAAAGTGTTAGTTTCAGACACAGTCCCTACCAATCTTTTGGGAGCTGACATTTTGAACCAAATTTTAGCAAACATAGACTACACTCCTACAGGAGTCCAAGTGGTCAGTAGTCTGTCAGGAGAAGTTTTAAATTCTGCCTGTGGAGTATTTTTAATCCAAGACTCTACTCTGCCATTTCCACCAGAATTGAAAGTTATTCCCGCTGAATTATGGGCCACCAGCAAATATGATGTAGGTCTGCTGGATTGCACCCCAGTCATGATAAAAATTAAACCAGGAGCCCATCTCCCACAGATTAAACAGTACCCACTGAGTATTGCTCAGACTGAGGGGATAAAGGATCAAATCACTCAACTGAAAGCAGCAGGGGTTGTTGTACCAATTAAGTCCCAGGTCAATACACCCCTGTTCCCAATTGCAAAGAAGCCAGACAAGAAGGGTGGGCAGGTGACATATCGCATGGTGCATGATTTGAGAGCCATTAACAATATAATAGAGGCAGATACCCCGATCGTGCCCAACCCCCGCACTTTATTAGTGGTATACCTGCCTCCAGCACCTGCTTTACAGTGATTGATCTTGCAAATGCTTTCTTTTCGGTGCCCCTGCACCCAGATTGCTGGCACCTTTTTTCATTTACCCATGATGCCCAAAAGTTAGCATGGACAAGATTGCCCCAAGGCTGTGTGACTAGCCCCTCTGAATATAATACTGCGTTAAAGCAAGTATTGGACCAATGGTCCCCCTCACACCCAAACACAGTTTTGCTTCAGTACATAGACGATTTGCTTATTTGTTCTGATACAAAGGACATTTGTAGCAGAGAAACAGTAAGCCTTCTCCTGTTTCTCTATAACAGTAACAACAAAGTTAGCAAAGATAAGCTACAATACTGCCAAGAGAAAGTGATCTTCCTGGGTCACTGCATTTCACATGGAATCCGTCACCTAACCCCAGATCGAGTTAAAACTCTACAAAACTTTGAAAAGCCAAGGAATGTCCGGCAACTACGTGCCTTCCTGGGGTTAGTGGGATATTGTAGGGACTGGATTCCAAATGCATCAGAACTTATGGCTCCTCTATATGAGGCTACCACTAGAAACCCTTTCAAACTCACATGGGACAATGAATTGCAGATGAAGGAGCTTATTAAAATTTTGTCTGAAGCTCCCGCCATTGGACTTCCTGACTATACTAAGACTTTCTCGTTGTTCTGTCATGAAGTCAATGGATTTGCTGCAGGTGTACTCACCCAGCTACATGGAGACAAGCAGAGGCCTGTGATGTATGTATCAGCCTCATTAGACCCTGTCATCAAAGGCTCCCTCAGTTGTATGCGAGCCATAGCAGCCTGCATTTTGCTGCTAGACAAAGTAACGGAGCTTGTACTAGATTCTGCTCTGATCCTGTATGTGCCACATGCAGTACAGGAAATCATGAATCAAGTAAATACTAGACATGTGTCTGCCAGTAGATTTGACAAGTACCAGTCTGCTCTTTTTGCTCCATCGAATTTAACAATTAAACGATGTGTTACTTTAAATCCGGCTACTCTTCTTCCTATAATTGATGAGGAAGATGCAACAAATGGTACTGATGTAGAACCTGCGAGTTTTTCTCACGATTGTATGGCTCTTATGGAGGTAGAAAGGGCCTTTGTCACACCAGCAAAAGATGAGCCCTTATCAGATTGTGACACACACTTATTTGTAGATGATTCCAGATTTTACACTGATGATGGTCAGCCACACACAGGGTTTGCTGTAACCACTACAGACACCATTTTACATCAGGAAGCATTGAAACCCCAGATGTCAGCACAGGAAGCGGAGTTGTATGCTGTAGTCAAAGCATGTCATCTCCTAGAGAATCAAAGGGGAAATGTTTACACTGACAGCAGATATGCATTTGGAATAGCCCACGATTTTGGGCCTATCTGGAAAGCACGGCACTTTCTGACTAGTGCAGGGAAGCCAGTGAGACATGCAAAACTCATAGAGCGGCTATTTGAGGCCTTTCAGAAACCAGCAGAAGTTGCCATCTTGAAGGTAAAAGGGCATGCAAGGGGAAGTGACATGACAGCCAGAGAAAATGCTTTAGCGGACCAAGCGGCAAAGGATGCTGCCCTTATGGCATTTGGAGTCACATCCACTGTAGGGGTCGCCCAGGTAGCAGGGACAGATTCCCCTCATCAAGAGCAGTGGGATGTAGAAACTCTAATTCAGTTGCAGAACCAGGCCCCTGATGAAGAGAAGGATAAGTGGATTGTGACGGATCCTATTCCACACTCCACTGAGTGCCCCGTCAATAACACCGCTTCCTCCCGTATGATCATCAGTCAGATATAATATTATAGCTGCAGTAAATACAAGTCTAGTCGATAATAGCTTGTAGAATCTTGACTGCTTTATTGGGCAGAACACAGCCTTTTTATACACATTTAACACAAGGGGTTAGATAACGAGGTAGGGCTGACTCATGGACACTCCCCCCCCTCCCCTCTAGCAAAAACTTAAAGGACAATAATATAATTAACATGTTAATTAACACAACACTTAAGGCAGACCTGGTGACCAGACAGTTCGTCTCTGCAGGTTAATGTGATCAGCTCTTTCAAGAGTCATGTATTGTTCAGAATAAACAACTGAGAATATTCTTTGGGCAAGTTCAAAAAAATAAAAGATTAATATAGAAATAACAAATAACAGGGTGAATGTGGACAGAAAAAGGTCCTTGCAGCCAGTGTCCGCGACAGTGCCCCCCCCTGTCCCATAATCCGGCAGACCCAACTAGATCCACCACGGGTCAGCTTGGGGCTGTCCGGGAGAGTTTTATAGTTCCGTTTGCCGGGAAAGTCCATCAGCGTTCCCATTCTGCTTTCCTGGCCGATACTGTATGGTAAAATTGTAGGGCTGCAGTGCCAAGCTCCATCGTAACAAACGTCCATTATCCCCGGAGACCCGATTAAGCCAGATTAATGGATTGTGGTCGGTGAGCACCGTAAAAGATCGTCCGTAGAGATAAGGTTGGAATTTCTTGAGAGCCCACACCAGCGCCAAGCACTCCTTCTCCACGGCTGCATAACCGACTTCCCTGGGTAGCAGCTTCCGACTGATGTAGGCCACTGGGTGCTCACCGCCATCAGGTCCTACTTGGCTCAGTACTGCCCCCAGCCCGAATGTAGAGGCATCTGTGTGGACACAAAAACGTTTGGTTGGGTCAGGGGCAGCTAGAACAGGAGCTGAAGTTAGTGCATTCTTTAATCGTTGGAAGGCAGCTTCACACTCAGGGGACCACAGTACCTGTCGGGGAAGGTGCTTCTTAGTCAGGTCTGTCAGGGGCTTAGCGATGGAACTATATTGCGGGACAAATTTCCTATAGTACCCAGCTGTGCCTAGGAACGCCAGGACCTGGGTTTTAGTACGGGGGGTCGGCCACTTGGCAACGGCCTCAATCTTAGCAGGCTCAGGTCGTTGTTGTCCACTGCCTACTCGATGTCCAAGGTACTGTACCTCGGACATCCCTATGCTGCATTTCTCTGGCTTAAGGGTTAGTCCTGCAGCCTTGATGCGGTCTAGCACGACACCCAGATGAACCAGATGGTCCTCCCAGGTATCACTGTAGATCGCAATGTCGTCCAGATATGCACAAGCATAGTCCTGGAGGCCATCGAGGAGTTGGTCTACCATCCTCTGGAAAGTTGCCGGTGCATTCTTCATCCCAAATGGCATTACTTTAGACTGGTATAAGCCAAATGGGGTAATGAACGCTGATTTCGGAATAGATTCCGCATCCAGAGGAATTTGCCAGTATCCTTTGCATAGGTCAAGGGTTGTCAGGAATTTTCCCCGAGCAATGCGATCTAACAGATCATCGACCCGGGGCATAGGGTAAGCATCAGTGGTGGTGCACTCATTTAATCTGCGGTAGTCTACACAGAAGCGAGTTGTGCCATCCCGCTTCGGTACAAGGACCACCGGGGAAGCCCAGGGGCTGCTGGATGGCTCAATGACTCCCAATTCAAGCATCTCCTTAATCTCATGACGCATCCCCTCTCTCACTGCGTCAGGTATCCGGTAAGCCGCCTGTCTTAGCGGCAGTTGTCCTGGGGTCTCCACACGGTGCACTGCCATAGTAGTGTACCCGGGGACTGTGGAGAACATTTCCCTTCTCTGACTAAGGACCTGTCTAGCTTGTTCTCTCTGCGTCGGCCCTAGCTGGTCGTCAAGCTTTATCATCTCTATCCCTGCAGTAATTCTATTTAGCTCCGGGAGCACCAGCAGGGGAAGATTCTCAGAATCTTCCACAGCTGGAGCACATATAGCGGCTACCTCTCCTGATCTTTCCCAGTATGCTTTCAACATGTTTACATGAAAGGTCCGTCGGACTCTTTCATCCGAACATTTAGCCACTAGGTAGGTTGTGTCACAGAGCTTTGCCACAACCCGGTAAGGTCCCTGCCAAGTGGCCTGTAACTTGTCCTGCTTGGTTGGTCTGAGGGCAAGAACCTTCTGCCCAACCTCCAGAGTGCGGTTCCGTGCAGTACGATCGTACCATCGTTTCTGTCGCCTTTGGGCAGCCCGAAGGTTCTCCTGGACAGTGTCCGTCAGCTCCTTCAGTCTGTCCCTAAACTCAAGAACGTATGCTACGATAGAGGACCCTTGGGGATCAATTCCCCCTTCCCAGTGGGCTCGGACTAGATCTAGGGGCCCCCTCACCCGCCTCCCATACAGTAACTCAAATGGGGAGAACCCGGTAGATTCCTGCGGCACCTCCCGATAAGCGAAGAGAAGGTGTGGCAGATATCTCTCCCAATCCCTGTGAGAGGTTGCAAATGTCCTAAGCAGCTGTTTCAGTGTTCCATTGAACCTCTCACACAGTCCGTTGGTCTGGGGGTGATAGGGAGAGCTCTGTAGGGGCTTTATCCCACAGAGCCTCCATAACTGCTGAGTGAGCTCAGCAGTGAACTGGGTCCCCTGGTCAGAGATGATTTCCCGAGGGAAACCCACCCTGGCAAAGATACGGAGCAAAGCATCAGCCACAGTTTCTGCATGGATATTTGCCAGGGGAATGGCCTCCGGGTACCGGGTGGCATAATCCACCACAGTAAGGATATATCTCTTCCCAGAAGGACTAGGTCTGGGCAATGGTCCAACCAGGTCTACGGCAACACGGCTAAAGGGTTCATCAATGATCGGTAAAGGGTGTAGGGGAGCTTTCAGCGGGCCCCCATGCTTACCCACCCGCTGGCATGTGTCACAGGTCCGGCAATACTGTCGGACATCACCTGTAATCCCTGGCCAAAAAAACGACTGAGTCAGACGGTGGAGGGTCCGGGACATCCCCAGGTGTCCGGCTAAGGGTATGTCATGCCCAATGCGCAGCAGGTCATGACGATATTTCTGCGGCACAACCAGCTGCCGCTTGGGTGGATGGGAGGCTGTCTTTCCCTCAGTAACCCGATAGAGTAATCCCTGGACCCACTCTATTCGCTCCCTCTCCAACCCCCCAGGGTCCAATCCTGCTCTTTCCCTATAGCTAGCTAAGGAAGGGTCACTAAGAGTTGCCTGAGCAAATTCTTGGGGAGAAGCCCAAGTCGGGATAGGGTTAGTTGGGGTAGTACAGTCTAGGTCAGGGGTGACAGGTCTTACCTGGGTCCCGTCCTCGAGGGAGCGCACCTCCATCCGGGCTTGCTGGCGGGTGGTAACAGGATAGGCTTCCGGGGATACATCCAGGGAGAAGGCTGAATTTAAACGTCCCAAATCGTTGCCCAACAAAACCTCTGCAGGTAAGTTCTGCATTATTCCCACTTCCACTTCTTTGGCCCCCGAACCCCAATCAAGGTGAACCCTGGCAGTGGGGACCCGCATAACATTTCCCCCGGCCACCCGCACAGCCACAGACCGTCCCGTCTGCTCTGCCGGGTTTATCATTCGGGACTGTATCAGGGTAATAGTAGCTCCCGTGTCCCGCAGTCCCTGGGCAGCCCGACCATTAATCCACACGGCTTGTCGATGGTGCAAACGATTATCTGTAGTGGCAGCTTGCACAGGGTCTGCCTCATGTAGAATTCCAATATTCTCCTCGCTTGGGTAAGTCACATCATCTCTCTCCAGACAGTGTGCAGCAGCCCGGGCAGGTCCAAGGGGCCTGTTGTTCCGCGCGTCCTGGGAAACCTTCTGCGGACAATACCTCCTAACATGCCCTGATTGGTTGCATCTGTAGCAGAGGTCCCCTTTTCCTCGTGAAGAAGGTAGCTGAGTGGGGCCGGGGATCGACGGCTGGTGTGAAGGGGCAAAGCTCCGTGGAATGTTGGGGACAGGCCGAGCTGGGGTCTTAGGCTCTGGTTGTACGGTCCGCCTTGAATCCACGTATTGGTCAGCTAGGGTGGCAGCTTCATCTACTGTGACTGGCCGCCGATCCTTTATCCAGTCTCTAACCTCATGTGGGGTATGATCGTAGAATTGTTCCAGGAGGATTAGCTGGAGCGCATCTGCCATGGTAACAGCTTGGCGCCCGGTCATCCAACTCTCCGCTGCTCGGGTCATTTGATGAGCCCATTCTGTGTAAGGCTCTCTCTCCTTTCGGCGGAGGTTGCGAAACCTCAAACGGTGTGCCTCTGGAGTAATGCCGAAGCGAGCCAATAGTCTTTCTTTTACCCGGTCATAGTCCTGGCTGATCTCATCAGGGACATTATTGTACGCCTCTGCAGCCCTTCCTGTGAGACGGCTGACCAGGAGCGTGACCCAATCTGCTTTATTGACACCTTGGAGACCGCATTGACGCTCAAACATTTGCAGGTAAACATCCATCTCATCTTCACCATCTTGAAACATGCGGAAGGCGGCATAGGGTAGCTTTTTGCGGGCCGCTGGAGCTTCCCGGTTGAACATAACTGACGCTCCTTGGTCCCGCTGGAGTTGAGCCATTCGCAGCTGGGACACCTCTGTTAACACTTGACTGATAACCTCTTGCGGGGGGTGAGTACCATACAAGGCCAGTCGCCACTGGACGTCACGCTGGAACTCTGTCGCCTCTGCGGTGTCTGCTGGTGGGTTGCTGGCCTGGTCAATCTCCATTAGTTCGGTGATGAGAGTCGCTTTGGATTTGTTGCTGGAGACTTTTCCACAGGCTTCCAAGAGATCCTTCAAGGTGCTGCGCTTGAGTCTGGCGTAGTGATGTTCCATCTGCTGTTAGGAGCAGGGGGTCCCGGTGGTGATTTGGGTGAGCCTAGGCAAGAGGAAGCATCCCACTGCTGCCACCAATTGTGACGGATCCTATTCCACACTCCACTGAGTGCCCCCGTCAATAACACCGCTTCCTCCCGTATGATCATCAGTCAGATATAATATTATAGCTGCAGTAAATACAAGTCTAGTCGATAATAGCTTGTAGAATCTTGACTGCTTTATTGGGCAGAACACAGCCTTTTTATACACATTTAACACAAGGGGTTAGATAACGAGGTAGGGCTGACTCATGGACACTCCCCCCCCTCCCCTCTAGCAAAAACTTAAAGGACAATAATATAATTAACATGTTAATTAACACAACACTTAAGGCAGACCTGGTGACCAGACAGTTCGTCTCTGCAGGTTAATGTGATCAGCTCTTTCAAGAGTCATGTATTGTTCAGAATAAACAACTGAGAATATTCTTTGGGCAAGTTCAAAAAAATAAAAGATTAATATAGAAATAACAAATAACAGGGTGAATGTGGACAGAAAAAGGTCCTTGCAGCCAGTGTCCGCGACATGGATCAAATGTAATGCTACCCAAAATCAGCAGAGCCTGTGGAGCGCTGACAACAGGTGGTGTCTACCCAGGAGTTTGTACCCAGTTTTAGCACAGCTGGCACATGGCATCAGTCATCTTGCTAAGGGCGCGATGGTGGCACTTACTGACTGCTATTGGATAGCACCTGGATTTAGTGCATTTGCAGCCAGGTTTTGTGCTTCATATCTCACTTGTGCTCTGTACAATGCAGGGAGGCCTGTTCATGTTCCCCAAAGGCATTCTCCAAAGCCAGATTTCCCTTTCCAAAGAATTCAAATAGACTACATTCAGATGCCCAGAATAGGCACCTATGAGTTTGCTTTAGTGTGTGTTGACATGTTTTCAGGTTGGCCGGAGAGCTGGCCAGTAGCCAAAGCAAATGCAAAAACAACAGCAAAGAAAATTTTGAATGAAATAGTTTGTAGATATGGAGTTCCTGAAACTATTGAGAGTGACAGAGGAACCCATTTTACTGGGGAAGTAATGAAAGAGGTAATGGAAGCACTTCACATACAGCAAGCTTTTCATACACCTTATCATCCACAAAGTAGTGGTAAAGTTGAGAGACTTAATGAAATTTTGAAAAACAGATGTGCGAAAATTAAAGCAGATACAGGAAAAGGATGTGTGGAAGCTTTGCCATTAGCCCTATATTCTGTACGAACTAACCCTAAACAACCACATGGGCTGTCCCCCTATGAGATTTTATTTGGAGGGCCACCCAAAACAGGGCTATATTTTCCCCAACAGTTGCAGGCTTCTCACTCTAATCTGTTAGAATATGTTCAGATTTTGCAAAGAACATTGAATAAAATACATGAAGGTGTTTATAAATCTATCCCCGACCCAGATTCTGTTTCAGGTATTCACAGAATCCAACCAGGTGACTGGGTGGTGGTCAAGCGACACGTCAGAAAGCCGCTAGAACCAAAATTTGATGGACCACATTTGGTGCTTTTGACAACCGGTTCTGCTGTCAAGTTGGAAGGAAAGCCCACCTGGATTCACGCCAGTCACTGCAAGAAAATCCTGAAGTGATGATATCCTTTGAAAAAAAGATGATAATGTTTCTTTTCTTTTTGTTGTTTGTGAGAACTGAGACATGGAAAAATAACCCTTTCATCCAAATGTTAAAATTGTATGCAACCCATAGCAACGCTAGTAACTGCTGGGTGTGTTCTCACTTACATCCCCAAACAGGAACAATACCCATGATAGCAATGCCTCTCAATTTCACTGATATAAACAGGACCAGAATAAATGGCTCATACATAGTCTCCACAGCTAATGAGCACAGATCAGTAACTTTGATGGTTTTGAAACAGATAAACACTCCACAGATTTGTTTAAACATTACATGCCCGTTTAACACTAAATGTACACGGTTGGGCAATTCAGATTGCACCGGAGCAAAAATTACAGTTTATGGAGGAAACTATGGTCAATATTATTATATCCCAGATCCAGAACTAAATAGAACCCTTTATAGTACAAATTGCTCACAGTTTCCAATATGTGAAAATATCGGTTTCCTGAGATTCCATGTTATTGCTTCCAGTTTTTTAGAAGCAGGCATACCGTCCATACGTAGAGGGTTATATTATATATGTGGAAATAAAGCTTACGCCTGGCTTCCTACTAATGTTACAGGTACATGTTATATTGGGAAGTTAGTACCTGCTTTGGCTGTTCGCAAAGATACAGTGCGACCAGATCAAAGTCCAGAATACCCTTTAGTGTTCAAAAGAGAGCTGTTCACTGAAGGTGACATGGCATGGTCATGGTTCCCTTCCTGGACAGGATGGGGAATTGAAGCAATGAAAAGACTAAATAATTACACTAGAATTGTAGATGAGATTATTAACCTTACTACCACTGATATAGGTTTATTAAATGAAGAAATGGCTCAGCTTAAAAAAGTAGTATTAGAGCACAGATTAACGCTAAATTATCTCACTGCAGCCCAAGGTGGGATGTGTAAGGTATTTCGCACTGACTGTTGTATATACATTTCTGATAATGAGGACATTATTAAAGGGCATCTTGCTACGATAAGAGAACTACAGAATAAGGCCAGAGATATTGCTAAAGATGGATGGAACCCCTTTCAGGGTTTAGGAGGTTTTGGTGATTTTTTATATGGCATAGTAACATGGTTACAGAAACTAGGCGCTTACATTGTGATGTTCCTATTTCTCATGTTTGTTATTTACTTCCTCATCAGGCTATGCCTCTGTGTGACTACCCGCTGTACCAACAAATGTACCACCAGCCCTGATGAACCCATTATTGTGAGAAAGCTAGGAGAGAGCTGAACAGGACGTCGTCTCTCTGCGCCAATGTAACAGGAGTTACCAGCAATCGGCTGAACGTAACGCGGAGAAGAATGGTGTCAAATAAACAAAAGGGGGGAAATGACATGGACATTCATTGTACTGTTCATTTAAGCACAAGAGAATCCATTTTGTTCTCTCTGTTGAAATGTGTTCTGTAACCTTCACCTAACACACAGACACTTCTCCTACTAAACGCTCTCTACTCCCCCCTCCCTTTTCAAGGTTTTACTTTTGCAATTGTTCTATTCGCTAGTTTTTAATAATATATTTCTATTTGTTAGCTTTTAATAACATATTTCTATTTGTTAGCTTTTAATAACATCTCACACCACCCCTTTCTTATCTATGTATAAAATAACATGTAATAATAAAATTTTTCACTGAACGGACATTTTAAACACAGTGATTGAGTCCTGTGAATCTGTTCCTGCAGCTGCAGTATTAACTTTGTTTTAGAGTCCCAATCAGAAATCAGTCATATCAAGAAATAGACGTATAAGTGCTGCCAGCATTGCTGCAGAGGTTGAATAGGCGGGTAGTCAGCCTGTCAGTGCTCAGTCGCACAGTGCATCAAATTGGTCTGCATGGCTGTTGTCCCAGAAGGAAGCCTCTTCTAAAGATGATGAACAAGTAGGTACGCAAATAGTTTGCTGAAGACAAGCAGACTAAGGACTACTGGAACCATGTCATGTGGTCTGATAAGACCAAGATAAACTTATTTGGTTCAGATTGTCAAGCATGTGTGGCAGCAACCAGATAAGGAGTACAAAGACAAGTGAGGAGTACAAAGACAAGTGTGTCTTGCCTACAGTCAAGCATGGTGGTGGGAGTGTCATGGTCTGGGGCTGCATGAATGCTGCCGGCCCTGGGGAGCTACAGTTCATTGAGGGAACCATGAATTCCTGCGACATACTGAAGCAGAGCATGATCCCCTCCCTTCAGAGACTGGGCTGCAGGGCAGTATCCCAACATGATAACAGCCTCCACCGCAAAGACAACCACTGCCTTGTTAAAGAAGATGAGGGTAAAGGTGATGGACTGGCCAAGCATGTCTCCAGATCTAAACCCTATTGAGCATCTCTGGGGCATCCTAAAAGATAAGGTGGAGGTGCGCAAGGTGTGGCAACCTGTGAAGCTCTGGTGAACTTCATGCCCAAGAGGGTTAAGAAAGTGCTGAAAAATAATGGTGGTTGCACAAAATATTGACACTTTGGGCGCAATTTGGACATTTTAATTTACGGGGGTACTAACTTTTGTTGCCAGCGGATGGACATTAATGGCTGTGTGTTGAGTTATTTTGAGGGGACAGCAAATTTACACTGTTACACAAGCTGTATACTCACTACTTTACATTGTAGCAAATTGTGATGAGTGTTGTCACATGAAAAAATATAATAAAACATTTACAAAAATATGAGGGGTGTACTCACTTTTGTGAGATACTGTATATATATATATATATATATATATATATATATATATATATACTCTGCATCCAGTGTAGCCTATATCTACAGTGCATTCTATGGTGTACTGTTTCTAATACACTTCAGGCGGTGTACACAGTATCTAATTCAATGTGTACAATTTCTGTACAGTGTGTACAGTACAAAAAATACATCATGTCTGGAAGACCACCAAGGAGAGGCAGACGCTCACAGGCCACTAAAAGTGGGCAAGCAGCCTCTGTGTCTACAGTCAACAGTGCTGGTCATGGACATTATGTGTCCTCCACAGGTGGCCGTGGGGCATGCTTGTCCTTTTTTTTTGCTGCTGGCCATGTTATTGAACCAAAACATGTAGATGAGTTAGTGGAGTGAATAACAAAGCCGTCCAAATCCTCCTCATCCTCTGTCACCCAGGCTCAGAGTAGTTTGCCTTCCAACGCAGCTGCCAAAGCAGCCTATTCCATCGGCTCCTTGTCCACGGTCACTCTTTCTGTAGCCCCACCATCATGCATGGAGGAGTCCCCAGAATTATTCGACCACAGTGTCGGGTACATGCTGCTGGAGGATGCACAGCAATTTGAAGGCTCTGATGTTGGTTCCCAGGTTGAAGAAGGGAGTAACATGAGCCTAGAGAGAGGGGGTGCCCTAGAAGGACAAGAAACTGGCAGTCATGTTCCCCCAGCTGCAGCATACTGCCAGGTTTGTTCCAGTGACGAGGAGGGAGGGGAAGATGAGGTCACTGACTGTACTTGGGTGCCTGAGAGAAGAGAGTAGGAGGAGGCACAACTCCAATGAGACAGGATGTCCTCTGAGGGGCAGCTTAAGGGCAGTCACCCTATTGTATCACACCGCAGAGCTCCTCGGGTGCAGGGCGCTGCTGACTCCCTGCTGACTTTTAAAAGTTCCTTGGTGTGGGCTTTTTTCGACACGTGTGCAGCAGATCATATTGTTGCTGTTTGCAACCTATGTCTGAAGCAGATCAAGGGTGACCAGAACAGCAGCCTCTTGGGTACCACATGCTTGACCAGACCATGACGATCTGCCATGCAGTCCATTGGCAACAGCACTTGAAAGACCCACATCAAAGAAAAATGTGGTCTTCTCCTTGCTCCTTATCTGGGATCTCCAACCCTACTATACCTCCAGTCCTCTCAAAAACCTGCACTGAGAGGAATGAAGGTATAGCAATAGTTGTCCCAAGTACTTGCAGCCAATCTGCTAGCAGTACACCACCATCTGATTTTAGCAGGCAAATTTCCCTACCCCAGTTGCTGAACCATAAAAAGAAATTCGGTCCCAGCCATCCACATGCTCAGCGTCTAAATGCTAGCTTGGCCAAATTGCTAGCACTGCAACTGCTGCCTTTTCAGCTGGAAAATTCTGCCCCCTTTTGTGAATTTGTGGAATGTGCTGTACCTCAGTGGCAGGTTCCAAAATGCCATGTCTTTTCATGGAAAGCCATTCCGGCTTGTGAAAGGCAATGTTTTGGCCTCATTGGATAGGGCGGTCAGCAGTAAGGTTCATATTACCGCTGACTCATGGTCCAGCAGGCATGGGCAGGCACGTTACCTTTCCTTCATGGAGCACTGGGTAACTCTGCTGGCAGCTGTGATGTAGGACAGGGTTCAGTGTTGTTGGAGCTTGTTCCGCCACTATGCCTCCTAAATGCTAGTGGTGATTCTGCCACAGCTCTCTCCTCCACTCCCTCCTCTTCTTCTTCCTCTATGGCCTCTTCTGCAGATTTGTACTCTGAACCAGCGGTGCTCCGTAAGCATTCAAGGGGCAACGCAAACAGTCAGGCTAAAAGATGCCATGCGGTACTTAAGTTGGTCTGGATAGGGGACAGGAGCCACACTGGGGCAGAGATTCTGTCAGCTCTGCAGGGGCAGGCTCAGAGGTGGTTGACGCCACGCCAGCTTCAGCCAGGAATGGTTGTATGTGACAATTTCATCAACCTTCTCTCTGCCCTCCGATAGGGACACTTGATCCATGTTCCATGTTTGGCACACATCCTGAATTTGGTGGTGCAGCAGTTCTTGAGCAGGTACCCAGGCTTACAGTATCTCCTGAGGCAGGCCAGAAAAGTCTGCGGTCATATCGGCCGGTCATACAATGCCAGTGCTTGGCTGGCTGACATTCAAAGGGAATGCAACCTGCCCACCAACTGCCTCATTTGTGACATGCCAACCAGGTGGAACTCAACGTTGGCAATGATGCAGTGGCTGCACACGCAGCAGAGGGCCATCAATGAGTACCTGTGCGAGTATGGCACCAGGACAGGGTCAGGGGAGGTTGGCTTCTTTTTGCCACGCCAGTGGCTACTGATCAAGGATGCATTCACTGTCCTGTCACCATTTGAGGAGGCCACCAGGATGGTGAGCAGCGACAATACATGCATCAGTGACACTGTCCCTCTTGTCTTCCTGTTGGATCACACGCTTTGTGGAATCATGGACAGGGCACTTGAGGCAGAACAACGGGAGGAAGAGGAGGACTTCCGTACCTCTCAAGGCCCCCTTTATACCGATAGTATTCATGTGGGACTGCCAAACACATGGTAAGAAGAGGAGGAGGAGGAGGATTGTGTCAGCATGGATGTAGAGGATAACACTCAGCAGCAGTCTTCAAGGGATGGTTTTAAATCCCCAGAAACCCAAGGAGTTGTACGTGGCTGGGAGGAGGTAGTCACGGATCATGTCATCCTTAGTGACCCAGAGGACACAGAATCGAATGCCTCTGCAAACTTATGCTGCATTGCCTCCCTGAGGATTTGTGGTATCAAGGAGAGGGATCATTACCGGCTGACAACCCATCTTGATCCACATTACAAAGGTAAGGGTGCAGAACTCATCCTGCCTTCGCAGAGGGAGCAGAGGATGAAACATCTTCAGGAGGCCTTGAAGAAAGGTTTGTGCAACACATTTCCAGACCCTGGGAGGTTACCATTTCCTGGTGCTTGACAACGTGTTGCTGAGGCTTCGTTCAGTCAGAGGCAGATTGGTGGAGAAGGTGGTCAGCTGACAGATGCCTTTAAACAGTTTTTTAGTCCTCAGTGCCAAGGTCTGATTGGTTCAAACAACCATCACCATCATCTTCTTTACATGGTGCAGGAATATCTAGGTGCAAGAGCAGACTTAGAGACTAGGGATGAGCCGAACACCCCCCTGTTCGGTTCGCACCAGAACATGCGAACAGGAAAAAAATTCGTTCGAACACGCGAACACCGTTAAAGTCTATGGGACACGAAAATGAATAATCAAAAGTGCTAATTTTAAAGGCTAATATGCAAGTTATTGTCAATAAAAGTGTTTGGGGACCTGGGTCCTGCCCCAGGGGACATGAATCAATGCAAAAAAAAGTTTTAAAAACGGCCGTTTTTTCAGGAGCAGTGATTTTAATAATGCTTAAAGTCAAACAATAAAAGTGTAATATCCCTTTAAATTTCATACCTGGGGGGTGTCTATAGTATGCCTGTAAAGGGGCGCATGTTTCCCGTGTTTAGAACATTCTGACAGCAAAATGACATTTTGAAGGAAAAAACACATTTAAAACTACCGCGGCTATTGCATTGCCGACAATACACATAGAAGTTCATTGATAAAAACGGCATGGGAATTCCCCACAGGGCAACCCCGAACCAAAATTAAAAAAAAAAAATGATGTGGGAGTCCCCCTAAATTCCATACAAGGCCCTTCAGGTCTGGTATGGATATTAAGGGGAACCCCAGCCAAAATTAAAAAAAAAAATTGACGTGGGGTTCCCCCTAAATTCCATACCAGACCCTTCAGGTCTGGTATGGATTTTAAGGGGAACCCCGCGCCAAAAAAAAAAAAAAAAACGGCGTGGGGTCCCCCTAAAAATCCATACCAGACCCTTATCCGAGCACGCAACCTGGCAGGCCGCAGGAAAAGAGGGGAGGACGAGAGTGCGGCCCCCCCCCTCCTGAACCGTACCAGGCCACATGCCCTCAACATTGGGAGGGTGCTTTGGGGTAGCCCCCCAAAACACCTTGTCCCCATGTTGATGAGGACAAGGGCCTCATCCTCACAACCGTGGCCGGTGGTTGTGGGGGTCTGCGGGCGGGGGGCTTATCGGAATCTGGAAGCCCCCTTTAACAAGGGGACCCCCAGATCCCGGCCCCCCCCTGTGTGAAATGGTAAGGGGGTACTTACCCCTACCATTTCACTAAAAAACTGTCAAAAATGTTAAAAATGACAAGAGACAGTTTTTGACAATTCCTTTATTTAAATGCTTCTTCTTTCTTCCTTCATCTTCTTCTTCTTCTGGTTCTTCTGGCTCTTCTGGTTCTTCCTCCGGCGTTCTCGTCCAGCATCTTCTCCGCGGCGTCTTCTATCTTCGTCTCCTCGGGCCGCTCCGCACCCATGGCATGAGGGGAGGCTCCCGCTCTTCTCTTCATCTTCTTCTCTTCTTCATCTTCTTCTTCATCTTCTTCTTCATCTTCTTCTTCATCTTCTTCTTCTCTTCTTCATGTCTTCTCCGGGCCGCTCCGCAGCCATGCTGTGGCATGGAGGGAGGCTCCCGCTGTGTGACGGCGTCTCTTCGTCTGACGGTTCTTAAATAACGGGGGGCGGGGCCACCCGGTGACCCCGCCCCCCTCTGACGCACGGTGACATGACGGGACTTCCCTGTGGCATTCCCCGTTACGTCACAGGGAAGTCCCGTCAAGTCACCGTGCGTCAGAGGGGGGCGGGGTCATCGGGTGGCCCCGCCCCCCGTTATTTAAGAGCCGTCAGACGAAGAGACACCGTCACACAGCGGGAGCCTCCCTCCATGCCACAGCATGGCTGCGGAGCGGCCCGGAGAAGACATGAAGAAGATGAAGAAGAAGATGAAGAAGAGAAGATGAAGAGAAGAGCGGGAGCCTCCGCTCATGCCATGGGTGCGGAGCGGCCCGAGGAGAAGAAGATAGAAGACGCCGCGGAGAAGATGCTGGACGAGAACGCCGGAGGAAGAACCAGAAGAGCCAGAAGAACCAGAAGAAGAAGAAGATGAAGGAAGAAAGAAGAAGCATTTAAATAAAGGAATTGTCAAAAACTGTCTCTTGTCATTTTTAACATTTTTGACAGTTTTTTAGTGAAATGGTAGGGGTAAGTACCCCCTTACCATTTCACACAGGGGGGGGGGGCCGGGATCTGGGGGTCCCCTTGTTAAAGGGGGCTTCCAGATTCCGATAAGCCCCCCGCCCGCAGACCCCCACAACCACCGGCCACGGTGTGAGGATGAGGCCCTTGTCCTCATCAACATGGGGACAAGGTGTTTTGGGGGGCTACCCCAAAGCACCCTCCCAATGTTGAGGGCATGTGGCCTGGTACGGTTCAGGAGGGGGGGGGGGCCGCACTCTCGTCCCCCCCTCTTTTCCTGCGGCCTGCCAGGTTGCGTGCTCGGATAAGGGTCTGGTATGGATTTTTAGGGGGACCCCACGCCGTTTTTTTTTTTTATTTTGGCGCGGGGTTCCCCTTAAAATCCATACCAGACCTGAAGGGTCTGGTATGGAATTTAGGGGGAACCCCACGTCAATTTTTTTTTTAAATTTTGGCTGGGGTTCCCCTTAATATCCATACCAGACCTGAAGGGCCTTGTATGGAATTTAGGGGGACCCCCACATCATTTTTTTTTTTTTCTTTTTGGTTCGGGGTTCCCCTGTGGGGAATTCCCATGCCGTTTTTATCAATGAACTTCTATGTGTATTGTCGGCAATGCAATAGCCGCGGGTAGTTTTAAATGAGTTTTTTCCTTCCAAATGTCATTTTGCTGTCAGACTGTTCTAAACACGGGAAACATGCGCCCCTTTACAGGCATACTATAGACACCCCCCAGGTACGAAATTTAAAGGGATATTACACTTTTATTGTTTGACTTTAAGCATTAATAAAATCACTGCTCCTGAAAAAACGTCAGTTTTTAAAACTTTTTTTGCATTGATACATGTCCCCTTGGGCAGGACCCGGGTCCCCAAACACTTTTTATGACAATAACTTGCATATAAGACTTTAAAATGAGCTCTTTTGATTTCTCCCATAGACTTTTAAAGGGTGTTCCGCGGCATTCGAATTTGCCGCGAACACCCCAAATTGTTCGCTGTTCGGCAAACTTGCGAACAGCCAATGTTCGAGTAGAACATGAGTTCGACTCGAACTCGAAGCTCATCCCTATTAGAGACCTTTCCAACAGAGCATCCACTGGGTTACTGGGTCTTGAGGATAGACCACTGGCCAGAACTTTCTCAATATGCAATTGAGCTACTGGCCTATTCTGTATCCAGC
The DNA here is from genome assembly GCA_037952835.1 of Lithobates septentrionalis. Classification (NCBI taxonomy): domain Eukaryota; kingdom Metazoa; phylum Chordata; class Amphibia; order Anura; family Ranidae; genus Lithobates; species Lithobates septentrionalis. The sequence continues at coordinate 2,368,626 of JBBDGP010001208.1, read as the reverse complement.
GTGCTCTCTGAATGCACATTCAGTGCTGCTGGAGGGTTTGTAATGGATCAAAGAGTGCGCCTGTCCACAGACTTCGTTGATAGGCTCACATTCATAAAAATGAATCAGTCTTGGATCAGCAGCTATCAAGCACCTGATGCTGATGTAACTGCTTGAATTTGCTATGGATGTGGGATCCCTTGAAGACTGCCTGTGCTGACTATCCTATTCCTCTTCAATCTTGATGATGCTTGCTTCCAATAGGGATGAGCCGAACAACCCCCCATTCGGTTTGCATCCAAAACGTGCGAACAGGCAAAAACTTGGTTTGAACACGCAAACACCTTTAAAGTCTATGGGACATGAACATGAAAGCATGGTATAAGCATGGTATTGTCATAAAAAGTGTTTAGGGACCTTGGTCCTGGTCCTGGGGACATGTATCAATGCAAAAAAAGTTTTGAAAATGGCAGTTTTTTGGGAGCAGTGATTTTAATAATGCTTAAAGTGAAACAATAAAAGTGTAATATTCCTTTATATTTTGTACCTGGGGGGTGTCTATAGTATGCCTGTAAAGTGGTGCATGTTTCCCATGTTTAGAACAGTCAGAGTGCAAAATTACATTTCTAAAGGAAAAAAAGTCATGTAAAACTACTATCGCTAGCGCCGGCTATAATGGATTGTCGGTCCGGCAATACACACAAAAGTGCCAGACGAGAAGACCAGAGGAAGCAGCGGAGGAAGAAGCAGGAGAAGAAGAAGAAGAACACCGAAGGAAGACCAGAAGAAAGAAGATGGAAGAAGAAGCCGGGAAAGAAGAAGAAATTAATAAAGGAATTGTCTAAAACCGTCTCTTGTCTTTTTTAAAATTTTTGACACTTTTTTTGTGAAATGGTAGGGGTACATTTGTACCACACTACCAATTCACACAGGGGGGCCAGGATCTGGGGGTCCCTTGTTAAAGGGGCTTCCAGATTCGGATAAGCCCCCCGCTTGCAGACCCCCACAACCACTGGGCAAGGGTTGGGGGGATGAGGCCCTTCTCCCCATCAACATGGGGACAAGGTGCTTTGGGGGGACTGCTACCCCAAAGCACCTTCCCAATGTTGAGGACATGTGGCCTGGTACGGTTCAGGAGGGGGGGCGCTCTCTTGTCCCCCCCTCTTTCCTGTGGCCTGCCAGGTTGTGTGCTCGGATAAGGGTCTGGTATGGAATTTGGGGGACCCCCTCCATTTTTTTTTAAATTTTGGCGCAGGGTTTCCCTTAAAATCCATACCAGACCTGAAGGGCCTGGTATGGAATTTAGGGGGACCCCCACGCATTTTTTTCTTAATTTTGGTTCGGGGTTCAATTGTGGGGAAATTCCATGCCATTTTTATCAATGAACTTTTATGTGTATTGCCGGACCGACAATTCATTATAGCCGGTGCTAGAGATAGTTTTACACAACTTTTTTTTCTTTAGAAATGTCATTTTGCACTCGGTCCGTTCTAAACACGGGATACATGAGCCACTTTACAGGCATACTATAGACACCCCCCAGGTACGAAATTTAAAGGAATATTACACTTAAATTGTTTCACTTTAAGCATTAATAAAATCACTGCTCCTGAAAAAACAGCCGTTTTTAAAACTTTTTTTGCATTGATACATGTCCCCTGGGGCAGGACCCGGGGCCCAAACACTTTTTATGACAATAACTTGCATATAAGCCTTTAAAATGAGCACTTTTGATTTCTCCCATAGACTTTTAAAGGGTGTTCCGCTGCTTTCGAATTTGCCGCAAACACCCCAAATTGTTCGCTATTCGGCGAACGGGCGAACAGCCAATGTTCAAGTCGAACTCATGTTTGACCCAAACATAAAGCCCATCCCTAGCTTCCAACAATATTTTTGGTTTAGGGTACCACCACCGAAGGCCCAATTTTTCTGCCCCTGTTTAACAGGGGCATGTAATTACAATTTTTTAATCTAATATTTCACAGCAGGGTCCGTTCCTGCGCCCAACAAGAGTATCTTCGTGGGGTTACAGTGTTGTGGCACAGCCACCACCAAAGGCCCAATTTTTATGCCCCTGTTTAACAGGAGCATGTAATTACAATTTTTAATCTAATATTTCACAGCAGGGCCCATTCCTGGGCCCAACAAGAGTATCTGTGAGGGGTTACAGTGTTGTGGCACCACCAAAGGCCCGATTTTCCTGCCCTTGTTTAACAGGGGCATGTAATTACAATTTTTGATATAATATTTCACAGCAGGGCCCGTTGCTGCACCCAACAAGAGTAACAGTGTTCTGGTGCTACCAACACCTAAGGCCCAATTTTCTGCAGAGTAAATAGGGCAGGCCATGTAGTATATATACTGGCGTCCAAAGTATATAGTGCCTGGGGGCCTGGGGGACCCCCTCGCCATTTTTAAAAACAATTGGGTGTGGGGTTCCTCTTAATATCCATACCAGACCTGAAGGGCCTGGTATGGATTTTGGGGGTGACATCCACACCATTTTTTTTGGTATTTTTATCTATATTGCCAGGATCCAACAATACATTACAGCCGTGAGCAGTTTTAGATGACATTTTTTCATAGAAATTTCATTTTGCTGTGGCACTGTTATAAACATGGGAAAGATGCGCTACTTTACAGGCATACTAAGGACACCCCCCAGGCACGATTAAAGGAATATTTCATTTTTATTGTTTCACTTTAAGCATTAATAAAATCACTGTTCCCGAAAAAACTGCCATTTTTAAAACTTGTTCTTGCAATGATACATGTCCCTGGGGCAGGACCCGAGTCCCCAAACACTTTCTATGGCAATAACTTGCATAAAAGCCTTTAAAATTAGCACCTTTGATTTTTCAGGTTCATGTCCCATAGACTTTAACGGTGTTCGTGTGTTCAAACTAATTTTTTGCCTGTTCGCATGTTCTGCTGCGAACCGAACCGAGGGGTGTTCGGCTCATCCCTACTATGTAACCATGTAACCATATACTGTGTCCTGGATTACTTACAAGCTACTTTTCCACTGCCCACATTCAGGGTATACTGCTACAACCTGTAGTTCATCAGGAAAATAAGCTAATGCAGCAGTCTCTTTACGAGTGGCCAACCCATTTATTTTTGATATCTCCAGGTGGGCAGTGCATAGAAAAAATACACAGAAGTATTAACATGACATGTAGAAATATTAGCAGTTTGCTATGAGATAACAATGGGAGAAAAGCAGAAATACATTTTACCATTTGGGCAGCATTGTTTAATTCTGTTGGTAGAAAAACACTGAAAATCCATTAACCACTTTGCTGAGAACAAGCTCCAGATGAATGACACTGTTCATTTCAATGCTTCTCAAATGCTTCACCTTTGGAGGTGGTACTTCTCTGGATGCGGACAAAGTTCTTGTCTCCAAAGGTTTATATATCCTTTAGCCTGTCCCTGGGTGGTTCAATAAGGCCAGGCCAAACTTAAAGTGGTTGTAAACCCTCTCCTATACCCAGTGAAGTGAACAGCCTCAGATACACAGAGATGAAACAAATCCTCCTACATATGTTTTACATGTATATATGCTGTCTTTAGATCGTGTTAGAAATCTTTCTTTCCCTTTCAGCAGTGGGTGGTGGAGAGTCTGGACTTACACTGTGTGTTTGCTGATTGGAGGAAAGGGAACCCCCGCCACATAGGCAGAGGAAGGAAGGAAATAGACGATCTCTCTGATAATGTTATCTCATGTATCAGAGAGCTTGTCAGAAGTGACTCTGCTGATAACAGAGGAACAAAGCACCAGAGAGAAACAGGACTTAGAGCTTTGGAGAGAAATAAGTAAACACTACAGATATATGTCACTGGGTCACAACACTATACGCACTGCACATGCGCGCTTTTAATTTAAACGGCGGTATTGTCGTTTTTTTATCTACCTGCTTGGGTCACAACACTATACGCACTGCGCATGCGCACTTTTAATTTAAACGGCGGTATTGTCGTTTTTTATCTACCTGCTACTTTTATGAAGGATCCGCATCTTGTTTGTATTTACTTGCTATTTTAATTAAACAAACTGAAGATATCTACACCAGCGGAGTCTCTTCTTTTGTTTTTTTCCCCTTTTTTGGTATCATACCAATTTTTGAGCTAGAGCCTAGGAAGCTACTACCAATAGCCTTATGTGAAGAGGTCCCGGGAACAGGATCTTGGAAAGCACCCCCAACGGTAGTCAGCTTGCTGCCTAGGAAGGAGGTTGTTGTGTTTATCTGGCGGTGTCCTCTGGAGTATCCCCAAGGTGGTCTCTCTCCATCTTCTAAGCCTGTTTGGACCCCCCTGAGTAAGGGCGGTCACAGGCTTTCTGGTAAGCCTCCAATTTACTATCAGGTGGTGGGTAACACTGAATGGTGAAGATTGATACCTGGCCCTATATGGAATATCTACACATTTTTTTGGGACTTTTAATTTCTTTCGGAATTTTTTTGTGACTGTTTTTCCACACAAAATTATTTGTGTTCACTTAGATTCACTTAATGCACTGTTACTTTGCTGTTTAAGAGTGCTATCTACACTTTTTCATTAAGGTGCTTGCTGTATTGCTCTACAAATTTTATTATTATTTGTTCATATCACTTAGTCCAGCGCTGCACTTTTTGATTGCCTATATGTTATGATACCCTTATATCGGGGTTATGGTGTATAGCTGCAGGACAGTTTTTTCATATTTGTATTTATATTAGTCATTTTGATTTTTACACACACCAGGCGCAATTCTCTTTTGATTTCTTACTACAGATATATGTGCTTAGATCAAATTTCATGAATGAGGTTTACAGCCATTTTAAAGATTATATTATCAGAAGGTAAAACTCTAATCTCCACATGACAAATATTTTGGGATGGATGAGAGATGAAACAAATTCTCCCCATATCTTTGGAGCATGAATAATGACAGCAGACAGTATGATGCCTCCAATATGGAATGATCTCTCCCGCCCTGCCGACTTTCACTCTCCAATTCTGGAAGATTCTTTAAATGGCTTGCGAATAGGGGTGGGCAGAACGGACCCCTATTTGGTTCGCACCAGGACTTTCGAACACCGCAAAAGTTCAGACCCGAATATTGAACCCTATTAAAGTCAATGAGGCCCGACCAGCAAAAATCAAAAGTGCCCATTTTTAAGGCTTATATACAAGTAATTGGGCATACAATGGTTATGGGGTCCGGGTCCTGCCCTGGGGGACATATATCAATAAAAAAAAGTTTGTGAAAAATGTCATATTTTAATGAGCAGTGATTTTTTGATTTTTAAAGTGAAAGCATAAAAATGAAAAATTCCTTCCAATATACTGCCTGGGGGTCCCCTTAGTCTACCTGTAAAGTGGCAGATCTGTACTATGTCTAGAATCTGCTGCAGCAATAATTGCATTTATAAAGCCCCAAAAAAAGGACATTTTCCCTGCAAGCTCCCTTTATTTTGTTCAGCAACAGCTGGGGACCCAGTGTGTATGATGAGGCCACAATGTAGTGCACTGGGAACAAGATTAGAGATTTTTTGGATACATTCTGGTGTCACTTTGACTTTGCATAGAAGTAACGGGTGCGTAAAAATTGGTCTTCGGGTGTCGGTGGCACCTTCCCACCATAACCCTATATAGGTAATCTTGATGAAAGCAAGAATTGGCCTTGCTGTAAAAAATTGCAATGATATGCACCTGTCAAACAGGTGCAGAAAAATTGGCCTTTGGGTGTCGGTGACGCCTTCCCACCATAACCCTATAGAGGTACTCTTGATGAAAGCAAGAATTGACCTTGCAGTAAAAAATTGCAATGATATGCACCTGTCAAACAGGTACAGAAAATTAATGTCAGGGATGCCTTCCCACTGTAACCCTATTGAGGTGCTCTTGATGAAGGCAAAAAAAATTGCAATGATATGCACCTGTCAAACAGGTGCTGAAAAATTGGTCTTTGATTTTGGTTTTAATTGTCCACATGAAACCTATACCAAAAACATTCTTCCGGATGAAAAGATTGAACACCCTCAAAGCTAGGCAGCCTCAAAGTCCTGCAGAGATTCCACATCCCAAAAAGTCATAATCAGTGACTTCGGCATCAGGGGCTTCATAGCTGGTAATCCAGGACTGATTAATTTTTATAAAAGTCAAACGGTCCATGGAGTCTGTGGATAGATGCGTTCTATGATCAATAACGAAACCTCCTGCAGCACTGAATGCCCGTTCTGAAAACACGCTGGAAGCAGGGCAGCCCAACAACTCAAGAGCATACTGGGCAAGTTCTGGCCAGTGGTCTATTCTCATAACCCAGTAAGTCAGTGGATCATCAGCTGGAAAGCTCTCCATCTCTGTTTTGGCCCAGAGGTAATCGTCCATCATATGATGCAGACGCTGCCAATGGGATGTGGAAGCTGACAGCCCTGGGCAGCGAGGATTAAAATAATTCCGAAATGCCAGTGCGCATGTGTGAGAGCTCCGACATGGATGCCTAACGCCAGAGCTCTGCGCCGCCTTGGACCAACGACGCTCACTGTGCCAAGCACAGCCCCCGGGACCGCCAAAAACGGGGCACAGACTCCCCCAAGCACTACTCCACACCCATGGATGTCGGAAGCGGGCACTCGGAGGACCTCAGGCAGCAATTCAACAGCCAGGCTCTGGACAGGTATATCAAGATGGCCGCCGCAGCCGGACAAACACAGGCTCTCAGCGGTAAGTCCCCAGGGCCTCATCTCTCCAGCAACCCTCACCTACACCCCTATCTCTCAGGTAAAAGGCCAGCATTTTCCTGCCCCATCCCCAGGATCCTCAGAATCTTTACTGGGCCACACTATGGAGGACTATAACTTCTCCCCAGCAGGGCCTACCTTAGCCTGCCCACCTGAGGCCTTCTCTCCTGGATTACCAGGCATGGACACAGCCCTCCTTTCTGCAGATCTATTACACAAAATGTCAGAATTACTGGACAGGGGTCTATCCAATACAGCTGCAAAAATAACGGGAGACATTAAATCCGATTTTCAAAATTTGGGTGCCAGAATGGATGCCATAGAGCAGAAACTGGACATCATGATCTCAAGGACCAATCAGAACTCCAACCACATCCAAGTATTATAGGACCAGCTTATACAGCTCTCTCCAGAATAGACGACCTTGAGAATAGGTCAAGAAAATATCATTTCAAGGTCAGGGTCTCCCTGAGAAAATCACTGACATCCCAACAGCAATCCAGGATCTCATGAAGAACCTGATTCCGGGTATCCCCCTACATCGCCTTAAACTGGACAGAGCCCTTGCCCCCCCCCAGGAAGGACAGATCCCTCTTTTACGCCACAAAAGAGGAAGTGATGCAACATTCTCAAGCCAAAGCCCAGGTGATGTGCCAGGGTCATCAAATCCAAATTTTCGCAGACCTTTCTCCCACGACTATTCAAAGAAGAAGATCCCTCAAGCCCCTCCTGAATGTTCTTTCCCAAAAGGAAATCAAATATTGGTGGGGATTCCCATTCGCTATAAAATTCACCTTTAAGGGCAAAACATACTCCTTCAAAGACTTCCCAGACTGAGAAAAAACCCTGCTGAACCTGAAACTAATCACACAAGAATCGGTGATGAATTTTACTAACGCAGTGACTGGAACCTCCAAGCGGCCTCTTCCAGCCAGCCCAGTGGCCCCAGTTTGGAACAAAGCCAAGAGCAAGAAAACCACTGACACAAGGCCCCCTTAATCAAAGATTACCAGGGCCTCATAGCCCTTCCCGCTTCCATGTTTTCAGGACCAATTTCATCTGGGGCTCATCCCGTAGTTGGAGCTTTAGCTCCCACCTTTCCCTAACTTCACGCTCCTGACAAGGACATCGGACACTCTGACCATGGATCTTTCTTCCTTGCCCACTGGACGACGCTCCAACGAGTAGGCCTCATACTCCTGTTAGGCTTCGGTAGCCAAAAGTTGAAGCCTCAATTCACATTCCCATTGCAGTCTCAGGGACTCTTCCCTCTTAAGCCCATCCAGAGGTCACAAAATTCCTTCAGCCACCATACAGACAGATTGCTGAATGGGCCTGCCCGTCAGTACCTTCCTGGATACAGACAATTCCACCAAGTAACAAAGGTTAAGCATCTTAAGCATCTCGGGGACCTCACCTCCCCCACTTTTTTTCAGGGAGGGAGACGTCATCCTTGACATGGTCCCGGGGGTCTTCACACCCCACCACAATATTCGTTAATGTTTTTGCATGTCAATGCTATTATTGTTTTTCATGAGTTTCAATTGGAAGCCGCGGTCCGAGGTGGCCCACATGTGCCCTCTCCTACCCCATAGTCACGGAAAAACCGTTACTATGGGATAGGTCGTCAGACCCACCTTCAAGGCTGGCGCATTGTGTTATTTAGATTGACAGACACATATCTGCCAATCCAAGGAGGTCCTGTCTACAGACCCTCCTCCTCTTCTACATTGGTTTTTCCTCTTTCCAGCTCTAACTCTTTTCTTTCTCCTAACCAACCACCCGGAACTGAATCCTTTTCCATCCTCACCCCAGAACGATCCCTTTTTAGCTGCCCAACCAGCCTCCATCCGAAGAAAACGAAAGAGAGTAAGTGATGGTGGCTTCCTTTGCATTCCACCCCTGATTTCCCCATGGATGACCTACATACCATGTCCCCACTTCTCAGGATTGCCTCACACAATACACAGGGGCTAAACTCCCTAACTAAGCGGAAAAAGGTCTTTGACAGCTATCGCTCACGAAAGCTTGACATTGTTTTCATCCAAGAGACCCACTTCCCGATCCGGTACAGTCCCAGATTCCTGCACACCAACTACCCCACTTTCTACCTCGCTAACGCAGAGGACAAAACCAGGGGAGTAGCCATCCTCTTGTCCAAATACAGTAATTTTGCCTGGAGGTCAGATCTCAGGGACCCAAAGGGGAGGTTTATCCTGGTCAAGGGCACGATCGAGGACCACCTATACTCCTTAATTTTGTATTACGTTCCCAATAAAGGGCAGGTTGACTTCTTTCAATCACTCTTCAAAACGTTACTCCCACATCTACAGGGGACGGTGATATTTGGTGGAGATTCCAATGTAGCCTTCGACCAAGGGTTGGACAAGTCCAAACCCCTCTCAGCCCGACTCACCCGCCCTACGAAGGTCAGTCTCAGGATAGCTAAATGTTTACACTCCTACAATCTAGTTGACGCTTGGGGGGAACTGAACCCTGGCAAACGGGATTATACCCATTTCTCTAGCCCTCACCAATCATACACCAGAATTGACCATATTCTGATGCCCCCCAGCCTTATCCTTTCCGCACATAGTGCCGCCATAATAGATACCCCCCTCAGACCACACGATAGTAGTCCTCTCCCTAAGACCTCTTTCAGCCAAAAGACCTGGCACTGACGCCTAAACAAATCAATTCTAAGTGACCCAATTCAAACCCAAATTATTGAGAATGTCCTCAAGGAATACTCTGTGCTAAATGATGTAGACAACATCTCCCCGGAGCCTTTATGGGCGGCTCATAAAGTGACAATTAGGGGCAAAATTATCCAGATAGCAACCCAACTCAAAAGGGAGCGTCAATCCACCATCGCGAAACTTGAGCAGGCATTTTCACAAAGGAAAAAAGAGCATAAGAAACACCCAACAAAGGAATCCCTAACACATTTAGACAAGGCCAGACTGGAGTTAATTTGGTCCTTATGACTAAAGCAGAAAAACAGATCCGCTGGAGTAGAGCAAAGTTCTACGCCCAGAAAGATCGTATAGGCTCTATGTTAGCTTCCAAACTTTCTCCCTGATTGAGATCTCACACCATTCCCAAAATCAGAGTCCTGGGGTGCCCCCCCCACCGCCAACCCAATTAAGATACTGGAGGCGTTCCATGAGTTCTACTCCAAGATCTACAGCTCAAATTCCAGGGACGTAGGACCAAGATTCTCTAGCTTCATAAAAGACCTCCCTTTACCACACCTCTACCCTACTAGAAAATTGCTAGATGCCCCCTTTACAGTAGAAGAGATTCTGGAGGTCATCAAGGACCTAAAAAAGGAGTCTGCTCCTGGTCCAGGTGGCCTCTCAGTCCCATATTACAAGGCCTTTGCAGAAACCTTAGCCCCATTCATGGCCAAATTTTTCAACTACAAAACTAAAGGTTACCCCCTAGACCCCACACTAAACACTGCCTACATAACGGAAGATGTAGAAGAAGTTGGTAATTATAGACCCATATCCCTCATTAACAATGACCTGAAGATACTCACAAAGATTTTAGCCAACTGTCTAGCCTCTTTAATAGGGTCGCTACATTCATAAGGACCAGGTGGGATTCATCCCAGGCAGACAGGGTCCGGACCAGACCAGACAAGCCATAGATGTAGATTCCATTCTTCAATCTAACTAGGATAAGGGTCCCAAACAGAAGGGAATGATACTCTCTCTAGACTTACACAAGGCATTTGATTCCATGGAGTGGCCATACATTTTTTCACTATTTGAACACTGGGGTTTCCACCAACGATTCATGGGTATTCTCCACGCTCTATATTCCTCCCCAAAAGCAATGATCTGTATCCAGGGCCATTATTCAGCTACCTTAACCACTTCCAGGGGAACTAGACAGGGATGCCCTCTCTCCCCTCTGATTTTTGCGATTGCAATTGAAACCCTAGCAATGGCCATTTGACACAACCCAAATATACAGGGGGTTTCCTGTGGTCTCCAGACCCACAAATGTGCCTTATTTGCAGATGACATCCTCATGTTCATCACATCCCCCTTGACTTCGCTCCCCAACCTGTGCAAAGTTTTTAAAATTTTCTCAGAGATCTCGGGCCTTATAGTCAACCATTCTAAATCCCAAGACCCTCAACATATCACTTTCCCCAGAAGAAGTCCCTCCCCTACAAAATTCATTTGAGTTTGCTTGGAGTAAATCATCCATTAGATATCTGGGAATAACCCTTACATATAAAATTGAAAACCTATACTCAGCCAACTATCCCCCTATTTACAAAAAACTTGAATCTGACTTGAAAAACTGGTCCAGAGGGGAACTATCCTGGCTAGGCAAAATTCATTCAATTAAGATGATGCTCCTCCCTAGAATGCTGTACTTGTTCCAAGCCCTCCCCACTTTGGTCAGGAAGGACTACCTAAGATCCTTCCAAAGCAAAATAATTTAATTTGTCTGGGGTGGCTAGGGCTGCAGGATTCCCCGTAGGACCTTATTTCAACCTAAACTTAAAGGAGGGCTGGGCCTACCCAACCTCCTTTGGTATTTTCAATCAGCTAGATTAGCTCAGTTGTCCACGGTTTATTCTAAATTTGAAAAACCAGACTGGATCCAACTTGAAAGACAAGCAGTCACATCCCTCACTCTCGACTTTCTCCTCTGGGTTCCCCCCAAGGAGCGACCACCAATTTTATCTCCCATCCTATTGCAAGCCCTTGCCCTATGGGACAAATTGAGACCCTGGACCTCCCTGACCTCGGATTACCACCCACTGGTGCACATTTTCCACAATCCTGACTTTCCTCCAGGTCTAGACATAAGGTCATTCAGGTGGTGGTCAGACAAGGGAATGTACCGGATTGGTCACTCCTTTAATTCAATGGGTCCTCTATCCTTGAGCTACTATGTGAGAACTCTGGAACTACTGAACTTGTAAAGCTTCAGACACAGACAAATTACCCATTTCCTAAACAAAATATGGACCAACAAACCAAACCCCCCCTCCCTTACAGCCTATGAAAGATGGTGCAGTCAGCCAGGGGAACTAAGAGGTGGAATCACAGTAATCTACCAGTCTCTTGCCAACCCAACTGACAAATCCTCCTACATGACAGCCTGGAAAGATGAACTTCAGATACATTGGAATATTGAAAAGTGGCAGACAGTCCACTCCAGATCTTATGACGCTTTACTAAACATCTCCCTAATAGAGGCTAAACTCAAGGTATTGTCCAGATGGTATTATACTCCTACTAAGCTGGCTTTCATCTTCCCAACAGTGAATCCCCTATGCTTCCGAGACTGCCACCTTCGGGGTACCATGTCCCACATATGGTGGGAATGCCCACGAATTAGGCAATTTTGGAAAAAGATCTTTAACTTGATCTACAAAATCACTGACTGTCTACTAGAACAACAACCATATCCCTCTTGAACAATGACTTGCCAAAGACTCACAAACACACCCGTAAATTAATTCTCTTCATCCTGCCTGGTGCTAAAATCACCATTACTAAAGCATGGAAGCAACCCAGGGTCTCCCTTGCAGCTGCCATTCGCAAAAATGTCATCGATTATGACCCAAGAAAAATTATCCAGCATATTAACAGACTCTATATACAAATTTGAAGCTATTTGGGAACCCTGGGCGGGTTTCGTCGGGATCCCCATTACTACAATCCCCCAGGTTCCCAATTCTTCTTCAACTCCTTCCAGGTGATTGACCTCCTTGCCCCCTCCCACCTCCTTCTTTTCTTCTCACCTTTCTCTTTTCTATCAACTCTTCAGTTGAATTCATCTTGTTCAAATTTTTTTTACCTAAATCAGTTTTCTAGCTTTTACAGGATCTTCAGCTTCGGGTCGGTCTTTCTATTTGTTACAGACCCATCATGCTAGTCGCAGAGAGTGAGGGAGCCCCCCCAGGGCACAGTATGCTCCCATTAGGGGTGTCTCCCGGGGGCCTCCTCTCTTCTCCAGCCTTTCTCCATCCCTCAATGATGACAGCGAGTCTAAATATGCAGATGTTAGCTAGACTGTACCATTTTGTCGCCTTGTTATATACTGTTCAAGTTGTGCCATTTGCAGGTGTATATCGTGATTTCCTTCTGTCTCACCTTTGAGCTCGTATCAATAATAATTTTTGAAAGAAAAAAAAATCCGAAATGCCTCACTTAGGCGGAAGCCTTCTCCAATGCTCCTCTCTTGACCAACAGAAGACCAACAGAAGACTCAAAACTAAGTTTTCCATGACACTGTAACCTACTGGAGTCAGGAAAAACATTCAATGAACTCCTCTTTAACCACTTGACGACTGCCTCACTCTGATTTACGTCAGCAGAATGGCACGGGCAGGCAAAATCACGTACCTGGTACATGATTGCCTTCCCGCGGGCGGGGGGTCCGATCGGACCCCCCCCCGGTGCCTGAGGCGGTCGCCGTTGGTCTGGGAGCATTCCGTGATGAAGAGGAGGCCATCTGATTGTGGCCCCCCCTCGCGATCGCTCCCAGCCAATGAGAATCCTACACACAGGCAGGGGATGTGATGTCATCTCTCCTCGGCTCGGCAGTTTCCGTTCCGGCGCCGAGGAGAGAAGGCATCAATGTGAGTGCACAACACACACACATACAGTAGAACATGCCAGGCACACAATACACCCCCCTTTACCCCCTGATCCCCCCCGATCACCCTCCAATCACCCCTCCCCCCCCTGTCACACTGACACCAAGCAGTATTTTGTTTTGTTTTTTTGTTTTTTTCTGATTACTGCATGGTGTCAGTTTGTGACAGTTACTGTGGTGGGACAGTTACTGTTAGCCCCCTTTAGGTCTAGGGTACCCCACTAACCCCCCCTAATAAAGTTTTAACCCCTTGATCACCCCCTGTCGCCAGTGTCGCTAAGCGATCATTTTTCTGATCGCTGTATTAGTGTCACTGGTGACGCTAGTTGGGGACGTAAATATTTAGGTTCGCCGTCAGCAATTTATAGCGACAGGGACCCCCATATACTATCTAATAAATGTTTTAACCCCTTGATTGCCCCCTATTTAACCCTTTCACCACTGATCACCGTATAACTGTTACGGGTGACGCTGGTTAGTTTGTTTATTTTTTATAGTGTCAGGGCACCCGCCGTTTATTACCGAATAAAGGTTTAGCCCCCTGATTGCCCGGCGGTGATATGCATCGCCCCAGGCAGCGTCAGATTAGCGCCAGTATCGCTAACACCCACGCACGCAGCATACGCCTCCCTTAGTGGTATAGTATCTGAACGGATCAATATCTGATCCGATCAGATCTATACTAGCGTCCCCAGCAGTTTAGGGTTCCCAAAAATGCAGTGTTAGTGGGATCAGCCCAGATACCTGCTAGCACCTGCGTTTTGCCCCCTCCGCCCGGCCCAGCCCAGCCTACCCAAGTGCAGTATCGATCGATCACTGTCACTTACAAAACAATAAACACATAACTGCAGCGTTCGCAGAGTCAGGCCTGATCCCTGCGATCGCTAACAGTTTTTTTGGTAGCATTTTGGTGAACTGGCAAGCACCAGCCCCAGGCAGTGTCAGGTTAGCGCCAGTACCGCTAACACCCACGCACGCACCGTACACCTCCCTTAGTGGTATAGTATCTGAACGGATCAATATCTGATCCGATCAGATCTATACTAGCGTCCCCAGCAGTTTAGGGTTCCCAAAAACGCAGTGTTAGCGGAATCAGCCCAGATACCTGCTAGCACCTGCGTTTTGCCCCTCCGCCCAGCCCACCCAAGTGCAGTATCGATCGATCACTGTCACTTACAAAACACTAAACGCATAACTGCAGCATTCGCAGAGTCAGGCCTGATCCCTGCAATCGCTAACAGTTTTTTTGGTAGCATTTTGGTGAACTGGTAAGCACCAGCCCCAAGCAGTGTCAGGTTAGCACCAGTACCGCTAACACCCACGCACGCACTGTACGCCTCCCTTAGTGGTATAGTATCTGAACGGATCAATATCTGATCCGATCAGATCTATACTAGCGTCCCCAGCAGTTTAGGGTTCCCAAACACGCAGTGTTAGCGGGATCAGCCCAGATACCTGCTAGCACCTGCGTTTTGCCCCTCCGCCCGGCCCAGCCCACCCAAGTGCAGTATCGATCGATCACTGACACAAAACACTACACGCATAACTGCAGCGTTCGCAGAGTCAGGCCTGATCCCTGCGATCACTAACAGTTTTTTTGGTAGTGTTTTGGTGAACTGGCAAGCGCCAGTGGCCTAGTACACCCCGGTCCTATTCAAACCAGCACTGCAGTAACACGTGGTGACGTGGCGAGTCCCATAAGTGCAGTTCAAGCTGGTGAGGTGGCAAGCACAAGTAGTGTCCCGCTGCCACCAAGAAGAAGACAAACAGGCCCGTCGTGCCCATAGTGCCCTTCCTGCTGCATTCGCCAATCCTAATTGGGAACCCACCGCTTCTGCAGCACCCGTACTTCCCCCATTCACATCCCCAACCAAATGCAGTCGGCTGCATGAGAGGCATTTTCTTTATGTCCTCCCGAGTACCCCTACCCAACGAAACCCCCCAAAAAAGATGTTGTGTCTGCAGCAAGCGCAGATATAGGCGTGACACCCGCTATTATTGTCCCTCCTGTCCTGACAATCCTGGTCTTTGCATTGGTGAATGTTCTGAACGCTACCATTCACTAGTTGAGTATTGGCGTAGGGTACAGCATTGCACAGACTAGGACACTTTCACAGGGTCTCCCAAGATGCCATCGCATTTTAAGAGACCCGAACCTGGAACCGGTTACCGTTATAAAAAGTTACAGTTACAAAAACAATGTAAAAAAAAAAAACACAAAAAAAAATATATAATAAAAAATAATAGTTGTCGTTTTATTGTTCTCTCTCTCTCTATTCTCTCTCTATTGTTCTGCTCTTTTTTACTGTATTCTATTCTGCAATGTTTTATTGTTATTATGTTTTATCATGTTTGCTTTTCAGGTATGCAATTTTTTATACTTTACCGTTTACTGTGTTTTATTGTTAACCATTTTTTTGTCTTCAGGTACGCCATTCACGACTTTGAGTGGTTATACCAGAATGATGCCTGCAGGTTTAGGTATCATCTTGGTATCATTCTTTTCAGCCAGCGGTCCGCTTTCATGTAAAAGCAATCCTAGCAGCTAATTAGCCTCTATACTGCTTTTACAAGCAGTGGGAGGGAATGCCCCCCCCCCCACCGTCTTCCGTGTTTTTCTCTGGCTCTCCTGTCTCAACAGGGAACCTGAGAATGCAGCCGTTGATTCAGCCAGCTGACCATAGAGCTGATCAGAGACCAGAGTGGCTCCAAACATCTCTATGGCCTAAGAAACCGGAAGCTACGAGCATTCTATGACTTAGATTTCGCCGGATGTAAACAGCGCCATTGGGAAAATGGGAAAGCATTTTATCACACCGATCTTGGTGTGGTCAGATGCTTTGAGGGCAGAGGAGAGATCTAGGGTCTAATAGACACCAATTTTTTCAAAAAAGAGTACCTGTCACTACCTATTGCTATCATAGGGGATATTTACATTCCCTGAGATAACAATAAAAATGATTTAAAAAACAAATGAAAGGAACAGATTAAAAAGCAAAAAAAAAAAAAAAAAAAAGCACCCCTGTCCCCCCCTGCTCTCGCGCTAAGGCGAACACAAGCGTCGGTCTGGCGTCAAATGTAAACAGCAATTGCATCATGCATGTGAGGTATCACCGCGAAGGTCAGATCGAGGGCAGTAAGTTTAGCAGTAGACCTCCTCTGTAAATCTAAAGTGGTAACCTGTAAAGGCTTTTAAAAGCTTTTAAAGATGTATTTATTTTGTTGCCACTGCATGTTTGTGCGCAATTTTAAAGCATGTCATGTTTGGTATCCATGTACTCGGCCTAAGATCATATTTTTTATTTCATCAAACATTTGGGCAATATAGTGTGTTTTAGTGCATTAAAATTTAAAAAAGTGTGTTTTTTCCCCAAAAAATGCATTTGAAAAATCGCTGCGCAAATACTGTGTGAAAAAAAAAAAATGAAACACCCACCATTTTAATCTGTAGGGCATTGGCTTTAAAAAAATATATAATGTTTGGGGGTTCAAAGTAATTTTCTTGCAAAAAAAAATTTTTTTTCATGTAAACAAAAAGTGTCAGAAGGGCCTTAGTCTTCAAGTGGTTAGAAGAGTGGGTGATGTGTGACATAAGCTTCTAAATGTTGTGCTTAAAATGCCAGGACAGTTCAAACCCCCCCCCCCCAAATGACCCCATTTTGGAAAGTAGACACCCCAAGCTATTTGCTGAGAGTCATGTCGAGTCCATGGAATATTTTATATTGTGACACAAGTTGCGGGAAAGAGACAATTTTTTTTTTTTTTTTGCACAAAGTTGTCACTAAATGATATATTGCTCAAACATGCCATGGGAATATGTGAAATTACACCCCAAAATAAATTCTGTTGCTTCTCCTGAGTATGGGGATACCACATGTGTGAGACTTTTTGGGAGCCTAGCCGCGTACGGGACCCCGAAAACCAAGCACCGCCTTCAGGCTTTCTAAGGGCGTAAATTTTTGATTTCACTCTTCACTGCCTATCACAGTTTCGGAGGCCATGGAATGCCCAGGTGGCACAAAACTCCCCCAAATGACCCCATTTTGGAAAGTAGACACCCCAAGCTATTTGCTGAGTGGTATAGTGAGTATTTTGCAGACCTCACTTTTTGTCACAAAGTTTTGAAAATTGAAAAAAGAAAAAAAAATGTTTTTTCTTGTCTTTCTTCATTTTCAAAAACAAATGAAAGCTGCAAAATACTCACCATGCCTCTCAGCAAATAGCTTGGGGTGTTTGCTTTCCAAAATGGGGTCATTTGGGGGGGGGGGTTTGTGCCACCTGGGCATTCCATGGCCTTCAAAACTGTGATAGGCAGTGAAGAGTGAAATCAAAAATTTACACCCTTAGAAATCCTGAAGGCGGTGATTGGTTTTCGGGGCCCCGTACGCATCTAGGCTCCCAGAAAGTCCCACACATATGGTATCCCCATACTCAAGAGAAGCAGCTAAATGTATTTTGGGGTGCAATTCCACATATGCCCATGGCCTGTGTGAGCAATATATCATTTAGTGACAACTTTGTGCAAAAAAAAAAAAAAGTGTCACTTTCCCGCAACTTGTGTCAAAATATAAAATATTCCATGGACTCAACATGCCTCTCAGAAAATAGCTTTGGGTGTCTACTTTCCAAAATGGGGTCATTTGGGGGGGGGGGGGTTGTGCCATCTGGGCATTTTATGGCCTTCAAAACTGTGATAGGTAGTGAGGAGTGAAATCAAAAATGTACGCCCTTAGAAATCCTGAAGGCGGTGATAGGTTTTCGGGGCCCCGTACGCGGCTAGGCTCCCAAAAAGTCCCACACATGTGGTATCCCCGTACTCAGGAGAAGCAGCTGAATGTGTTTTGGGGTGCAATTCCATATAGGCCCATGGCCTGTGTGAGCAATATATCATTTAGTGACAACTTTTTGTAAATTTTTTTTTTTGTCATTAGTCAATCACTTGGGACAAAAAATAAATATTCAATGGGCTCAACATGCCTCTCAGCAATTTCCTTGGGGTGTCTACTTTCCAAAATGGGGTCATTTGGGGGGGGTTTGTACTGTCCTGCCATTTTAGCACCTCAAGAAATGACATAGGCAGTCATAAACTAAAAGCTGTGTAAATTCCAGAAAATGTACCCTAGTTTGTAGGCGCTATAACTTTTGCGCAAACCAATAAATATACGCTTATTGACATTTTTTTTACCAAAGACATGTGGCCGAATACATTTTGGCCTAAATGTATGACTAAAATTGGGTTTATTGGATTTTTTTTATAACAAAATTAGAAAATATAATTTTTTTCAAAATTTTCGGTCTTTTTCCGTTTATAGCACAAAAAATAAAAACGGCAGAGGTGATCAAATACCATCAAAAGAAAGCTCTATTTGTGAGAAGAAAAAGACGCAAATTTCGTTTGGGTACAGCATTGCATAACTGCGCAATTAGCAGTTAAAGCGATGCAGTGCCAAATTGGAAAAAGTCCATAATGCTCCGTTCCTTAAGTGGTTAACCACTTAAGGACAGAGCTTCTTTCTGAGATTTGTTGTTTACAAGTTAAAAACAGGTTTTTTTGCTAGAAAATTACTTAAAACCCCCAAACATTATACATTTTTTTTCTAACACCCTAGAGAATAAAATGGCGGTTGTTGCAATACTTCCTGTCACAACGTATTTGCGCAGCGGTCTTACAAGCGCACTTTTTTGGAAAAAGTACACTTTTTTAAATTAAAAAATAAGACAACAGTAAAGTTAGCCCACTGTGCTGAAAAGGGCCCAGACAGCTGAGCTTTGGGGAGTGGGCCTGGAGATAACAGCTGCAGAATGTGATGGAATAGGGTGGCTGCTCTCTACTCTTTCTTGATGTCGGCCTCCTTGAGGTTGTGCCACCTCACCCTCAGTTTCCTCCTCTGCTCTATCTGGCACCCAAGTCGCATCAGTGACCTCATCATTATCATCATCATCATCGTCTCCATCTCCTCCATCTTCATCATTACCACTGGAGACAACTTGGCAATACACTGCGACATGGGGAACATGAATGCCAATTTGTCTACCAGTGTTCCTCCCTCTCTCTAGGTTCATGATCCTGTCATCTTCAACCTCAAAACCAACATCTGAATCCAGTAATGGCTGGGCATCATCAAGGAGCAAGTGGCTGACGCTGTGGTCAAATAACTCATCTGACTTATCCATGGCTGATGTTGGGGCTATGGCAGGAATAGATGTGGACAAGGAGGCAGGTTTATCCACTCTGGCAACTGCAGGGGACTGCACACAAAGGATGAGGAGGATGAGGAAGGTTTAGTTAGCCAGTCCACCACCTCCTCTGCATGCTGTGGGTGGATAGCACGAGCAAACTCACTAAACAGAGGAAATGATGCCCTGCCTGAGGACTGACCACCACGTCCACCTTTGCCTATGGACACATTTGTTGCTGGCCCCCTTACAGTGCCAAGGGAACGTAAAGAAGAAGTTGAAATCTGTACGTAGATGCACTTTAATCAATGTAAAGAGGTGTTTGGTGCACTTTAATTTGAGTACTCACACTACACAGACACACTCCACGGACACGCTATAATATACTGCAATGTAATGCGGCAAACGTACAGTGACGCACAGAACTATATGGCGTTAAACTGGCAGTAAAGCACACAAAACTATATGACGTTAAATTGGCAGTAACGCACACAGAACTATATGGCGTTAAACTGGCAGTAATGCACACAAAACTATATGGCGTTAAACTGGCAGTAACGCACACAAAACTATATGGTGTTAAACTGGCAGTAACACACACAGAACTATATGGTGTTAAACTGGCAGTAACGCAATCAAATAGAAGGCTGGTAAACAGTCACTACACTGACGCTATCTGAACTGTCCCTACTCTAGCTATACACTAATGTAAAGATTACTGACACAGTTTCACTACACTACACTGAAACTATATGAGCTGTCCCTACTCTAGCTGTACACTATGCAAAGCTGAATGATGGTCCTCCTCACTACACTCACACTATTCTTAGACTGACACTAAAATAATATTCTACCCTGACAATTGAAGCAAAATAGCACAGTATAGCACACTAACTACCTAATAGCACTGAACAGAGCCCTGTTCTATCTCTCTCCATGCTGAAATCACACTGAAAATGGCTGCCATTAAAAGAATACTTTTATACTGTGGAGCGGTAATGAGCCATGATTGGATAAAGTCATGATGACGGTGTCCAATCATGGCTCTGACAGTGCTCTGTGCACTGATTGGCTAAAGCTTTCACTGCTTCAGCCAATCAGGGCTTGCAATGCAATGTGGTCTGTTCGGGGGGCGGAAAAAATGGTTGAACTACCCGTTTAATCGAATGTTCTCCGAACTACCGAACAATGAAAGTTTGGCCCGATCCCTACTTGGTGAAGTGATAATCTATCTATAATAATGTATCTATAGCCAACAGCCTACAGGTTTCTGTCAGAGACTTATAAGCAATGTGATTTTTTATTTATTTCTTTTTTCTTTTTTTTTTCCTTTTACTGGTTGAACCAAATGGACTTGTCTTTTTTTAACCAGACTATGTAACTATGTGATGTTACAGTGGGGACGGAAAGTATTCAGACCCCCTTAAATTTTTCACTATTTGTTATATTGCAGCTATTTGCTA
Organism: Lithobates septentrionalis; assembly: GCA_037952835.1. NCBI lineage: Eukaryota > Metazoa > Chordata > Amphibia > Anura > Ranidae > Lithobates > Lithobates septentrionalis. The sequence continues at coordinate 2,347,646 of JBBDGP010001208.1, read as the reverse complement.
AAATCATTTAAGTTCATTTTTTTCCTCATTAATGTACACACAGCACCCCATATTGACAGAAAAACACAGAATTGTTGACATTTTTGCAGATTTATTAAAAAAGAAAAAAGAACTGAAATATCACATGGTCCCTAGTATTCAAACCTTTTGCTGTGACACTCATATATTTAACTCAGGTGCTGTCCATTTCTTCTGATCATCCTTGAGATGGTTCTACACCTTCATTTGAGTCCAGCTATGTTTGATTATACTGATTGGACTTGATTAGGAAAGCCACACACCCGTCTATATAAGACCTTACAGCTCACAGTGCATGTCAGAGCAAATGAGAATCATGAGGTCAAAGGAACTGCCTGAAGAGCTCAGATACAGAATTGTGGCAAGGCACAGATCTGGCCAAGGTTACAAAAAAATTTCTGCTGCACTTAAGGTTCCTAAGAGCACAGTTGCCTCCATAATGCTTAAATGGAAGACATTTGGGACGACCAGAACCCTTCCTAGAGCTGGCCGTCCTGCCAAACTGAGCTATCGGGGGAGAAAAGCCTTGGTGAGAGAGGTAAAGAAGAACCCAAAGATCACTGTGGCTGAGCTCCAGAGATGCAGTCGGGAGATGGGAGAAAGTTGTAGAAAGTCAACCATCACTGCAGCCCTCCACCAGTCGGGGCTTTATGGCAGAGTGGCCCGACGGAAGCCTCTCCTCAGTGCAAGACACATGAAAGCCTGCATGGAGTTTGCTAAAAAACACCCAAAGGACTCCAAGATGGTGAGAAATAAGATTATCTGGTCTGATGAGACCAAGATAGAACCTTTTGGCCTTAATTCTAAGCGGTATGTGTGGAGAAAACCAGGCACTGCTCATCACCTGTCCAATACAGTCCCAACAGTGAAGCATGGTGGTGGCAGCATCATGCTGTGGGGGTGTTTTTCAGCTGCAGGGACAGGACCACTGGTTGCAATGGAGGGAAAGATGAATGCGGCCAAGTACAGGGATATCCTGGACGAAAACCTTCTCCAGAGTGCTCAGGACCTCAGACTGGGCTGAAGGTTTACCTTCCAACAAGACAATGACCCTAAGCACACAGCTAAAATAATGGAGTGGCTTCACAACAACTCCATGACTGTTCTTGAATGGCCCAGCCACAGCCCTGACTTAAACCCAATTGAGCATCTCTGGAGAGACCTAAAAATGGCTGTCCACCAATGTTTACCATCAAATCTGACAGAACTGGAGAGGATCTGCATGGAGGAATGGCAGAGAATCCCCAAATCCAGGTGTGAAAAACTTTGCAAAATGTTGCATCTTTCCCAAAAAGACTCATGGCTGTATTATTATTATTCACGATTTATATAGCGCCAACAGTTTATGCAGTGCTTTACAATGTTGAGGGGGGACAACACAATTACAGTACAATACAAAAGGTACAGGAGAGCCCTGCTCATCGAGCTTACATTCTAAAGGGAGGGGGTGGTGGTACAAAATGTAATATCTGCAGAGAAAGGGAGGCCCGGAATGATAATGGAAGTATGGAATGGTAATGAAGGGCTGGGCATGACAAGGTGGAACAGGAGACAACTGAGGGTTAAAAAGTAAAAGGAAGTAAGAGGGAGGGGATTGAAGTTAACTTAGGGGGTGGGGAGATATAAAAGGAATAGGTGGGGTTTAAGCAGGAGCAGTGTGTAGAGACAGACAAAGGGGAAGTTGCATAGTGTGAGAGAAGCAGTTTCAGCAGCATGGCAGACATAGATCTGATCTTAGCACGGCTGCGGACGGCGGCGGCCACGAGGGGACAGGACTGGCTACAGGCACAGGTAGCAACCTTGCTATTAGATGAAGCGGGGGGTCCGGCGCGGGGGGGGAAGCGACGCCACGCGCCAGGCCCCTCAACCAGAACAGCTCGCCCTAATAGGAGCCCCGGAACAGACCCGTCGGCTCCCCCAGCAAAACGGTTGGCCGCCGCCACCCCTGGGGGGACCGGGCGGAATGCTTTACAACGGCGGAGCGCGGGGGCGGGGCTTCGGGCCGTAATGGCGCCCGAGCATCGCCACCCAGAAGACAGGACAGCAGCAGAACGGTCCCCCCCGCAGCACAGGCATCTGCTAGGGGGGAGATCCGACGGGGGAGGAGCAGGGACACGGCTGGAGGTCAGCTACCTGACGCTGCTGGCAGCCCTTCTGCAGCCAGGAGTGGAAGAGAGCCAGATGAAGACAGAAGGAAGAGGTCCAGGGGCCAGCAGAGGAGCCAGCAGTGGGGGACAGCAGAGCACAGCAGCAGGTGGTCGCAGGGAGAGGGGGAGAACAGCCACAAGATGGGAATCCACAGCCTCCAGGCAGGCTTCACCTGGGAGGTTACTCACGCCAATGCTCCAGGCCACGGAGGTACGGTCAGACGGAGAGCTGTCGGGTTCAGATGAGGACGTGCGCCAGGACATCGCGCCATCTGGAGGGTCCAGTGCAGCTGCGATGGGGAGCAGACCCAGTCAGCCTGGTGAGTCATATGTTTTACCTGATCCTGTTATCAATGTTGATGGTGGTAATTGGTTAGATAGGGGTGATGGGGGGGACATGAGGGCTCCTGGGGGAGCTGTAGGGGCCACGGCGGGGGGACCGCCTGGCCTAGGGGGGACGGGCGTTCAGCCTGTTGCCTCCGGGACAGGGGGACCATTGCAGGAATTGCTGGGAGGATTAAGGGATTTGGTTCAGCGATTTGCAACCAACCAGACGGCGCCGGCAATAGTGGCACCGTGGGTTGGAGGGCAGGTGGAGAAGTTGGGTGTTGGGGGGACCACGGGGACAGGGGGTGAGGCTGTCGCCAACTCAGACACAGGGGTGTCGGGAAACGCCACCACGGGGGAATCTGCGGTGGTGGTCAGGAAGGATGTGGTCAGGATAGCGGATGCAGCAAAATGCGAAGTGTATGTCTGCTATGAGGGCCCGCTAGGAGCACATTTAAAACAAGAAGCGCGGGAGAAAATAGTAAAAGGTGAGTATGTGGAAATTTTCTCATTGTTACCGTTAGAGAAGTTCAACTTGGACAGGGTAAAGCCGGACGATTCAAAAAAAGAGGATGAGGAGAAGCGGAGGTATCGTTTGATCCCTAGGACTTTTGGTAATTGGTTACAGGCATTCGCCATTATGGCGAGTGTAATTGGCGAAAAGAACCCGGAGCATTGCTCGGCGTTGTTTTGCTACATGGATGCCATAGGTGAGGCACATAGGGTGTATGGGGGCCCTGCGTGGCTTCGGTACGATGAGCAATTTAGGCAACGAAGGGCGGTGAGGCCGGCTCTTAGGTGGGACCATAAGGATATCAGCTTATGGATGCGTTTGATGTCTTCCGCCAAGGTACCAAACCAGCCTTTTCATGGGGGGGCCGGGGGATCGTCTACCTCTGGACTCCAGGCCGGGAAAAAATTTGGGGTGTGTTGGCAGTTTAACGAAGGATCCTGCAAGTTTGGGGGATCCTGTCGTTTTAAACATGAATGTTCAGGATGTGGGGGGAACCAGACTTTGTCACGCTGCTTCAAAAAAGGAAAGAAGTCAGGGGAGCCTGCTCAGAAGAGGGATAACGCCGGTGATGGAGGTAAGGATGCGGCCTTTCTTAAATAGGTACCCGGACAGAGAGGCAGCGAGGGTGTTGGGGGAGGGTTTTTCAGTGGGTTTCAGAATTCCATGCTCTCTGGCAGCTATACCTCCGATGGCCAAGAACTTGCATTGCAGAATCCTGGGGTGGTTTCAGAGAAACTGGCCAAGGAGGTTGCGTTGGGGCGCATGAGTGGGCCTTTTGCAACTAAGCCATTACAGGATTTGGTAGTGTCACCGTTGGGAGTGGTGCCTAAGAAGGAACCAAACAAGTTTCGCCTTATTCACCACCTCTCGTTTCCAAAAGGGGCATCTGTGAATGATGGTATCAATCCTGAAGATTGTTCAGTGTCGTACACATCGTTCGATGCAGCAGTGGGATGGGTGAGGCATTACGGTCAGGGGGCACTCATGGCAAAATCAGACATTGAGGCGGCATTCCGTTTGCCTTCAGTACATCCGGACAGCTTTTGGCTGTTGGGTTGCTGTTGGCAGGGGGAATTTTACGTCGATCAGTGCCTGCCAATGGGTTGCTCGATATCTTGTGCCAAGTTTGAGTTGTTTAGCTCATTTCTCGAATGGGTGATTAGGGATGTGTCGGGGATGGATTCCGTGATACATTACCTTGATGACTTTCTCTGCGTGGGGCCTCGTGAGTCTAAGGGGTGTGCGATTCTGTTGGCAACTCTGGAACACATTGCAGGTAAGTTTGGGGTACCATTGGCAGCGGATAAAACGGAGGGCCCGACGACAGTGTTGAGTTTTTTGGGCATCGAAATAGATACCAGAGACATGGAGTGCAGGTTGCCAGGGGATATGGTGGACGGGTTAAAAAGGGATGTCAGGGACATGATGGAGAAAAGGAAAGTGCAGCTGTGACAATTACAATCCCTTTTAGGTAAGTTGAATTTTGCGTGTCGCATTATTCCAATGGGTAGAGTTTTTTGCCGCCGGTTGTCAGCTGCCACAGCGGGGATACAGTCTCTGACCCACTTTATCAGGCTTACCGGGGAACATAGGGAGGACTTGAAGGTGTGGCACACGTTCCTGGAAAGCTACAATGGACGTTCGGTGTGGATGGAAGGACCGGTAAGTAATTGCGACATGGATTTGGTGACGGACACCACGGGATCTACGGGGTATGGGGCTTTTTTCCAAGGGCAGTGGAGTGCGGAGGCATGGCCAGAGTTTTGGGTGGAGTCGGGATTTAATCGGAATTTGGTGCTATTGGAACTATTCCCGGTGGTATTAGCAGTAGAATTGTGGTAGGGAGAGGTGGCGGAACTTGAAAATACGTTTGAATTGTGACAATATGGGGGTAGTTCAGGTCGTCAATCGGCTATCGGCATTATCCCCGCCGGTAATACGATTGTTGCGTCACCTGGTGTTGAGGTGCTTACAACTTAATGTTTTTCTATATGCTGTTCATATTCCGGGCGTGGATAATACTTTGGCTGACTCCTTGTCTCGGTTCCAGTGGGACAGATTCAGGGAGCTGGCGCCCGCCGCGGAAGCGGAGGGGATTCCTTGTCCGGGGTGGCTTTGGGAGACGGTATCGGAATCGCCGCAGGATGGATCAGGAAATCGGTGAGTGGGGCGACATGGGCGGCATATAGTAAAGTGTGGTCAGAATGGGCCACTTTTACACGGCTGGCGGACGCCGGGCTGGGAGGGCTGGACTTGAGGTTGTTGGTAGTGTATTTTGTGTCACGACACATGGAGGGGGGTGGTTCAGTGTCCGCAATTGAGCGGAAGTTGGCAGGGTTGGCCTTTTTATTCAAGTTGCAGGGCCTGACTGATTTTACCAAGGATTTCTGGGTAAAACAGGCCCTAAAAGGTTATAGGAAGAGTCATGCGAAAAAGGATTCAAGGAGGCCGGTGTCTTTTTCACTATTGCAGGTAATGTGTAATAAACTAGGTGGGGTATGTAAGTCGGGTTATGAAGTAATTTTGTTCAAGGCGGTTTTTTTCTATCGCGTTTTTTTTGAGCGTTTCGGGTGGGTGAGTTGGTGAGTCCAGCAAAACAAGTGGCAGGGGGTTTGAAGATGCAGGATGTGGAAGTAAAACGGGAGGGTGTTGCTAAAACTGTGCAGGTCTAAAACAGACCAAGCTGGAAAAGGGGTAAAAGTGCAGCTGTTCAGGTTACCAGGGTCGGGAATTTGCCCGCTTCAAGTAGTTGAGGAATTTTTGCTAATTCGCCCGGTTGGGGAAGGGACGTTGTTTGTGCATGAAGATAGGACTTTCTTATCCAGGTTTCAATTCATTGCAGTGTTTAGAAAATGCATTGGGGCTGCAGGGTTGGATAGTAAGCAATTCGCCTCACACTCCTTCCGCATCGGGGCGGCTACTGAAGCTGCCAGGTGTGGGTTGGATGAGGCAGCAATCAAGAGGATTGGGAGGTGGGAATCCAAGAGGTCCCAGTCTTATGTGCGCCCTCAATTGTCATTGGATGCTGTATAAAAAAAAATATATATATATAGATATATTATGATCACATGCATTTGATGACAGGGGTGGGGGAAGTTCACAGGTTTCAATTTGTCTTCTGTTGTGTTATGTCTTTGCAGATGGGGGTCAACCACGCCTCGTCTGGATCTTGGGGCACTCCTATGTTTTCTGGGGTGCAAAAAGGGGGGACGTCAGACCAGAAGGCATTGATCTTTGGGCTCTCGGGCTTCAGGATGGCATTGAGAGGGCATTGCGGGTGTGGAGGTGCCCTTAAGGCTAAGGGGTCATCCTTGCGGGCTGTGGCGGCATCTTTGGTCTCTGATGGTGGTACAAAATACACAGAGGTGATGGTAAATGGTTTGGGGCTTTCAGTATTCTGTGCCCCTCTGGTGTGTTCTGTTCTTACAGCGGAAGGCTAGGCTGGAAGACAGATGTTTACTCTGCGGGAAGGGTGTTGTCACCGTGCTGTTTTAAATACGGCTGGAGGCCTGGTATGGTAAAATTATGGTACCGCAGTGTAATGGTGTTGGTGAAGTTTTTGAAATGGAGGAGGTGAAGTTAAGAGTGCCATCAGAAGGCCAAAGATTGGGAGGTGTAAGAACTGTCAGTTAAAATGTTATACATAGTTGTACAAAATGTTCATTAAAAGAGTTATTTAAAGTTATTTAAAAGTTGGTTTTATACTTTTATAATAAAGGAGGCTGCTATGGCCGTTTTTTTACTCCAAAACAACTCCTGTGTGTGTTATCTAATTATTATAGATAAGAAAGGGAAAGGAAATTAGTAAATAAAGAGTGGGAAGTGGAAGTTGGGGATATTAGTTCCTACACTGGTCAAGGGAGGCCCGGAATGATAATGGAAGTATGGAATGGTAATGAAGGGCTGGGCATGACAAGGTGGAACAGGAGACAACTGAGGGTTAAAAAGTAAAAGGAAGTAAGAGGGAGGGGATTGAAGTTAACTTAGGGGGTGGGGAGATATAAAAGGAATAGGCGGGGTTTAAGCAGGAGCAGTGTGAGGAGACAGACAAAGGGGAAGTTGCCCACCCTCCCTTTTGTTTTTTGTTGTGGGTATTTTCCGGTTTGCTGTTTCTGTTTTTTCTTTATTACAGGTGAATGGATCACGGTCGTCATAGCAGCGCTTTATCTGTGGCATCTTTGGTCTCTGATGGTGGTACAAAATACACAGAGGTGATGGTAAATGGTGGGGGGCTTTCAGTATTCTGTGCCCCTCTGGTGTGTTCTGTTCTTACAGCGGAAGGCTAGGCTGGAAGACAGATGTTTACTCTGCGGGAAGGGTGTTGTCACCGTGCTGTTTTAAATACGGCTGGAGGCCTGGTATGGTAAAATTATGGTACCGCAGTGTAATGGTGTTGGTGAAGTTTTTGAAATGGAGGAGGTGAAGTTAAGAGTGCCATCAGAAGACCAAAGATTGGGAGGTGTAAGAACTGTCAGTTAAAAAGTTATACATAGTTGTACAAAATGTTCATTAAAAGAGTTATCTAAAGTTATTTAAAAGTTGGTTTTATACTTTTATAATAAAGGAGGCTGCTATGGCCGTTTTTTTACTCCAAAACAGCTCCTGTGTGTGTTATCTAATTAATATAGATAAGAAAGGGAAAGGAAAGGGGATTAGTAAATAAAGAGTGGGTAGTGTAAGTTGGGGATATTAGTTCCTACACTGGTCATGATTTGATGGGGGAGGCTCGGGGACAGTTGTTAGGTGGGTGTGGGATAGGCTTCCCTGAATAAATGAGTTTTCAGGGATCTCCTAAAGGTGGACAGGGTAGGGGCTGATTGGACATATTGGGGGTGCTTCTACTAAATACTGAGCGAAGGGTCTGAATACTTAGGACCATGTGATATTTCAGTTTTTCTTTTTTAATAAATCTGCAAAAATGTCAACAATTCTGTGTTTTCCTGTCAATATGGGGTGCTGTGTGTACATTAATGAGGAAAAAAATGAACTTAAATGATTTTTAGCAAATGGCTGCAATATAAAAAAGAGTGAAAAATTTAAGGGGGTCTTAAGGGGGTCTGAATACTTTCTGTTCCCACTGTAATTCCTTTGATATCCAGGCCACATTGTCTATTCAGTTTCTGAGTTGTAAGCATTTGTCATATTACTGAACACAGAGTTATGAACATATCTGTAATATCCCTAAAAAAATGAAAAGAATATGGCATAAGCTTGCCTTACCCAGAGAAGTTAGTTCACTCATATATGGAGACACCATCCATATGGTGATACATGTAGCTCTACCTACAGCTAGACATCTAGCTAAACAAACTGAACTCTTCATTAAAACAGAAGAAATGTATTTTTTTTCTATTGGGTTTGCATTGTGCAACTGCAATATGTACAACTGCAATGCAAGTGCGAAACTGCAATTTGAGTATAAATGCACACTTCTCAATATAGAGAGCATTACATACAATGATCAGTTATGAACTGCTAATAGAGATAATGGTGGAAAAGTACATCCACTGCAGAGTTCTAAGCTAAGGCTGGCCACAGACAGAGTGAATTTTTTTCCGGCAACCACAGATAGTGTTTACAGGAGAATCTCTCCCGCAGAGCTATTGTGTTCTCCCAGCACGAGGGTAGCTGTCGGGAAAACACAGTGATTATTGATAGCGGCTATAACAATACTCGCATCTAAAATCTGGCTGGTTGTACCCAGGTTGATCGATCGATCAACTTAGCTACATTCAGCCTGCCCATGCATGATGCATGGTTCAAATATTGGCTGCTTCCTGCTGAATAGGTTGAGATTTGAACCGCCTATGGCCAGCTTAAATAAACATTGCAACATCTAACTAAACAGTATCCTTCAAAAAAGCAGTGAAGTCACTTAAATAAAGACATGTAATTGCTTGAGTGATAGGAACACTGAACAAAAAAAAGTGAGAGGCAGGCTCATTTCGCAACTGAAGCAACTTCCTGAAGCCTCCCTAGCAGTGGCGGTGCGTCCATAAAGGGCGCAGGAGCGCCGCCCCCTCCCTCTTCGCACCGCTCTATCACCATAGATAGATTCATGCACTGCATGAATCTATCTATGGTCGCCACTGACACCCCCTATTCAGGTGTCCGCCCCATTTTCGGGTGTTTTTCGGAAGCACCTGATTAGAGCTGTAGGCTCTAATAGGCGCCCAAAAAGGTGAACAGTGGGCACAATGCTGTGCGTTCGCTGTTTACTCAGCTGTGTGCTAGCAAAGCGAAGGAATTTGCTTTGCTAACCCTGAACCATCTCTCAGCCAATCAGGTACTTGGGTCTGTTACCTGTCACCTGATTGGCTGAAACCTCAGGCGCTGTGATTGGATGCCTGATAGAGAGGACGGAAAAAGACATCGAGGAGTGTGCAGGACACCGCTACTTATCCGCTGAGAGACAGGGAAGTGCTGGGCGATGCAGACTGGCAACATTTGATGGGGCACAGTAGTGGAAATTGATGGGCACACTGGCAGCATTTGATGGGGCACAGTAGCGGCATTTGATGGGCACACTGGCAGCATTTTATGGGGCACAGTAGCGGCAATTGATGGGCAAACTGGCAGCAATTGATGGGCACACTGGCAGCAATTGATGGGTACAGTGGCTGCGTTTGATGGCACAGTGGCTACATTTGATGGGCACAGTGGCTGCGTTTGATGGGCACAGTGGCAGCGTTTGATGACACAGTGGCAGCGTTTGATGGCACAGTGGCAGCGTTTGATGGCACAGTGGCAGCGTTTGATGGCACAGTGGCTGGGTTTGATGGGCACAGTGGCTGCATTTTATGGGCACAGTGGCTGCATTTGATGGCACAGTGGCGGCAATTGATGGGCACAGTAGCTGCGTTTGATGGCCCAGTGGCTGCGCTTGATGGGCACAGTGGCTGCATTTGATGGCACAGTGGCGGCAATTGATGGGCACAGTAGCTGCGTTTGATGGCACATTGGCTGCAATTGATGTTTTTTTTCAGTTTGCTTGCGCCCCCCCCCCCCAAAGATTTTGAGCAACAGCCGCCACTGCTCCCAAGTATTGTTTGCAGAACTAAAACCCAATTATATCTACTAATGACCAGTAGGTGCAACACTAAAGTCAGTACTTTTAATGGCCATATTAATATATAGCAAAATTGTTTTCATTGGCTAAGGCTGGGAAACTGGTCAGGACTACATGTTCCAGTCTAAATATAACCTGAGTCTAAGATGATGTTTCATTTCCAACAGGACAAGCCAAATCTATCCTTGAGTGGTTTAAACTAAGAACCTGAATGCCTTAGAATGTCTCATTTCAATTAGGAATCTATGGCAAACCCTAAAAACCTTTGTAGATCTTTGTCCAGCCTAACAAAGCTAGAGCAATTTTGACAAGAAAAGCTGACAATTAAAAGAGCCAAACTTACCCCCAAAGGTTCACAATTTTTGTAGCCAAAGGAGGATCTTCAAAATACTGGATCAAGGGGTAACTTTTTTTTATCATTTAAAGCCCAATTACAGTTTTAATCAGCTAAATATATTCCAGCTGTATACAGACAAAATGTGTGAAAAGTCCCTGGGTTTACTTTCTATGAAAAGAGGCCACAGCCAGGGGCGGACTGACAACTCATGGGGCCCCCGGGCAATAGAAAATCATGGGGCCCCCTGTGTCTCCGCCCACATGCAAGCCGCACCTACACAAAGCCCCACTTACATAAATCATGGGGCACACAGTAAGGCACATCACATGGCACACAGCAGAGCACGGGGCACATCATGGGGCACAGGGCATGGGGCACACAGTAGGGCACATCACAGGACACATAATGGGGCACCAGCAGGGTTTATTATGCTGTACACATCAGGGCACATTATTGAACACAGCATGGTGCATCACAGGGGGTACAGGGCACATCAGTGGGTACACAGCGGGGCACATCACAGAGCACATCAGGAGATACACAGCAGGGAGCGTGCCACACATCACAGGGCATGTGGCAAATAGTAGGGCACACAGCAGGGCACACAGTAGGGCACATCCTTGGGAACAGGACACAGGCGGTACACATCAGGGCACACATCCCAGGGCATGGGGCACACAGTAGAGCACATTACAGGGCACACAGTAGAGCACAACAGGCGGTACACAGCAGGGCACATCACAGGGCAAGGGGCACAGAGTAGGGCACATAAGGGGGTACACTAGCAGGGCACATCACAGGCCATGGGGCACGCAGTAGGGCAAATAGCAGGGCACAAACCAAAACACAGGGCACACAGTAGAGCACTGGGATCCTCCAGACTTAACACAGTGTCTTTCAGGGTAGCCATCAGGGGGGAAGGCGACACAGTGGGCGTGGAGGACACAGGGAGACACCGTGGGGGGGGGGGGGGTTGGAGGGCACGGGGGGACACTGTAGGTGGGTGGAGGGCACAGGGGGACACTGTGTGTGAGTGGCACAGGGAGACACCATGGGGGGGGTGGAAGACACAGGGGGACACTGTGGGGGGTGAAGGGCACAGGGGGGCACCGTGGGGGTGGGTGAAGGGCACAGGGGGATACTGTGGGGAGGTGGAGGGCACAGGGGGACACTGTGGGGAGGTGGGGGGCACAGGGGGACACTGTGGGGGGTGGAGGGCACAGGAGGGCACTGTGGAGGGGAGGTGGAGGGCACAGGGGGCACTGTGGGGAGGTGGGGGGCACAGGGGGACACTGTGGGGAGGTGGGGGCACAGGGGGACACTGTGGGGAGGTGGAGGGCACAGGGGGACACTGGGGGGTGGAGGGCACAGGGGGGCACTGTGGGGAGGTGGGGGGCACAGGGGGGCACTGTGGGGAGGTGGGGGGCACAGGGGGGCACTGTGGGGAGGGGGGAGGTGGAGGGCACAGGGGGGCACTGTGGGGAGGTGGGGGCACAGGGGGACACTGTGGGGAGGTGGAGGGCACAGGGGGACACTGTGGGGGGGGTGGAGGGCACAGGGGGGCACTGTGGGGAGGTGGAGGGCACAGGGGGACACTGTGGGGAGGTGGAGGGCACAGGGGGACACTGTGGGCAGGTGGGGGGCCACAGGGGGACACTGTGGGGAGGTGGAGGGCACAGGGGGGCACTGTGGGGAGGGGGGAGGTGGGGGGCACTGTGGGGAGGTGGGGGGCACATGGGGACACTGTGGGTAGGTGGGGGGACACAGGGGGGCACTGTGGGGAGGTGGGGGCACAGGGGGACACTGTGGGGAGGTGGGGGGGCACAGGGGGACACTGTGGGGAGGTGGAGGGCACAGGGGGCACTGTGGGGAGGGGGGAGGTGGGGGGCACAGGGAGGCACTGTGGGGAGGTGGGGGCACAGGGGGACACTGTGGGGAGGTGGAGGGCACAGGGGGACACTGGGGGGGTGGAGGGCACAGGGGGGCACTGTGGGGAGGTGGGGGGCACAGGGGGACACTGTGGGGGGGGGGGGGTGGAGGGCACAGGGGGGCACTGTGGGGAGGGGGGAGGTGGAGGGCACAGGGGGTCACTGTGGGGGGCACAGGGGGACATTGTGGGGAGGTGGGGGCACAGGGGGACACTGTGGGGAGGTGGAGGGCACATGGGGACACTGTGGGGGGGGTGGAGGGCACAGGGGGGCACTGTGGGGAGGTGGAGGGCACAGGGGGACACTGTGGGGAGGTGGAGGGCACAGGGGGACACTGTGGGGAGGTGGGGGGGCACAGGGGGACACTGTGGGGAGGTGGAGGGCACAGGGGGGCACTGTGGGGAGGGGGGAGGTGGGGGGCACTGTGGGGAGGTGGGGGCACAGGGGGACACTGTGGGGAGGTGGAGGGCACAGGGGGACACTGGGGGGGTGGAGGGCACAGGGGGGCACTGTGGGGAGGTGGGGGGCACAGGGGGACACTGTGGGGGGTGGAGGGCACAGGGGGGCACTGTGGGGAGGGGGGAGGTGGAGGGCACAGGGGGTCACTGTGGGGGGCACAGGGGGACCTTGTGGGGAGGTGGGGGCACAGGGGGACACTGTGGGGAGGTGGAGGGCACAGGGGGACACTGTGGGGGGGGGGGGGTGGAGGGCACAGGGGGGCACTGTGGGGAGGTGGAGGGCACAGGGGGACACTGTGGGGAGGTGGAGGGCACAGGGGGACACTGTGGGGAGGTGGGGGGGCACAGGGGGACACTGTGGGGAGGTGGAGGGCACATGGGGACACTGTGGGTAGGTGGGGGGACACAGGGGGCACTGTGGGGAGGTGGGGGCACAGGGGGACACTGTGGGGAGGTGGGGGGGCACAGGGGGACACTGTGGGGAGGTGGAGGGCACAGGGGGGCACTGTGGGGAGGGGGGAGGTGGGGGGCACAGGGAGGCACTGTGGGGAGGTGGGGGGCACAGGGGGACACTGTGGGGGGTGGAGGGCACAGGGGGCACTGTGGGGGGGGCACAGGGGGACACTGTGGGGAGGTGGAGGGCACAGGGGGACACTGTGGGGGGGGGGGTGGAGGGCACAGGGGGGCACTGTGGGGAGGTGGAGGGCACAGGGGGACACTGTGGGGAGGTGGAGGGCACAGGGGGACACTGTGGGGAGGTGGGGGGCACAGGGGGACACTGTGGGGAGGTGGAGGGCACAGGGGGGCACTGTGGGGAGGGGGGAGGTGGGGGGCACTGTGGGGAGGTGGGGGGCACATGGGGACACTGTGGGGAGGTGGGGGGACACAGCGGGGCACTGTGGGGAGGTGGGGGCACAGGGGGACACTGTGGGGAGGTGGGGGGGCACAGGGGGACACTGTGGGGAGGTGGAGGGCACAGGGGGGCACTGTGAGGAGGGGGGAGGTGGGGGGCACTGTGGGGAGGTGGGGGGCACATGGGGACACTGTGGGGAGGTGGGGGGCACAGGGGGTCACTGTGGGGAGGTGGGGGGCACAGGCGGTCACTGTGGGGAGGTGGGGGCACTGTGGGGAGGTGGGGGGCACAGGGGGACACTGTGAGAAGGTGGAGGGTACAGGGGGACACTGTGGGGAGGTGGGGGGCACAGGGGGACACTGTGGGGGGCACAGGGGGTCACTGTGGGGAGGTGGAGGGCACTGTGGGGAGCACAGGGGGTCACTGTGGGGAGGTGGGGGGCACAGGGGGTCACTGTGGGGAGGTGGGGGGCACAGGGGACACTGTGGGGAGCACAGGGGGTCACTGTGGGGAGGTGGGGCGCACAGGGGGACACTGTGGGGAGGTGGGGGTCACTGTGGGGAGGTGGGGGTCACAGGGGGTCACTGTGGGGGGTGGAGGGCACAGAGGGGCACTGTGGGGAGGTGGGGGGCACAGGGGGACACTGTGGGGAGGTGGGGGTCACTGTGGGGCACAGGGGGACACTGTGGGGAGGTGGGGGTCACTGTGGGGAGGTGGGGGCACTGTGGGGAGGTAGGGGCACAGGGGGACACTGTGGGGAGGTGGGGGGGCACAGGGGGACACTGTGGGGAGGTGGGGGGCACTGTGGGGAGGTGGGGGGCACTGTGGGGGTGGAGGGTACAGGGGGGCACTGTGGGGAGGTGGGGGGCACAGGGGGACACTGTGGGGAGGTGGGGTCACTGTGGGGAGGTGGGGGGCACAGGGGGACACTGTGGGGAGGTGGGGGGCACGGTGGGAGGCACAGGGGGTCACTGTGGGGGGTGGAGGGCACAGGGGGGCACTGTGGGGAGGTGGGGGGCACAGAGGGACACTGTGGGGAGGTGGAGGGCACAGGGGGACACTGTGGGGAGGTGGGGGACACTGTAGGGAGGTGGGGGGCACAGGGGGACACTGTGGGGAGGTGGGGGGCACAGGGGGACACTGTGGGGAGGTGGGGGACACTGTGGGGAGGTGGGGGGCACAGGGGGACACTGTGGGGAGGTGGGGGCACAGGGGGACACTGTGGGTAGGTGGGGGGCACAGGGGGCACTGTGGGGAGGTGGGGGGCACAGGGGGACACTGTGGGGAGGTGGGGGCACAGGGGGACACTGTGGGTAGGTGGGGGGCACAGGGGGACACTGTGGGGAGGTGGGGGGCACAGGGGGACACTGTGGGGAGGTGGGGGGAACAGGGAGACACTGCGGGGAGGGGGGGGACACTGTGGGGAGGTGGGGGGCACAGGGGGACACTGTGGGGAGGTGGGGGCACAGGGGGACACTGTGGGGGGCACAGGGGGACACTGTGGGTGGGAAGCTGTGCAGCAACTTTCTAATAGCAGCACCTGGTACATGCTGCTGCACTTCGCTTCCTAGATGCAGAGTAGCGCAGGAAGCGGCTGTATACAGACCTCTCGTGATGCGCTCCTCCTCCTCCTCGCCGGCCCATCCTCTTTTCTGTCCGTCCGAGGAGATGACAGATACAAGCACCTGGGGTGGACGGGAGGGAAGGAGGGGCCGGCGGGGAGGAGGAGGAGCGCATCACGAGAGGTGTGTATACACTGCAGTCTCTTAGCAGTGAGCAGGGACCCGATCAGCCCGTCAATCACAGCTAGCTGACGGGTAGATCGGGTCCTGAAGTGGAAGCTGCCATGGGGCCCCCTACTGGCCACGGGCCCTCGGTCAGCGTCCGAACTGCCCGATGGTCAGTCCGCCCCTGGCCACAGCCTAAATAGAAAAGCCCATCCCCTGCCAGCATTCTGTAGATAAGGACCTTTGCTCTCTGTGTGGAAGCAGTGGTCTTCCTGCAAAGGCCCAATTCATTCCCTGCTGATTCAGAGCTACTTCTCTGCAATAAGCAAATTTCGTGGTTGATGGAAAAGCTCTACTTCTGATTGAACAAGGGGTGTGTTGGACCTCTGCAGAGACACCACTGCTTCCCTGCAGAGGACAGGGCTTCTTCTCTACAACATACTTGCTGGGCACAGGCTTTTCTACAAAAAAGTTGCTTTCTAAAAGAATCAGACTGTAAGACTTGTTTAGAAGAGCAAATAATTGTATAGGTTTACTTCTATTACTGCCAAAACATTTGTCATTTTGTTCAAGCACTCTCCACTCCTCTGTACTGCATGGACAGGAAGATCACTTTAATACTTTCCCTTATTCTTGATTTATCTTTGCTATTTCCTGTGTAATTACCAATCCCAGTTTTCATCATGGACTACAGAACAATTAGTCCCATGTTGAGGAGTGGAAAGAATTCAGCAGTTTAGCAAAAGACAACTAGGCAGGGCTGACACAGTTCAGTCCACAAAATTGCTGTTTGTTGTCAGCTGACAACAAGGCTCAAAAGCATTTTAGGTACTTTATCAGGTATTTTTCTATGCTTACAGGGTCTTTAAAAGAATAATACATAATAAAATATGCGTGTATTGCAGAGATGTACTGCATATGATATTTTACTGTACATAAAGTTTACAGAATATCTAAAGCCAAAATAGTTGTTTACAGTTTGGATAGAAAATAGAGATGTTAAAGTCTCTGTCAGGTGTTTATTGCCTCCGCTGGGGAGTTCCACCAGTAAGTATTAGGAAATCTCAATAAGATGGGAAACCTTACAATTAAAACAGCTTTCACCACGACTGTTGTCGAGAAGGGATTTCTTCTACTTTGGAAACATTTGTATTCACTTCCTCTAGTGTCTCCTTGCGGTGAAGGGACATCTATCTATTAGAGGGTACATCAAAAGAAAACCTTGGGTTTATGTATACTGAAAGGTATAAAAAAAAATACTTATTAAAGTGATTGTAAAGTCTTGTTGCTTTTCTATAAAAATAACAAACATGTTATACTTACCTATAATTTCCTTATAGCGCTGTATGTCTTTGAATCATTACATAAAAAATGATTATATGATCCCTATTTTCCATACAATGATAAATATCACAGTGCAACCAGTCTATGCGAAAAGTCAAAAATTAAATAAAAATTATGAAAGAACTCCTATTCTTGGTGAAGAAACAGTTTATATATAAGAAAAAGTTCACATATAAGAAACAGTTCATATATAAAAAATTGTCCGCTCGTTCACCAGGGGCATGGACTCACGATGATTGCGTGATGTCACGGGCTCAGTTCCCCCTATATAGAGGGGAGGAGCCAAGCCAGTGACGTCAAGCAATCATCGTGAGTCCATGCCCGTGGTGAACGAGCGGACCTTTTTTTATATGTGAAATGTTTCTTATATATGAACTCTTTCTCCACTAAGAATAGGAGTTCTTTCATAATTTTTATTTCATTTTTGACTTTGGATCTTGTAAGTGTGCCTTTTTTTTGGGGGCTTTTTTAATTGTGGACTCTTTGCTGTGGTCATTTGGGATGTGTGTCCCTGTAGAGGGATGGGGGATTCCTCCAGCAGCCCCCCTGCTGATAAGACTGATTCATACTGTTGGGACACGTACTGTGAGGAGATGCTGGTGTCATCAACTCCAACTGTCTGTCTGTTGCCTGCTAGAATGTGTATTGTAAATAAGTCTAGTATGGGATCTAAGAGTCATTAGATCCCCATTGTTGTTTGTGTTAATTAACTCTGCTATTGTGTGAAGAAGAGTTCGGTGTTGATTTGTGATAATGTTGATTGTGTTTTCTGAGCTACAAGACGGCCAGTCTGGCCTAAAGGTCATTACTGAGTCATCTAGGCTTTCTAAAGGGATTAGTTAATTAGCCCATGTTAATTAGGTTTTTGGTCACAGGTGTATGTTGAGAGTAATATGAGCAGGAGGTATGCACCTCCTCTTTTACTGTATACAAGAGCCTGTATTCCTTTCAATAAAAGAGATTCCTGTTTTAACTTACATACAGCCTGCCTGGTGTTTGTTCTGAGCTACACAACTGGATTAGAATGGCACATAGCTGTAGTTCTAGTCCCGGAGCATCGGATGATCAAACCATCAGATGTTGCGATCTGCAATCTGATTCTATAGCCGCAGAGGAGTGTCGGGAGAGTGGAACCGAGCGAGCAGGGGCTCGTTACATTGGTTGGCAGCCATGGGATTTGCTCTCCAGTTACTGGGACACTCCAAACGAGCCTGCAGGAGAGCCACACTGAAAGACTTACTTGAGTGCCGGGAGGGACCGGGGGGATCGTGCTTCCTTGCCGTGAACACATCCAAACCATCACCTGGATCCAAGGACCAGATAGCAGGAGAGGAGAGGTACAGATACCAGCCACCATGGAAGAGGAATTCAGAAGGAGGTTGCGAGAGATGCGGATACAGCATAGAGGACCAGTATCAGAGCAGGTCCTGCTGGGATGGTTTGATTCTATCCGCTGCGAACTCTGGAAGGAAGCGCTAGCCCGTGAGCAGCGAAACCAGGGAAAAGTTCTCCCCTCCATCCATGTAAGGTACTGGTCGCAGTTTGAAGTGCGAATGCTGTTATTGGGGAAACAGCCGAACCAGGAGTGGACAGCTAAGTTAAGCAGGCTGATCCAGGCAGAAATGCGGTTGGACGAGAGCTACAGAGCCCTCCAGTGGTATGTAGCCCAAGTGTGCCCGTGGACAGTGGATGACAGCCCCACGGAAGGCTTTGACTATGATGGCCTGGGATTGTTATACTGGAGGCTGTCCAGGGACCCTGACTTTGGGAGTCATCGGGAGTGGCGTTTGGAGGAAATAATGGAGCACAGAGAGCGAAGACTGAATGTCTCGGAAGTGCACTGGGCACAGGAAGATTTGGAGTTTCTGGACGTTCAGGAATGGGAGCTGGAGATCGCCTACAGACAGCTGTTAGACTCTGCTCAGCAACAGGGTGGTGCTCCCTTTGCCTGGGACTATCAGGAAATACCAGTTGACAACTCTGAAATCCTAGCTGAAGAGTTGACAATGTGGCAGAGTAACAGTGTGCTTTGCCAACTTGCCCCCGCAGCTATGGAGGCGGAGGTCTTATGGTGGATGCAGCAAGTGCTGACTGACCTTGATGAACCTGTTTCTGCATTGGATGATCTTGGATGGAGGAATGTGCCTGTCCAGCAGAATACCAGAGAATCGGCAGTGGAAAATCTGGAGATCGCTATCCCCAAAGCTGAAGTGCTGACAACGGGGCAGAGCTCTGCTAACCTCTGCCCAGCTCTGATTGCATCTTCTGGGTTCCAGGGACAGGAAATGGTGAACCTTTATCCCCAGACACCAGTTGCAGAGACAGGGGATTTAACAGACTTTTCTACCGAGGAAGAACAACCTGATGAGCCTCCAGCAGAAGAGCTGGTATTAGGGCCAAACTTTACTCTGCTCTGCCCAGCACTGATAGCATCTTCTGGGTCCCATGGGCAGGAGATGGTGAACCTCTATCCCCAGACACCAGTTGCAGAGACAGGGGATTTGATAGACTTTTCTGCTGAGGAAGAACAACCTGATGAGCCTCCAACAGAAGAACTGCTATCAGGGCCAAAGTTCACTGAGCTCTGCCCAGCACCAACAGTGGCTTCGGCCTTCTTGAGAGAAGAGATAGTCGGCCTTTCTCCCACAACACTGACAGGGACATATGATTTTCTGCCAGCAGCATCTATGGAGTTACAACAAACTTCTCCAGCTGAAGATCTGGTAACTGAACAGATGGTCCAAGACCTCTGCCCCACACTTTTAGCAATTCCAGAGACTGGGGATTTAATAGACGTTTCTGTAGAGAAGGAACCACCTAGCAAACCCCCAGCAGAAGTGCTGGCAACCGGGCAGAGGGTCCAAGACCTCTGCCCCACACCTGTGGTAGTTTTGGAGGCTCAGGGTGAGAAGGTGGCAATCACTTCCCAGCAGCAGATACAGGGGGAGAAGGGAGAGGAGGTGTGTGTTGTCCCTCCCCAACAGTTGGCCAGGGTGAAGGAAGCGGTCTTTTCTCCCCAGCAAAGATCCGTGCACCTGGGAGACAGTACCATAGACATGTCGTCCCAGCAACCAGATGAGGGAATGGAAAAGGAAGCAGCCGGCTCACCTCCCCAATGGCAGCTACACAGTTTGGGAGTGGAGAAAGCCAGCCTTCTGCCCCAATGGTTAGCCTGGAGCGGAGGATGCGGAGTCCCCAGCAGAAGTGCTGGCAACAGGGCAGAGTGCTACCAACCTCTGCCCAGCACCGGCAACAACTGTGGAGTTCCAGGGAGCCCGGGCAGTCGGCTCCTCTCTCCAGTGACAAGCTGATGTAGTAAAGCTGCTACTCCCAGCTGAATCGCTGGCAACAGGGCAGAGCGCTGCTGGCTAGGGATAAGCTTCGTGTTCAAATCGAACCCATGTTCGACTCGAACATCGTCTGTTCACCCGTTCGCCGAATTGCGAATGATATGGGCCATTCGCGCCAAATTCGTGTGGCGCGTCACGGCCCATAATTCACTGTGGCATCGCAGTGCATTGCTGGCTGATGATTGGCCAAGCATGCACTATGACCCGCATGCTTGGCCAATCACAGCGCCGTCTGAACAGAGAGCCAAGGAGGCTTTGGCCAATTATGGCTCAGGGGATTTAGTACACGCCCCACACTATATAAGGCCGCCTGCATGGCAGCCCTGTGTAGTGTGTGTTCCGGCGTTCATAGATAGAGAGAGAGAGAGACAGACAGTGTCATTTGATTTGAGTTAGATAGATTAGGCAGAACAGTCAGTCAGTTAGCTGCACTTACAGTGTATTGTGTATATATATGCATCCCAGGTGTTGCATATATATATATATATATACACTGTATTCAGTTTAGCTAGATCCGTTCCTGTTATCTTCTTACTGACAGGCAGGCTTGTCTTGTTACAGTATTTACAGCTACCTGTAGAAAATTGCTGGTGTTCTTTTGATCCTATTAGTACCACAGTCAGGCAGCTAGACTATTTACAGTTAGTGCAGTGCGTCCTGCTCACAGTGTTCAGCTAAAACTACAAGTTAGTGGGGTGCGTCCTGCTCACAGTGTTCAGCTAAACCTACAAGTTAGTGGGGTGCGTCCTGCTCACAGTGTTCAGCTAAAACTACAAGTTAGTGTGGTGCGTCCACCTCACAGTGTTCAGCTAAACCTACAAGTTAGTATAGTGAGACCTCTGCACAGTGTTCATCTAAAGCTACAAGTTAGTGCAGTGCGTCCTGCTCACAGTGTTCAGCTAAAACTACAAGTTAGTGGGGTGCGTCCTGCTCACAGTGTTCAGCTAAACCTACAAGTTAGTGTGGTGTGTCCACCTCACAGTGTTCAGATAAACCTACAAGTTAGTGCGGTGCGTCCTGCTTACAGTGTTCAGCTAAAACTATAAGTTAGTGCGGTGCGTCCTGCTCACAGTGTTCAGCTAAACCTACAAGTTAGTGTGGTGCGTCCACCTCACAGTGTTCAGCTAAACCTAAAAGTTAGTGCGGTGCGTCCTGCTCACAGTGTTCTGCTAAACCTACAAGTTAGTGTAGTGAGACCTCTGCACAGTGTTCATCTAAAGCTACAAGTTAGTGCAGTGCGTCCTGCTCACAGTGTTCAGCTAAAACTACAAGTTAGTGCGGTGCGTCCACCTCACAGTGTTCAGCTAAACCTACAAGTTAGTGCGGTGCGTCCTGCTCACAGTGTTCAGCTAAAACTACAAGTTAGTGCGGTGCGTCCACCTCACAGTGTTCCACTAAACCTACAAGTTAGTGCGGTGCGTCCACCTCACAGTGTTCAGCTAAACCTACAAGTTAGTGCTGTGTAGGGATGAGCCGAACACCCCCCGGTTCGGTTCGCACCAGAACCTGCGAACGGACCGAAAGTTCGCACGAACGTTAGAACCCCATTGACGTCTATGGGACTCGAACGTTCGAAATCAAAACAGCTAATTTTAAAGGCTAATTTGCATGGTATTGTCCTAAAAAGGGTTTGGGGACCCGGGTCCTACCCCAGGGGACATGTATCAATGCAAAAAAACTTTTAAAAACGGCCGTTTTTTCGGGAGCAGTGATTTTAATGATGCTTAAAGTAAAAAAAAAAAAAGTGAAATATTCCTTTAAATATCGTACCTGGGGGGGTGTCTATAGTATGCCTGTAAAGTGACGCGTGTTTCCCGTGTTTAGAACAGTCCCTGCACCAAATGTCATTTTCAAAGGAAAAAATCTCATTTAAAACTGCTTGCGGGTTTAATGTAATGTCGGGTCATGGCAATATGGATGAAAATCAGTGAGACAAACGGCATGGGTACCCCCCAGTCCATTACCAGGCCCTTTGGGTCTTGTATGGATATTAAGGGGAATCCCGCACCCAAATTAAAATAAGGAAAGGTGTGGGGCCACCAGGCCCTATATACTCTGAACAGCAGTATACAGGCGGTGCAAACAAGACAGGGACTGTAGGTTTGTTGTTAAGTAGAATCTCTTTGTAATTTTGAACGGGTACATTTTTAACGTGTTTAGCTCCAGCCAAAAAATCTTTTTTAAGCTTTTTGGAAAACATAGGGAAGGGTTATCACCCCTGTGACATTTGTTTTGCTGTCTTTCCTCCTCTTCAGAAGATTTCACCTCACTTTTTGTCCCAATGAAAAATGTTTTTTGAAAATTTGGATTTTTTTGTGGAACAAGGATTGGAAAGCATCAGTGGAAAGGAGAATTTTTTTTCCCATATTAACTCTTACAGGAGAGAATTTCCCTTCCTAAGCTGGGATATATATATATATATGTACTGATACTGCAGCTAGCAAAATCAACTGCCTGCCTGTAGTATGAGAACACCACCAACCTTCTACAGGTAGCTTTAGCTGAACACTGTGAGGTGGACGCACCCCACTAACTTGTAGGTTTAGCTGAACACTGTGAGCAGGACGCACTGCACTAACTGTAAATAGTCTAGCTGCCTGACCGTGGTACTAATAGGATCAAAAGAACACCAGTAATTTTCTTCAGGTGGCTTTATATACTGTAACAAGACAAGCCTGCCTGTCAGTAGGAAGATAACAGGAACGGATCTAGCTGAACACTGTGAGCAGGACGCACTGTACTAAATGTAAATAGTCTAGCTGCCTGACCGTGGTACTAATAGGATCAAAAGAACACCAGTAATTTTCTTCAGGTAGCTTTATATACTGTAACAAGACAAGCCTGCCTGTCAGTAGGAAGATAACAGGAACGGATCTAGCTGAACACTGTGAGCAGGACGCACTGCACTAAATGTAAATAGTCTAGCTGCCTGACCGTGGTACTAATAGGATCAAAAGAACACCAGTAATTTTCTTCAGGTGGCTTTATATACTGTAACAAGACAAGCCTGCCTGTCAGTAGGAAGATAACAGGAACGGATCTAGCTGAACACTGTGAGCAGGACGCACTGTACTAAATATAAATAGTCTAGCTGCCTGACCGTGGTACTAATAGGATCAAAAGAACACCAGTAATTTTCTTCAGGTAGCTTTATATACTGTAACAAGACAAGCCTGCCTGTCAGTAGGAAGATAACAGGAACGGATCTAGCTGAACGCTGTGAGCAGGACGCACTGCACTAAATGTAAATAGTCTAGCTGCCTGACCGTGGTACTAATAGGATCAAAAGAACACCAGTAATTTTCTTTAGGTAGCTGTAAATACTGTAACAAGACAAGCCTGCCTGTCAGTAGGAAGATAACAGGAACGGATCTAGCTGAACACTGTGAGCAGGACGCACTGCACTAAATGTAAATAGTCTAGAAGATAACAGGAACGGATCTAGCTAAACTGAATACAGTGTATATATATATATATATATATATGCAACACCTGGGATGCATATATATACACAATACACTTTAAGTGCAGCTAACTGACTGACTGTCCTGCCTAATCTAGCTAACTCAAATGAAATGACACTGTCTCTCTCTCTCTCTAAGCACACCGGAACACACTGCACAGGGCCGCTGTGCAGGCGGCCTAATATAGTGTGGGGCGTGTACTAAATCCCCTGAGCCATAATTGGCCAAAGCCTCCTTGGCTTTGGCCAATTACGGCTCTCTGTTCAGGCGGCGCTGTGATTGGCCAAGCATGCGGGTCATAGTGCATGCTTGGCCAATCATCAGCAAGCAATGCACTGCGATGCCGCAGTGAATTATGGGCCGTGATGCGCCACACGAATTTGGCGCGAACGGCCCATATCGTTCGCAATTCGGCGAACGACCGAACAGCCGATGTTCGAGTCGAACATGGGTTCGACTCGAACACGAAGCTCATCCCTAGTGCTGTGCGTCCTGCTCACAGTGTTCTGCTAAACCTACAAGTTAGTGTAGTGAGACCTCTGCACAGTGTTCATCTAAAGCTACAAGTTAGTGCAGTGTGTCCTGCTCACAGTGTTCAGCTAAAACTACAAGTTAGTGCGGTGCGTCCACCTCACAGTGTTCAGCTAAACCTACAAGTTAGTGCGGTGCGTCCTGTTCACAGTGTTCAGCTAAAACTACAAGTTAGTGCGGTGCGTCCACCTCACAGTGTTCAGCTAAACCTACAAGTTAGTGCGGTGCGTCCACCTCACAGTTTTCAGCTAAACCTACAAGTTAGTGCTGTGCGTCCTGTTCACAGTGTTCAGCTAAACCTACAAGTTAGTGTAGTGAGACCTCTGCACAGTGTTCATCTAAAGCTACAAGTTAGTGCAGTGCGTCCTGCTCACAGTGTTCAGCTAAAACTACAAGTTAGTGGGGTGCGTCCTGCTCACAGTGTTCAGCTAAACCTACAAGTTAGTGTGGTGCGTCCACCTCACAGTGTTCAGCTAAACCTAGAAGTTAGTGCGGTGCGTCCTGCTCACAATGTTCAGCTGAACCTACAAGTTAGTGCGGTGCGTCCACCTCACAGTGTTCAGCTAAACCTACAAGTTAGTGCGGTGCGTCCACCTCACAGTGTTCAGATAAACCTACAAGTTAGTGCGGTGCATCCTGCTCACAGTGTTCAGCTAAACCTACAAGTTAGTGCGGTGCGTCCACCTCACAGTGTTCAGCTAAACCTAGAAGTTAGTGCGGTGCGTCCTGCTCACAGTGTTCAGCTAAAACTACAAGTTAGTGCTGTGCGTCCTGCTCACATTGTTCAGCTAAACCTATAAGTTAGTGTAGTGAGACCTCTGCACAGTGTTCATCTAAAGCTACAAGTTAGTGCAGTGCGTCCTGCTCACAGTGTTCAGCTAAAACTACAAGTTAGTGGGGTGCGTCCTGCTCACAGTGTTCAGCTAAACCTACAAGTTAGTGTGGTGCATCCACCTCACAGTGTTCAGCTAAACCTACAAGTTAGTGTGGTGCGTCCACCTCACAGTGTTCAGCTAAACCTAAAAGTTAGTGCGGTGCGTCCTGCTCACAGTGTTCAGCTAAACCTACAAGTTAGTGCGGTGCGTCCACCTCACAGTGTTCAATTAAACCTACAAGTTAGTGCAGTGTGTCCACCTCACAGTGTTCAGCTAAACCTACAAGTTAGTGTGGTGGGTCCTGCTCACAGTGTTCAACTAAACCTACAAGTTAGTGTAGTGAGACCTCTGCACAGTGTTCATCTAAAGCTACAAGTTAGTGCAGTGCGTCCTGCTCACAGTGTTCAGCTAAAACTACAAGTTAGTGCGGTGCGTCCACCTCACAGTGTTCAGCTAAACCTACAAGTTAGTGCGGTGCGTCCTGCTCACAGTGCTCAGCTAAAACTACAAGTTAGTGCGGTGCATCCACCTCACAGTGTTCAGCTAAACCTACAAGTTAGTGCGGTGCATCCAACTCACAGTGTTCAGCTAAACCTGCAATTAGTGCTGTGCATCCTGCTCACAGTGTTCAGCTAAACCTACAAGTTAGTGTAGTGAGACTTCTGCACAGTGTTCATCTAAAGCTACAAGTTAGTGCAGTGCGCCCTGCTCACAGTGTTCAGCTAAAACTACAAGTTATTGCTGTACATCCACCTCACAGTGTTCAGCTAAACCTACAAGTTAGTGCAGTGCGTCCACCTCACAGTGTTCAGCTAAACCTAGAAGTTAGTGCGGTGCGTCCTGCTCACAGTGTTCAGCTAAACCTAGAAGTTAGTGCGGTGCGTCCTGCTCACAGTGTTCAGCTAAAACTACAAGTTAGTGTAGTGAACAGTGTTCAGCTAAAGCTACAAGTTAGTGTAGTGCGTCCTCCTCACAGTGTTCAGCTAAAGCTACAAGTTAGTGTAGTGCGTCCTCCTCATAGTGTTCAGCTAAAGTTACAAGTTAGTGTAGTGCGACCTCTGCACAGTGTTCAGCTAAAGCTACAAGTTAGTATACTGCGTCCTCTGAACAGTGTTCAGCTAAAGCTACAAGTTAGTGAAGTGAACAGTGTTCAGCTAAAGCTACAAGTTAGTGTAGTGCGTCCTCCTCACAGTGTTCAGCTAAAGCTACAAGTTAGTGTGGTGCGTCTTGCTCACAGTGTTCAGCTTAACCTACAAGTTAGTGCGGTGTGTCCACCTCACAGTGTTCAGCTAAACCTACAAGTTAGTGCGGTGCGTCCACCTCACAGTGTTCAGCTAAACCTACAAGTTAGTGCGGTGCGTCCTGCTCACAGTGTTCAGCTAAACCTACAAGTTAGTGTGGTGCGTCCACCTCACAGTGTTCAACTAAACCTAGAAGTTAGTGCGGTGCATCCACCTCACAGTGTTCAGCTAAACCTACAAGTTAGTGTGGTGCGTCCTGCTCACATTGTTCAGCTAAACCTACAAGTTAGTGTAGTGATACCTCTGCACAGTGTTCATCTAAAGCTACAAGTTAGTGCAGTGCGTCCTGCTCACAGTGTTCAGCTAAAACTACAAGTTAGTGGGGTGCGTCCACCTCACAGTGTTCAGCTAAACCTACAAGTTAGTGCGGTGCGTCCTGCTCAAGGTGTTCAGCTAAACCTAAAAGTTAGTGCGGTGCATCCTGCTCACAGTGTTCAGCTAAACCTACAAGATAGTGCGGTGCGTCCACCTCACAGTGTTCAGCTAAACCTACAAGTTAGTGCGGTGCGTCCACCTCACAGTGTTCAGCTAAACCTACAAGTTAGTGTGGTGCGTCCTGCTCACAGTGTTCAGCTAAACCTACAAGTTAGTGCGGTGCGTCCACCTCACAGTTTTCAGCTAAACCTAGAAGTTAGTGCGGTGCGTCCTGCTCACGGTGTTCAGCTAAAACTACAAGTTAGTGCTGTGCATCCTGCTCACAGTGTTCAGCTAAACCTACAAGTTAGTGTAGTGAGACCTCTGCACAGTGTTCATCTAAAGCTACAAGTTAGTGCAGTGCGTCCTGCTCACAGTGTTCAGCTAAAACTACAAGTTAGTGCGGTGCGTCCACCTCAAAGTTTTCAGCTAAACCTACAAGTTGTGTGGTGCGTCCTGCTCACAGTGTTCAGCTAAAACTACAAGTTAGTGCGGTGCGTCCACCTCACAGTGTTCAGCTAAACCTACAAGTTAGTGCGGTGCGTCCACCTCACAGTGTTTAGCTAAACCTACAAGTTAGTGCTGTGCATCCTGCTCACAGTGTTCAGCTAAACCTACAAGTTAGTGTAGTGAGACCTCTGCACAGTGTTCATCTAAAGCTACAAGTTAGTGCAGTGCGTCCCGCTCACAGTGTTCAGCTAAAACTACAAGTTAGTGATGTGCGTCCACCTCACAGTGTTCAGCTAAACCTACAAGTTAGTGCGGTGCGTCCACCTCACAGTGTTCAGCTAAACCTACAAGTTAGTGCGGTGCGTCCTGCTCACAGTGTTCAGCTAAACCTAGAAGTTAGTGTGGTGCGTCCTGCTCACAGTGTTCAGCTAAAACTACAAGTTAGTGTTGTGCGTCCTGCTCACAGTGTTCAGCTAAACCTACAAGTTAGTGTAGTGAGACCTCTGCACAGTGTTCATCTAAAGCTACAAGTTAGTGCAGTGCATCCACCTTACAGTGTTCAGCTAAACCTAGAAGTTAGTGCGGTGTGTCCTGCTCACAGTGTTCAGCTAAAACTACAAGTTAGTGCGGTGCGTCCACCTCACAGTGTTCAGCTAAACCTACAAGTTAGTGCGGTGCGTCCTGCTCACAGTGTTCAGCTAAAACTACAAGTTAGTGCGGTACGTCCTGCTCACAGTGTTCAGCTAAAACTACAAGTTAGTGCTGTGCGTCCTGCTCACAGTGTTCAACTAAACCTACAAGTTAGTGAAGTGAGACCTCTACACAGTGTTCATCTAAAGCTACAAGTTAGTGCAGTGCGTCCTGCTCACAGTGTTCAGCTAAAACTACAAGTTAGTGCGGTGCGTCCACTTCACAGTGTTCAGCTAAACCTACAAGTTAGTGCGGTGCGTCCTGCTCACAGTGTTCAGCTAAAACTACAAGTTAGTGCGGTGCGTCCACCTCACAGTGTTCAGCTAAACCTACAGGTTAGTGCGGTGCGTCCTGCTCACAGTGTTCAGCTAAAACTACAAGTTAGAGCTGTGCGTCCTGCTCACAGTGTTCAGCTAAAACTACAAGTTAGTGTGGTGCGTCCACCTCACAGTGTTCAGCTAAAACTACAAGTTAGTGCTGTGCGTCCTGCTCACAGTGTTCAGCTAAAACTACAAGTTAGTGTGGTTCGTCCTCCTCACAGTGTCCAGCTAAACCTACAAGTTATATATATATATATAGTTATAGGCCATTAGTATGTCTGGAAGGCCAAGAAGGAGAGGCAGACAGTCACAAGCCAATAAGAGAGGGCAAGCAGGCTTTGTGTCTAGTGCTGGTCGTGGAGACGGTGCATCCTCATCAGCACGTGGCCGTGGGACATGCTTGGCCTTTTTTTCGGCAGCTGGCCGTGTTGAGCCGCAACATGCGGAAGACTTGGTCGAGTGGATGACCAAGCCGTCCTCATCCTCCTCATCCTCTCTCACCCATGCCCAGGGTACTTTGTCTGGCAAAGCAGCGGCCTCTTCCCTTGGCTCAATGTCATCAGTGACTCCTTCCCTAGCCCCACCATGTCCTCCTGAGGAGTCCCTCGAACTGTTTGACCACAGTGTTGGGTACATGCTCCAGGAGGATGCCCAGCGTTTGGAAGGCTCTGATGATGATACTGAGCTCGATGAAGGCAGTAATGTGAGCATGGACAGAGGGGGTGCCCAAGAAGGACATCAATCTGGCAGTCATGCTCCCCCTGCTGCAGCATACTGCCAGGTTTGCTCCAGTGATGAGGAGGGAGGGGATGATGAGGTCACTGACTCAACGTGGGTGCCTGATAGGAGAGATGAGGAGGAGGAGGAGGCACATCACCAACGAGGCAGGATGCCCTTCAGGGGCCAGCCTAAGGGCAGCACATTGACTGCATCACACCCCAAAGCTCCACATGTGCAGGGCGCTGCAGTCTCTGCGCGTTATTCAAAAAGTTCTTTGGTGTGGGCCTTTTTTGAGACGAGTGTATCAGATCGCACCGCTGCTATTTGCAACATATGTCTCAAGCGTATCTCGCGTGGCCAAAACATCTTCCGCTTGGGTACCACATGCTTGACCAGACATATGTTGACCTGCCATGTAGTTCATTGGCAAGCGTATCTAAAAGACCCACACCAAAGAACAGGACCTCTCCTTGCTCCTCATCAGCTGAGATCTCCAATCCCACTATACCTTCAGTCCTCTCTGAGATCTGCACTGAGAGGAATGAAGGTGTAGAATTAGGTGTGTCACAGCCAAGTACTTATGGGCAATCTGCTTTTGGTACACCGACGTCAGATTGTACCAGGCAAATTTCCCTGCCCCAGCTGCTGCACCGCCGAAAGAAGTTTGCTCCCAGCCATCCACATGCCCAGCGGTTGAATGCTAGCTTGGCAAAATTGCTAGCACTTCAACTGCTGCCTTTTCAGTTGGTAGACTCTGCCCCCTTCCGTGAGTTTGTGGAATGTGCGGTTCCTCAGTGGCAGGTACCCAAACGCCACTTTTTCCCACTGAAGGCGATTCCGGCTCTCTACCGGCATGTGGAAGGCTATGTCCATGCCTCGCTGGACAGGGCGGTCAGCGGTAAGGTGCATATTACCGCTGACTCATGGTCCAGCAGGCATGGACAGGGACGTTACTTAAGTTTCACGGCGCATTGGGTGACTCTGCTGGCAGCTGGGAAGGATGCAGGACAAGGTGCAGTAGTGTTGGAAGTTGTTCTGCCACCACGCCTCCAAAATGCTAATGATTGTGACACACCTCTCTCCTCCACCCCCTCCTCTTCTTCTTCCTCCATGGCCTCTTCTTGTGCTTTGTCCTCGGAACCAGTGGTGCTTTGTAGCCGTTCAAGGGGCTACGCAAGTACACAGGCCAAAAGATGCCATGCGGTGCTTGAGCTGGTGTGCTTGGGGGACAGGAGCCACACTGGGGCAGAGGTTCTGTCAGCTCTGCAGGGGCAGGTTCAGAGGTGGTTGACGCCACGCCAACTTAAAGCAGGAATGGTGGTTTGTGACAATGGCACCAACCTCCTCTCTGCCCTCCGACAGGGACAAATGACCCATGTGCCCTGTTTGGCTCACGTCCTTAACTTGGTGGTGCAGCGGTTCTTGGGCAGGTACCGGGCTTACAGGATGTCCTGAGGCAGGCCAGGAAAGTCTGTGTGCATTTCCGCCGGTCATATAATGCCAGTGCTCGGCTGGCGGACCTCCAAAAGGAGTTTAACTTGCCCAAGAACCGCCTAATCTGTGACATGCCCACCAGGTGGAACTCAACGTTGGCCATGCTGCAGCGGCTGCACACGCAGCAGAGGGCCATCAATGAGTACTTGTGCGATTATGGCACCAGGACAGGGTCAGGGGAGCTTGTTTTTTTTCCCCCACGCCAGTGGGCCATGATCAGGGATGCATGCCCTGTCCTGTCACCATTTGAGGAGGCCACGAGGATGGTGAGCAGTGACAGTGCATGCATCAGTGACACTGTCCCCCTTGTCCACCTGTTGGAGCACACGCTGCGTGGAATAATGGACAGGGCACTTGAGGCAGAACAGAGGCAGGAAGAGGAGGACTTCCTTAGCTCTCAAGGCCCCCTTTATCCAGACAGTGTTCCTGCGTGCCCGCCGTTCACACAGGAAGAGGACGAGGAGGAGGAGGAGGAGGAGGAGGAAGAGGAAGATTGTGTCAGTATGGAGGTGGAGCCTGGCACTCAGCATCAGCAGCAGCAGCAGTCTTTAAGGGATCAGTCCCAAGAAACACATGGACTTGTACGTGGCTGGGAGGAGGTGGCTGTGGACCATGTCGTCCTTAGTGACCCAGAGGACTCCGGACCGAATGCCTCAGCAAACCTATGCTGCATGGCCTCCCTGATCCTGCAAAGCCTGCGTAAGGATCCTCGTATTCGTGGTATCAAGGAGAAGGACCAATACTGGCTGGCAACCCTCCTTGATCCAGGTTACAAGGGTAAGGTTGTGGAGCTTATCTTGCCATCGCAGAGGGAGCAGAGGATGAAACATCTTCGGGAGGCCTTGCAGAAAGGTCTGTGCAACGCGTTCCCAGAGACTGGGAGGTTACAAACTCCTGTTTCTGGACAACGTGTTGCTGAGGCTTCGGTCAGTCAAAGAAGGAGCGGTGGAGAAGGTGGCCGTCTGACCGATGCGTTCAGACAATTTTTTGGTCCGCAGCCCCAAGGTATGATCGGTTCCAGCAACCATCGCCAGCGTCTGTTTTACATGGTGCAGGAATACCTAGGGGCAAGATCTGACTTGGACACCTTTCCCACCGAAAATCCTCTGGGTTACTGGGTCTTGAGGATGGATCACTGGCCAGAGCTTGCACAGTATGCAATTGAGCTACTGGCCTGTCCTGCATCCAGCATTCTTTCGAAACGCACATTCAGTGCTGCTGGAGGCTTTGTAACCGATCACAGGGTGCGTCTGTCCACCGACTCGGTCGATCGACTGACCTTCATAAAAATGAATCAGTCTTGGATCACCACCAGCTACCAATAATTTTTTTTGAAATCTCAGATCCCTTCAAAGACTGCCTATGCTGATGCTGAGTGACTATCCCTGAGTAATTATCCTCTTCCTCCTCAATCATCACGCTGATAGCTTGTAAGAACATTTTTGGTTCTGGGCGCCACCACCAGTGCCTAAGGCCCAATTTTTCAGCCCTTGTTTAACAGGGGCGTGTAATTACAATTTTTGATGCAATACTTTGCAGCAGGGCTCAAACAAATGTGACAGACTCAGCCGGGACAGAGGCTATTGGAGGGGACTGAACGCAAGCCTCTTGCCAACAGATTATGGGCCCTGGATTTTAAGGGAACAATACTTTGCAAGGTGAATTAGAAATCCAGTCTGATCTGTACTAATCAGACTCAATCGTGTATATATGTATATATTGTATGTTGTCTCATTCTGTTGTGGACTCTTTGCTGTGGTCATTTGGGATGTGTGTCCCTGTAGAGGGAGGGGGAATTCCTCCAGCAGCCCCCCTGCTGATAAGACTGATTCATACTGTTGGGACACATACTGTGAGGTGTCATCAACTCCAACTGTCTGTCTGTTGCCTGCTAGAATGTGTATTGTAAATAAGTCTAGTATGGGATCTAAGAGTCATTAGATCCCCATTGTTGTTTGTGTTAATTAACTCTGCTATTGTGTGGTGAAGAGTTCGGTGTTGATTTGTGATAATGTTGATTGTGTTTTCTGAACTACCTAAAGGTCATGACTGAGTCATCTAGGCTGTCTAAAGGGATTAGTTAATTAGCCCATGTTAATTAGGTTTCTGGTCACAGGTGTATGTTCAGAGTAATATGAGCAGGAGGTATGCACCTCCTCTTTTACTGTATAAAAGAGCCTGTATTCCTTTCAATAAAAGAGATTCCTGTTTGAACTTACATAAAGCCTGCCTGGTGTTTGTTCTGAGCTACACAACTGGATTAGAACGGCACATAGCTGTAGTTCTAGTCCCGGAGCATCGGATGACCGAACCATCAGATGTTGCGATCTGCAATCTGATTCTATAGCCGCAGAGGAGTGTCGGGAGAGTGGAACCGAGCGAGCTGGGGCTCGTTACATATACTATACTGTCCACTACACTACGCTGACCACTACACTGTCCACTACACTACACTGTCCACTATACTACACTGAGCACTGACCACTATACTGTACTATCCACTACACTACACTGACCACTAAATTGTCCACTACACTACACTGACCACTAAATTGTCCACTAAACTACACTACACTGACCACTATACTGTCCACTACACTACACTGACCACTATACTGTCCACTACACTACACTGACCACTATACTGTCCACTACACTACACTGACCACTATACTGTCCACTACACTGACCACGTCATTAACCACTATACTACACTGTCCACTACATTGACCACTATACCATCTACTACACTACACTGACCACTATACTGTCCACTACAATACACTGACCACTATACTGACCACTATACTGTCCACTACACTACACTACCACTATACTGTCCACTACACTGACCACTATACTACACTGAGCACTAAACTGTCCACTACACTGACCACTATACTGTCCACTACACTACACTGACCACTATACTGTCCACTACACTGACCACTACACTACACTGTCCACTACACTACACTGTCCACTATACTACACTG
Organism: Lithobates septentrionalis; assembly: GCA_037952835.1. Taxonomy (NCBI): domain Eukaryota; kingdom Metazoa; phylum Chordata; class Amphibia; order Anura; family Ranidae; genus Lithobates; species Lithobates septentrionalis. The sequence goes on along the minus strand of JBBDGP010001208.1, from coordinate 2,314,319 downwards.
ACCACTAAACTGTCTACTACACTGACCACTATACTATACTGTCCACTACACTACACTGACCACTATACTGTGCACTACACTACACTGACCACTAAACTACACTGTCCACTATACTGTACACTACACTAACCTCTATACTGTACACTACACTGACCACTATACTGTACACTACACTACACTGACCACTATACTACACTGAGCACTAAACTGTCCACTATACTGTCCGCTACACTACACCGATCACTATAGTGTCCACTACACTACAGAGACCACTATACTGTACACTACACTGACCACTATACTGTACTGTCCACTACACTACACTGACCACTATACTGTACACTACACTGACCACTATACTACACTGACCACTATACTATACTGTCCTCTACACTACACTGACCACTACACTGTCCACTACACTACACTGACCACTATACTGTACACTACACTAACCACTATACTGTACACTACACGGCACTTACACTACACTACACTGACCACTATACTGTACACTACACTACACTGGCCACTGTACTACGCTCAGCACTAAACTGTCCACTATACTATACTGTCCACTACACTACACTGACCACTATACTGTCCACTACACTACACTGACCACTATACTGTCCACTACACTACACTGACCACTATACTGTCCACTACACTACATTGACCACTATACTGTACACTACACTACACTGACCACTATACTGCCCACTGCACTACACTGACCACTATACTATACTATACTGTCCACTACACTACACTGACCACTATACTATATTGTCCACTACACTACACTGATCACTATACTGTCCACTACACTACACTGACCACTATACTGTCCACTACACTTACCACTATACTGTCCACTACACTACACTGACCACTATACTGTTCACTACACTACACTGACCACTATACTGTCCACTACACTACACTGACCACTATACTACACTGAGCACTAAACTGTCCAATACACTGACCACTATACTACACTGTCCACTACACTACACTGACCACTATACTGTCCACTACACTACACTGTCCACTACACTACACTACACTGTCCACTATAATACACTGAGCACTAAACTGTCCACTACACTGACCACTATACTATACTGTCCACTACACTACACTGATCATTATACTGTCCACTACACTACATTGACCACTATACTGTCCACTACACTGGCCACTATACTGTCCACTACACTGACCACTATACTGTCCACTACACTACACTGACCACTATATTGTTCACTACACTACACTGACCACTATACTGTCCACTACACTACACTGACCACTATACTACACTGAGCAATAAACTGTCCACTACACTGACCACTATACTATACTGTCCACAACACTACACTGACCACTATACTGTCCACTACACTACACTGACCACTATACTGTACACTACACTAACCACTATACTGTACACTACACTGACCACCATACTGTCCACTACACTACAGTGACCACTATACTGTACACTACACTGACCACTATACTACACTGTCCACTGCACTAACCACTATACTGTACACTACACTACACTGATCACTATACTACATTGAGCACTAAACTGTCCACTATACTATACTGTCCACTACACTGACCACTATACTGTCCACTACACTACAGTGACCACTATACTGTACACTACACTGACCACTATACTGTACTGTCCACTACACTACACTGATCACTATACTGTCCACTACACTACATTGACCACAATACTGTACACTACACTACACTGACCACTATACTATACTGTCCACTGCACTACACTGACCACTATACTATACTGTCCACTACACTACACTGACCTCTATACTGTCCACTACACTACACTGTCCACTAAACTACACCATCCACTATAATACACTGAGCACTAAACTGTCCACTACACTGACCACTATACTATTCTGTCCACTACACTACACTGATCACTATACTGTCCACTACACTACACTGATCACTATACTATCCACTACACTACACTGACCACTATACTGTCCACTACACTGACCACTATACTGTCCACTACACTACACTGACCACTATACTGTCCACTACACTACGCTGACCACTACACTGTCCACTACACTACACTGTCCACTATACTACACTGAGCACTGACCACTATACTGTACTATCCACTACACTACACTGACCACTAAATTGTCCACTACACTAACCACTAAATTGTCCACTAAACTACACTACACTACACTGACCACTATACTGTCCACTACACTACACTGACCACTATACTGTCCACTACACTACACTGACCACTATACTGTCCACTACACTACACTGACCACTATACTGTCCACTACACTGACCACTATACTACACTGTCCACGTCATTAACCACTATACTACACTGTCCACTACATTGACCACTATACCATCTACTACACTACACTGACCACTATACTGTCCACTACAATACACTGACCACTATACTGACCACTATACTGTCCACTACACTACACTACCACTATACTGTCCACTACACTGACCACTATACTACACTGGGCACTAAACTGTCCACTACACTGACCACTATACTATACTGTCCACTACACTACACTGACCACTACACTACACTGTCCACTACACTACACTGTCCACTATACTACACTGACCACTAAACTGTCTACTACACTGACCACTATACTATACTGTCCACTACACTACACTGACCACTATACTGTGCACTACACTACACTGACCACTAAACTACACTGCCCACTATACTGTGCACTACACTAACCTCTATACTGTACACTACACTGACCACTATACTGTACACTACACTACAGTGACCACTATACTACACTGAGCACTAAACTGTCCACTATACTGTCCACTACACTACGCCGATCACTATAGTGTCCACTACACTACAGAGACCACTATACTGTACACTACACTGACCACTATACTGTACTGTCCACTACACTACACTGACCACTATACTGTCCACTACACTACACTGACCACTATACTACACTGACCACTATACTATACTGTCCTCTACACTACACTGACCACTACACTACACTGTCCACTACACTACACTGACCACTATACTGTACACTACACTAACCACTATACTGTACACTACACGGCACTTACACTACACTACACTGACCACTATACTGTACACTACACTACACTGGCCACTGTACTACGCTCAGCACTAAACTGTCCACTATACTATACTGTCCACTACACTACACTGACCACTATACTGTCCACTACACTACACTGACCACTATACTGTCCACTACACTACACTGACCACTATACTGTCCACTACACTACATTGACCACTATACTGTACACTACACTGACCACTATACTGCCCACTGCACTACACTGACCACTATACTGTACTGTCCACTACACTACACTGACCACTATACTATATTGTCCACTACACTACACTGATCACTATACTGTCCACTACACTACACTGACCACTATACTGTCCACTACACTGACCACTATACTGTCCACTACACTACACTGACCACTATACTGTTCACTACACTACACTGACCACTATACTGTCCACTACACTACACTGACCACTATACTACACTGAGCACTAAACTGTCCAATACACTGACCACTATACTACACTGTCCACTACACTACACTGACCACTATACTGTCCACTACACTACACTGTCCACTACACTACACTACACTACACTGTCAACTATAATACACTGAGCACTAAACTGTCCACTACACTGACCACTATACTATACTGTCCACTACACTACACTGATCATTATACTGTCCACTACACTACATTGACCACTATACTGTCCACTACACTGACCACTATACTGTCCACTACACTGACCACTATACTGTCCACTACACTAACCACTATATTGTTCACTACACTACACTGACCACTATACTGTCCACTACACTACACTGACCACTATACTACACTGAGCAATAAACTGTCCACTACACTGACCACTATACTATACTGTCCACAACACTACACTGACCACTATACTGTCCACTACACTACACTGACCACTATACTGTACACTACACTGACCACCATACTGTCCACTACACTACAGTGACCACTATACTGTACACTACACTGACCACTATACTACACTGTCCACTGCACTAACCACTATACTGTACACTACACTACACTGACCACTATACTACACTGAGCACTAAACTGTCCACTATACTATACTGTCCACTACACTGACCACTATACTGTCCACTACACTACAGTGACCACTATACTGTACACTACACTGACCACTATACTGTACTGTCCACTACACTACACTGATCACTATACTGTCCACTACACTACATTGACCACAATACTGTACACTACACTACACTGACCACTATACTATACTGTCCACTGCACTACACTGACCACTATACTATACTGTCCACTACACTACACTGACCACTATACTGTCCACTACACTACACTGTCCACTACACTACACTGTCCACTAAACTGTCCACTACTCTGACCACTATACTATTCTGTCCACTACACTACACTGATCACTATACTGTCCACTACACTGATCACTATACTATCCACTACACTACACTGACCACTATACTGTCCACTACACTGACCACTATACTGTCCACTACACTACACTGACCACTATACTGTTCACTACACTACACTGACCACTATACTGTCCACTACACTACACTGACCACTATACTACACTGAGCATTAAACTGTCCACTATACTGACCACTATACTATACTGTCCACTACACTACACTGACCACTATACTGTCCACTACACTACACTGACCACTATACTGTACACCACACTAACCACTATACTGTACACTACACTGACCACCATACTGTCCACTACACTACAGTGACCACTATACTGTACACTACACTGACCACTATACTACACTGTCCACTTCACTAACAGCTATACTACACTGTCCACTACTTTGACCACTATACTGTCCACTACACTGACCACTATACTACACTGAGCACTAAATTGTCCACTACACTGACCACTATACTATACTGTCCACTACACTACACTACACTGACCACTACACTACACTGACCACTATACTACTATACTGTACACTACACTAACCACTATACTGTACACTACACTAAACTGACCACTATACTACACTGAGCACTAAACTGTCCACTATACTATACTGTCCACTACACTGACCACTATACTGTCCACTACAGTGACCACTATACTGTACACTACACTGACCACTATACTGTACTGTCCACTACACTACACTGATCACTATGCTGTCCATTACACTACATTGACCACAATACTTTACACTACACTGACCACTATACTATACTGTCCACTGCACTACACTGACCACTATACTATACTGTCCACTACACTACACTAACCACTATACTGTCCACTACACTACAGTGACCACTATACTGTACACTACACTGACCACTATACTGTACTGTCCACTACACTACACTGATCACTATACTGTCCACTACACTACATTGACCACAATACTGTACACTACACTACACTGACCACTATACTATACTGTCCACTGCACTACACTGACCACTATACTATACTGTCCACTACACTACACTGACCACTACACTATACTGTCCACTACACTACACTGACCACTATACTATACTGTCCACTACACTACATTGACCACTATACTGTACACTACACTTACCACTATACTATACTGTCCACTACACTACATTGACCACTATACTGTACACTACACTGACCACTATACTGTCCACTACAGTAAACTGTCCACTATACTACACTGACCACTATACTATACTGTCCACTACACTGTCCTACCTACAGTATTCCTAAACTGACACTACATGGCGCTGCTATTCTACACTCTCTCTCTCTGGCTGCTCCCTTTCCCCAGACCGCGTCCACCCCCCCCCCCCCCCCGGGCCAGCAACAAGAATCACCATCAGTTTTTTGTCCTGCTTTGGTCCGGAGGAAAGGAGGAGGAGAAGACAGCGGTGGATCACAATTTTCTTTGACTTTGACTCTTTGCTCTGGCCACCATGTTCACTGTCCGGTGCCCTGTGATTGGGAATATGGGGGTTGTGTGCGGAAGTGGGACTCCAGGATCAACCGTGATCGTGGATAGGGCAGCCCCGCCACTGCATATGACCCCCATATGCCCAATCACAGGGCTCCAGACACAGAACATGGCGCCAGAGCGCGGGGGACACAGGAAATTAAAATTAGGAGGAGGCAGCCAATAGTGATGCAAACTGGCATGGAATTTCGCCCCCCTAAATTTTGCGCCCTGGGCCACGGCCCCATCCACACCCCTCACGCTACGCCACTGTGTATTCCCCATATCCCCTATCCCCTCCCCCCCAAAAAAATAATAATATTCACCCTAATCAATCACCCCTCTCTCTCCCCTCCAACCCCCCTCCCCCCCATTACTCACCTTTTTTGGTGCCATTAGCCATCCATCATGTATGGGCAAAAAGTTCACTCTTTAGATGTGCAAAGCTGGTAGAGACATACCCAAAAAGACTTGCAGCTGTAATTGCAGTGAAAGGGGGTTCTACAAAGTATTGACTCTGGGGGGGTTGAATACAAATGCACACCAAACTTTTCAGATATTTATTAGTGAAAAATGTTGAAAACCATTTATCATTTTCCTTAAGCCGCGTACTCACAAGCAGAATGTCCGACAGAAAAAGTCGGACGGAAGCTTTTCATCGTCTATTCTGATCGTGTGTAGGCCTCATCAGACTTCTCTTTTCAAAAATTCTGACGGACCTAGAAATAGAACATGTTCTAAATATTTCCAACGGAACCAATTCCTATCGGGAAAACCGATCATCTGTATGCTGTTCTGACGGACCAAAAACAACGCATGCTCTGAAGCAAGTATGAGACGGAAGCTATTGGCTACTGGCTATTGAACTTCCTTTTTCTAGTCCCGTCATACAATAAGTGTTGTACGTCACCGCGTTCTGGACGGTCGGACTTTGGTCGGACTTTGGTTTGACCGTGTGTAGGCAAAACCGCTTGAATGGAATTCCGTTAGAGTTCCGTTGGTGAAACCTACGGAGTTTATTCTGACAGCAAAACTGGTCGTGTGTAGATGGCATAACACTTCACAATTATGTGTCACTTTGTGTTGGTCTACCACATAATATTCCAATAAAATACATTTACGTTTTTGGTTGTAACATGACAAAAGTGGAAAATTTCATGACTTTTTCAAGGCACTGTATAAAGAGAAAAAAAAGGTGAAATAATTTATTGGGCTTTAACCAGTTGTCGACTGGGCCATAGCCGAATGATGGCTACAGCGCGATTGGATATCTCTGGGAGGGCATACTATGGCATCCTCCGCCTTTGGCGCGCACCTGAGAATGTCCATGACCGCCGGGTTCTCGGGACCCAGTGCGTCATGGATCTGGGTAAAGGGCCAATCCCAGAGGCCCTTAACGACGTGATCACTCCGTCCAATTGGACGGAGCAATCACTGTCAACAAATCAGCGGCATGTCCGGTTCCCTCCCTCATCACACTGATTGTGTGAGGAGAGGAGGGTGAAGCTGCAGCGTGAGGCTGTTTGAGAGCGGGGCAGTGCCCCATCAGTGCCAAGGAGTGCCCCAGCAGTGCCTCGTCAGTGCCCATCAGAGCCCAGCAGGGCCCATCAGAGCCCAGCAGTGCTAAGAAGTGCCCCATCAGTGCCAAGGAGTGCCCCACCAGAGCCCATAAAGTCCAAGGAGTACCCATTGAAGCCCAGCAGTGCCACATCAGAGCCAAGCAGTGCCACATCAGTGCCCAGGAGTGCCACATCAGTGCCCAGGAGTGCCACATCAGTGCCCCAGGAGTGCCACATCTGTGCCCCAGGAGTGCCACATCTGTGCCCCAGCAGTGCTCTACAGTACCACTGAAGTGCCCATTAGTGCCAATACAGTGTCCATCAGTAAGTACTCATCAGTGCCACCCTATCAGTGGATCCTCATCAGCACCCATCAGTGCCGTAAAAATGTGTAAAAAATGCGTAGAAAAATGCATTTTCATTTTCTTTCCACAGTTTCCAAAAACATGTGGAAAAAATGACATGTTCAAAAGACTGATTATGCCTCCTGAAATATGTTGGGGTGTTTTCTTTCCAAAATGGGGTCATTTTGCAAGCGTTTCCATTGTCCTGGTTCTCCAGGACCTTCAAAAGTGTGATAGGTTGTCAGGAAATGATGTGCAATTTATGTCCCTAGAAAACCTGGTGGTGCTCCCTGAATGTTGGGCCTCTGTATGTGGCCAGGCTGTGTAAAAGTCTCACACATGTGGTATACCCATACTCAGGAGGAGTAATAGAATGTGCTTTGGGGTGTAATTTGTGGTATGCATATGCCATGTGAGAAAAATAACCTGTTATTGTAATATGACAATTTTGTTAAAAAAAAAAAAAATCTTCATTTTGCAAAGAATTTTGGGAAAAAATGACAACGTGAAAAAACTCGCCATGCCTCTTACTAAATACCTTGGAATGTCTACTTTCCAAAAAGGGGTCATTTGGGGGGGTATTTTACTGTCCTGGCTGGTTAGTGTCTCAAGAAATGAGCTAGGCCGTCATTACTGTACATCAGGTGTGATCAGGTGTGATAAATTTTCAATGATTGGCACCATAGCTTATAGACTCTATAACCTTCACACAGACCAAATAATATACACTGATTTTGTGGGGGGAGTGGCTTGACCTCGTGGAAGATGGCTGCTTAAACTGTGAGCTCCCGCCAACAGAGGAAACAAGCTGACTCCTACGGGGGTGTTATACACGTGTAACCACCCGGAAAACATTTGGACCTCCTTCCGCAATTCCTCCACCTCACGATCACACTCTCCCTGTGATCTGAATGGCCGATTGACCTACAGCATTCCGGAAATGTTCTGGACACAGGCGAGCAACATGGAGTCCTCTCAATGCCTCAAACCGCCTACTGGCATTGCATGGGGGGAAACAGCCATCACGCGATCCTCCTCCACTATGGGGGAAAAAGTGCTAACGCCGCACCAGCATCAACACCCCAGCCTGAACGATTTTCGTTCGGTGGCTGCTGACATCAAAGAGACCCTAATGGCGGCAATCACTGACCTCAGGATTGACATATAGTCTATAGCAGGATGGGTACAAGAAGTGAAGAAGGTAACAGCTTCCCAATCCACTGCTATACGCCGTGCTCAACAAGTCCTGGACATACACAGCCTACAGCTCCATGATCTTAACCGCCACATGGAAGACCTGGACAACTGTGGCAGGCATCACAACTTGAAACTGCGGGGCCTCCTGGAAACGGTCGACACAGATCAGCTTCAAGCTGAGGTAATAAGCCTCTTAAATAATCTCTTAGATAGACCCCGCACAAAATCGATTGGGATGGAACGCATCCATCGCGCCCTCAGACCTCGAGGCAGGGAGTCTGACCCACCCAGGGATGTAGTCTGCTGCATAATAGACTACCAACTAAAAGAAGAAATCCTACAGAAGGCTTGCAACAAAATCCCGCTCTCCTACAATGGTGCAGAAGTTCGCCTGTTCCAGGACCTTTCCACCATCACACTACAACGTAGAAGGGAACTCCGTCCCCTACTAGAGGTCCTCCACATAAAAGGAATTCCACATAGGTGGAAGTTTCCCTTCTGCCTGTCTGCCTCCTCCCAAGGCCGCACAGCACTTCTGAAAGTACCTGAAGACCTTCCGCCACTTTTGTGACACTCTTGATATCCCAATGACAAAAGTTCCTGAATGGTAAACTGAGTTCCGTCATTCCTCTGCAAGGCCAACACATTCCACGAATGAACCCATGGAAACCCAGGAACATCGTACCACAGGCAACGGTCGTCCTCAGAAGCTTGTCTCCACCAATCAGCTTTGGGCCCTCATCATGGCAACATCCCTACAAAAGCTCTGCAAACCTGAAGAGCTCATCGGGACTGCTGATCATCCACATCAAAGACCCCAAAGCTCAGATAAGTTGTTTTTTTCATTCTACCTTTTTAACCGCTTGCCGACCGTCCGCCGCAGTTGTACTGCTGCAGAATGGCACAGGCAGGCGAATCGCCTTTATGCTACGCCGGCCGCGATAATCGGATTCGATCAGGAACCAATTAATCCCCAGGCCCAGGCCAATGAAATCTGGCCTGGACCTGGTGATTGCTCCTGACGAATGATATCCTTCCCCTGTCTGTGTAACCAGTGGCGGCTGCTGCTCCATTTTTTTAGGGGGGTGCAAACAAAATCTCAACCAACTCCCCCTCTCCACGTCACTCGCCTGTGATGGGGCCGATAGATAGATAGACAGATATGCAGTTAGATAGATAGATAGATAGATAGATAGATAGATAGATAGATAGATAGATAGATAGATAGATATACAGGTAGATAGATACTTAGACAGAGAGAGATATGCAGTTATACAGATAGAAGAGAGAGAGAGAGAGAGAGAGAGAGAGAGAGAGAGAGATGAGATGATAGAATGTACAGCATGACTCCAGGACGCAGTGCTGGGAGCCCCCGTGATATACACATACAGCAGATGTGTAATGAAGGCTCCAGCAGATTGTCGGGTGAAGGGCTGGAGCAGAGGTTGATTCCAGGCAGGGCAGAGCTGAAGCATGGCTCCCTCCACCCTCCGATCACAGACTAATGCCGCGTACACACGGTCGTACTTTTCGTCTACAAAAGTCGGACAGCCTGTCGGACAGACTTCCGGCAGACTTTCGGTGGACTTGCCGCGGACTTGCGGCCTACTTTCTAACGACCGGACTTGCCTACACACGACCACACAAAAGTCGGTCGGATTCGTACGTGATGACGTACACCGGACTAAAATAAGGAAGTTCATAGCCAGTAGCCAATAGGTGCCCTAGCGTGGCTTTTTGTCCGTCGGACTAGCACACAGACGAGCGGATTTCGGGGTCCGTCGTAGGTACGAAGTAAAAGTTTTGAAGCATGTTTCAAATCTAAAGTACGTCGTATTTGAGGCTAAAAAAGTCGGTTGAAAGTCCGGAGAAGCCCACACACGATCGGATTACCAGCCAGCTTTAGTCCATCAGCGTCTGTTGGACTTTTGTAGACGAAAAGTACGACCGTGTGTACGCGGCATAAGAAGAGTATAACACGGTGGACAGACAATTAAAGGCTGTTAGTAACACATTACCTTACCTTGCTTCTCCATTCACACGAGCCGAAACAGGAAGTGACACGCCGCCCAGTTACAGCACCGCCCAGAAATGAAGACATGAAGGAGAATGCCCCAATCAGCGTCTAGAGGCGCACTGCACAGCACCACAGGGCATCAAAAAACACCGCAAATGAAGCGTCTTGCCTGCAATCACGGGATAGATAGATAGATAGATAGATAGATAGATAGATAGATAGATAGATAGATAGATAGATAGACAGTTATACAGATAGATATACAGGTAGATAGATACTTAGATAGAGAGAGATATGCAGTTATACAGATAGAAGAGAGAGAGAGAGAGAGAGAGAGAGAGAGAGAGAGAGAGAGAGAGAGAGAGAGAGAGAGAGAGAGAGAGAGAGAGAGATGAGATGATAGAATGTACAGCATGACTCCAGGACGCAGTGCTGGGAGCCCCCGTCATATACACATACAGCAGATGTGTAATGAAGGCTCCAGCAGATTGTCGGTTGAAGGGCTGGAGCAGAGGTTGATTCCAGGCAGGGCAGAGGTGAAGCCTGGCTCCCTCCACCCTCCGATCACAGACTAAGAAGAGTATAACACGGTGGACAGACAATTAAAGGCTGTTAGTAACACATTACCTTACCTTGCTTCTCCATTCACACGAGCCGAAACAGGAAGTGACACGCCGCCCAGTTACAGCACCGCCCAGAAATGAAGACATGAAGGAGAATGCCCCAATCAGCATCTAGAGGCGCACTGCACAGCACCACAGGGCATCAAAAAACACCGCAAATGAAGCGTCTTGCCTGCAATCACGGGATAGATAGATAGATAGATAGATAGATAGATAGATAGATAGATAGATAGATAGATAGATAGATAGATAGATAGATAGATAGATAGATAGATAGACAGTTATACAGATAGATATACAGGTAGATAGATACTTAGATAGAGAGAGATATGCAGTTATACAGATAGAAGAGAGAGAGAGAGAGAGAGAGAGAGAGAGAGAGAGAGAGAGAGATGAGATGATAGAATGTACAGCATGACTCCAGGACGCAGTGCTGGGAGCCCCCGTCATATACACATACAGCAGATGTGTAATGAAGGCTCCAGCAGATTGTCGGTTGAAGGGCTGGAGCAGAGGTTGATTCCAGGCAGGGCAGAGGTGAAGCCTGGCTCCCTCCACCCTCCGATCACAGACTAAGAAGAGTATAACACGGTGGACAGACAATTAAAGGCTGTTAGTAACACATTACCTTACCTTGCTTCTCCATTCACACGAGCCAAAACAGGAAGTGACACGCTGCCCAGTTACAGCACCGCCCAGAAATGAAGACATGAAGGAGAATGCCCCAATCAGCGACTAGAGGCGCACTGCACAGCGCCACAGGGCATCAAAAAACACCACAAATGAAGCGTCTTGCCTGCAATCACGGGATTGCATTGGCATGACGCTTCCATAGTGCACCGTGTCCGGCGCCCGCCCGGAACACAGTGCACTTCTTAAAGGAACTTTTTTTTTTAAAGGGACCTTTTTTTTTTTTTCACTGGGGGGGGGCGGCGCCCATGCGCCCCCTATGGACGGGCCGCCACTGTGTGTAACTGTAAACACTGACAGGGGAAGTGATGTCATCTCTCCTTGTGTCGGTCAGACCGAGAGGAGAGAGCATCAAACAGTGAGCTACACAACACTACACTGACACCTGGTCACCTAGGCACACATTCACCCCCCGATCACCCCCCCAGGTAACCCCTTCACCACCTGTCACTATGTCACTCAGTACAGCAATCAGATTTTTTTGATCGCTGTACTAGTGTCATTAGTGACAAAAATCAATGTTAGGATAATTAGTTTTAGGCTCAGATAGGTCTAGGGACCCCCCTAACCCCCCAATAAAGGTTTAACCCCTTGATTACCACCTGTCACCTGTGATCACAATATAAGTGTCACGGGTGACGCAGTTTAGCTAGATTTTTTTATAGCGTCAGGGCACCCGCCGTATTTTACCCAATAAAAGTTTAACCCCCTGATCACCCGGCGGGTGATCAAAGTTAGGTTTTAGCATCAGATAAGGTCTGCGTCGCCCCAGGCAGTGTCAGATCAGTGCCAGTACCGCTAACACCCACGCACGCACCATACGTCTCCCTTAGTAGTATAATGTCTGAACGGATCAGTATCTGATCTGATCAGATCTATATTAGTGTCCCCAACAGTTTAGGGTTCCCAAAAATGCAGTGTTAGCGGGATCAGCCCAGATACCTGCTAGTACCTGCGTTTAGCCCCTCCGCCCAGCCCAGCCCAGCCCAGCCCACCCAAGTGCAGTATCAATCACTTACAAAACACAACACACATAACTGCAGCATTCGCAGAGTCAGGCCTGATCCCTGCGAATGCTAACAGTTTTTTTGGTAGTGTTTGAATCAGCCGCTAACAGTCAAGAGCTTTTTTACCTGTGAGTCTCACTACTGTACCAGTAAATTTAGAGACCAAAATGTCAAATCGAAGGTACAGTAGTGAAGAGGCCTTCACGTTTCTGAGCATGACAGATAGTGAAGAGGAAGTCACTCATCTGTCAGATACAGGCTCAGGATACGAACCTGTAGACAGCAACGGTACCCCAACTGATAGCTCTGACGATGGAGTTGTGGTTCCTGCCAAGGTCAGGCGTACCAGACCCCGATCTTCTTCTGCTGTCGTTGAGGTGCAAGAACCGCAGGTCCCCCGTATAGAGCAGAGAGCCAGTACTAGCGCCGCTATTCCTTCTGGTGAACTGGCAAGCACCAGCGGCCTAGTACATCCTGGTCATACATCCAGCACTGCAGTAACACTTGGTGATGTGGCGAGTCCCATAAGTGCAGTTCAAGCTGGCGAGGTAGTGTCCCGCTGCCACCAAGAAGAAGACAAAGACAGGCCCGTCGAGCCCATAGTGCCCTTTCTGCTGCATTCGCCAATCCTAATTGGGAACCCACCACTTCTGCAGCACCCGTACTTCCCCCATTCACTGGCCAACCCGGAATTCAGGTGAAAACAGTTGATTTTACATCACTTGATTTTTATTCGCTGTTTTTCACCGAAGTTCACTATAGATCTATTGTGGACCAAAGCTAATCCCCAGCTGACCCTTGTCAGAGATTGGAGACCAATTACGGTCTCCGAATTTAAGACTTTCCTGGGCCTATCCCTCCTCATGGGCATAACTAAAAAGAGTGAGTTGCGGTCATATTGGTCCACTGACCTAATTCACCATATGCCCGTGTTCTCTGTCTCCATAACCAGGACACGATACGAGCAGATCTTGCGGTTCATGCATTTCAATGATAATGAACTCTGTCGTCCTCGGGGTGACCCTGAATTTGATTGGCTCTACAAAATTCAGCCCCTTGTAAACCACTTCATGCAATGTTTTGCAACCTTGTTTACTCCCAATCAAGTTGTCTGCGTTGATGAGTCCCTGATTACATTTTCTGCCCACTTGTCATTCAAACAGTATCTTCCCAGCACTTCCGAGTGCTCGGGGCGGACTGACCATTCGTGCTCTCGGGCACTGCCGAGGGCCCCGGACCACTGGGGGCCCCATCAGGGTTGCCAGCCTCAGTAAAACCAGGTACAGTATGTAAAAATCTGTGTTTTTGTACATCTGTCCCTGAAATGTCCCTTACCGACATCCTTTTGGTCTAAAAATCCTGAGATTATAGCTGCCTCGCCTCTCCAGTACCTCATCAGCCAATAGAAACCCACTGTACACGCCCCCTTCTCCAGCACGGCTCACTTGTCTGTAGCAGAGGAGATGCCGACTGCTGGAAGAGAGGAGAGGAAGGAGGGGACAGCTGCATGGGTACGGACTGCTGCCTGATAGAAGGTAAGCTAACTGGCCCCAGCTAAATGCATTCTTGTCAGTGGCTTACCCTGGTGAGCAGTGGGGAGGATGTCTATCCTCTAGCATGGCTCCTCCTGTCTCTGAGGCTATTACATAGTTTTTTTTGTGTAATAAGTTCACTGCTCCTGGAGGAAAGGACTTTCTGAATGTCTCCCCCAATCTCTGCTACATCTCCCTACTCATTGCCTGCCCCCCAGTACACAGGCACAGCCCCCTCCTTTTTTGTGTTACCACCTAATGTGTTTGTGAGCTGCTGGGGCACTACAAGTACCAGCATGTCAGGAGATGGGGGCAGCAGCAGTGTGTTCCATCAGGATGATTTCTAGATGGAAAGTGGTGGTGCGTGTGTATATACTGTGTGTATGCTGTGTCTGTGTGTACATGTATGTGTATATTGTGTGCGCTTGTATATATACTGTGTGCATGTCCGTGTATACTGTGCGTGTGTCTGTATGAGTGTATACTGTGTGTGTATGTATGTGTATACTGTGTGTGTGTACTGTGTGTATATGTATGTGTATACTGTGTGCATGTAATGTGTGTGTATGTATGTGTATACTGTGTGTGTATACTGTGTGTGTGTACTGTATGTGTATACTGTGATTGTATACTGTATGTGTATTTTCTGTGTGTGTATATTGTGTGTCTGTGTGTGTATGTATACTGTTTGTGTATACTGTATGTGTGTGTGTGCATATGTGTATACTGTGTGGCCCCACAATCTCCTATTGCCTGGGGGCCCCACAATCTCCTATTGCCCGGGGCCCCATGAGTTGTCAGTCCGTCTCTGGGAGCGCTGGTAAGATTGTGTGGGACTTGGTGTCACCCTTATTCGGAAAGGGGTACCACTTGTATGTGGACAATGATTACACAAGCGTGCCACTTTTTAGTCACTTGTTTGATCATCAAATTGGCGCATGTGGCACTGTGCGATCTAATCGCCGGGGCTTACCCCAGCGGCTTATAGATTCCTGTCTTAGGCTGGGGGAGAGAGCCTGCTTGAGATGTAATAATTTGCTCACTGTGAAGTGGAGGGATAATAAGAATGTTTTTGTTCTTTCCCCTATTCACGCAGACACGACAGTCCAAATTCCTACGGCGACTGGTGTTGTGGAGAAACCCATCTGTGTCCACAAAAATAACCTTAATATGGGAGGGGTGGACCTCAACAACCAGTTGTTGGCGCCGTACCTAATTGCCCATAAGGCCAGACGCTGGTATAAAAAAGTGTCTGTATACTTATTTAAATTGGCTTTGCTGAACGCTCATGTGCTACACAGAGCTTCAGGATGAACTGGATCCTTCCTTAAATTCCAGGAAGAGATTATCAGAGCCCTTCTGTTTCCAGACGGTGCTCTGGTCCAGGCATTTTCCGCATGTCTTCTCTGGTACCCCTACCCAAAGAAACCCCCAAAGAAGATGTCGTGTCTGTAGAAAGCACGGATTTAGGCGTGACACCCGCTTTTATTGTCCCTCCTGTCCTGACCAACCTGGTCTTTGCATTGGTGACTGTTTCGAACGCTATCACACTCTAGTTGAGTATTAGCGTAGGGTACAGCACCACACAGTCATAGGCACACGTGCACAGGGTCTCGGGGTCTCGAAAGATGTGATGGCCATCACATTTTGAGAGACCCTAATCTGCAATGTTCAGTTTATAGTTTTTTTTAGTTTTTATAAAAGCGAAAAAAGTGGGGGAAAAAACACACACACACAAAAACACAAAAAATAAAAAAGCCAAAAATAGTTGTGGTTGTATTTTTCTTCTCTCTCTCTATTGTTCTCTCTCTTATGTTCGCTCTCTACTGTCTGCTCTACTGTTCGCTCACTAGTGTTCTATATCTATCGTTCTCTCTGTTTTATTTTTACTATGTTTTATTGTATTTGCTTTGCAGGTATGGTATGTTATACTGTAATGTTTGTTTTACTGTTAACCATCATTTGCTTAGCAGGTACGCCATTCAGCGGCAGCGCGGATTTATTAATCTTGACAGCAACAGCGTTTTCTCCCATGATACATAAAGCTGTGACTCCAGCGCTGTAGGAAGTGATTTCACCACCACAGTTAAAAAAAAGAGCATATATGCCAAAGCATGGGGGCAGCAGGGGTGGAGGAGCGATTTGCTCCTAACTTTTGGGACGGATGCCCCCATGCTTCGGCATATATTTTTTAGGCCATTCAGCTGCAGCACTGATTTATTTATCTTGGCAGCAACAGGGTTTGCTCCCACGATACATAAAGCCGTGACTCCAGTGCTGTAGGAGGTGATTTCACCACCACAGTTAAAAACAAAATGGTGCATGGATGTCCATCATTAGACATGGGTGGACAAAGGGAGATATTCTAATGGTGGGCATAACCACCGATCAATCTCTTTTTTTCATGCAGCACACAGGCTGCATGAAAAAAAAGATTACAGTATATGCCCAACAAGGACCAGCAACGTACTGGTATGTTGCTGGACTTTGAGTGGTTATATCAGAATGATGTCTGCGGGTTTAGGTATCATCTTGGTATCATTCTTTTCATCCAGTGGTCAGCTTTCACGTAAAAGCAATCCTAGTGGCTAATTAGCCTCTAGACTGCTTTTACAAGCAGTGGGAGGGAATAACCCCCCCTTTACCACCGTCTTTCATGGTTTTCTCTGGCTCTCCTGTCCCAACAGGGAACCTGAGAATGCAGCCGGTGGTTCCGCCAGCTGACCATAGAGCTGATCAAAGAGCAGAATGACTCCAATCATCTCTATGGCCTAAGAAACTGGAAGCTACAAGCATTTCATGACTTAGATTTTGCCGGATGTAAACAGTGCCATTGGGAAATTGGGAAAGCATTTTATCACATCAATCTTGGTGTGGTCAGATGCTTTGAGGGCAGAGGAGAGATCTAGGATCTAATAGACCCCAATTTTTTCAAAAAAAAGTACCTGTCACTACCTATTGCTATCATAGGGGATATTTACATTCCCTGAGATAAAAATGATGAAAAAAAATGAAAGGAACAGTTTAAAAATAAAATAAAAAAGCAAAATAAATAATGATAAAAAAAAAAAACACCCCTGTCCCCCCCTGCTCTCGCGCAAAGGTGAACGCAAGCGTCGGTCTGGCGTCAAATGTAAACAGCGATTGCACCATGCATGTGAGGTATCACCACGAAGGTCAGATCAAGGGCAGTATTTTTAGCAGTAGACCTCCTCTGTAAATCTAAAGTGGTAACCTGTAAAGGCTTTTAAAGGCTTTTAAAAATGTATGTAATTTGTCGCCGCTGCACGTTTGTGCGCAATTTTAAAGCATGTCGTGTTTGGTATCCAAGACTTTTTGGGAGCCTAGCTCCGTACGGGACCCCGAAAACCAAGCACCGCCTTCAGGCTTTCTAAGGGTGTAAATTTTTGATTTCACTCCTCACTGCCTATAACAGTTTTGAAGGCCATAAAATGCCAAGATAGCACAAACCCCCCCCCCCCCCAAATGACCCCATTTTGGAAAGTAGACACCCCAAGCTTTTTGCTGAGAGGTATGGTGAGTGTTTTGCAGACCTCGCTTTTTGTCACAAAGTTTTGAAAATTGAAAAAAGAAAAAAAAATACATTGTTCTTTTCTTTCTTCATTTTCAAAAACAAATGACAGCTGCAAAATACTCACCATGCCTCTCAGCAAATAGCTTGGGGTGTCTACTTTCCAAAATGGGGTCATTTGGGGGGTTTTATGCTATCTTGGCATTTTATGGCCTTCAAAACTGAGATAGATAGTGAGTAGTGAAATCAAAAATTTATGCCCTGAATAGGACTTTTTGATAAAGTCCTATTAGATGAAAAGCTTTGGGGAGCAGACACTAGTGCTGACGTCAGGCCACTGAAAGCGGGTCGACAGTGGCACCCATTATCATATATTTTTATGATTCATTTTAGTTTGGCTTTTAACATACAAATCTGATAATTACTACACTATGGAGACTTCATCTGGCTCCCGGTGAGCTTTATTTACTACAGCTACATCTGGATGGTGCGAGTTGCTGAACAGCCTTCCCCACAACAGATGGCGGATCTACACTGAGTGCGTGTTTGCTGCAACGGCAGCCAGCTATTCTGCCTCTTTTATATATCCTTTTATGGGGGATGAGTGCCCATCCACTTCATAGAAGATTCCCGGTGGGGAGAACCATAAGGAGCCATCCAAATTCAAAGACCCGAGGCTGGGGTAGAAAGCCACAGGCCTGCATAATCTCCTTTAAAAAAAGATCTTATGAGCTGGTAAGGGGCAGTACTTTTATTGGTGGAGGAACTCTTCTGTCACCACGTTCTTCTGAGTGTTACGGTTGTATGATTTACACCACTTGGATGCTTGTCAAACCAACACTTGAAGGACTGTTCTGCCAGTGAACCTTCTTCCTTTATTCCTCTGGAGTGGACTAAATTCATTTATTTATCCATGCTTTTCATTTTGATATTTTTTATATATTTGTCACTGGTGATCACGTTATAGTGGGTGCTTAATATTGTATTTAGATGTGACTGAATTGTTTTATTTACATCTACCATTCAATTTATATAGCGCAGCTATTTTTTTGTTGTTTGAAGTATTTAGTGTGTGTGTCTCACATTTTAGTTGCGGCTTTGATTTGTTACACACTGTATACTCCCGTATACATGTTCTATGAGGATAGCGCAGTAATTACACCTGTTTTAAATAGCTTGGGGTGTCTACTTTCCAAAATGGGGTCATTTGGGGGTGTTTTGTGCCATCTTGGCATTTTATGGCTTTCAAAACTGTGATAGGTAGTGAGGAGTGAAATCAAAAATTTACACCCTTAGAAATCCTGAAGGGGTTGCTTGGTTTTCAGGGCCCCGTACATTGCTAGGCTCCCAAAAAGTCCCACACATGTGGTATCCCCGTACTCATGAGAATCAGCAAAATGGGGGTGCAATTCCACATATAACCATGCATGTGTGAGCAATATCATTTTGTGATAACTTTTTGTAAAAAAAAAATTTTTGTCATTATTCAATCATTTGGGACAAAAAAATTAAATATTCAATGGGCTCAACAAGCCTCTCAGCAATTTCCTTGAGGTGTATACTTTCCAAAATGGGGTCATTTGGGGGGGGGGGGTTGTACTGCCCTGCCATTTTAGCACCTCAAGAAATGAGATAGGCAGTCATAAACTAAAAGCTGTGTAAATTCCAGAAAATGTACCCTAGTTTGTAGACGCTATAAGTTTTGCGTAAACCAATAAATATACGCTTATTGACATTTTTTTTATGGCTGAATACATTTTGGCCATAATGTATGACTAAAATTGAGTTTATTGGATTTTTCTTATAACAAAAAGTAGAATATATCATTTTTTTTTCAAAATTTTCGGTCTTTTTCCGTTTATATCGCAAAAAATAAAAATCGCAGAGGCAATCAAATACCATCAAAAGAAAGCTCTATGTGTGGAAAAAAAGGACGCAAATTTTGTTTGGGTACAACATTGCATGACCACGCAATTACCAGTTAAAGCAGCGCAGTGCCAAATTGTAAAAAGTCCTCTGGTCTTTAGGCAGCCAAATGGTCCAGGGCTGAAGTGGTTAAAGTTCCACCTGTTATACCCATTGCCCCGCCTCACCCCCTCTTTACCAGACTTTTGACCACCCGGTCCCAAGGTTAATATCCAGCCTCTGCCATACAAATGGGTTTGCACCGTCAAGGACTGGACTGAACCCTACCACCCCAACGTAAAAGACTACATGTTCTACTCAGCCCCACACAACCGCTACTCCAGACTTGACTACCTATTTATCTCGCAAAAAGATCTACCAATGCTCACTAAAGCCACCATAGACCCCATGTACTTGTCTGATTATCACCCTATCTCCATGTCCATAGAATTTTCAGGCACCCCCGATTTGGTGCCTAGATCCCTCCCTACTTACGGACAGCATCGTAGCGCTGGATGTGAATAGACTTCTACTCCGCTATTTCCAAGAGAACAATTCTGCCATCCGGGGAGAATTAAAGCAGAGTTCCAGGCTTTTTTTTCATTTATTAAAAGTCAGCAGCTACAAAAAGTGTAGCTGCTGACTTTTAATAAACAGACACTCACCTGTCCCACGGTCCAGCGATACAGCCGCACGGAGCTTTGCTCCTCTCCCCCTCCTCTCCATGGCACCTCCATTGAAGCTGTGGGTAGCCGGCCATGACAGCTTGTGGCTTCATGGCCGGGCACGAACTGTGCATGCGCAAATCGCGCTGCACTCTCCGAGTGGACAGGCAATCTTCTGGGACCTCTGACATGTCCCAGAAGATTGCCGAGAAGGAGGAGCTGCCTCGGGGGAGAGGAGGAGTCGCCTAGGTGGCCCGTAATTGGAAGCAGGAAGTGGGACAGGAAGTCCCACTAAAAACTAGGCACCCACTCCCCCCAAAAAAATGACACGCCAAATGTGGCATGTAAGGGGCGAGGAGTGCTTAAAGCGGAAGTTCCACTTTTACGAATACGGAAACAAATCCTCAAAGCTCCTAGCAAGAGCTCTCCGATCGAAAAAAGCTTCCATGACAGTTCACTCTCTCACTGATTCCTGCGGGACGCAAAATAGTATCTAACAATGAGATAGCAAATCAATTTGTGCAATATTATATGCGTCTTTATAATCTAAACCCAGTTGCCCCCCAGACAGAAGACTCTACTAGACTACAAATGATTAGGGATTTCCTCACGAAGTATAGCCCCAAACACCTGTTCAATTTTGAAGCAAAAGCCCTGGATCACCCTCTCTCTTCTGAGGAAGTTGATACAGTACTCAAGCAGTTGAAAGCCAGAAAGAGTCCTCGCCCAGGCAGTCTGACGACAGGCTAGTATAAAACCTTTCAAGATACGCTCAAACCACACTTTCTAAAAGCATTTAACTCCCTTTCGCCTGATAGTCCTCCACCCTGAGATCTCCTAACGGCGCACATGACAGTAATCCCAAAACTGAACAAAGACCCTTCCCTAGTCACTATCAACCAATTTCCCTACTAAATGTGGATCTCAAAATGTATGCCAAAATTTTGGCTAATCGTCTCTTATTTTTTTTGCCTAAACTTATCTCGCTAGATCAAGTGGGCTTTTACTGGGCAGAGAGGCGAGAGACAACACTATAGAGGTCATCAATATTCACCAATGGCTAACATCTAAACTCCATCGAGGATTTTTTTTATCCCTAGACGCAGAGAAGGCATTCGATAGATGTCGGAAGCCCTCCACGCGAGTGGCATACATTACCGGATGCTACAATTTATTCTGGCCCTCTACTCCTCCCCAACTACCAAGGTCCGAGTCAATGGCCACCTATCGAATGCCTTCTTGATATCAAACGGTACACGACAGGGTTGCCCTCTCTCCCCATTATTATTCGTCCTTACTCTGGAACCACTACTTCAACGCCTTAGGTCCAATCCAGATATTAAAGGGGTCTCAATCTCCGAGAATAAATACCTATAAATTAGTGGCTTTCGTAGACTACATCCTTTTATTCCTAACAGAACCACGTTTAACACCCTGACTAACCTACAAATAAACTTTTCGAAGTCGGAAGCACAGAATATATCCCTACAGAAAGAGACTCTTGCACATTGCCAAGCGAACTTCCCATTCCGATGGGGTCGTGATTCGATCACCTATCTCGGGATCCAATTACCCTCTAAACAGAGGCACCTGATCTTGAATATGTATTCCATCCTATTCTCCGACCACAGCTCAAAACCCAACATAGCTTGCCTTAAATGGGAGAAGGAACTCTCAATAAACCTCTCAGAAGAGGACTGGGAAAACATATATTCCTCCATCCATAGGGATCGATCAAAGTCTCTGCACAAGAAAATGGCTATAAGATTCTTTCTAAATGGTACAAGACCCCTCCCAGGCTTCACAAAATTTCTCCCCACTATACCCCCTAACTGCTGGAGATGTTCTGACCCAGAAGGATCTCTACTACATATGTAGTGGTCCTACTCTTTAATCCAATCCTTTTGGAAAGACGTTCATTGTCTCACCTCTCAAATCACCACATTCCCGATTTTTCCCCAGCTCAAATGCTTCTACACCACTCCTCCAGTCCCAAAAGAGATTATCATTGATCTCTAGCTTTACACCTTTTGAATGCTGCAAAAATGTGCATTACAGCCCACTGGAAATTGACCAATCCCCCAACCATGGCAGACTGGTTCAGCTGTGTAATCAGAATTGCAGAATTGAAGATTTGGTTCACCAGGCCAATGATACACCTACCAAATTTCAGAAAATATGGTCTTGTTGGCATCACTTTCAAACAACAGATGACTACACGCAATTATTATCTCAATAAAGACTGATGATACACTCTGCCAGGTCGCAGGAGGAGGAAGGTCCTACTCCCCTTATGCTGCCCCTCATCTCTACCTACACAATACCCCCTCCTTTTTTTTAGTTGTTTTTTTGTCTTCATCTCCCCTTTTTCTATTCTGTATATTACCAATACAAATATTGTCTCTTCTAAGCGATGAATTATTTGTACATCTCACCCCTTTGCATATACCACCCCTTCCAATGATCTCTTTCCTACATTCCACACCATCCCTATGAGGAACTTTCCCAGATTCCCCCCTTCAATTCACATTACAGAAGCCCTACCCTTTTTTCCTTAAGCTATATGACCACGGATTAAGCCTATTATAAAACACTCATTCCCATAGAGGTTGCTAGTGGTCTGGTGACCGCAACCCTACGAGTATATGATATTTCTAAAACCAACAGGCTACTAACAGGAAGGAGCCATTATGTAACCAGTACATGATGATAGATGATATACTTCTAATAGCTACTCGTTTAGTGAGCTTACCTACAACTACTTCTAATCCCATCACCATATATGGGATACACCCCCGGCCTATTATGTTACCTTAGATAAGCTACAAAAACGTGACTACCCAAAGCCTCTCTAACTAGCAGGCTCCCTGATCTACACCACCAGGGTAATCACAACATGAAGCCTACACTCAATATCGGCAGCGCTCTGGTAGCAATTACAATACTTGTGGGTCTAATCACCCAAAATACTCATACAGTTTTTGTTATATCCTGTTCATGTATAATGTATACCTGTTAATGCTATCTCTAACATCTTGTATTAACACACTGTATGGGAATTTTTGTACCATGTAACTTTATTTCTTTATGTACTCCATCTTTTTTTACACAATAAAATTTGCATTGGAAAAAAAAAATATATACACCGATTTTGGTTATTTTTACCAAAGATATGTAGCAGTATAAATTTTGGCCAAAATTTATGAAAAAAATTACTGATTTGCAACATTTTACAACAGAAACAAAGAAAAATCTATTTATTTTACAGAATTTCCGGTCTTTTTTTTATTTATAGCGCAAAAAATAAAAAACCCAGTAGTGATTTAATACCACCAAAAGAAATCTCTATTTGTGTGAAAAAAAGGACAAAAATGTAATATGGGTACAGTGTTGCGTGACTGAGTAATTGTCATTCAAAGTGTGAGAGCGCTAAAAGTTGAAAATTGGTCTGGTTAGGAAGGGGGTTAAGTGCCCAGTGGGCAAGTGTTTAATAGAGATGACCAGAAATTATTTGTGGAAAGTATAATGGGAGGTAAGTGTAATGGATTGATGGGTGCTCAACCTGTGGCCCTCTAGCTGTTGTGAAACTACAAGTCCAATAAGGCATTGCAAGGCTGAAAGTTACAAGCATGACTCCCAAAGGCAGAGACATGGTGGGACTTGTATTTCCGCAACAGCTGGAGGGTCACAGGTTGAGCACCCATGGCACATTACCTCTGTGTCATTCATTTCAAGCTATCACAAAACTGTGACACTAGTGCAGTGGTGCTGTTAGATATGTGCTTCCGCTCCTGCTGTTTACTGATATTGGTCTCTGCTATTTTATGTATGGAGTTTGTCACAGAAAATAGTTTCATAGACAGTTATTGCAAAAGACTAATTCCATTCATAAAACCACAGCTAATTGTATTGCTCTGCTCTCTGCACAGTTTTTGGAGATCTATATGAATTCTATAGCTATATTGGGAATTGACAAATTACCGCTTCAGCCCCGGAAGATTTGGCTGCAGAATGATCAGGCCATTTTTTGCAATTCGGCACTGCGTCGTTTTAACTGCGCGGTCGTGCGGCACTGCACCCAAACAAAATTGACGTCCTTTTTTTCCCACAAATAGAGCTTTCTTTTGGTGGTATTTGATCATCTCTGCGGTTTTTATTTTTTGCGCTATAAACAAAAAAAGAGCGACAATTTTGAAAAAGAAACACTATATTTTGTACTTTTTGCTATAATAAATATCCCCATTTTTTTTAAAAAAAGCTAATTTTTACTCAGTTTAGGCCAATATGTATTCTTCTACATATTTTTGGTAATAAAAACCGCAATAAGCGTACATTGATTGGTTTGCGCAAAAGTTATAGCCTCTACAAAATAGGGGATAGATTTATAGTATTTTTATTATTTTTTTTTTTACCAGTAATGGCGGCGATCTGCGATTTTTATCAGGACTGCAACATTATGGCAGACACATCGAACACTTTTGACACATTTTTGGGACCATTGGCATTTATACAGCGATCAGTCCTATAAAAATGCACTGATTACTGTAAAAATGTCACTGGCAGGGAAGGGGTTAAACACTAGGGGGGGATCAAGGGGTTAACTGTGTTCCCTCTCTGTGTTCTAACTGAAGGGGGAGGGGACTGTCTAGGGGAGATGACAGATCGCTGTTCATACTTTGTATGAACACACGATCAGTCTCTTCTCCCCTCAGAGAACTGGGATCTGTGTGTTTACACACACAGATCCCGTTTCTCGGTGTGTCACGAGCGATCGTGGGAGCCTGGCGATCATTGCACCCACCGGGCACTTGCATCGGTTCGGGGGGCGAGCAGCGGGTGCGCGCACCCCTAGTGGCCACAAGGCGAAGAGACGAAACATAACGTTGTTTCACCCAGCCGTGCCATTCTGCCGCAGTAAAACTGCGGTGGCTGGTCGGCAAGTGGTTAAAGAAATTATTCTTGGGGGTCTTCTTTAGCACTATACATTGTGCTATTGGGTGGTGCCTTTTAATACAGTTCGGTTTCAAATTGGGCTATATGCATTGACACAACTCCTTATGTCCAGACATTGTGTCTATCTTCTGACTTGGCATCATCCACAGGCAGCTTAATAGGATACAGAAGTTGAACAACCTAATGCAGTACAATACATGACGTATAAATACATGAAAGCAGGTCAGAACAAATACTATATACATATACAATACTATATACTATATACATTCTGATAACCAGGTTATGCACTTACCTCCAAATGTAACGTTTAACTGAACTTTGCCATATAATTCTATTATATCCTGCAGATGTAGTGCACTTTCTGAAAGTGCACCAAATCTCC
The DNA here is from genome assembly GCA_037952835.1 of Lithobates septentrionalis. Lineage (NCBI taxonomy): Eukaryota > Metazoa > Chordata > Amphibia > Anura > Ranidae > Lithobates > Lithobates septentrionalis. Next base: position 2,287,754 of record JBBDGP010001208.1, on the reverse strand, counting down.
TGCATTCAGGAGTTTTGGTGCACTTTCAGAAAGCTCATGAAACCCACAAGTAATAACAGAAGTCTATGACTCAGTGAAGGTAACCCACAGGTGCACTGTGGATCAGTTTGAAAGCAGCCCAGAGTCACAAGTGCAGAACTAGAACAGATATGCCCATTGCTATGTAACTTTAATAAAAAAAACTGACCTTTAAACCCAATCTTCACTTTAGGAATCACCCTGCAGGTATCGCCGGTTGTTACTGTCCCAGGAGGAGTGCATTTGGTACCACTCTACCTATGACAGGAGCCGGCGCTATACAGGAAGCATTGGCTCTGCACTCTACTGCAGCCACATGCTTCCTCTACTGGCTCCATTCTCAATACTGCGAGTCGGGAACCCACGATCCCAGAGCAAGAGCACGTGGGCCAGCGGTTGGGCACCCCTTCTGTAGATGTTGGAAAAGCACCCTAACTGCAGCCTAGTATTAACATTGCTTGGAGGTCTATTCATTTACTTTCTACAGTAACATCTATCATAAATTTAAATGAATCAAGCTGGACAGTTTCACCATATGTGGTACAATATGATTACGTACGTAGAAATGGATCCATATGAAACAATGGTTGCCTTGGAATGATAATGTCTGCCAAATGGCACAACTGAATTAATTTACCTTTATATTTATTTAAAAGTAGATCAGGCTTTTCATAGTTAATATGTCTGAAGTCATCCTGTTACCTTAATAATATGATAAGTCAGTGCCAGCCATAAGTAAGCAAGGTACCGCATCCTGAAATCTATTAGTCAGAACAATTGTGGGTGAAGAAAAAGGATTTTCTTGGTGTCTCCAAAAACAGATACAAAATTAAAATAAATCAATTTTTATTAGAAACAAATCTGATAAAAAAATATCCATAATATGGAATGTAACAATGTAACAAAGAGTATACATGTAAATTATTCCCAAAAGACAGACATGCAGGTCCTATTGGTGTTAAACACTAAATGCCTATGAATGTGGTACTATAATATACAGCATTCACAAAATAGAGGAACATGCGTGCAACTGATGCATAGAGTTGGGAGAACAGTTCGGGCCGAGCAAAAGTCCAGCCTGAACAACGCCCGTTTGCCCATTTGGTGAACACCCGAATTTACTGGGCATTTGGCTGCACAGTGCATTCTAAGCCCCGGCAAAGCTTTGCTGGGTGATTGCTGGGTCGGTGATGTCACAAGGGGACAGTGCCTCCAGGTAATGTCGCCAGGTGGCCCCACCCTTACCTATATAAGAACTGTCAAACGGCAAGCCAGGCATTCGGCGGTTTGCCTTAGTTGATGGCAGAGCGTTTTTTTTTTCTTTTATAGGTCCGGCGGTGCGGCGGGCATCGTGATTGACGTTGGATCTACATCAGGGACACTGTTTTTTTATTTCTTATTTTTTAATAAAGGAATTGTCAAAAACTGTCTCTGTGTTTCTATTACTTTTTGGCACTTTTTTGGTGAATGGGTAGGGGTACTATGTACCCCTACCCATTCACATAGGGGGAGGGGGTGGGATCCAGGGGCCCTCTTGTTAAAGGGGCTTCCAGATTCTGCAAAGTCCCCTGCTCATAGACCACCACAACCAAAGCCTAGGGTTGTGGGGATGAGGCCCTTTTCCCCATCAACATGGGGACAAGGTGCTTTGGGGTGGAAGGGGCAGAGCCCCCCTGCCCAAAGCACCCACCCCACCATGTTGAGGGCATGTGGCCTGGTATAGTTCAGGAGGGGGGACTTGGGGACTTTTAATTTTTCAAGTTCAGGTCTCAAAGATTTTATTAGGGTTTACCGTTTGGGTCAGAACTTTTTCTCTGTTCAGGAGTTCTGGTGTGAACCAAACAGGGGGGTGTTCGGCCCATCTCTACCGCTGTAGCAGTGTCAACATGTTTTGCAGTCCAAACTGGTTCTTCAGGAGGTTAGGGAGTACTGAACATCTACAGTATAGAAAATCAGAACATCGAAATAATCCAAAATGCAACAAACAAAGAGTATATTTGACATAGTAATGCAGAAGATGTCACAAGCTCCTCAGCACAAAACCCCAAACTTACCCAGGATTGGAGAGCAAGCCCAGATGACTGGAAATGTAAAGGCTGCAAAGCCAAATGCCCCTCAGGTGAACATGGGAGCAAAATATAGGTCAGCAAAAATTAAGTAAAATGTATCTCAAATATATTGAATCGGATGAAGCGGAAAGCAGAGGAAACAGTAGGATTTTGTGAAGGCTGTGGCATTTGGAGAGCTGACTTAAAAACCGCTAGTTTGAACAAAGACCTGTGCTAATAAGATTTTGTTCATACCATAACTGCTTTTTCTCCCCAAACATTTGTTTAAAAGGGCTGCCAACACATGCCAATGAAACAAAAAAGTAATACATTTTTTTATGAACTACACCACAACATGCATTTGAACTGATATACTAACGGATTTTGCATGTCTTCACTATATCTTCACTCAAAAAATTGTGTGATTATTCACTTCAATGTGCAGTCATGTAAAGTCCATCTGCACATAATTAGGTATTCAGTGAGTGAACAGAAATATGCTTTTCACATGATCTGATAATTTCATTGAATGTCACCACTATGCACCCCATGGAGGGCTGTGTGTTTACTTTGCATTGCTATACTATGCAGTAAAAAGTGCTTTACCACAAAGCATAGGTGTGAAGCAAGCCATATGTAATCTTTTCCATGGTGTAGATAAGATAAAATTGCACAAATTGCATTTTAGGACATCTACACCATGGAAAATCTCAATTCAGTTTCTCCCTATATGAATAAGACATACCGTAATCAAATGACACAAGTTTAAAATGTATAAAATGATGCGGTAAAATGTACATTACTGCCTGAGCATGGATGTGAAAGGTACCGTAGTTAAACTAACTATGCATTTAGTATTAAAAAAAATCTCTGTAAAATGGATTCAAGTTGTTTTATTTTCTAAATATTACAAGTTTACAGTACATGTTTAGATATCCAGGTAATTTGGTGGATAGTCAATGGAAGGTAAGGACTTAAACACTACAGTACGCTGTTCACATTTATAGATAAATAGTCATTTTAGTTACTTATTTTCAGCAATGTCGTGTGTTTGATTTTTGTCATTGCAACTTTTTAGTAAAGTTATCTAATTGCTTTCTTGCATTGTCTTCATAATTGTCATTCTGGTTATATTCAATTGTTGCTGCCATTCACACACATAAAAACATGGTTCCCAAGGCAACAAGAGGTAATACAGAAATACAAAACAGAGGAACACAAAATCTTAGATTAGTTAGCTCCGGATAAGCACTTCATACAAGACAATTTTGAATCTTTATCATTTTAAGTACCAAGAACAAAATATTCATGTGATAAAACATTAATGAAACACTAGGGGAGAAAACCACAAAGTGCATTTTACAAGATACTGTATACCGCAGTTTTCTCATTAAAGAAGGCATCAATCTAAAGCTTTAGTTTTGGGTGAAAGGATAATAGAAGCACTCTGTAATTTAGTATCTAATTACACTGATCTTTTAGCACGAGTTCTAAAGTTCACACCTGGATCTTTGGTCTTTCAGGTCTTCCAAAAGTTTATTTTTTGAGTGAAGGGTGATAGAGGCACCCTGTGATTTAACCTCTAATTACACAGGATCCTTTGCCTTTCAGCCCCCTTAAAATTATGGTGGTCCAGAATGCTTTGCTTTCCTCTTGGTGAAAAGGGAGTCTTTTTACCAAGCACTTTACAAAAGTTAATTGAGAGCCATTCGGGACAAAGTATTTTGTACCTAATGGAATGGGTCATTTTGGAGGGCCTGGCCACTCTAAAAAGGCTTAGGGCCTCTACCAGCATCAGTGCTTTATTATCTGGCACGCAGACATATGGAGATCCTGCTGTGTTGCACCCTCTGCAGTATTCAAAACAGGTATGGATTGTGTGAAAGAATCTAGGAAAAAGTGTACAAAAAGGATTATGCAAAAGAATATTTCTGGCAGAAAATGACAATTTCAGTATATCCACACTCTGCAAGGTATAATGCCTGCTTTTGTGTTGCACCCTCTGCAGTTGCAAAACAGGTACCAGAGATAGTAAAAGAGACAAAAAAGTGTGCAAAAATATCCTAGCAGAAAGTGTCAATCTCAGTATATGCACCCTCTGCAGGGTGTGATACCTTATGAAGTTGTACTAATATTCAGATTCGGAGCATGGATAAGGATCACCAACACCAGCTGTCACCTAAATAAAAAGTGTTTTTTTTTTTTTAAAGATATCATCCACCAGCAAGCACTGGACACTTTTTGAGCACAAGTCACTTTGTTTGTGTTATATTGTTTTATATAGAGTTATTGTCACAAGCAATTTGCATTCACTCCAATGATATTCATGGTCATCATCATATCACCAGGTTTAACCCCTTAGGGATAAACATATTGTTTTCATTTATTGGTAAAATTAATTTTGTTCAGCAACCACCAGAGAGTGTGACACATTCCAAATTACACTTATCTGAATTAGAATACATTCAGTTCACGGTCATCACTATACCACCCGTTCTAACCCTTTTGGGTTATACATATTGTTTTTCATTTATTGTTAAAATTTATTTTTAGCACCTGCCAGAGGGTGTAACACATCCCTTATTACACTCAATTGAACTAGTATACATTTAGTTCATTTTTCACTTCAACCTTATATTCATTTTTATTTCAATGTGTCACACATACACACAGGTTTTTTCATAGTATAGGCACCGACTTTATGTAGAGGGTGTAGCACATCAGCATTTTAACAACAAAATTGCTGCTTTCTATCATTCATTTCTTGGTTCCCATCACCCTGACTCACAAATTAGTTTTCAAAAAAACAATTTTTTTCCCGACTGGGTCGCATCCAGCAGAGGGTAATGTTTTCTGAATATTAGTACAACTTCATAAGGTATCACACCCTGCAGAGGGTGCATATACTGAGATTGACACTTTCTGCTAGGATATTTCTGCACACTTTTTTGTCTCTTTTACTATCTCTGGTACCTGTTTTGCAACTGCAGAGGGTGCAACACAAAAGCAGGCATTATACCTTGTAGAGCGTGGATATACTGAAATTGGCACTTTCTGCCAGAAATATTCTTTTGCATAATCCTTTTTGTACTCTTTTTCCTAGATTCTTTCACACATTCCGTACCTGTTTTGCATACTGCAGAGGGTGCAATGCACTATAACAGGTGTAAACCACATACCTTTTAATTAGAACAGCTCCACACCTACATTCTCTCTCAAATAACTCTTGTATACTTCACCTAGGTGATAGTGTATCTGTAGGGGCAGCAGTTTATTTTCAGATTTTCTTGTACTTGCATCCGGTGCGCGAATTTACCCACAAACTTTTCTACGCAGATACATAGGCATACACTAACAACCCAAAAAGCATGGGGAGACCCTTCATAACATTGGACCTTAGAAGAATATATACAGTGTATATATGCACTAGTGTGCTAGTCAACCTGTCAGGGATGCCGACTGCAGGAATGGCCAGATCTGCATAGCTACACAACTGAGGCCAGGCTATATATGATTGAAGCAAGTTTGTTAACAGTGAAACAAAACACATCCAACACTAGCAAATAGGATACACAGCAAACGTGACGATACAAGTGAACTGTAACCAAATTACAAAATTCCTGACAGGCAACCTAGCTAGGTAAAAGAAAGCTTAACTAGCAAACTAAATATATACAATATATGCAACATTGGAAACACAGAAAAACAGGGTAATACCAGAGATGCAGGGAAGGGGTAACCAAAACTGGGATCAGGATCAGGGGAAGCAGATACAAGGCAGAAGGGTATAAGATGCAGGGCAAGAGCAAGATCAGGAACAAAGTCAGGATTTAGTAAGTTAAATTCTTGCAGGGTCATCCGATGCTGTCAAAATAATACAATGGGCTTCCCTTTCTTTTTTGCAGCTTGTTCTAAAACTGTTAGTTTAGCTATGGCTGCTGTTCCCTTTTTCATGGTCTTCCACCTTTGCTTCTGCTTTGACCTGCATTGCTTCTCACACTTGGACCACTTCATGATATATTGTATACAATACCTTAAAGCATTATTCGGTAGACTGGCAGGACACAGTTTCATACAGTTATGATATATTGTCTATCAGTGGCTTGACCTTGTAAAATTCAATGTGCCTTTCCTTGTTAATCCTTTCTTTAGGCTTCAAGGAAGGCCTAACTCTGTGTTTGGGTCTAGCAAATATCTCTAACTATTGCAATAAGCTTTATTGTATCTACTATCTCTTCCTGTTGGGGGAGAGAAGACTACTCACTGTGTGACTGTAATGGTTGCACCTATTCTTGTTCAGACATGTTGTGCAAATGTAGGCAATGTAGCTATATACTTTATAAGTGTAGTCACAAGTTATGTAGAAAGTAGATGTTTGTGGAGAGCAGAAAACAAACACAGTCTATCATGGCACAGCAATTCCAGCAGCATGAATAATCCTAGAAACAGCAGTTCTTGTAGCCCCACAAGCAAGTTTAATACACACAAATTTCCATGCATGCACACCTTTCCAAGCTATAGACATACTGTATTGCTTCTAATGAGTGGACATGTAGGCAGGTGCCCACAGAAGGGTTAATGTTTTTTTCTGTGCTGACTTCTGTTCTGCAGTTATCTTAGTCAACTCTGCTGTCTTTCCTGTGAAACTGTTACATTGTAGATATGTGGTGTATCTGAGAAACTGATTGGCTAGATTTGCCTGCCAATTTTCCACAGATCTACATACAAAGGAGGTCTTCAGTGATACAAGAGAGGGTTATAACTTCGTTTATGGCGAATTATGGTTTCCAACCTTCCATGTTGCCTGCCTCATTTGTTCCGCAGAGTATTCTTGCGTTAGAGGAGCATCTCCGTGGTCTTCGTTCCACTTGGGAACAAGTCCAGGAGGCTTTGCGACATGCTAATGATAGGTACAGACTCCATGCTGACCTCAGACGCCTGCCTGCACCTTCCTACCAGGGTGGGGACAGGGTCTGGCTGTCATCTCGCAACCTCCGACTTCGTGTTACCTCACTGAAGTTCGCACCTTGGTTTATTGGGCCTTTCCGTATTCTTCGCAGGATTAACCCATTGGCTTACGCATTAGACCTTCCTTTGGTCTGCAACCGCTTTACCACCTCGGTGCCACGTCCTCACCCTGTACAGGTTGAGAACCATGAGGAGTATGAAGTACAGTCCATTGTTGACTCCCGTAGGTTCCATGGGCGCATACAGTACCTGGTGCATTGGAATGGGTATGGTCTGGAGGAACGCTCTTGGGTCTCATCTTCGGATGACATGCCCCTGTCCTCCTCCATGATTTCCATAGACGTTTTCCCCTCAAGCCTATTAGTCCTCCGAGGGGGAGGGGTCGTTCAGGAGGGGTACTGTCAGGGCTGGGCTCAGCCCTTCCTTCTCAGAGCTGGTCGCTCACCTGTTGGCTAATTGCCAGCTCCTATCTCTCCACAGTTACTCAGCTGTTGCTTATATCCTGCTCGTCAGTCCTGCCTACTTAAGCCGTCCAGCCCAAAGGATCTCTGCCTTCGCCTTGGTCAACATCACAGAAACTATCTCCTGCGATCCTGTTCATGACTTGCTTTGCTGACATTTCTTCTGGCTCCAGATCCTGCTTGCTGTTCCACTACATTGATCCCTGACTTCTGGCTTGGCTGACTATCCGTTCCGGTTACTGTTACTATAACTTTGGCTATATTTTGACTACTTTTGTTCTTTTTACTTTTATTATTAAACAAGTGTGATTTAACTGTACTTCTGTCTTGGCCTGATTTCATGGTTTCTGGCATATATATATTACCAGTGTTACATATTTTTCTACTGTGTCTCTGGTTACCCTAACTCTGAGTCTGACTGCACAGCAATAGAAAATGAGCCATGTGTAGCTTGTGCTGCTGTCTCCTTCTTTAGTTTAAATTCTTCTCCTCCAATTCTACCCCTACCCCCACTGCCATAACCTTCAGGTACAATAGCTATTAAGGAGCCGATAGAGCTGTGACAGGCACTCAACAAGAGTACCTGAATATGCCCAGCTCCTCCATCCATAGAAACTGGCAAATCTTCACAATTCTCTCTAAGGGGTTACAATAACTTTTGTTAATGCACAGATCTGATCATCATTTGCAATAATTTCTGACCCTTCCTTTAGCTTTCCCTCCTTAACCTAATCTGCTCTGGTAGGGTGTTTCAGACCCTCCTGAACCACTCTTATCTACGCCCCTGGTCCTGACCACTGCAGACCAGGAACATCCCACAGGAGCTGCAGTTTTGGAGTCGCTCTGTCCCATACGCCTAGCCAGTAAAATTTGGCCCTTGTCAAAGTCACTCAAATCTATATGCTTGCCCATTTTTTCTACTTTGAACACATCAACTTCAGGAACATCATGTTCACTTGCTGCCTAATATATGCCACCACTTTTAGGTGCCATTGTCACAAGTTAATCAATGTTATTCACTTTACCTGTCAGTGGTCATAATGTTATAGCTGATGGTCTTGGTGTCCGCTATGCTAATCCTAACAGATGTAAGAAAAATGCTGGTGGCCAATATGGGAAACCATATGGGTATACCAATAATTATCCTATCACTTACAATAGATATCAACTGTTGGATGACAATGAACAGGCCCCTATGAAGATGAGAGGATTATTATCCAGCACCCTCTTCAAACTACAACAAATTATTATAGGGATGTGAGAGCCCTTGATTATCAAGAATCACCTAATAGGGAAAACAACAGGGAACCACGCAGTGGCGGCCCGTCCATAGAGGGCGCACAGGCGCCGCCCCCAATCCTATGCATTTGACCCTCTCATCTACATACAGGATGCCTGACCATGGATTCCAATGGGGGGGTGGATTTTTTTGAAGCATGTGATTAGAGCCAAAGGCTCTAATTGGCTTCAAACAGTGGGCTCAGGGCACATAGCTAGTCTCGCTATTCTCATACTAATATTAATCGGAATCGGAGATCGGAATAAGGAGGTAAGGAGGCTGTATGTCTAGTGGGGGGGCGCATTAATTTCCCCGTGGAGGGGGGTGGACCATCTTGTCAGAAAAGCCTGAAAAAAAGAAACAAAACAAGAGAGGGTCCAGAGGGAGAAGGAGAAGGCAAAAGAGTAAGGAGAATGTAATTAGTTCAGGTATTTTAGGTCTGGTATGGATTTTAAGGGGAACCCCGCGCCAAAATAAAAAATAAAAAACGGCGTGGGGTCCCCCTAAGGGGGTTTCCAGATTCAGATAAGCCCCCCGCCCGCAGACCCCCACAACCGCCGGCCAGGGTTGTGGGGATGAGGCCCTTGTCCTCACCAACATGGGGACAAGGTGTTTTGGGGGGCTACCCCAAAGCACCCTTCCAATGTTGTGGGCATGTGGCCTGGTACGGTTCAGGAGGGGGGGCGCTCTCTCATCCCCCCCTCTTTTCCTGCGGCCTGCCAGGTTGCGTGTTTGGATAAGGGTCTGGTATGGATTTTTGGGGGGATCCCACGCCATTTTTTTTTAAAATTTTGGCGCAGGGTTCCCCTTAAAATCCATACCAGACCTGAAGGGTCTGGTATAGATTTTGAGGGGGACCCTACGCCATTTTTTTTTAAATCTTGGCCGGGGTTCCCCTTAATATACATACCAGACCTGAAGGGCCTGGTATGGAATTTAGGGGGACCCCCACATCATTTTTTTTTAAATTTTGGCCGGGTTCCCCTTAATATCCATACCAGACCTGAAGGGCCTGGTATGGAATTTAGGGGGACCCCCCACGTCATTTTAAAAAAAAAATTTGGTTCGGGGTTCCCCTGTGGGCAATTCCCATGCTGTTTATATCAATGAACTTTTATGTGTATTGTCGGACTGGCAATTCATTAATAGCCGCGAGTAGTTTAAATGACTTTTTTTCCTTTGAAATGTTATTTTGCTGTCAGACTGTTCTAAACACGGGAAACATGCGCCCCTTTACAGGCATACTATAGACACCCCCAGGTACAAAATTTAAAGGGATATTACACTTTTATTGTTTTACTTTAAGCATTATTAAAATCACTGCTCCTGAAAAAATGGCCGTTTTTAAAACTTTTTTTGCATTGATCCATGTCCCCTGGGGCAGGACCCAGGTCCCCAAATACTTTTTATGACAATAACTTGCATATAAGCCTTTAAAATTAGCACTTTTGATTTCTCCCATAGACTTTTAAAGGGTGTTCCGCAGCATTCGAATTTGCCACGAACACCCCAAATTGTTCACTGTTCGGTGAACTTGCAAACAGCCGATGTTCGAGTCGAACATGAGTTCGACTCGAACTCGAAGCTCATCCCTAATGCTGACTTATCAGCATATGTAAACACAGACAATTCTACATAAAATGGAAGACGTACAAAAGACAAATATGACTTCAACATGGCTAAACTACTTTTCAATATATATATATATATATATATATATATATATATATATATATATATATATATATATATATATATATATATATATATCCCTTACAATTAAAGTAATTGAATCAAAAAGTACCCTAGACTGATTGCAAGAGGGAAACAAGTCAAACACAGAGATTTCTTTAATTTTGTCATTTTTACAGTGTCTGGTCCAGGTAACTTTTCCTTCAAGTTTGAAATTCAAAATATTATTCTGCTTACACCACTGCACTTACAAGGGAAAGGGGCACATCATTTCACAATCCACATATTCTGCTTTGGATTTCAAAAATAAAAATAAATAAAAACAAAAAGGACCAACATTCTGTATGATGGACTGTGAAGAAATGTGATGTAGATAATAATAATAGTAATCTGAAAATGTCTATTTTCTTATGTGCATACATATTTTTCTCCTTACTCATTATATAAGTATACAGGTTTGCTCTGTTTCTATATTTTCTCAAGATGGCGGGTACCCCCTACATCCCACACATCAGAAGAATGCGGAACTGAAGATAAAACCAAAGAGAGCCAAACCTCGTTATGAAAATTCTCCATCTTCTTTACTATCTTAACCAATGAGATGTACCTATTAGACTAACATAGCAATGACGTATTTGTGTGTATAAAACATTAACACCGCCTTGAATAAATTAGAAGTGTAACAGTAACGATACTGAGCGTGTCTCAGAGTGTTTACTTTTATATGCATGCATATCAACACTTTCAAAATTAGAGACAGCAGCAGATAACCTTGGGCTCGATTGGAGCTCTTAATCATTTCCATAACAGATGGTGCCGAAACCCGGGACCTCAGGCTACAGTCGAAGTTATACCGCGACAAGCATTCGGGCGTTAACTGATTGATGAGACAGGGGGTTTGCGCAGCCCTAACAGTACCGGTGAGTTTAATTTATATTCTTACCACTGTACGACTCTCTTATCTTTCGGTTGACGGCTGGATTCTGTCGGTATGCTGAGACTGTCTTAGAGGCAGGTAATTCCTCGCCTGAGGTTGTTTTAACGAACCTGCCAATGGGTTTCTGCTGACTGTATTTTTTGTTCACTGTCTGCCATTCTTTGGGCTGCGAAACTCAGCAGTCTAAGGGTGCTACATGCGTGAATGTGTGGTCTCATCTCCAGATGAGCTGTCGGCCTCTGGAATGAGATTGTTTCCCTTGTGGCAAACGTTTATAGACGGGTTACTCTGGGTTCGATGAACCTTTGAGGGTTATCTCAGCTGCTGGCTTTGCAGTCTGAAAGTGTTACAGAAGTCTCACCCCAAGACGAGTTGTCGGCCTCTTGGTGTAGAGCGGGGAAAAAAAAAACGTCTATAAACGGGTTTATTTTTGCAGGGTGGTCTGCCCTTGTGGTTATCATAGCCTGCTGAAATTTTGCAGTTCGAAGAGTGGCAGGTGTAATGTCCTGTCGTGAGTGTATTTGTGGTTTACTGTTTGCTATATACACGAGAGGGGGTGGGGACTGGTTAAGGTCGGAGGGGGGGCTGCCCGGGGGATCTGTTGGGTCGCCGGCCGTTGCTCCTCACTACCCCTGATGTGTTTGTTCTTGTTCTGAGATTAACCGTACATTAGTCTTATGAGCCCCCACCGAAGGAATTTGCTGATAAGAACGCTGAGAAAAATATTAACCCCTTAGTTGTACGAGAGAAAAGAAAGAGATATTGTAAAGAAAGTGATATTGCAAAGAAGATGTTGAAATAGTTAACAAAGTTGAAAGAAGTGGCGAAAGTTATGTTGCTGAAGAAAACAGGGAGAAAAATCCTGTGTGATAAAGAAAATTGGATAAAGGAAGTTAAGAAAGATGGCGATTGTATTATGTATGTGTATCACAGAGCTGATGATATGTTGGAACTTGAAACAAAGGAGGGGAGGGACGGCACTGCCCTCCGTCTAACAACCACTCCTTTCTCACCACCCAAGCACAACCCACTGTGACAACTCAGCCCGGCGGCCATCTTAGTGCACCCATGCCTTCACTTTCTACCCAGTCCAGTGCACTTCCTGCCGGCGGCCATCTTGGTACACCCAGCAAGCTTAAACAGCCTGTACCCAGCCCTCCCTGTTTTAAACCAAGATGGTTCATACCACACACCTGTCTTCCCCAATATGGGAGCATCACATTCCCAGGCCGGATATGTTAATGATGAAGAAGCATCTGAGTGGGAAGCCCGACAGCAGGCAGCAAGGCCACCCACTGATTTAACCCCCAATCCGGCTCCAGACTCAGTTCCGAGAGGATCTCAAACACATGCTGGCAACCGTAAGGAACAGTGCCCCTTGCCAGCCCCTGCCCCAACAACAGTCTCGGTTACCAGAAGGTGCACCAGTGATGTATGTCGCTTTTACTCTATCACAAGCAGCGGCCTTAGTGACAAGTCTGCCTAACCCAGAGAAGCAGCCAATTCCCTTCTACCACAGGATAGTGCAGATACAAGAAACTTACTCTGCTGCCTGGAGAGACTTGATCAGCCTATGCCAAATCAAAGCAGGATATGTCTTTTGACCAGTCATGCAGATGGCCTTCAATGATGCCTGCCTGACAAGTGCCACTTCCTACACCTCAGGCGTGGAGTTCTGTGCACAACTCCACGACTGGGCAAAGGAGAAGTTGACGGATCAGAAGACCACAATCCAAGATATTACCCAAGATAAAGGGGAGTCTGTGAAGAAGTATCATGCTAGACTCATAAAGGCACACACACACATGTTATCAACTGCTTTTGTTTCAGGGCTCAGGGAGGATATCAGAAAAGGCCTGATGGTGGCCCGCCCTGAATACCGTTCAATGAAAATGTCTGATTTATTGTTGGTGGCCAGAGGTATAGAAAATCAAAAAGGTAAAAAACCAACGCCCCTCATGGTAACCCATGACGAAGATCCCACCTACACTCGTCCACCACCACTGCCCAATACCAGGATAAGGATCACCTGTTACAACTGTGGGAAACGGGGTCACATAAGGAAAGAATGCAGAGCCCCAAAATATCCCAAACGAGACAGGGAACCCTATGCAGGGCAATGGGGACATGAACCACCACCACCACGCCCCAACTCTCACTAGGAAATGGGCAAACCCGTGTCACCCCTTATGGCAGTGTCCTCAAGTGGAACTGGGGGACCCTTAGCAAAAGTCACGTTACTCATACAAGGAAAACCTACCACCTTTCTCATTGACAGGGGTGCAGCCAAAAGTGTGTTGAGGGCGGTGAACCTGCCTGATAATTCTTTCCTTTCCACTATTGATGTTTCCTGCGTAGGAATGGATGGGGTGCCCCGCTCCAGTCCACTTCCTGATTTGCTTGCCAGATTTGTGGTGTCCTCTACATGTCCCTTGAATCTACTAGGAGCTGATGTGTTGTGCAGACTACAGGCCTCAATCAGGACACGCCTGAAGTTACATACTCCCCTATCTTTAGAAGACTCATCTGCTTTGTGTTCTCAGCCTCTCCTGATGACACTTACTGAAGCAAAAACTTCAAGTTCAATACTGCAGGAAGTACTTGACAGAATCCCTGCGTGCCTATGGTCCACAGGACCGGAAGACAACGGTAACTTAAAGGTGCCACCAGTTTCAGTCAAGCTAAAAGAGGGCGCTTCATTGCCCCGGAAACCACAATAACCCCAAGAAGAGAATCCTAAAAAGAGAACCAGGTACCTACTGTGGATGCCTTTGACTGCAAAGTACCTCACAGAGGTGGACCTTACAAACGTTTTCTTCAGTGTCCACCCTCACCCCTCCTGCTGGTACCTTTTTGCATTCATCCACGGAAAGAAACGGCAACATACCTAAACAGTTGTGCCACAAGGGGCACAGAACTTTCCAAGCCAGTCTGCAAAAGCTATGGCTATCATCCTTGACACATGACAAGAGGAACACCCAGAAGTGATTCTCTTCCAACATGTTGACGACCTTCTCCTTTGTGCAGCTGACTTACCCCCTGTTGAACTCACCTCAGAAAGCCTGTTGTGCTATCTTGTCAACCAGGGCTGCAGAGCCTCAAAGCCCAAATTGCAGTGGTGCTCAACACCTGTCATTTTCCTTGGACTAATTTCCTAGTGCAGAGCATGGATTCTAGAAGCCTTCCTACTGATGCTCTGCAATCAGACCCCTTCCAGATGTCTCCTGAAGAAATATCTAAAGTTTGAAGCCTTTAAGTGCGCCACCCCCGGCGCTAGGGCTCCCAGCCTACGGCAAAACGCTCAAGTTCTTTGTATCCGAACGTCTGGGACATGCTGCAGGTGTACTCACCCAATCACACGGCATCAGCCTACGCCCCGTAGGATATTATTCCTGTCGGCTGGATGCGGTAGCAAGAGGAGGCCTATTGTGTCTGCGAGCTGGATTTGCTACACAAGCCTTGCTTGACAAAACTTTGAACTTGGTCCTCGGACACTGCCTCGTTCTGCTTGCTCCCCATGACGTTGTTGCCATATTCAACCAAGGTCCAGCCGAAACACTTGTCTACTACCAGACACTTGAGACTCCTGTGTTCCCTCCTACTGGACAGCATTACTCTATTAAGTTGTCAAACATTGAACCCTACCACCCTTCTTCCACTTCCCGAGGGGGGAAAGGAGGAGGAGGAGTAGAGTCTTGACTTGTCACCCCATGACCACACAGGACACGCGGTCACCACTGAAAACACTGTTCTACAAGCTGAAGCCTTACCACCAGTGATGTCTGCACAGGAGGCAGAGCTGTAAGCACTTAATACAGCATGTAAATGGGCAGAGGGAAAAAGAGCCAACATTCATATGGACTCAAGATATGCTTTCAGCATTGCCCATGATTATGGTGTTATCTAGGACAGAGGATTCCTGATGGCTGCAGGAACACCTGTGAAAACTTGATTGATGCCTTGCTTCTCCCAACCCAAGTGACTATTATGAGTAAAAGCACACGACAAACTGAACTCAAAGGAAGCTTAAGGCAATCATCTAGCCAATTCAGCTGCCAAACAGACAGCTGGTGGTCCACGGGAAGTGGACAGCAGGGTGGTAGAAGACCACCCCGTGCTTACCTTACAGACTTTCCCAGTGGACAGAGTTTATCTAAAAGAACTACAGGAAACAACAAGTCCGGATAAGAAGGAAAGCTGGAAACGGAGAGGAGCAACTCTCAGAAATGGACTATTCGAGTGCAACAAGAAGCCTTGTCTACCCAGGAGTATGTACCCAGCTGTGGTGCAATGGGCACATGGAGCTGCCCACTTGACAAAGACTTTTATGAACTCTCTTATCAACAAGTGTTGCACCAAGAGTTACTCCACTGACCGACAACTTCTGCAGATCATGCATTATCTGCACCAAATGTAACCCAGGATGCACAGAAGAAGCACAGAAGAAGCACCTGGCAAAAGCCCTATACCCCATTCCAGAGGATGCAAATTGATCATTCTCAAGTGCCAAGAAGTGGCAGATTCGAATACGCCCTAGTGGAAGTGGTCATGACTGCCAGGACCACAGCTAAGAAACTACTGAGTGAGATAGTATGTAGATTTGGGGTCCCAGAGGTGATATTGAGAGATCAGGGACCAGCCCTAACAACAACCCTTACTAAAGAGATTTGGGCAGCACTGGGGGTTCAGTTGGCACTACACATCCCATACCACCCTCAAAGTAGCGGGAAGGTAGAAAGGATGAATGGGACACTAAAAACAGGATGTTAAAGATGGCCCAAGAGACTAACATGAGTTGGCCAGACAGTTAGCCCATTGCCCTGTTCAGTGTCAGACACAACCCCAGGGGAAACATGCCCTATCCCCTTATGAAATTTTGTTTGGTTCAGCTCCCAGACTTGGTTGTTACTTTCCACAACAGTTACAGTTACAGTCTGATGTGTTGACTAATTATGTAACCACATTATCACGAGAATTAACCTGAATGCATGTCCAGGTGTTTTCTTCCATTCCAGATCCTGAATTAGATACAGGAACACACCAACTACTGTCTGGAGATCCTTGAACCAAGTTATGATGGTCCATTCCAAGTTTTGGTGACCACAGCCACCTCAGTCAAGTTGGCCAGGAAGAACACCTGAATGCACGCTTATCACTGCAGGAGAGAGTGTTTTCGGGTGCTGCATATCCTTTTTCTGTTTGATCTAGGGGGGAGGGGCCCAGGAGGTGGCCATCACAAAAATGATAACATAATTACGTTTTGGTGTAACTCTTCAGGTGCACATGTGACCACCTTTACCTTAGATTACTGTGACATAGTACCTTGTCCGTTTGATCCTTCATGGTGATGCCATTGGTACAGTGATATCCCTGATGGTAAGGACATATATGTATGCCACACAGACAGTTACTGGGGACAGAGTTGTGGTTTCGGTGGGGGCCAGTGGGTTGGAACACAGGGCCAGACTGGGCGACCACAGAGTGCATTAGACAAAAAAAAAGATGAAAATAGAAAGCCCCATATCCTAACCAAAGATACCCCTGATACATACACTGACCCAGCACATAGTCAGAGGAGGAAGCGAGCAGCTCTCTCCGGAGTCTTTGATCCCCATAACAACTGTCAGCAAGAATGTAGATTGGATTAACTACATGTCATGGTTATGCAATAGAGTTTGTCGATCAGCATACCTGTCTCCATGTGTTCATCTCTAGAGACCAGCTGACCCTCACCTGACAGCTTTTGTAACCTCCCCTCTAAGCATGGCCCCACCCCAGGCCCTATCAGGGAACCCTATATTAACCTGTGCACTGCAAGCCAGCAGTGCTGATCAACCATTGTGTGTTAGCCTCTGTGTGTACTTGCTGTGTTTCCTACATCTGATTCCTGTTACCGACTTTGGCCTGTTCCCGACCATCCCTGTTTGCCTGTGACCCTGATGTTCCAGCCAGCTCCCTCCTTCCTCTTCTCCTGTAGTCTACCGTGAGCGTGAGCTGTGAGACCCTGTGGGCCGCGACCTGGAGCCAGACTGCAGCGCAGTCCATCCTCACCACTAGAGGCTCTGGTGAACACCTGCTGGCTCTTAGACTCCGCGCCCTGGGGAATCTATGCTCTAGCTCCCAGTGGGATCTGTGTCAGTGATCCAGTAGACCTGATTCCTGAACCTCCCAGGGTACAATCCGCAGCAGTCAGCTGTAGGGTCCACTATCTTGCGGTGCACTCCTGATCCCAACGGTGTACATCTGTCACCCAGCCTCTAGGTGACCTGACACTACACATATAACCAACAGAGATTTGTAAATTACTCTAAAGATGCCCTCCAGGGAATTGCTGACCAGTTATCCCCCACTTCCTACATGACATTCCAGGACCTGATGGCCTTAGACATGGTGCTAGTTGGGAAAGGAGGTGTTTTGTAAATTCATAGGAAAAAACGAGAACCTGTTGTACATACATTCCTGATAATATTGGCCCAAATGGTAAGGTTACTCTAGCTATAAAGAAATTAGAAGATCTGTCACTGGAGTTGAAGAAGAACTCAGGTATGACAGACCCATGGGATCAATACTTTAGCTGGATGAGTGGGTGGCAGAAGGTGCTCGCCCAGATACGGGTAACGGTATTAATAACCCTGGTTCTTTTAGCCCTGATTGTATGCTGTATTCTACCTTTTGTAAAAAAGTTAATGAGCAAGGCTGTAGACAATAGCACACCTACATTTCTCCACCAAGAAGAAGAGGACCTCCTTATGATGGAAGATGACAAACCCTTCACTCCTCTACAGTCACTCCCTGTCCATAATCTCACAGTCCTATAGGGTTTTAGGGATAGATAGCGCCTGACTGCACCTCTCCAGCTGTATCGAGGAGGGAAGTGAACAGTTACTGCCCAATTCTATATACAGCCAAAAAGAGTTGCTGAGGAGAAGGGCCAGGCCAAAATGGGACCTTTAGTATTAGGGACAGAAAAGAGAAAATAGTCATTTTAGGGGGGGTTGTGAAGAAATGTGATGTAGATAATAATAATAGTAATCTGAAAATGTCTATTTTCTTATGTGCATACATATTTTTCTCCTTACTCATTATATAAGTATACAGGTTTGCTCTGTTTCTATATTTTCTCAAGATGGCGGGTACCCCCTACATCCCACACATCAGAAGAATGCGGAACTGAAGATAAAACCAAAGAGAGCCAAACCTCGTTATGAAAATTCTCCATCTTCTTTACTATCTTAACCAATGAGATGTACCTATTAGACTAACATAGCAATGACGTATTTGTGTGTATAAAACATTAACACCGCCTTGAATAAATTAGAAGTGTAACAGTAACAATACTGAGCGTGTCTCAGAGTGTTTACTTTTATATGCATGCATATCAACACTTTCAAAATTAGAGACAGCAGCAGATAACCTTGATCAAACCACAAAAACTATGCGCTTAGGACATAAGCAGGGGGGGGGGAGGGGGGGGGAGGAGAGAAGAGAAGGATGGTAAGGTGGAGGGAGGGGGGGGGGGAGTGGGAAGGGGAGAGGAGATGGGAGAAAAGAAGAAGAATATAAGGTATGCTGCCTCCCCAGGTTAAGCCCTCAACGAGAACTAACGTGTAATAGATAGTTATTGGGGGTATGGCGCTCCCTTGTGGGCTGTGCAAATTGCGATGACATAAACAGTGACTATAACAAATAAGTAAATAAATTGTGAATCAACCACAAACGGTGAGAGCTGTGAACTGCTTAATGGGTGAGACTCATAATAGATCACAGAAACTAGGTTGAAATAAAAGTAAAAGGTAAACGTATGGCAAACCTAAGCATATTGCACATACCTCTATACTAAAATAATGGAAAAAATAGGAATAAAAACTAAAGTGCTGCTGCTAGGCAGCTAATAAGGATCCCAATTACTAAGTGTCCAAAGATCATGACATGTGTATGTGTGCCAGTGCAAGAACGAGCATAAGCCTGTACAAGGTATATAATATGACAGCGCAAAACTGCACTTACATATATATTTGACCGTGCTCTCCAACTTAATATCTGCGATACAGTGCAGTATAGTGCAATCGAGTCCAACAGGACTCTAAATGGCCCGTGCAATGGCAAGTGTAAAACAAACCAGTATATGTATGTAATATGACAAAGCAATCCCACACATGCGTGTATAAATAACCAACAGTCCAACTAATAAGTGTTCAATAAAGTGCAATATAGTGCAATCAAGTCCGACAAGACTCTAGATCATATCAAAATTGAAAAAAGTCTGTTCTCAAATAATGCATCCCAATGTTGAGTAGCAGCAAAAAAAGTTCCAACAGCTTAGTGACTTTTGGTGCCCACAGAGGTAAATCCGTGACTTCTGTGCTCCCCTTTGGCTCCCCACTCACCAGCTTCCACTACCCCTGCAGGGGTGATAGGCAATCTAGGATCCCAGAACCGTCCTCTTGTTCGGTGTCCCGTGGTTGCTGCGGTGGAATAGCCTCTCTCCCAGGAATTTCGAATTACCACTTCATGCGATATCCAGGATGGGGGTCAGCAGCTAAGCCCTCAAGGAAAAAGATGCCACCTCATAGTGTAGTATGATAAAAAACTTTAATGGCTTAAAAACTCCCTTCTAGGGAAAAAACACACAGCGTACTACACTATGGGTGAAGCCGAGAGCCAGGAAGTGTATCCCGCAGCGTGCGGCGTGCGGTCCAGCTGCGTTCCAGGCTCTCTCGCTCCGTACCCGAAAATGACGTAAGTGCGTAGCCCCGCCTTAAGCGTTTCGTCGTCGATGACGAAACGCTTAAGGCGGGGCTACGCACTTACGTCATTTCCGGGTACGGAGCGAGAGAGCCTGGAACGCAGCTGGACCGCACGCCGCACGCTGCGGGATACACTTCCTGGCTCTCGGCTTCACCCATAGTGTAGTACGCTGTGTGTTTTTTCCCTAGAAGGGAGTTTTTAAGCCATTAAAGTTTTTTATCATACTACACTATGAGGTGGCATCTTTTTCCTTGAGGGCTTAGCTGCTGACCCCCATCCTGGATATCGCATGAAGTGGTAATTCGAAATTCCTGGGAGAGAGGCTATTCCACCGCAGCAACCACGGGACACCGAACAAGAGGACGGTTCTGGGATCCTAGATTGCCTATCACCCCTGCAGGGGTAGTGGAAGCTGGTGAGTGGGGAGCCAAAGGGGAGCACAGAAGTCACGGATTTACCTCTGTGGGCACCAAAAGTCACTAAGCTGTTGGAACTTTTTTTGCTGCTACTCAAAATTGGGATGCATTATTTGAGAACAGACTTTTTTCAATTTTGATATGATCTAGAGTCTTGTCGGACTTGATTGCACTATATTGCACTTTATTGAACACTTATTAGTTGGACTGTTGGTTATTTATACACGCATGTGTGGGATTGCTTTGTCATATTACATACATATACTGGTTTGTTTTACACTTGCCATTGCACGGGCCATTTAGAGTCCTGTTGGACTCGATTGCACTATACTGCACTGTATCGCAGATATTAAGTTGGAGAGCACGGTCAAATATATATGTAAGTGCAGTTTTGCGCTGTCATATTATATACCTTGTACAGGCTTATGCTCGTTCTTGCACTGGCACACATACACATGTCATGATCTTTGGACACTTAGTAATTGGGATCCTTATTAGCTGCCTAGCAGCAGCACTTTAGTTTTTATTCCTATTTTTTCCATTATTTTAGTATAGAGGTATGTGCAATATGCTTAGGTTTGCCATACGTTTACCTTTTACTTTTATTTCAACCTAGTTTCTGTGATCTATTATGAGTCTCACCCATTAAGCAGTTCACAGCTCTCACCGTTTGTGGTTGGTTCACAATTTATTTACTTATTTGTTATAGTCACTGTTTATGTCATCGCAATTTGCACAGCCCACAAGGGAGCGCCATACCCCCAATAACTATCTATAGCAGATAACCTTGGGCTCGATTGGAGCTCTTAATCATTTCCATAACAGGACCAGAAAGCATCAACAACTAAAAAACAACTGGCTGCAGGTGGCATGTATCCTAACAGGGTGTGTGGACTTGATGTGTTGGGTCTGTTATATTTAAACTTTATTTATTATAACTCTCACATCATGGACCGCACATCAAGTTATTATCTAAAACCTTAACATTTCATTTTTGTAGAAAAACTTCTTATGTATTCCATCTATCTTGGCTTTATTAAATATTACGGCAGCTGTATTCCTAATAACAACCTCATCTTAATCTAAACTGATCCCATTCATTACAAATTTCCCCATTAACCTGGATTTCATTTCCAACCAAAGGTTGTCTAAACCAGTTTCAATATATCTATATTATTAATAAAATTGTTAAACTCATATTAGAAATGAATACTCATTATTACTTAATTTTACTTAATTTCCCTTTTTTAAATGCACTGTTTCCACTATCAAAAGATATTAAATTTGTGTAATACACGGTTAAATGTAACCTTCATTATACCATGTCTGGAAAACAGATTAAAAAAATAATTGTGATCACATTGTTTACCATTAGATTCATTAACCCGGCACATTTTGTTATAAATGTTTTGTCTAAAAAACTGGAATTGGCATGGTGTTCTTCCAGCTTACCACTGACCTCTCATCCCAGCCACATTCTTTCATGAAAAGGAGGGGGTCACATCTGCGTACATGACACACACAAGCAATAGAACTAAAAGTTCCAGCATTCACACACATACACGAATATCTCTCTTAAATCACTTACATTTTCCCATTTGTACAAAACACATGCATATCCTTCTCTCACTTTCTTTTATTTTGTTCAGATATCCTTTATATCTAGCTTCTATGATCAGACGGGCAGCCAGAGTGCTCATCCCATCTTCCCTCTCTGACAACATATAACATATTCTGTTTTAAATCTTATTACTCTGCTTCTTGACTTTACTAGTTGTAGTGCCTGACCCCAAATTCATCCCATAACTTAACATGAAAATGTCCCTTTCTGTCTAGTGTTAATGTCACCCTTGATCCATCCTGCTCACATAGATAGCTGCTTCTCTAGCTGTTTACTCTGCATGATTCTTAGTCCCTGTGGACTTTGGTAACCCAGTTACCCAATGTGGATCACTGTCCACTTTAAGCAATTATCTAGGGGCTCAGTATAGGCGGAACCGCACCTCTGGTTCATATATAGCGCTCCTCTTGCGCTGGGCATTTTTGAGGGTCTCTTACCCTTCATTCCCTTACTTAATTTAATGCCCATAATGACTGGCCAGTCTTCTCTATGTGTGCCTATACCCTCTAAACTACTTTATCTAGAAGATGTACTATATATACCTGTGAACAGCACTATTCTTCCCTTTCTTATCTATAACACTCCGATGCACAGTAGACAGTGACAACATAACATATAACCACCAATCAATACAGTTCAATTAAGGGGAGTAAAATAGGTACCCTTTGTCCCGAAAATGACTTACCAATCAAGGAAGTCTGATAACTCAAATGTAAGCAAAAGGCTTACCTTAGCCGGCTGATTATCAGAAATTCCTGGATTGTCTCAAGGCAAAGCTTGCCATGCTGACTTGGTTAAATTGATGCTAGGCAACTCCTATCCTCATATTGATTAGTGGTTCCAAATTAATAATAACTACTGCAGTAGGGAACAGACACAAAAGATACGCTCAGCATCTTTAAAAAATAACTGTTCTGCTTTATTATGACGCAATTGAAGGTTTTTATACACATGATTACATAGGTATCACATTAATATTACAATTGTACGTTTATGGTAACAAGGGGCGTTACATAGGCAGGCTAATTCTAATCAGGACTCGAAAGGATGTAAACATGTACTGAAAACATTATTAGTGCTGTGTGCACAGTGAGGACAGTGTGCAATACATATAAAATAGAATACAATTATATACATAACTTACAAATATCCATTACACTACTCCTAAGTCTGATTCATTTAATTGGGCCTTCATTAGGTTTTTTTCTAGTCTGCATTGGGCCATAAAACATATTATCAAAAGACATTGGCTGGTGATGAAAAATTATTCCATTTTGGGCCCTCTTCATTCTGAATAAACCTGATGTTGTGTATAGGGAAGCCCCCTCTTTGAGCAATATGGTGGTTCCCAACATATAGATCTCCCTAAGAGAATACAATTTTCCCAGGAATTAAAAGGATACGGCCATACCATAAATGTGAGGTATGTAGAGTGAATCAACTTAAACCTAGAAGATTAACCACCTTTAGTTCCAACCAGACAGCCAGGACATATGAGAGCAAATCTTTTATAACCTGTAACACTAAAAAACGTGGTATACATGCTTATATGGCCATGTGATCAACAGTATGTGGGAAGGAATAATTAGAAAGCTACAGACCAGAGTAAAAGAACATATAGCTAATATTAGATCAGGTTTCCGAAGACATAGTGTATCACAGCACTATGCAAAACACCATGGAAATAATCCAGATGGTACTGCTGCTGTAGAGATTGATAGTGTTCTCCCACATTAGAGAGGTAGTTATGTATTTATAATTTAAAAAGGTATGTCCTATTTGGGTTAAATGTCGAATAGGACATTAATATGTTTATTAACAGTAGCTAGTTTTGTATTCTAGGAAGTATTAAGGAATATGAAATTGGTTTTATTCTTTTTTTTTTTATCAGATCTTCCCTAAATATATGTATTTAGTGTAATATAATTGTGGTTATTAATGTTTTTATTTATGATAAAATATTTAATGTGCCATTACCTTGATTTGCATCTAATATTAAAAGGGTTTTTATTGTATTTTCTGATAAGATTTCTGATAAGTTTTTTTTTATCATTTTTATTTACTGATAGGATGAAATACTGTATACAGAATTAATTATTTTTATTTGTAATTGGCAGGCTGTTAGCTCTCTTTTTTCTTTTTTTTTCTAATACTTTTTGATGTAATATTTTTTTAATAATCATTCTGATTTGTTACCACAAGATAGAGCTCTTATATAGCATCCTAATTAGGAGGCTCTGGGCTTTTCTGATAGCAGGCAATCAGTATATATTAAGAGTATATGTGATAGATGTCATTCAACTTGTCCCCCAAAGACGTATTTCTGATGAAACATGTCAGGCTTGGTCTGTCTGTGACATCATCACGTGTTGGCGTGAGTCCATGCTGTTTGCCAGTCCCATTCAGCGTCTCTCTGAGCTTTTTGAGCTACCCGAGCTATCAGCCTGCTATATAAGTTTTTTTATATATGGAATTAATGGTCCCCGATTTTATTGTCATTTGAATTTGTGGACTGAATACAGGTGCCAAAGTTTTTATATACGTCACTATGGGAGTTTGTATATTTTTTATCTAATAGTGACCTTGAGCTGCCTGAGCTGTTTGTACAGCATGGTGGAGTCGCTTCTAACCCTAACATTTCAAGAGCTTTATGACCATTTTTAACTTAATGGCTCAGATCTGGTGCCTTTAGTTTTATCTCATGGTGGTGGATATACTGCCCTCCCAGGCAATACTGGCTATGTCTGCTATCATGAGGCCTGGATTCTGAGACCCTGGAGCTAGAGAAAGTT
This sequence comes from Lithobates septentrionalis, assembly GCA_037952835.1. Lineage (NCBI taxonomy): Eukaryota > Metazoa > Chordata > Amphibia > Anura > Ranidae > Lithobates > Lithobates septentrionalis. The sequence goes on along the minus strand of JBBDGP010001208.1, from coordinate 2,262,774 downwards.
GACTGAGGGGGCTGTCTGCTGAAGAGCTGGTCTGGTATCACCGGAGTAAAGTATAAGTTGGAAGTTGGAAGGAGGCAACCAACTGTACTTGGGCTTTGAGTGAGTACAAATGCTTCTGAATGATCTTGGGGACCTTTGTGCTTTTGCTACCCCTCTGGTTCTAGAGAAAGTCATCTGTGGGTCTAGTTAAAGGGGGCACCGGCTGGTGTGCTGAAGAGCTTTGTCCAGTTAATCTTCTACTAAAAGGGACTTTGCTCTTGTAGCTCTAAGAAAGGAGTTTACATTTAACTACTACTACTACTACTGCTAATACTATTACTGCCTTAAAGCTGAAGTCTACTGTTTGCTACAAGCATGGACTTTAATATAGCTTGTCCTGAAAAGAAAACATAAGTCCTCAAGTTGTACGTAGTTCTTGTTTTTTGAGTATCTCACCTAATTCCCTCAACCCTATCCAAGTTCTCCAAGATAAATACAACAAGAGCAACACCCCGAGACTGATCATTGAAAAATCATGTGAATGAGCCTGTGTGCCTGGCTGTAGGGAGAAGCTTGTGGGGAAGACCTGGACAGTATTTCTGCGGCTCCTACAGGAGTAGTGCTAAATACACTGCTCAAAAAAATGAAAGGAACACTTTTTTTTAATCAGAGCATGGATATTGATATGGTCAGTTACCACTTGCCGACTGCCGCACACCGATTTACGTCAGTAGAATGGCACGGGCAGGCAAAAGGGTGTACCTGTATGTCCCTTTGAATTTGTCGGTTAGCAGCCATGCGCCTCTGGTCCCACGAACCCGACGTTTGCCTGTGGCCCGTGATTGCGGCGAGGAGAGGCAGAATGGGGAAATGCCTATGTAAACAAGGCATTTCCCTGTTCTGCCTAGCAACATGACAGGGATCTACTGCTCCCTGTCATCAAGAGCACGGATCTCTATCAAGTTGGGGATCTACTGCTTCCTGTCATCAAGAGCACGTATCTCTGTCATGTTGTAGTGAGCCCATCCCCCTACAGTTAGAACACATCCAGGGAGAACACTTAACCCCTTGATCGCCCCCTAGTGTTTAACCCCTTCCATGCCAGTGTAAATTATGCAGTAATCAGTGGCTATTTGTAGCTCTTATCGCTGTATAAATGTCAATGGTCCCAAAATAGTGTCAAGAGTGTCTGATCTGTCCGCCATAATGTCGCAGTCCCGATAAAAATCGCAGATCACCGCCATTACTATCAATATACACTTATTGAGAATTTTTTACCATAAATATGTAGAAGAATACATATCAGCCTAAACTGTGGAAGAAATTAGTTTTTTTTATATATTTTTGGGGATATTTATTATAGCAAAAAGTCAAAAATATTGCTTTTTTTTCAAAATTGTTGCTCTTTTTTTGTTTATAGCGCAAAAAATAAAAACCGCAGAGGTGATCAAATACCACCAATAGAAAGCTCTATATGTGGGAAAAAAATGACTTCAATTTTGTTTGGGTACAACGTTGCACAACCGTGCAATTGTCAGCTAAAACGACGAAGTGCCGAATCGCAAAAAATGCTCTGGTCAGGAAGGGGGTAAATCCTTCCGGGGCTGATGTGGTTAAGTAGCAGAGGGGTTGTTAATCAGTTTCAGCTGCTTTGGTGTTAGTGAAATTAACAACAGGTGCACTAGATGGGCAACAATGAGATGACCTCCAAAGCAGGAATGGTTTTACAGGTGGATGCCACTGACATTTTTTTCCCCTATTCATCTTTTCTGACTGTTTTACACTAGTTTTGCATTTGGCTAGGGTCAGTTTAACTAATGGTAGCATGAGGCAATAACTGGAACCTATAGAGGTTGCACAGGCAATCCAACTCCTCCAGGGTGGCACATTAATACATCTCAAGAGCATGGAGGAGATTCCAGGAGACAGGCAATTACTCTAGGAGAGCCGGACAGGGCTGTAGAAGGTCCTTAACCCATCAGCAGGACGGTTATTTGCTCCTTTTTGCAAGGAGGAACAGGATGAGCACTGCCAGAGCCCTACAAAATGACCTCGAGCAGGCCACTGGTGTGAATGTCTCTGACAAAATAATCAGAAACAGACTTCATGAGGGTGACCTGAGAGCCCCAAGTCCTCTATTGGGCCCTGTGCTCACTGCCCGACACTGTGGAGCTTGATTGCCATTGGCAGGTCCGTCACTAAACAACAGAATTGGCAGGTCCGTCACTGGCACCCTTTGTTTTTCAAAGATGAGAGCAGGTTCACCATGAGCACATGTGACAGAGGTGAAAGGGTCTGGAGAAGTGTGGAGAATGTTATGCTGCCTGTAACATAGTTCAGCGTGACCGTTTGGTGGTGGATTAGTGATGGTCTGGGGAGACATATCCATGGAGGGACGTGCAGACCTCTACAGGTTAGACAATAGCACCCTGACTGCCATTAGGTATCAAGATGAAATCTGTGGACCCATTGTCAGACCCTGTGCTGGTGCAGTGGGTCCTGGGTTCCTCCTGGTGCACGACAATGACTGGCCTAATGTGGTGAGATTATGCAGCCAGTTCCTGGAGGATGAATTGATACCATTGAATGGCCTCCATGCTCGCCTGACCTAAATCCAATTGAACACCTCTGGGACAATATGTTTTGGTCTATCTGACACCACCAGGTTGCACCTCAGTCTGTTCAGGAGCTCAGAGATGCCCTGGTCCAGATCTGGGAGGAAATACCCCAGGACACCATCCGTCGTCTCATTAGGACCATGACTCCGACTTTGTCAGGCATGCATACAAGCACGTGGGGGCCATACAAACTACTGGGTACCATTTTGAGTTGCTGCAATGAAAGTTCAGCAAAATAGACTAGCCTGCTGCATAATTTTTTCACTTTTTTTTTCAGGGTGCCTTTGAATTCAGCCCTCTGTAGGTTGTTAGTTTTCATCTCCATCAAATGATGTGGCATCCTTTCGTTCCTAACACATTACCCAGTCCATATCAGTATAGATATCCAGCGTGATATTTTTCCCCATTTAAATCTGATATTTTTTCAAAGTGTTCCTTTAATTTTTTGGAGCAGCGTACATTTAATTATTTGGCTAGAAAAAGAGCTAATGTGGGCTTCAAACATCAATGTGTTTTCCACATTTTATACTGTGCTACAGCTTTTTAATGAGAAAATAAAAAAAATATTTTTATACAAAGCACTTTTGAAGTGCTTGGTATGGGACACCTTTTTCTGCAAAAATTTCTGGTTATCCCTATGGATGCTGGTGGGTTGGTGATTACCAAAATGTGAAGAAGGCTTTGATTATTATGCAATACTGGTTGGTGATATTTCCATGAAGCTTAAATATATCAACAGTATTCTTAACATGTCATCCTATTACATTTAGCAAGAGCATAACAAGTATAAAATCTTTCAAAACAAGAACATTCTCTGACCTAAAAATAAAAGCACAACTATAAGGCCGTGATCAGAATACTGACAACAGAGCCTCGGGAGTTTTTGGTGAAAGAATCAGCTTGAGGCAACTGGTTTACAGGCTTTCAATTACTGCACTGGAAAGCTGCTTAAACATGATCAGAGAGAAATGTCTGCTGTAAACTTTTTACCGTTCTAACAAGTCATGTTCATTTCTTAACATTCAGTATTCATACCAAGTAACGAAAACATGCCAATCACATTCAACTCCACTTAATTATGAAGATAGAAACGTGAGAAACAAATCCCATCTCATCCCCTTTCTGGTCAATAACAATGACACGTTTTTTAATTGTCTATATTTTCCTAAAAGTATGCTCCTACACAAGGATTCAAAAACTGGCTATGAATAGGGATAAGCCGAACACCCCCCGGTTTGGTTCGCATCCAGAAAATGCGAACAGGCAAAAAAATTTGTTCGAACATGTGAACACCGTTAAAGTCTATGGGACACGAACATGAATAATCAACTATGAACAGTTTTCTAGAGCTGGTGTTTCAGAACAAGGCAATATCACATGCTGCTTCTGGCTACTGAGCTTACCGAACTTCGTTAACAATATGTTCTGTTTTGAAGTGTCTTACAACAAATAACTTGGTCTGTTAGGGCTCATTTACATGGTAGCACAGGGGATGGTAAAAGTATGTGAGTGAGCTTCAGTTATTACTGACCACCCAAACTGCCTACCTAAAGAAGTAAGTGAAAATGTCAAAATTTGGCACAATTAGCCATTTTCCCTCCCCGGTGTCATGTGACCCATTAGTGTTACAATGTCTCAAGTGTGAATGGGGAGCAGGTGTGTAAAATTTGGTGTTATCGCTCTTACTCTCTCATACTGGTCACTGGAAGTTTAACATTGCACTGCATGGCAAAGAACTCTCTGAGGGTCTAAAAAAAATAATTTGTTGCTCTACATAGAGATGGCCTAGGCTATAAGAAGATTGCCAAGACCCTAAAACTGAGCTGCAGCACAATGGCCAAGACCATACAGTGGTTTAACAGGACAGGTTCCACTTAGAACAGGCCTCGCCATGGTCGACCAAAAAAGTTGAGTGCACGTGCTCAGCATCATATCCAGAGGTTTTCTTTGGGAAATAGACGTATGCGTGCTGCCAAGGTTGAAGGGGTGGGGGGGTCAGCCTGTCAGTGCTCAGACCATACTCCGTGCACTGCATCAAATTGGTCTGCATGGCTGTCATCCCAGAAGGAAGTGGAGTGGGGATAATTACTGCGCTAAACCCAAAAGTGGTTCGGATGTCAAGCAGCTGCATAAAAATGTGACAAACATATATAATATCGGAAAGGTAAATATTGCAGTGCTAACCAAGCAAATACATAAATGAAAGGGATGGTGGAAATACAACGTATCCAATAAATGTACAAAAACTCAGTGAATGAGTAACCAAACACCAGGGGCCCTGGAAAATGTGAAAAAATATATATACAGGTGTGTGGGTTATAGTCCAATCAAGGCAGATCTTCTAGTGAAGAGTGGTGAAGACCCGAACACTGTTAGATATGGTGGACATCAAAGATATTGCATCATAAATAATAAAGAAATGCGTGTGCCCTTACAGGAACGGGTGGACTCCTATGTCAGCGACATGGGGTCATACAGACATGGTGCCACAAATGGCCAAAGTATGGAGCTCAGCAGGGTCCAGGACTTCCTGGGTGGGATCCAGAAAAGAGACAGAAAACCTCCAAATGGACCTCAAATCCTTGGTGCATCAAACTGGATCTTGATGGTAGGATCAACAGGACTCCGGAGCCACTCTCAGTGAAGCATTATGTGGAAAAAGAAAATGCTTCCACATGGTGTAGATCAAAAAAGATGGTACTGTATTTGTAAAAACCAGCAAACAAGTATAAAAGTGATCACAAAAATAAAAACTGGGCAATGTGGAGAGCGATAAGCCTAAAAAACCCTACGCGTTTCGACCACTAGGTCTTCAACAGGGACATATATCTGCTCCCCCACATTGCTGAAATATTTTTAAACTACACAGGTTTCAAATAATTCAAAGCAACCAATACATGTTCAGATCCAAAGATGACCACTGATTGGGTGTAAGGTGATCAGCTGATCACTGAGTTCCAGACCTCATTCTGGAACCCAATGAAAAAAGAATACTGCTGTTCACTAGGGATGAGCTTCGAGCTCAAGTCAAACTCATGTTCAACTCGAAAATTGGCTATTCGCCAGTTCTCCGAACAGCGAACAATTTGGGGTGTTCGCGGCAAATTCGAATGCCGCGGAACACCCTTTAAAAGTCTATGGGAGAAATCAAAAGTGCTAATTTTAAAGGCTTATATGCATGGCATTGTCAAAAAAGTGTTTGGGGAACCGGGTCCTGCCCCAGGGGACAAGGATCAATGCAAAAAAAAGTTTTAAAAACGGCCGTTTTTTCGGGAGCAGTGATTTTAATAATGCTTAAAGTGAAACAATAAAAGTGTAATATTGCTTTAAATTTCATACCTGGGGGGTGTCTATAGTATGCCTGTAAAGGGGCGCATGTTTCCCGTGTTTAGAACAGTCTGAAAGGAAAATGACATTTCAAAGGAAAAAAAGTCATTTAAAACTACTCGCGGCTATAATGAATTGCCGGTCCGACAATACACATAAAAGTTCATTGATAAAAACGGCATGGGAATTTCCCACAGGGGAACCCTGAACCAAAATTTAAAAAAAAATAATGTGGGGGTCCCCCTAAATTGCATACCAGGCCCTTCAGGTCTGGTATGGATATTAAGGGGAAACCCGGCCAAAATTTTAAAAAAATTGGCGTGGGGTCCCCCTCAAAATCTATACCAGACCCCTCAGGTCTGGTATGGATTTTAAGGGGAACCCGCGTGCAAATTTTTTTTTAAAAATGGCGTGGGGTACCCCCAAAAATCCATACCAGACCCTTATCTGAGCACGCAATCTGGCAGGCCGCAGGAAAAGAGGGGGGGACGAAAGAGTGGCCCCCCTCCTGAACCGTACCAGGCCACATGCCCTCAACATTGGGAGGGTGGTTTGGGGGTAGCCCCCAAAACACCTTGTCCCCATGTTGAGGGGGACAAGGGCCTTATCCCCACAACCCTTGCCCGGTGGTTGTGGGGGTCTGCGGGCAGGGGGCTTATCGGAATCTGGAAGCCCCCTTTAACAAGGGGACCCCCAGATCCCAGCCCTCCCCCTGTGTGAAATGGTAAGGGGGTACAAAAGTACCCCTACCATTTCACAAAAAAAATGTCAAAAATGTTAAAAATGACAAGAGACAGTTTTTTGACAATTCCTTTATTTAAATGCTTCTTCTTTATTCTATCTTCTATTTTCCTTCGGTTTCTTCCTCCATCTTCTTCTTCTGGTTCTTGTTCTTCTGGTTCTTCTTGTTCTTCTGGTTCTTCATCCAGTCTTCTCGTCTGGCATCTTCATCAGCGGCGCTGCATCCACGATTGGATGGGAGGCTCCCACTGTGTGATGCTTCTCTTCTGACGGTTCTTAAATAACGGAGGGCAGGGGTGACCCCGCCCCCTTCTGACGTCACAGGGAATGCCACAGGGAAGTCCCCGTGTGTCAGAGGGGGGCGGGGTCACCCGCCCTCCGTTTTTTAGGAACCATCAGAAGAGGAGAAGCTTTACACAGCGGGAGCCTCCCATCCAATCGTGGATGAGGAGCGGCCCGAGGAAAGAAGATGAAGTGAAGAAGGCGCCGCTGACAAAGATGCCAGACGAGAAGACCGGATGAAGAACCAGAACAAGAAGAAGAACCAGAACAACAAGAACCAGAAGAAGAAGAAGATGGAGGAAGAAACCGAAGGAAGATAGAAGATAGAAGAAAGAAGATAGAAGAAAGAAGAAGCATTTAAATAAAGGAATTGTCAAAAACTGTCTCTTGTCATTTTTAACATTTTTGACATTTTTTTGTGAAATGGTGGGGGTACTTTTGTACCCCCTTACCATTTCACACAGGGGGGAGGGCTGGGATCCTGGGGTCCCCTTGTTAAAGAGGGCTTCCAGATTCCGATAAGCCCCCCACCCGCAGACCCCCACAACCACCGGGCAAGGGTTGTGGGGATGAGGCCCTTGTCCCCATCAACATGGGGACAAGGTGTTTTGGGGGGTTACCCCCAAAGCACCCTCCCAATGTTGAGGGCATGTGGCCTGGTACGGTTCAGGAGGGGAGGGGGGCTCTCTCGTCCCCCTTCTTTTCCTGCGGCCTGCCAGGTTGCGTGCTCGGATAAGGGTCTGGTATGGATTTTTGTGGGTACCACACGCCCTTTTTTTAAAAATTTTGGCGCGGGGTTCCCCTTAAAATCCATACCAGACCTGAAGGGTCTGGTATAGATTTTGAGGAGGACCCCACACCATTTTTTTTTTAATTTTGGCCTGGGATTTCCTTAATATCCATACCAGACCTGAAGGGCCTGGTATGGAATTTAGGTGGGACCCCCACGTCATTTTTTTAAAATTCTGGTTCGGGGTTCCCCTGTGGGAAATTCCCATGCCATTTTTATCAATAAACTTTTATGTGTATTGTCGGACCGGCAATTCATTAAAGCCGCGAGTAGTTTTAAATGACTTTTTTTCCTTTGAAATGTAATTTTGCTGTCAGACTGTTCTAAACACGGGAAACATGCGCCCCTTTACAGGCATACTATAGACACCCCCAGGTATGAAATTTAAAGGAATATTACACTTTTATATTGTTTCACTTTAAGCATTATTAAAATCACTGCTCCCGAAAAAACGGCCGTTTTTAAAACTTTTTTTTTGCATTGATCCATGTCCCCTGGGGCAGGACCCGGGTCCCCAAACACTTTTTATGACAATAACTTGCATATAAGCCTTTAAAATTAGCACTTTTGATTATTCATGTTCGTGTCCCATAGACTTTAACGGTGTTCGCGTGTTTGAACAAATTTATTGCCTGTTCGCATGTTCTGGTGCGAACCGAACAGGGGGGTGTTCGGCTCATCCCTGCTGTTCACATGCACCACTAAGCCAACCAGAAAGTGACCCGGAAATGTGTATAGAACCACCCAGTGTTCACATGGCAGAACTCCGGGCTATCATTGGATGAAAAGCCTGGGAAGAATTAAATCGTTTAACCATGTGACTGGCTCGAACACTAAGCACATGACCCGGGAGCAACCAAACCAACTGGACCAACCAAACCTGGAGGCAAGTGAAGAAAAGGAACGAAATGGTCTCAAGGGAGATCAATCATAAAGGGAACATAAAAAAAATGTATATTACTGATGGACCTGACTGAATAGTTCCAACGGCCGCAACTGAAAGCTGGCTGTAGGAAAAGATAGGGAGGACTTCCAGATCACGAGGCCAATCCCGGGAATGGATGGCTCCGCAAGCGAAAGTGGAAGAGCGTCTAACCGGAAGTGTTCTGATCGACCTGATCACATGACAGGCCGGCCTGTCATGTGATCTGTGTTTGGACATGTGATCAGGTCGATCAGAACACTTCCGGTTAGACAGTCTTCCACTTCCGCTTGCGGAGCCATCCATTCTAGGGATTGGCCTCGTGACCTGGAAGTCCTCCCTATCTTTTCCTACAGCCAGCTTTCAGTTGCGGCCGTTGGAACTATTCAGTGAGGTCCATCAGTAATTTACATTTATTTTTATGTTCCCTTTATGATTGATCTCCCTTAAGACCATTTTGTTCCTTTTCTTCACTTGCCTCTAGGTTTGGTTGGTCCCAGGCATGTGACTCACCTCCCGGGTCATGTGCTCAGTGTTTGAGCCAGTCACATGGTTGAACGATTTAATACTTCCTGGGCTTTTCATCCAATGATAGCCCGGAGTTCTGCCATGTGACCACTGGGTGGTTCTATATACATTTCCGGGTAACTTTCTGGTTGGCTTAGTGGTGCATGTGAACAGCAGTATTGTTTTTTCATTGGGTTTCAGAATGAGGTCTGGAACTCAGTGATCAGCTGATCACCTTACACCCAATCAGTGGCCATCTTTGGATCTGAACATTTATTGGTTGTTTTGAATTGTTTGATCCCTGTGTACTCTATAAATATTTCTACAATGTGGGGGAGCAGATATATGCCCCTGTTGAAGACCCATTGGTCGAAACGCGTAGGGTTTTTTTAGGCTTATCGCTCTCCACATTGCCCAGTTTTTATTTTTGTGATCACTTTTATACTTGTATGCTGTTTTTTAGAAATAAAATACCATCTTTTTTTTTAATTACACCATGTGGAAGCATTTTCTTTTTCCACATAATGCTTCGCTGAGAGTGGCTCCGGAGTCCTGTTGATCCTACCATCAAGATCCAGTTTGATGCACCAAGGATTGGAGGTCCATTTGGAGGTTTTCTGTCTCTTTTCTGGATCCCACCCAGGAAGTCCTGGACCCTGCTGAGCTCCATACTTTGGCCATTTGTGGCACCATGTCTGTATGACTCCATGTTGCTGACATAGGAGTCCACCCATTCCGGTAAGGGCACACGCACTTCTTTATTATTGATGATGCAATATCTTTGATCTCCACCATATCTAACAGTATTCGGGTCTTCACCACTCTTCACTAGGGATGAGCTTCCAGTTCGAGTCAAACCCATGTTCGACTCGAACATCGCATGTTCAACCGTTCATCGAATTGCGAACGATATGGGCCGTTCAGCTCATTGCTGGCTGATGATTGGCCAAGCATGCACTATGACCCGCATGCTTGGCCAATTACAGCGCTGTCTGTACAGAGAGCCGTAATTGGCCAAAGCCAGGGTGACTTTGGCCAATTATGGCTCAGGGGCTTTAGTACACACCCCACTCTATATAAGGCCGCCTGCACATCGGCCCTGTGTAGTGTGTTCCGGCATTGAGAGAGAGAAAGAGAGAGAGAGACAGGGTCATTTGGTTTAAGTTAGATAGAGTAGGCAGGCGAGTCAGTTAGCTGCACGTACAGTGTATTGTGTATATATATGCATCCTAGGTTTTGTATAAATATATATACTGTGTTCAGTTATGCTAGATCCGTTCCTGTTATTCTCTTCCTACTGACAGGCAGGCAGGTGTTTTTAAAGTATTTACAGCTACCTGAAGAAAAGTACTGGTGTTCTTCTGATCCTATTAGTCCTATTACCTACAGTATTTACAGTTAGTGTAGTGCGTCCTCTGCGCAGTGTGTACCTAAAGCTATTATTACAGAAAAAAACTGCGCTTAGAAACAAATATCAAAAGCTGCGGTTATAAGTGAAGCACACCAAAACAAAACAATATATGAAAAAACCGCGCTAATTAAATACAAGAAAAATTGTTGATAAAATCGTTTGATCCTGAAATATAAGTATTGTCTATTATTGATACAGTCTTGGGAATCCAAACATACTGTCCATATCACAATAAAGATGGTGAATCTATTGTGTATGTCTCTATGAGGTTTATCCAATAGAAAGTGACAATTGAACCGAGGAAAAACAGCAGGTGATTGCGCTTACCAGATGCAAGCCTATTATAGGCAGATGGCTTAAACCCAGCCTGGGCCTCTAGACTGATACCTCTGGACAGATCACAATTTTCATCCTCGTCACGTGAGCCGGTTCATGAGAATATTTCCCAAAAAGAAAAGTACACATATAGTGTAATACTGTTGATTATTACCACACAAAAACACCCAGTTTGTGAAGAAGGTGAAAAAGAAAAAATGTGACATTCAAGACGATGTGATCATAGAAACATGGATCACCCAAAAGTAATATTACAACCTCGGATGATGATGGGTGTCATATAATCATACACATCAATGAAAAAAGTGAGGAACGGTGACACTTTATAACACCCCTCTAGTTGGGCAGGTTTAAGAAAAAGAAAAAAGAAAAAAAGAAAAAACTTTACCCAATCACCAAAAATTAATTATTAACAGAAAAAATTATAAGTGATCTGAACACACTAATAGAAAAAAAAGGGGAAGAGCCAGAAAAAACCCTTGTATGCAGCACACCACATGCACAGGCTGCTTACCAAATAACAAATCCTATAGGTAGGATAATACACCCTGCGTGTAAATATGTTAAATCACACCCACGGGTTTAGGGGATGTTCTGCTTACCAGACATCCTCATATACAGGCAGATCGGTTGGGGCACCGATGGGCTCCAATCTGAAACGATGTGGATAGGTCCTGGCCAGTCGTGCCCAAGCTCAGCAAAATATGATAAGTAGAAAAAACACCAATAGTGTAACACTGTATAGTCCGGTTTATTATATAAAGAGTAACACTTACATCCAAAGAAGTTAAAAACAGCATAAAATGAAGCCGGCCGGCATTCATACACACTCCCGTCCTCACAGGACACACGTGGCGACGTCAGCACGTCCCTCCCAGACGCGTTTCGTCACACGCTGACGTTTTCAATGGGGAACGGGAAGCATGCTGGGCCACCACGTTAAATATCCACACCAAGCCTCGCCCTGAGTTCCATAGACGGAAACCCACGGCGCCATCTTAGGTGTGGGCATCCCTATGTTGCACTGAAAAGCATGGGATCCGATCGACAATCCAAAGTGCCGTGGGATCACCATCCTTAAATTACAGATTAAAAACAAAAAGTATAAATGAATATATACAATATAGTAAAATTATATAAAAATATAAAGAATACAAAAGGATTGGAATTCTTAACAGGGTCAGGAAGCCTCTTATCAAAAAAAATTTATAAATAAATAAGACGACAAAAAAGTGACCATTCATATGAGACTACCATTGTATATCACAATGGTCTTTCCCTATTTAACAGGAATCTATATTAGTCTGGAATGTGAGTGCAGTTTCCACGAAAAACATAGTAAAAAATAATAAAAAAATATATACTAAAAATTAACAAACGTAAAATATGGCGAAACCGCAGAGGCATACAATTAATTGGGTATAAATTCATGAATTTATACCCAATTAATTGTATGCCTCTGCGGTTTCGCCATATTTTACGTTTGTTAATTTTTAGTATATATTTTTTTATTATTTTTTACTATGTTTTTCGTGGAAACTGCACTCACATTCCAGACTAATATAGATTCCTGTTAAATAGGGAAAGACCATTGTGATATACAATGGTAGTCTCATATGAATGGTCACTTTTTTGTCGTCTTATTTATTTATAAATTTTTTTTGATAAGAGGCTTCCTGACCCTGTTAAGAATTCCAATCCTTTTGTATTCTTTATATTTTTATATAATTTTACTATATTGTATATATTCATTTATACTTTTTGTTTTTAATCTGTAATTTAAGGATGGTGATCCCACGGCACTTTGGATTGTCGATCGGATCCCATGCTTTTCAGTGCAACATAGGGATGCCCACACCTAAGATGGCGCCGTGGGTTTCCGTCTATGGAACTCAGGGCGAGGCTTGGTGTGGATATTTAACATGGTGGCCCAGCATGCTTCCCGTTCCCCATTGAAAACGTCAGCGTGTGACGAAACGCGTCTGGGAGGGACGTGCTGACGTCGCCACGTGTGTCCTGTGAGGACGGGAGTGTGTATGAATGCCGGCCGGCTTCATTTTATGCTGTTTTTAACTTCTTTGGATGTAAGTGTTACTCTTTATATAATAAACCGGACTATACAGTGTTACACTATTGGTGTTTTTTCTACTTATCATATTTTGCTGAGCTTGGGCACGACTGGCCAGGACCTATCCACATCGTTTCAGATTGGAGCCCATCGGTGCCCCAACCGATCTGCCTGTATATGAGGATGTCTGGTAAGCAGAACATCCCCTAAACCCGTGGGTGTGATTTAACATATTTACACGCAGGGTGTATTATCCTACCTATAGGATTTGTTATTTGGTAAGCAGCCTGTGCATGTGGTGTGCTGCATACAAGGGTTTTTTCTGGCTCTTCCCCTTTTTTTTCTATTAGTGTGTTCAGATCACTTATAATTTTTTCTGTTAATAATTAATTTTTGGTGATTGGGTAAAGTTTTTTCTTTTTTTCTTTTTTCTTTTTCTTAAACCTGCCCAACTAGAGGGGTGTTATAAAGTGTCACCGTTCCTCACTTTTTTCATTGATGTGTATGATTATATGACACCCATCATCATCCGAGGTTGTAATATTACTTTTGGGTGATCCATGTTTCTATGATCACATCGTCTTGAATGTCACATTTTTTCTTTTTCACTTTCTTCACAAACTGGGTGTTTTTGTGTGGTAATAATCAACAGTATTACACTATATGTGTACTTTTCTTTTTGGGAAATATTCTCATGAACCGGCTCACGTGACGAGGATGAAAATTGTGATCTGTCCAGAGGTATCAGTCTAGAGGCCCAGGCTGGGTTTAAGCCATCTGCCTATAATAGGCTTGCATCTGGTAAGCGCAATCACCTGCTGTTTTTCCTCGGTTCAATTGTCACTTTCTATTGGATAAACCTCATAGAGACATACACAATAGATTCACCATCTTTATTGTGATATGGACAGTATGTTTGGATTCCCAAGACTGTATCAATAATAGACAATACTTATATTTCAGGATCAAACGATTTTATCAACAATTTTTCTTGTATTTAATTAGCGCGGTTTTTTCATATATTGTACCTAAAGCTACCTGAAGAAAATTGGTGGTGTTCTTCTGGTCCTATTAGTACAGTACCGCAGGCAGCTTCAGTATTCACAAGTTAGTGTAGTGCATCCTCTTCACAGTGTGCACCTAAAGCTACCTGAAGAAAATTAGTGGTGTTCTTCTGATCCCATTAGTACAGTACTGCAGGCAGCTGCAGTATTTACAAGTTAGTGTAGTGCGTCCTCTGCATAGTGTGCACCTAAAGCTACCTGAAGAAAATTAGTGGTGTTCTTCTGATCCCATTAGTACAGTACGCAGGCAGCTGAAGTATTTACAAGTTAGTGTAGTGCATCCTCTGCACAGTGTGCACCTAAAGCTACCTGAAGAAAATTAGTGGCGTTCTTCTGATCCTATTAATACCACAGGCAGGCAGCTACAGTATTTACAGTTAGTGTAGTGTGTCCTCTGCACAGTGTGCACCTAAAGCTACCTGGAGACAATTGCTGTTGTTCTGCTGCTATTAATACCACAGGCAGGCAGCTACAGAATTTACAGTTATGCCCTGTACACACGGTCGGACTTTCCGACGGAAAATGTGCGATCAGAGCTTGTTGTCGGAAATTCCGACCGTGTGTGGTCTCCATCAGACATTTTCCATTGGATTTTCCGACACACAGTTTGAGAGCAGGCTATAAAATTTTCCGACAACAAAATCCGATCGCGTCAATTCCGACCGTGTGTGGACAATTCCGACGCATAAAGTGCCACGCATGCTCAGAAGAAATTCCGAGATGGAATAGCTTGGTCTGGTAAAATTAGCGTTCGGAATGGATAGAGCACTTTCGTCAGGCTGCAATGTTTAAAATTGTTTAATACAGCGCACTCTCTTCTTCTTTATAATGTGAGATGAATGAAGTAGTTTTGCTGCTCATATTCACACAGACTTCTCACAAACTTCTTTCTTTATTATTTATCGTGATTCCCTCAATATATTTTGATTTGTCACATCTGACAAAAAAGATATATATTAATATTTTTTTGGTTTGTCTTTTTTTTCAAGGCTGATTTTTTTTTGTTTTTTGTTTTTACTCCAGAATATTTTGGTGTGTGTTTTGTGTGTCAAGTTACCCCAACACCATTATTATCTTGTATTAATTAATCTCAAGGAGGTTGCTTGGTGTTGGTGTCCCTTGTTAATTTCACATTGTATTTTTGAAATGTACCTGAATCCTCACAAACAAACTGTCCTTTTTGAATGAAAACACACATAGGTGAGTATAATTGAAACAAAAATTCCTTTATTAAAGAGGAGTTCCACCCAGGGGGTCCAGTAAAAAAAATAAAAAAATAAAAGTCAGCAGCTACAAATACTGCAGCTGCTGACTTTTAATTGGACACTTAACTGTCCCTGGGTCCAGTGATGCGGGGGATCGAAGCCCCGCTCGTCTCCCCCTCCGTTCAGCGGTGCAAGCATTGCAACTGTGGGCGCCAGGCTGTGGGTTCACAGCCTGGCACCCACTGCGCATGCGCGAGCGGCGCCGTGTGCCGTGATTGGCCGCTCAGTCACCTGGGACCTGTAACGGGTCCCAGATGATTGACAGGAGGGAGGGAGGGAGCAGAGCGGAGCCCTTCCTGTGCCGAGGGGGAAGTGATGTCACCAGCCCAGGCACTGGAAGGGGCAGACTACGAGGGACCCCCTAGCAACAGGCATTTAGAGGTAAGTTAAAAAAAATATATATCCAAATGTTTTTTTGTTTTTGTTTTTTAGGATTTTTCATGTATTTTTGTTTTTTTGGGTGGAACCCCCACTTTAAGGGCTCAGAACCAAACAAAGAGGGAGGCAACGCTGGAGAAACATCATAAATTGGCGAAGCCTTTGACCCCCAGGGCACACATCAATTATTTTACATTAAAATTGGTGGCCTGAGGAGTCCATATGTAAGGGAGTGCAGTTTGGTCCAGAAGTCCAAGAGATCCTGAAAGCAGCAGATGACATGTATGTTCCCAGGCTGTGTTACTAAAAAAGGCTGCATATTTTGCCAGACCAGACTGAACCCAGGGCCATCACTCTCTGGTCTTCCTTCCACGCTTCCTTCCCGGCTGTGGCTCTGGTGTTGGAGGTGTGGCAGGAGGAGGAGTAGGACCTGAAGGAGGAGGAGGACCTGGAGGAGGAGGAGGAGGACTATGGGTGAGGTGACAAATGTTGTTTGCACTTGTGAGTTGGCCCCTCAACCCCTTATTTAGAGCTTCCAAAATAGAAAACTCACATAGGAGTTGTTGGCCCTCCTCCATCTGCATCATTTTGTATGCAGATATGGCAGCAAAGTCCTCCTCCACACTGTGGGGTGTTCTGAGGGCCTCAGTAGCCTTCCAAAATAGGCCTATGGCAGCCTCCTCCAGGTTACTCCTCTTCCTGCCACTTTGTCTTTGAAGGTGGAGGGTAGGGACCTGGGTATCAGGCAGCCTGCTTGGCCCGGCCACCTCCTGGCTGAGACTTCCCTGTATATGAAAAAGGGACATGGTTTTAGTTTTTGCTTCATCAATCACAATCAGAAATTAGTACTCCAAACTAACATATATTTAACATCATTGATTGGACAACCAGAAATATTTAGAAGAATGCTATACCTGGCTCCAGTTGGGCTCCTCCACATGTTGCTGCCTGGAAGGCCCAGGTTGGACATCAGAAGCCTCAGCTGGAGGGGAAGGAAGCGTGGAAGGAAGAGTGGAGAGTGCTGACCTGGGTTCAGTCTGACCTGCCAGAAAATGCAGCCTGTCATAGTACCACAGCCTGGGGACATAAATGTCATCTGCAGCTCCTGATCTCAGGGAATCCTGGACCTTCTTGTGCTCCCTTAGATAAGTGCTCCTCAGGCCACCAATTAGGATCTTCAAATAGGTGATTTCTGCCGTGGGGATCACCGACTTCACAAATTGCAGCAAATTTTCCAGTGCTGCCTTCCTCTTTGTTTGGTTCTTATATTCAGGGTGGTTCACCTGCCACAGACAGGGCAACTCCCTAAACATATCTATGAAGATTGGCATAAAGTCATGATGCTTCAAGATATCCATTTTAACTGCAAGACACAACACAAGACAAACCCTAATGTCAACCCTAATGCCGCGTACACACGGTCGGACTTTTCGTCTACAAAAGTCCAACGGACGCTGACGGACTAAAGCTGGCTGGTAATCCGATCGTGTGTGGGCTTCTCCGGACTTTCAACTGACTTTTTTAGCCTCAAATCCGACGTACTTTAGATTTGAAACATGCTTCAAATCTTTCCGACGGACTCGAGTCCGGTCGAAAAATCCGCTCGTCTGTATGCTAGTCCGACGGACAAAAACCCACGCTAGGGCAGCTATTGGCTACTGGCTATGAACTTCCTTATTTTAGTCCGGTGTACGTCATCACGTAAGAATTCGACGGACTTTTGTGTGATCGTGTGTAGGCAAGTCTGTTCGTTAGAAAGTCCGCCGCAAGTCCGTCGAAAGTCCGCCAAAAGTCCGTCGAAAGTCTGTCGGACAGGCTGTCGGACTTTTGTAGCTGAAAAGTCCGACCGTGTGTACGCGGCATAAGTCTTCTAAATTTGTCCAAATACAGGCCTCAATCTAGAAGCAGTATAGGCCCAATTGTAAATCTTACCTTCGTTATCACAATCGGCGCCTCCGTTACTCCTTCCTCAGCTCACAGATCGTACGTACTACGCACGCGTGTTACGCTTTATAGACACTTTGCATGCGTGAAACTCCGCCTGCCCCTGGCATTCTTTCTAGTCTATTCCCCACCCCTTCTCGTTCGTCGCAGTGGGGAAGAGCACATGGCGGAGACAGAGCAGGTGTCTGATAATTACACCAGTGAGGGGGAGGAGGAGGAAAGCCCGGAGCCTATAACGTCCCGATCCAGAAGGAAACGATTTAAGGCATCAAATATGTCCTTTGTGGAGATGGTGGAGATGGTCGACATCCTGAAGAAGGCCGACTATGACGGGAAGTATGGACTTTACCCCAACCCCAATGTCCGAAAGGCCAAGATCATGGCGAAAGTGGTCAAGAGTCTGCACCAGAATTTTGGGGTACGACGATCCAAGGATCAGCTCAGGAACCGGTGGTCGGACCTCAAGGGAGCATGAGCAGTACAGAAGGATCAGGAGAGTGCTGCAAAAAAGTAAGTAGTTGTGCTGTGTTCCTATTCTATATTTTTATTACGTTCGTGCTGCTCCATGTGCTTTTCTTAACTGTTGTACAGTTTAAAATGGCAACTTTCATGTTCATGGGCACATTATTTGTTCGTATGAAACATTGTTCGTTCGGGCTAGAAAACACCATTGTTTTGGCCATATGCATTTGAATACATTTTTTAGGGCCTACTTCTCTTAAAATAATTTTGTTGTGTAGATGGGTTTGTAACTAGAATGTAATGCAAACTAGATTCTGTGTAAGGAGAGGACACTTAGCAGCTGTTTTCACATCTGGACGCTGGAGCACTAGTGTGGGACACAAGAACACCCTTTTTATTAGGGGCCCCACACAGGTGCTCCAGTGTATACTATAGGGGTGACTCCATCTGTGAAGCTTGTACAAAATAGGTAAGTATTCAAGCTTGAAAAAGGACAAAAAATTTTCTTCATCTTGGAACTCTGACAAAACAGACAATTGTACCCCACTTCCAAGCAATGTTTCATATTCCGATTTCTGCCATCAAATATCTGTGTGCTAAGTATACCAATTTTTTTTTACATAGGGGAGAAAAGACTCGGAGGACACCCCTCATCTGAGGAGACCACAGACCCCCCAGCTCAGGAAGAAGTGGAGACCCACCAAAGACAACAGGAGGAGGAGGAAGGAGATGTGGTGGAAATTGTCACCAGAACAGGTGAGTGTCTGCGACCACAGGCTCAGGTAAGAGATGGATGCCGGCATATTTATAATACATGGTGTGTTTTTGTTTCTATGTTTTTAGGTGATCGTGATGTTGTGGATCCAGGTCATTTCACCTCTGAAAGTGCACAGATCCTGATCGGGGAGATTATGGGGTGTAATAGGGACTTGGAAAACATCAATGATGTTCAACAAAAAATGAAGAACATCATTGATGTTTAGGGAGAGTTTAAAACCCCTCCAAATCCCTTCCCTTTTTTGTGTTTTTTGGGATGGAAAAATTTCTAAAATTTTTTGACATATTCGAGAAAAGCCAAATTTTGAAGATGCACACAATGTGTCAACATGTGCTATCTGCCATCACTGGAGATCAATGTATGTGTTTTGGGGGTTCAACCCCTTCCTCAATAATAAAGTAGCTGGGAGGAAGGGGTTGCACCCCCAAAACACGTCCCTTGATCCCCCGTGATGGCAGCTAGCACATGTTGACATTCAGCAATTTGTGTGCATCTTCAAAATTTGGCTTTTCCAGGGGTGACTTCACCCCATCTGAACGCAATATCAAACACAGTTTACAAATACTCATGTCTGATATTGCCTTCAATTTCTTTAAAAGTTGAACTTTGTAAGTTCCAGATTTGTGTCTTTCTTGTTGGTTTTAAACATGACTGTTTTACCTTAAATGGACATTTCTACTTTTAGTAATGTGACCCAAAAAATTGTTATACAACATGTTGGTTTGTTTTAAAAAACCTATTCTAAATGCACATGTGATTGTGCTGGTATTAAAAAGATTGATAATCAAGAATGTGTGGATTATTGGTTCAACGCTCCCAAACTTTTGTTGTGCTCAAATTGGTGTTTTCTGTGACAATGGGGGCTATTTCCTAAGGGAAAATCCACTTTGCACTACAAGTGCAGTTTCAGTGCAGTTTCAAGTGCACTTGTAGTGCAAAGTGTCTTTGCCTTTAGTCAATAACACCCAACAGTGCTTTGTAATGTTACACAATCACGCCATTTTCAGGACTCACCACATTTCTGTCAGGGTCAGTTAAAAGAAACACAAGCAGTAAATGTCACCAAAGATTTTAGTAGTTAAAATGATTTGTTTATTTTAAAAATGTTTCAGACATTGTCTGGCATATTGATGGCCCCCCTAGCTGCAAAGTAATCAAGGTATCTAAGACGGACCTCACGGGCACTCAAGGGGGGGCAAGCCAGGACGGCCATTTTCAAGCGCCGTCAGGGTTGGTTCATTATGAATTCCAGCCTCAGGCCCAACTGAGACAGCATAGCTTGCAGAATTTTGCCTTAAAAAGTTGTGTAGAACACAGCACGCCAGGATGATATGATTCAGTTTGTACTCCGCCATGTGTATGGGTGTAAGAAATAGGCGGAACCGGCTGGCCTTGATTCCAAATGTGTTCTCCATCACTCTTCTGGCTGGTAATTAAAACCCCTCTGGTCCGGGGTGAGGGTCCTCATAGGGAATGGCCGCATAAGATGGTCCCCCAGTGCAAACGCTTCATCCGCAACAAAGACGAATGGGAGTCCTTCCGCATTGTCTTCTGGAGGTATCAAGTCCAAGCTGCCATTCTGGAGATGCCTGTAGAACTCTGTCTGGGCGATGACTCCACCATCGGACATCCGGCCATTCTTCCCCATGTCCACATACAGGAACTCATAAGTAGCCGACACCACCGCCAACATCACAATACTATTGAACCCCTTGTAGTTGTAATAGTATGACCCCGAGTTGGGTGGTGGGACGATGTGGACGTGTTTCCCATCAATTGCCCCTCCGCAGTTAGGAAAGTCTCACTGCTGGGCAAAGTGGGAGGCCACAGTCTGCCATTCCTGTGGCGTGGAAGGAAACTGTGGAGTCAAACAAGAAAAAAAAAATCATTTTGCACCTAAACAGGGAAAGCAGATTAGACACAAACATTCTTGCCAAACATCAGTATAACATTTATTTTAGGGAGTTTTGAAAGACCAAGGTATAAGGTCCACCTATCAGATTCCCCCTCCCCCCTCTCATGGGCCATTTCTAACATTTTAGGGGGGGGAGATCTTTTGGACAGGTAACCATCTCCACTTCATTGAGAGATGAATGCCTAAATAATGTGTCTTACTTTGGCCAGCCCCTCCTTACTTACACTATTGACAGCCCACTGGACAGGTAAGAAGTGTCATAATACAAAGATATAAATACACATTGTACACATTTTAGCACATTTGGACATTCTGCTATTACCTATCAAGATAATAATAGTATACAAAAACTTTAAATAGTACCATTTGAAAGTATACAGGCAGGTCCTTGCACTACATGCTTTGGGGAATTCATCCATACACCTGACCACAAAAGAGATGGGTGTCACAGACACTGGCTGCAAGGACCTTTTTCTGTCCACATTCACCCTGTTATTTGGTATTTCTATATTAATCTTTTATTTTTTTGGACTTGCCCAAAGACTATTCTTAGTTGTTTATTCTGAACAATACATGATTCTTGAAAGAGCTGATCACATTAACCTGTGGAGACGAATTGTCTGGTCACCAGGTCTTCCTTAAGTGTTGTGTTAATTAACATGTTAATTATATGATTGTCTTTTAAGTTTTTGCTAGAGGGGAGGGGGGGAGTGCCCATGAGTCAGCCCTACCTCGTTATCTAACCCCCTGTGTTAAATGTGTATAAAAAGGCTGTATTCTGCCCAATAAAGGAGTCAAGATTCTACAAGCTATTATCGACTAGACTTGTATTTAATGCAGCTATAATATTATATCTCTCTGATGGTCATACTGGAGGAAGCGGTGTTATTGACGGAGGCACTGAGTGGAGTGTGGGATAGGATCCGTCACAATTGGTGGCAGCGGTGGGATGCTTCCTCTTGCCTAGGCACACCCAAGTCACCACCGGGACCCCCTGCTCTTAACAGCAGATGGAACATCACTACGCCAGACCCAAGCGCAGCATCTTGAAGGATCTCTTGGAAGCCCGTGGAAAAGTCTCCAGCAACAAATCCAAAGCGACTCTCATCACCGAACTAATGGAGATTGACCAGGCCAGCAACCCACCAGCAGACACCTCAGAGGCGACAGAGTTCCAGCGTGACGTCCAGTGGCGACTGGCCTTGTATGGTACTCACCCCCCGCAGGAGGTTATCAGTCAATTGTTAACAGAGGTGTCCCAGCTGCGAATGGCTGAACTCCAGCGGGACCAAGGAGCGTCAGTTATGTTCAACCGGGAAGCTCCAGCGGCCCGCAAAAAGCTACCCTATGCCGCCTTCCGCATGTTTCAAGATGGTGAAGATGAGATGGATGTTTACCTGCAAATGTTTGAGCGGCAATGCGGTCTCCAAGGTGTCAATAAAGCAGATTGGGTCACGCTCCTGGTCAGCCGTCTCACAGAAAGGGCTGCAGAGGCGTACAATAATGTCCCTGATGAGATCAGCCAGGACTATGACCGGGTAAAAGAAAGACTATTGGCTCGCTTCGGCATTACTCCAGAGGCACACCGTTTGAGGTTTCGCAACCTCCGCCGAAAGGAGAGAGAGCCTTACACAGAATGGGCTCATCAAATGACTCGAGCAGCGGAGAGTTGGATGACCGGGTGCCAAGCTGTTACCATGGCAGATGCGCTCCAGCTAATCCTCCTGGAACAATTCTACGATCATACCCCACATGAGGTTAGAGACTGGGTAAAGGATCGGCGGCCAGTCACAGTAGATGAAGGTGCCACCCTAGCTGACGAATACGTGGATTCAAGGTGGACGGTACAACCAGAGCCTAAGACCCCAGCTCGGCCTGTCCCCAACATTCCACGGATCGTTGCCCCTCCACACCAGTCGTTGATCCCCGGCCCCACTCAGCTACCATCTTCACAAGGAAAAGGGGACCTCTACTACAGATGCAACCAAGCAGGGCATGTTAGGAGCTATTGTCCGCAGAATGTTTCCCAGAAAAACAACGCGCAGAACAACAGGCCCCTTGGACCTGCCCGGGCTGCTGCACACTGTCTGGAGAGAGATGATGTGACTTACCCAAGTGAGGAGAATATTGGAATTCTACATTAGGCAGACCCTGTGCAAGCTGCCACTACAGATAATCGTTTGCACCATCGACAACCCGTGTGGATTAATGGTCGGGCTGCCCAGGGACTGCAGGACACGGGAGCTACTATTACCCTGATACAGTCCCGAATGATAAACCCGGCAGAGCAGACGGGACGGTCTGTGGCTGTGCGGGTGGCCGGGGGAAATGTTATGCGGGTCCCCACTGCCAGGGTTCACCTTGATTGGGGTTTGGGGGCCAAAGAAGTGGAAATGGGAATAATGCAGAACTTACCTGCAGAGGTTTTGCTGGGCAACGATTTTGGACATTTAAATTCAGCCTTCTCCCTCGATGTAACCCCGGAAGCCTATCCTGTTACCACCCGCCAGCAAGCCCGGATGGAGGTGCCCTCCCTTGAGGACGGGACCCAGGTAAGACCTGTCACCCCAGACCTAGACTGTACTACCCCAATTATCCCTACCGCGACTTGGGCTTCTCCCCAAGAATTTGCTCAGGCAACTCTTAGCGACCCTTCCTTAGCTAGCTATAGGGAAAGAGCAGGATTGGACCCTGGGGGGTTGGAAAGGGAGCGAATAGAGTGGGTCCAGGGATTACTCTATCGGTTACTGAGGGAAAGACAGCCTCCCATCCACCCAAGCGGCAGCTGGTTGCGCCGCAGAAATATTGTCATGACCTGCTGCACACTGGGGATGACATACCCTTAGCCGGACACCTGGGGATGTCCCGGACCCCTCCACCGTCTGACTCAGTCGTTTTTTTGGCCAGGGATTACAGGGGATGTCCGACAGTATTGCTGGACCTGTGACACATGCCAGCGGGTGGGTAAGCATGGGGGCCCGCTGAAAGCTCCCCTACACCCTTTACCGATCATTGATGAACCCTTTAGCCGCGTTGCCGTAGACCTGGTTGGACCATTGCCCAGACCTAGTCCTTCTGGGAAGAGATATATCCTTACTGTGGTGGATTATGCCACCCGATATCCGGAGGCCATTCCCCTGGCAAATATCCATGCAGAAACTGTGGCTGATGCTTTGCTCCGGATCTTTGCCAGGGTGGGTTTCCCTCGGGAAATCATCTCTGACCAGGGGACGCAGTTCACTGCTGAGCTCACTCAGCAGTTATGGAGGCTCTGTGGGATAAAGCCCCTACAGAGCTCTCCCTATCACCCCCAGACCAACGGACTGTGTGAGAGGTTCAATGGAACACTGAAACAGCTGCTTAGGACATTTGCAACCTCTCACAGGGATTGGGAGAGATATCTGCCACACCTTCTCTTTGCTTATCGGGAGGTGCCGCAGGAATCTACCGGGTTCTCCCCATTTGAGTTACTATATGGGAGGCGGGTGAGGGGGCCCCTAGATCTAGTCAGAGCTCACTGGGAAGGGGGAATTGATCCCCAAGGGTCCTCTATCATAGCATACGTTCTTGAGTTTAGGGACAGACTGAAGGAGCTCACGGACACTGTCCAGGAGAACCTTCGGGCTGCCCAAAGGCGGCAGAAATGATGGTACGATCGTACTGCTCGGAACCGCACTCTGGAGGTTGGGCAGAAGGTTCTTGCCCTCAGGCCAACCAAGCAGGACAAGTTACAGGCCACTTGGCAGGGACCTTACCGGGTTCTGGCAAAGCTCTGTGACACAACCTACCTAGTGGCTAAATGTTCGGATGAAAGAGTCTGACGGACCTTTCATGTGAACATGTTGAAAGCATACTGGGAAAGATCAGGAGAGGTAGCCGCTATATGTGCTCCAGCTGTGGAAGATTCTGAGAATCTTCCCCTGCTGGTGCTCCCGGAGCTAAATAGAATTACTGCAGGGATAGAGATGATAAAGCTTGACGACCAGCTAGGGCCGAAGCAGAGAGAACAAGCTAGACAGGTCCTTAGTCAGAGAAGGGAAATGTTCTCCACAGTCCCTGGGTACACTACTATGGCAGTGCACCGTGTGGAGACCCCGGGACAACTGCCGCTAAGACAGGCGGCTTACCAGATACCTGATGCAGTGAGAGAGGGGATGCGTCATGAGATTAAGGAGATGCTTGAATTGGGAGTCATGGAGCCATCCAGCAGCCCCTGAGCTTCCCCGGTGGTCCTTGTACTGAAGCGGGATGGCACAACTCGCTTCTGTGTAGACTACCGCAGATTAAATGAGTGCACCACCACTGATGCTTACCCTATGCCCCGGGTCGATGATCTGTTAGATCGCATTGCTCGAGGAAAATTCCTGACAACCCTTGACCTATGCAAAGAATACTGGCAAATTCCTCTGGATGCGGAATCTATTCCGAAATCGGCGTTCATTACCCCATTTGGCTTAAACCAGTCTAAAGTAATGCCATTTGGGATGAAGAATGCACCGGCGACTTTCCAGAGGATGGTAGACCAACTCCTTGATGGCCTCCAGGACTATGCTTGTGCATATCTGGACGACATTGCGATCTACAGTGATACCTGGGAGGACCATCTGGTTCACCTGGGTGTCGTGTTAGACCGCATCAAGGCTGCAGGACTAACCCTTAAGCCAGAGAAATGCAGCATAGGGATGTCCGAGGTACAGTACCTTGGACATCGAGTAGGCAGTGGACAACAATGACCTGAGCCTGCTAAGATTGAGGCAGTTGCCAAGTGGCCGACCCCCCGTACTAAAACCCAGGTCCTGGCGTTCCTCAGCACAGCAGGGTACTATAGGAAATATAGTTCCATCACTAAGCCCCTGACAGACCTGACTAAGAAGCACCTTCCCCGACAGGTACTGTTTTCCCCCGAGTGTGAAGCTGCCTTCCAACGATTAAAGAATGCACTAACTTCAGCTCCTGTTCTAGCTGCCCCTGACCCAACCAAACGTTTTTGTGTCCACACAGATGCCTCTACATTCGGGGCTGGGGGCAGTACTGAGCCAAGTAGGACCTGATGGCGGTGAGCACCCAGTGGCCTACATCAGTCGGAAGCTGCTACCCAGGGAAGTCGGTTATGCAGCCGTGGAGAAGGAGTGTTTGGCGCTGGTGTGGGCTCTCAAGAAATTCCAACCTTATCTCTACGGACGATCTTTTACGGTGCTCACCGACCACAATCCATTAATCTAGCTTAATCGGGTCTCCGGGGATAATGGACGTTTGTTACGATGGAGCTTGGTACTGCAGCCCTACAATTTTACCATACAGTATCGGCCAGGAAAGCAGAATGGGAACGCTGATGGACTTTCCCGGCAAACTGAACTATAAAACTCTCCCGGACAGCCCCAAGCTGACCCGTGGTGGATCTAGTTGGGTCTGCCGGACTATGGGACAGGGGGGGGGGGGCACTGTCACAGACACTGGCTGCAAGGACCTTTTTCTGTCCACATTCACCCTGTTATTTGGTATTTCTATATTAATCTTTTATTTTTTTGGACTTGCCCAAAGACTATACATGATTTTTGAAAGAGCTGATCACATTAACCTGCGGAGACGAATTGTCTGGTCACCAGGTCTGCCTTAAGTGTTGTGTTAATTAACATGTTAACTATATTATTGTCTTTTAAGTTTTTGCTAGAGGGGAGGGGGGGAGTGTCCATGAGTCAGCCCTACCTCGTTATCTAACCCCCTGTGTTAAATGTGTATAAAAAGGCTGTATTCTGCCCAATAAAGGAGTCAAGATTCTACAAGCTATTATCGACTAGACTTGTATTTAATGCAGCTATAATATTATATCTCTCTGATGGTCATAATGAAGGAAGCGGTGTTATTGACGGAGGCACTCAGTGGAGTGTGGGATACTATCCGTCACAATGGGTATAGTGTGTATGGGTTTGGCAAAGTCAGCAGATAGATGATTGAGGATATATAGAGAATTGGTATCAGCTGACTTAGCAGTTGGGGGAGGGAGGGTTCCAAATGATTTGGGGACCCAAAAAAAAGCCTCTGGCACTCTGCCTGAATTTAAAGCACAAATCACATTTTTACACATTTTAGGGGGTATTTTAGGGTAAAGCACTACTATGGAGCTGACAAAACACACTGTTAAGTGACTACATGAGGTGAATATAGGGCCAGGAGAGCATGCTGGGGAGGTAAGTGAAGGCAAATATGTATGAAGGACAAAAAAATAATTACATAAAAAAACAGCATGCATGAGGACAAAGGGGACATTCACAGCATGTTACAATCATGGTAATTAGGGAATGAGGAAAGAAATACAATATATTATCAAACATTAAATGCAATAAAATGTGATATTAAAGGATAAATCTTACCTTAATATAGTCTTTCTGCAGGATCTGGATGATGGCAGAACAGGTCTCTGGGACAATGATCCCCAGAGCCTGGGGGGAGATGCCTGTCGAGAACTTCAAGTCCTGCAAACTTCTCCCCGTCGCCAAGAACCGCAGGGTGGCGACGAGCCTCTGCTCCAGAGTAATGGCTTGCCTCATGCAGGTATCCTGCCTGCTGATATAGGGGATCAGCAAAGCCAACAAACTGTGAAATACGGGGTCCGTCATCCTGAGAAAGTTCCTGAAATCATCAAGATTATTCTCACGGATCTCACGGAGCAAAGGCATATGACAGAACTGATCACGCTGAAGCAACCAATTCTTGGTCCATGAACTCCAGGGTTCTGTGCTGGGACCAATCCTATTTAATTTGTTCATAAACGATCTGGAGGATGGGATAAACAGTTCAATCTCTGTATTTGCAGACGATACTAAGCTAAGCAGGGCAATAACTTCTCCGCAGGACGTGGAAACCTTGCAAAAAGATCTGAACAAATTAATGGAGTGGGCGACTACATGGCAAATGAGGTTCAATGTAGAAAAATGTAAAATAATGCATTTGGGTGGCAAAAATATGAATGCAATCTATACACTGGGGGGAGAACCTCTGGGGGAATCTAGGATAGAAAAGGACCTGGGGGTCCTAGTAGATGATAGGCTCAGCAATGGCAGGCAATGCCAAGCTGCTGCTAACAAAGCAAACAGAATATTGGCATGCATTAAAAGGGGGATCAATTCCAGAGATAAAACGATAATTCTCCCGCTCTACAAGACTCTGGTCCGGCCGCACCTAGAGTATGCGGTCCAGTTCTGGGCACCAGTCCTCAGGAAGGATGTACTGGAAATGGAGCGAGTACAAAGAAGGGCAACAAAGCTAATAAAGGGTCTGGAGGATCTTAGTTATGAGGAAAGGTTGCGAGCACTGAACTTATTCTCTCTGGAGAAGAGACGCTTGAGAGGGGATATGATTTCAATTTACAAATACCGGACTGGTGACCCCACAATAGGGATAAAACTTTTTCACAGAAGAGAGTTTAACAAGACTCGTGGCCACTCATTAAAATTAGAAGAAAACAGGTTTAACCTTAAACTACGTAGAGGGTTCTTTACTGTAAGAGCGGCAAGGATGTGGAATTCCCTTCCACAAGCGGTGGTCTCAGCGGGGAGCATTGATAGCTTCAAGAAACTATTAGATAAGCACCTGAATGACCACAACATACAGGGATATACAATGCAATACTGACACATAATCACACACATAGATTGGACTTGATGGACTTGTGTCTTTTTTCAACCTCACCTACTATGTAACTATGTAACTATGTAACTCCTCCCCACCCTGTTCATGGACTGGACTTGTGTCAAGGTAAGGAGCCCAACACCAAGCCCCCACACAGCACAAACTCTACGAGGAGTACGTATACGCAACATGGCTAAAAAACGGTTGGCTGCTCAGAACGAAATAACAGAACGCACTGAAGAACAGCAAGGCCTGTGAAGAGCGACCTGCAAAACAGCAACGAGCGGACAAGATCACACAGAATAATCCAATAAGAGCTGACTGCACGCACTGAAGAGCAGATACAAACCCACAAGCACAAACTGAACAGCAGAAAACGATCTGAAAACCACGAGTCTGAAAAAGCATGAATCGTCTCTCACAAAACTTTTACTAACACGAGATTAGCAAAAGGAGCCCAAAGGGTGGTTCAGAACTGCCCTTTTCTAGTCTTGTTGTACGTGGTGTACGTCACCGCGTTCTTGGCGATCGGAAATTCCGACAACTTTGTGCGACTGTGTGTATGCAAGGCAAGTTTGAGCCAACATCCGTCGGAAAAAAACCGACCACCACCACCACCAAAGGCCCAATTTTTTTGCCGCTGTTCAACAAGTGCAAGTAATTACAATTCTTAATCTAATATTTCACAGCAGGGCCCGTTTCTGCGCCCACCAAGACTAACTGTGAGGACTTACAGTGTTGTGGCACCACCACCACCACCATCAAAGGCCCAATTTTTCTGATCCTGTTCAACAGGGGCATGTAATTACAATTTTTGATCTAATATTTCACAACAGAGCCCGTTCCTGTGCCCACCAAGAGCAACTGTGAGGGCTTACAGTGTTGTGGCAACACCAACACCTAAGGCCCCAATAATCTGCAGAGTATATAGGGCAGGCCCCTACTTTTAAACATCCAACTTACAAATGACTCCTACTTGAAAACGGAAGGAGACAACAGGAAGTGAGATGAAATCTACCCCTAGGAAGGGAAATTCTCTCCTGTAAGAGTTAGTATGGGAAAAACGTGTCTCCTCTCCATTGATGCTTTATCACCAATCCTTGTTTCACTAAAAACCCCAAATTGTCAAAAAACATTTGTCATTGGGACAGGAAGTGAGGAGAAATATTCTGAAGAGGTGCACAGACAGCAAAACAAATGTCACAGGGGTGATAACCCTTCCCTATGTTTTCCAAAAAGCTTAAAAATAGATTTTTTTGGCTGGAGCTACACTTTAAAAATGTACCAGTTCAAAATGACAAACAGATTCTACTTAACAACAAACCTACAGTCCCTGTCTTGTTTGCACTGCCTGTATACTGCTGTTCAGAGTATATAGGGCCAGGGGGCCCCACACCTTTCCTTTTTTAATTTGGGTGCGGGGTTCCCCTTAATATCCATACAAGACCCAAAAAGCCCGGTAATGGACTGGGGGGGGGGATACCCATGCCGTTTGTCTCACTGATTTTCATTCATATTGCCGGGACCCGACATTACATTAAAGTCGCAAGCAGTTTTAAATGACTTTTATTCCTTTAAAAATGTAATTTTGTGCAGGGACTGTTCTAAGCACGGGAAACACGCGCCATTTTACAGGCATACTATAGACACCCCCCAGGTACGATATTTAAAGGAATATTTCACTTTTTTTTCACTTTAAGCATCATTAAAATCACTGCTCCCGAAAAAAAGGAAGCTTTTAAAACTTTTTTTTGCATTGATACATGTCCCCTGGGGCAGGACCCGGGTCCCCAAACCCTTTTTAGGACAATACCATGCAAATTAGCCTTTAAATTTAGCACTTTTGATTTCAAACGTTTGAGTCCCATAGACTTCAATGGGGTTCTACAATTTGCGCGAAGTTTCGCTCCGTTCGCAGGTTCTGGTGCAAACCGAACTGGGGGGTGTTCGGCTCATCCCTACTCTGCACAGTGTGCACCTAAAGCTACCTAAAGAAAATTGGTGGTGTTCTTCTGATCCTTTTAGTACCGCAGGCAGCTGCAGTATTTACAAGTTAGTGTAGTGCGTCCTCTGCACAGTGTGCACCTAAAGCTACCTGAAGAAAATTGGTGGTGCTCTTCTGATCCTATTAGTACCACAGGCAGGCAGCTGCAGTATTTACAGTTAGTATACTGCGTCCTCTGCACAGTGTGCACCTAAAGCTACCTGAAGACAATTGCTGTTGTTCTGATCCTATTAATACCACAGGCAGACAGCTACAGTATTTACAGTTAGTGTACTGCATCCTTTGCACACTGTGCACCTAAAGCTAACTGAAGACAATTGCTGTTGTTCTGATCCTATTAATACCACAGGCAGGCAGCTACAGTATTTACAGTTAGTGTACTGTGTCCTCTGCACAGTGTGCACCTAAAGCTACCTGAAGAACATTGGTGGTGTTCTTCTGATCCTATTAGTACCACAGGCAGGCAGCTGCAGTATTTACAGTTAGTGTACTGCGTCCTCTGCACAGTGTGCACCTAAAGCTACCTGAAGACAATTGCTGTTGTTCTGATCCTATTAATACCACAGGCAGGCAGATGCAGTATTTACAGTTAGTGTACTGTGTTCTCTGTACAGTGTGCACCTAAAGCTACCTGAAGACAATTGCTGGTGTTCTCATACTAATAATACTACAGGCAGGCAGTTGATTCTGCTAGCTGCAGTATCAGTATATATATACAGTGCCTTGCGAAAGTATTCGGCCCCCTTGAACTTTTCAACCTTTTGCCACATTTCAGGCTTCAAACATAAAGATATAAAATTTTTATTTTTTGTGAAGAATCACCAACAAGTGGGACACAATTGTGAAGTGGAACGAAATCTATTGGATTGTTGAAACTTTTTTAACTAATAAAAAAATGAAAAGTGGGGCGTGCAAAATTATTCGGCCCCCTTGCGTTAATACTTTGTAGAGCCACCTTTTGCTGCGATTACAGTTGCAAGTCACTTGGGGTATGTCTCTATCAGTTTTGCACATCGAGAGACTGAAATTCTTGCCCATTCTTCCTTGCAAAACAGCTCAAGCTCAGTGAGGTTGGATGGAGAGCGTTTGTGAACAGCAGTTTTCAGCTCTTTCCACAGATTCTCGATTGGATTCAGGTCTGGACTTTGACTTGGCCATTCTAACACCTGGATACGTTTATTTGTGAACCATTCCTTTGTAGATTTTGCTGTATGTTTGGGATCATTGTCTTGTTGGAAGATAAATCTCCGTCCCAGTTTCAGGTCTTTTGCAGACTCCAACAGGTTTTCATCCAGAATGGTCCTGTATTTGGCTGTATCCATCTTCCCCTCAATTTTAACCATCTTCCCTGTCCCTGCTGAAGAAAAGCAGGCGCAAACCATGATGCTGCCACCACCATGTTTGACAGTGGGGATGGTGTATTGAGTGTGATGAGCTGTGTTGCTTTTACGCCAAACATATCGTTTTGCATTGTGGCCAAAAAGTTTGATTTTGGTTTCATCGGACCAGAGCACCTTCTTCCACATGTTTGGCGTGTCTCCCAGGTGGCTTGTGGCAAACTTTAGACGAGACTTTTTATGGATATCTTTGAGAAATGGCTTTCTTCTTGCCACTCTTCCATAAAGGCCAGATTTGTGCAGTGTACGCCTGATTGTTGTCCTATGGACAGACTCTCCCACCTCAGCTGTAGTTCTCTGCAGTTCATCCAGAGTGATCATGGGCCTCTTGGCTGCATCTCTGATCAGTCTTCTCCTTGTCTGAGCTGAAAGTTTAGAGGGACAGCCAGGTCTTGGTAGATTTGCAGTGGTCTGATACTCCTTCCATTTCAAAATGATCGCTTGCACAGTGCTCCTTGGGATGTTTAAAGCTTGGGAAATCTTTTTGTATCCAAATCTGGCTTTAAACTTCTCCACAACAGTATTACGGACCTGCCTGGTGTGTTCCTTGGTCTTCATGATGCTCTCTGCGCTTTCAACAGAACCCTGAGACTATCACAAAGCAGGTGCATTTATACAGAGACTTGATTACACACAGGTGGATTCTATTTATCACCATCAGTCATTTAGGACAACATTGGATCATTCAGAGATCCTCGCTGAACTTCTGGAGTGAGTTTTCTGCACTGAAAGTAAAGGGGCCGAATAATTTTGCACACACCACTTTTCAGTTTTTTAATTGCTAAAAAGTTTAAAATATCCAATAGATTTCGTTCCACTTCACAATTGTGTCCCACTTGTTGGTGATTCTTCACAAAAAATAAAAATGTTATATCTTTATGTCTGAAGCCTGAAATATGACAAAAGGTTGAAAAGTTCAAGGGGGCCGAATACTTTTGCAAGGCACTGTATATATCCCAGCTTTGTGCAGCTACATCTCACTGCAGGCCATTCGTTTGTCTGGAAGGCCAACAAGGAGAGGCAGACAGTCACAAGCTAATAAAAGAGGGCAAGCAGGCTCTGATGCTGGTCGTGGAGAAGGTGCATCCTCATCAACACGTGGCTGTGGGACATGCTTGTCCTTTTTTTCGGCAGCTGGCTGTTTTAAGCCGCAACATGAGGAAGACTTGGTAGAGTGGATGACTAAGCTGTCCTCATCCTCCTCATTGTCTCTCACCCAGGCTCAGGGTACTTTGTCTGGCAAAGCAGCTGCCAATGCGGCTTCTTCCCTCGGCTCAATGGCATCAGTCACTCCTTCCCTAGCCCCACCATGTCCTCCTGAGGAGTCCCCCGAACTGTTTGACCACAGTGTTGGGTACATGCTCCAGGAGGATGCCCAGCGTTTTGAAGGCTCCGATGATGGTACATTCAAAAAAGATAGGGACAAATTTCCCAAAAGGTATACTTCAGAAAGGATACAGAAAGTGTAAAGGACTAATTTAACTTTATTTAATTGTACAAAAACAAATAAATACTTGCAAAAATACTTGTCTAAAATAATGAAAAAGTTCCCAAATCCCTCCTCCAGACACATTTAATTAAAATTAAGACAAGAAGGTCTTAATGGAACAGCGGTGTCCATAGCAAATCCAGCCATACACATCAGTCACCCATCTCACACACACGGTTTAATCTGATTGTTGTATATTCACCACAAATTGGCCTGGTAAATCAATAGAGACAAAAGTCACTGTGATATAGATGAGATTAGCCAGCGGTGATTATGTATGGAGAGTTTGTGTGCTCCGCTCAGCATGTAACTTTCACTCAAACTTGTAAAGCAGCAATGCATATGGATTTCAAAATCGCACAGATTGAAAAGCGCAGGTCATTGGTTGCTATGTAGGTATGGATCACAATTGATTAATCAGGGATAACATCAGTCAAAGGATGTTCAGCAAGTAACTTCCACTCAGACTTGTAAAGCAGCAATGCATATGAATTTCAAAATCGCACAGATTGAAAAACGCAGGTCATTGGTTGCTATGTGAGTATGGATCACAATTGATTAATCAAGGGCAGTATAGGTCAAAGGGTGTTCAGCAAGTAACTTCCACTCAGACTTGTAAAGCAGCAATGCATATGGATTTCAAAATCAGATTCCCGGGGGAGGTCAGCCACCAGACCCTCAACTACACAGCAAGGAAAAGGAAAATAAAAATAAACAGGACCAAACAAAAGAGAGCTGAGATCACGACAGAGACGATCCTAGATGGAACTCTTAACTCCAAAACTGATGTAGGTTCCCAATGTAGTCAGGATATGAAGGTAGTAAATCTCTCAGATTTTCCCCTTAATCAGCATCACATTTCCCTATTGCAAAAGGGTTTATCATTTTCCCCAAAAGCGACGATGAGTGAATTTGAGGTATTTAAGGATGTTAGCCTCTTTCTAAGGAAGGTAATTTTCAGGTACTGGCCTACCAACCGTAAGGACATGACAGAAACTACAACTGACCTTGGTAAAGAGGAACGTGAGTCTTTGGATGCCTTGGTGGCCCTCCTACAGGAGAATCCCGACTTTGACTCTGATACAG
This sequence comes from Lithobates septentrionalis, assembly GCA_037952835.1. NCBI lineage: Eukaryota > Metazoa > Chordata > Amphibia > Anura > Ranidae > Lithobates > Lithobates septentrionalis. The sequence continues at coordinate 2,228,381 of JBBDGP010001208.1, read as the reverse complement.
AATTACCTACCCAGCTACAAACGAACCCACGTAAATCAAATATGACCATTAGATCACACAAAATGCCCCCTCTTTCTAAACATAAATGGATCAGCCTGTTCCTTGAACAGGTCAAAAAGGACCTCTCCAAAGTAGATTGGCAAAGAAGAGGTCTGGATAATCTAACTAAAGAAGAGAGAAGGGCATGTAGGGAATTGGAAGAGGCCACTGACATTATAATCAAAAGTAGTAAAAAGGGGGCAACACGGTCCTTCTATCACAGACCCTATATGAAGGAGAAACTTTACGTCTTTTACAAGACGAAACTACATATCAGAGGCTTACTTCCAATCCTTTCCAGGAGATAGTGATAGATCTGAATTGTAAATTGAGATACGCTTTGGAGAAAGAACTTGTTACAAAAAAAAATATGACTATCTGATTGTGCGGGAATTCAATATCCCGACTTTTTATATGATCCCAAAGCTTTACAAATCCATGTCCAAACCGCCAGGGCGAACAATTGTGTCGGCCATAAAAGGTCCCCTAGAAAGAGTGGGAAAATATGTGGATACTCTGATAAAAGAACTAGTACAGGATCTACCTTCCTTTGTTCAAGACACCAGTGATGTCCTTCGGAAACTGGAGAACTTCACTCTCCCACCCGAGGCCCTATTGGTGGGAATAGATGTGGAGTCACTATACACTTCGATTCCACATCAATGGGGACTCAGGGCTGGCTATCATTTTTTGGAAACAAAATTTCCATTACTTGTTCCACAAAACAAATTTATTGTGGATATCCTCCAATTCATGCTTGAACATAACTGTTTTCAATTTTTGGGGATAAACTACCGACAGATAAGGGGCACGGCAATGGGAGCCCCCTGGGCCCCCTCCTATGCGTGTTTGCACTTGGGTCTCTGGGAGGGGGATCTCGTTTACTCCTCATCGATGTACCTCAGCCACTGTTTGTTGTGGCTGAGGTACATCGACGACGTGTTTATGGTATGGGGGGGCACACCCCAAGATCTCATCCTCTTCATTGATGAACTTAACGACAATGACCATAACATCCGACTTACCTTTTCCTATGACCTGATGAAACTGCCGTTTCTGGATCTTACCATATATGCGGAGGAGGGTAGAATCAAGATGAAAACTTTTAGGAAGGAAACAGCGGCCAACACACTTCTGTTGGCCTCTAGTCACCATTAGGGATGAGCCGAACACCCCCCGGGTCGGTTTGCATCAGAACCTGCGAACGGACCGAAAATTTGCACGAACGTTAGAACACCATTGACGTCTATGGGACTCGAACATTCAAAATCAAAAGTGCTCATTTTAAAGGCTAATTTGCATGGTATTGTCCTTAAAAGGGTTTGGGGACCCGGGTCCTGCCCCAGGGGACATGTATCAATGCAAAAAAAACTTTTAAAAACGGACGTTTTTTCGGGAGCAGTCATTTTTATGGTGCTTAAAGTAAAGAAAAAAAAAAGTGAAATATTCCTTTAACTGCTTGCCGACCGCCGGCCGTCAATTGACGGCCAGGCGGCGCAGCTCTCGTTGCGGGAGGGCGTCATATGACGTCCTCGCTTTCCTAGGCCACCAGGGGGCGCGCGCGCGCCGCCGCCGGCGATCGCGCGCCCGCTGTGTCACTAGGCACCCGATGCGGGTGCCCGGCGGCCGTGATGTCCGCCGGACACCCGCGATTACCGGTAACACAGCAGGACCGTGGATCTGTGTGTGTAAACACACAGATCCACGGTCCTGTCAGAGGAGAGGAGACCGATGGTATGTTCCCAGTACAGAGGAACACCGATCGGTCTCCTCCCCTAGTGAGTCCCCGCCCCCCTACAGTTAGAATCACTCCCCTAGCAACACAGTTAACCCCTCGATCACCACCTAGTGTTAACCCCTTCACTGCCTGTCACATTTATACAGTAATCAATGCATTTTTATAGCACGGATCGCTGTATAAATGTGAATGGTCCCAAATATGTGTCAAAAGTGTCCGATGTGTCCGCCGCAATATCGCAGTCACGATAAAAATCGCAGATCGCCGCCATTACTAGTAAAAAAATTTAAAAAATGAAAAATGTTATAAAACTATCCCCTATTTTGTAGACGCTATAACTTTAGCGCAAACCAATCTATATACGCTTATTGCGATTTTTTTTACCAAAAATATGTAGAAGAATACATATCAGCCTAAACTGAGAAAAAAATTGTTTTAAAGAAAAAAAAATTGGATATTTATTATCGCAAAAGGTAAAAATTATTGTGTTTTTTTTAAAACTTGTCACTCTTCTTTTGTTTATAGCGCAAAAAATAAAAACCACAGAGGTGATCAAATACCACTAAAAGAAAGCTCTATTTGTGGGGAAAAAATGATAACAATTTCATTTGGGTCGAGTGTTGTATGACCGCGAAATTGTCATTCAAAGTGCGACAGCGCTGAAAGCTGAAAAATGGCTTGGGCAGGAAGGGGGCGAAAATGCCCATATTGAGGTGGTTAAATATCGTACCTGGGGGGGTGTCTATAGTATGCCTGTAAGGTGGTGCGTGTTTCCCATGCTTAGAACAGTCCCTGCACAAAATGTCATTTTTAAAGGAAAAAAAGTCATTTAAAACTGCTTGCGGCTTTAATGTAATGTCGGGTCCTGGCAATATGGATGAAAATCAGTCAGACAAACGGCATTGGTACCCCCCAAGTCCATTACCAGGCCCTTTGGGTCTTGTATGGATATTAAGGGGAACCCCGCACCAAAATTAAAAAAGGAGAGGTGTGGGGCCCCCAGGCCCTATATACTCTGAACAGCAGTATACAGGCGGTGCAAACAAGACAGGGACTGTAGGTTTGTTGTTAAGTAGAATCTGTTTGAAATTTTGAACTGGTACATTTTTAACGTGTTTAGCTCCAGCCAAAAAATCTATTTTAAGCTTTTTGGAAAACCTAGGGAAGGGTTATCACCCCTGTGACATTTGTTTTGCTGTCTGTGCTACTCTTAAGAAGATTTCACCTCACTTTTTGTCCCAATGACAAATGTTTTTTGAAAATTTGGGGTTTTTTGTGAAACAAGGATTGGTGATAAAGCATCAGTGGAAAGGAGAAAAGTTTATCCCATATTAACTCTTACAGGAGAGAATTTCCCTTCCTAGGGGTAGATTTCATCTCACTTCCTGTTATCTCCTTCCGTTTGCAAGTAGGAGTCGTTTGTAAGTTGGATGTTTGAAAGTAGGGGCTTGCCCTATATACTCAGCAGAACTTTGGGCCTTAGGTGTTGTTGTGGCCACAACACTGTAAGCCCTCACAGGGCCCTGCTGTGAAATATTAGACCAAGAATTGTAATTACATGCCCCTGTTGAACAGGGGCAGAAAAATTTGGGCCTTTGGTGGTGGTGGTGGTGCTGGTGCCACAACACTGTAAGTCCTCACAGATACTCTTGGTGGGCGCAGAAACGGGCCCTGCTGTGAAATGTTAGATCAAGAATTCTAATTACATGTCCCTGTTGAACAGGGGCTGAAAAATTGGGCCTTAGGCACTGGTGCCACAACACTGGAACCCCTCACAGATACTCTAGTTGGAACGCAGGAACTAGCCCTGCTGCAAAGAATTGCATCAAAAATTGTAATTACACGCCCCTGTTAAACAGGGGCTGAAAAATTGGGCCTTAGGCACTGGTGCTGGTGCCACAACACTGCAACCCCTCACAGATACTCTAGTTGGAGTGCAGGAACTAGCCCTGCTGCAAAGAATTGCATCAAAAATTGTAATTACACGCCCCTGTTAAACAGGGGCTGAAAAATTGGGCCTTAGGCACTGGTGCTGGTGCCACAACACTGAAACCCCTCACAGGTACTCTAGTTGGAGTGCAGGAACTAGCCCTGCTGCAAAGAATTGCATCAAACATTGTAATGACATGCCCCTGTTAAACAAGGGCTGAAAAACTGGGCCTTAGGCACTGGTGCTGGTGCCACAACACTGCAACCCCTCACAGATACTCTAGTTGGAGCGCAGGAACTGGCCCTGCTGCAAAGAATTGCATCAAAAATTGTAATTACACGCCCCAGGGGCTGAAAAATTGGGCCTTAGGCACTGGTGGCAGGACTGGCGGCACCCAGAACCAAAAATGTTCTTACAAGCTATCATCATGATCATTGAGGAGGAAGAGGATAATTACTCAGTATAACAGGATAGTCACTCAGCATCAGCATAGGCAGTCTTTGAAGGGATCTGACATTTAAAAAAAAATTATTCGGTTACATCAGCATCAGGTGCTTGGTAGCTGGTAGTGATCCAAGACTGATTCATTTTAATGAAGGTCAGTCGATCGACCGAGTCGGTGGACAGACGCACCATGTGATCGGTTACAAAGCCTCCAGCAGCACTGAATGTGCGTTCCGAAAGAACGCTGGATGCAGGACAGGCCAGTAGCTCAATTGCATACTGTGTGTGCAAGCTCTGGCCAGTGATCCATCCTCAAGACCCAGTAACCCAGAGGATTTTCGGTGGGAAAGGTGTCCAAGTCAGATCTTGCCCCTAGGTATTCCTGCACCATGTAAAACAGACGCTGGCGATGGTTGCTGGAACTGATCATACCTTGGGGCTGCGGACTAAAAAATTGTCTGAACGCATCGATCAGACAGCCACCTTCTCCACCGCTCCTTCTTTGACTGACGGAAGCCTCAGCAACACGTTGTCCAGAAACAATAGTTTGTAACCTCCCAGTCTCTGGGAACGCGTTGCACAGACCTTTCTGCAAGGACTCCCGAAGATGTTTCATCCTCTGCTCCCTCTGAGACGGCAAGATAAGGTCCACAACCTTACCCTTGTAACGTGGATCAAGGAGGGTTGTCAGCCAGTATTGTTCCTTCTCCTTGATACCAGGAATATGAGGATCCTTCCGCAGGGTTTACAGAATCAGGGAGGCCATGCAGCGTAGGTTTGCTGAGGCATTCGGTCTGGAGTCCTCTGTGTCACTAAGGACGACATGATCCACAGCCACCTCCTCCCAGCCACGTACAAGTCCATGTGTTTCTTGGGACTGTAAATGATCCCTTAAAGACTGCTGCTGATGCTGGGTGCCAGGCTCCACCTCCATACTGACACAATCCTCCTCCTCCTCCTCGTCCTCTTCCTGTATGATCGGCGGGCACGCAGGAACACTGTCTGGATAAAGGGGGCCTTGAGAGCTAAGGAAGTCCTCCTCTTCCTGCCTCTGTTCTGCCTCAAGTGCCCTGTCCATTATTCCACGCAGAGTGTGCTCCAACAGGTGGACAAGGGGGACAGTGTCACTGATGCATGCACTGTCACTGCTCACCATCCTCGTGGCCTCCTCAAATGGTGACAGGACAGTGCATGCATCCCTGATCATGGCCCACTGGCGTGGGGAAAAAAAAACAAGCTCCCCTGACCCTGTCCTGGTGATATAGTCACACAGGTACTCATTGATGTCCCTCTGCTGCATGTGCAGCCGCTGCAGCATGGCCAACGTTGAGTTCCACCTGGTGGACATGTCACAGATTAGGTGGTTCTTGGGCAGGTTAAATTCCTTTTGGAGGTCTGCCAGCTGAGCACTGGCATTATATGACCAGCGGAAATGCACACAGACTTTCCTGGCCTGTCTCAGAACCTCTGCCCCAGTGTGGCTCCTGTCCCCCAAGCACACAAGCTCAAGCACCGCATGGCATCTTTTGGCCTGCATATTTGAGTAGCCCCTTGAATGCCTACGGAGCACCGCTGGTTCCGAGGACAAAGCACAGGAAGAGGCCATGGAGGAACAAGAAGAGGAGGGGTGGAGGAGAGAGGTGTGTCAGAATCATTAGTAGTGGCATTTTGGAGGCGTGGTGGTGGAACAACTTCCAACACTACTGCACCTTGTCCTGCATCCTTCACAGCTGCCAGCAGAGTCACCCAATGCGCCTTGAAACTTAGGTAACATCCCTGTCCATGCCTGCTGGACCATGAGTCAGTGGTAATATGCACCTTACCGCTGACCGCCCTGTCCAGCAAGGCATGGACATTGCCTTCCACATGCGGGTAGAGACCCGGAATCGCCTTCTGTGAGAAAAAGTGGCATTTGGGTACTCGCCACTGAGAAACCGCGCATTCCACAAACTCACGGAAGGGGGCAGAGTCTACCAACTGAAAAGGTAGCAGTTGAAGTGCTAGCAATTTTGCCAAGCTAGCATTCAACCGCTGGCATGTGGATGGCTGGGAGCAAACTTCTTTCGGCGGTGCAGCAGCTGGGGCAGGGAAATTTGCCTGGTACAATCTGACGTCGGTGTACCAAAAGCAGATTGCCCACAAGTACTTGGCTTTGACACACCTAATTCTACACCTTCATTACTCTCATTGCAGGTCTCAGAGAGGACTGAATGTATAGTGGGGTTGGAGATCTCAGCTGATGAGGAGCAAGGAGAGGTCCTCTTTGTTCGTTGGTGGGGTCTTTTAGATACGCTTGCCAACGAACTGCATGGCAGGTCAACATATGTCTGGTCAAGCATGTGGTGCCCAAGCGGGAGATGTTTTGACAATGCGAGATAAGCTTGAGACATATGTTGCAAATAGCAGCGGTGCGATCTGATGCACTCGTCTCAAAAAAGGCCCACACCAAAGAACTTTTGGAATTAAGAACAGAGACAGCAGCGCCCTGCACATGCGGAGCTTTGCGGTGTGATGCAGTCAGTGTGCTGCCCTTAGGCTGGCCCCTGGAGGGCATCCTGCCTCGTTGGGGATGTGCCTCCTCCTCCTCCTCTCTCCTATCAGGCACCCACGTTGAGTCAGTGACCTCATCATCCCCTCCCTCCTCAAACCTGGCAGTATGCTGCAGCAGGGGAGCATGACTGCCAGATTGCTGTCCTTCTTGGGCACCCCCTCTGTCCATGCTCACATTATTGCCTTCATCTAGCTCAGTATCATCATCAGAGCCTTCTAAACGCTGAGCATCCTCCTGGAGCATGTACCCAACACTGTGGTCAAACAGTTCGAGGGACTCCTCAGGAGGACATGGTGGGGCTAGGGAAGGAGTCACTGATGCCATTGAGCCGAGGGAAGAGGCCGCATTGGCAGCTGCTTTGCCAGACAAAGTACCCTGAGCATGGGTGAGAGAGAATGAGGAGGATGAGGACGGCTTGGTCACCCACTCAACCAAGTCTTCCGCATGTTGCGGCTCAACATGGCCAGCTGCCAAAAAAAAGCCAAGCGTGTCCTACGGCCACGTGCTGATGAGGATGCATGACCAGCACTGTTGCCTCTAGACACAGAGCCTGCTTGCCCTCTTTTATTGGCTTGTGACTGTCTGCCTCTCCTTGTTGGCCTTCTAGATATACTAGTGGCCTGCAGTGAGATGTAGCTGCACTAAGCTGGGATATATATATATATATATATATATATATATATATATATATATATATATATATATATATATACTGTATACTGATACTGCAGCTAGCAAAATCAATTGCCTGCCTGTAGTATGAGAACACCACCAATCTTCTACAGGTAGCTTTAGATGAACACTGTGCAGAGGTCGCACTACACTAACTTGTAGCTTTAGCTGAACATTGTGCAGAGGACGCACTACACCAAAGTTAAAATAATGTAGCTGCCTGCGGTAGTGATAGGATCAGGAAAACACCAACAACCTTCTACAGATAGCTTTAGCTGAACACTGTGCAGAGGACGCACTACACTAACGTTAAAATAATGTAGCTGCCTGCGGTAGTGATAGGATCAGGAAAACACCACCAACCTTCTACAGGTAGCTTTAGCTGAACACTGTGCAGAGGTCGCACTACACTAACGTGTAAATAATGTAGCTGCCTGCGGTAGTGATAGGATCAGGAAAACACCACCAACCTTCTACAGATAGCTTAAGCTGAACACTGTGCAGAAGACGCACTACACTAACGTGTAAATAATGTAGCTGCCTGCGGTAGTGATAGGATCAGGAAAACACCACCAACCATCTACAGGTAGCTTTAGCTGAACACTGTGCAGAGGTCGCACTACACTAACTTGTATCTTTAGCTGAACACTGTTCAGAGGACGCACTACACTAACTTGTAGCTTTAGTTGAACACTGTGCAGAGGTCGCACTACACTAATTTGTAGCTTTAGCGGAACACTGTGCAGAGGTTGCACTACACTAACTTGGAGTTTTAGCTGAACACTGTAAGGAGGACACACTACACTAACTTGTAGCTTTAGCTGAACACTGTGCATTACCATAACTTGTAGCTTTAGATGAACACTGTGCAGAGGTCGCACTACACTAACTTGTAGCTTCAGCTGAACACTGTGAGGAGGACGCACTACACTAACTTGTAGCATTAGCTGAACACTGTGCAGAGGTCGCACTACACTAACTTGTAGCTTTAGCTGAACACTATGAGGAGGACGTACTACACTAACTTGTAGCTTTAGCTGAACACTGTGAGGAGGACGCACTACACTAACTTGTAGCTTGAGCTGAACACTGTTCACTACACTAACTTGTAGCTTTAGCTGAACACTGTTCAGAGGACGCACTACACTAAGTTGTAGCTTTAGATGAACACTGTGCAGAGGACGCACTACACCAACGTTAAAATACTGTAGCTGCCTGCGGTAGTGATAGGATCAGGAAAACACCACCAACCTTCTATAGGTAGCTTTAGCTGAACACTGTGCAGAGGACGCACTACACTAACGTGTAAATATTGTAGCTGCCTGCGTTAGTGATAGGATCAGGAAAACACCACCAACCTTCTACAGATAGCTTTAGCTGAACACTGTGCAGAGGACGCACTACACTAACGTTAAAATAATGTAGCTGCCTGCGGTAGTGATAGGATCAGGAAAACACCACCAACCTTCTATAGGTAGCTTTAGCTGAACACTGTGCAGAGGACGCACTACACTAATGTGTAAATAATGTAGCTACCTGCGGTAGTGATAGGATCAGGAAAACACCACCAACCTTCTACAGATAGCTTTAGCTGAACCATGTGCAGAGGACGCACTACACTAATGTTAAAATAATGTAGCTGCCTGCGGTAGTGATAGGATCAGGAAAACACCACCAACCTTCTATAGGTAGCTTTAGCTGAACACTGTGAAGAGGACGCACTACACTAACGTTAAAATAATGTAGCTGCCTGCGGTAGTGATAGGATCAGGAAAACACCACCAACCTTCTACAGATAGCTTTAGCTGAACACTGTGCAGAGGTCGCAGTAGACTAATGCCGCGTACACACGGTCGGACTTTCCGGCACACTTGGTCCGGCGGACCAGAGTGTGCCGGACAATCCGCCCGTGTGTGGGCGGCGGCGGACTTTTCCGGCGGACTTCTTCCCAAAAGCCCGCCGGACCTAGATTTGAAGAAAGTTTCAAATCTTTCCGTCGGACTCAGTTTCGGGCGGAAAGTCCGCTCGTGTGTGCGCTGGTCCGACGGAAAGCCCGCTCGTGTGTAGGCTGGTCCGACAGACCAGATACGACACGAGGGCAGGGTATTGCATCTCGCGCTCGCTGCAATAGGAAAAACAAATCTTCCTATTGCGGCGAGCGCGGGGCATACCAGGCCCTTAGGTCTGGTATGGATTATAAAGGGAAGCCCCTACGCCGAAAAAACGGCGTGGGGTCCCCCCTAAGATCCATACCAGACCCCGATCCGAGCACGCAGCCTGGCCGGTCAGGAAAGGGGGTGGGGACGAGCGAGCGCCCCCCCCCCCCTCCTGAACTGTACCAGGCCGCATGCCCTCAACTTGGGGGGTGGGTGCTTCGGGGGAGGGGGGCGCCCGGCGCCCCCCCCCAAAGCACCTTGTCCCCATGTTGATGAGGACAAGGGCCTCTTCCCGACAACCCTGGCCGTTGGTTGTCGGGGTCTGCGGGCGGGGGGCTTATCGGAATCTGGGAGCCCCCTTTAATAAGGGGGCCCCCAGATCCCGGCACCCCACCCTATGTGAATGAGTATGGGGTACATGGTCCCCCTACCCCTTCACCTAGGGAAAAATTGTAAGTAATAAAACACACTACACAGATTTTTAAAATATTTTATTAAACAGCTCCGGGGGTGGGGATCTTCCTCCGGCTTCGGGGGTCTTCTTCCGGCTTCGGGGGTCCCTCCGCTTCATCTTCTCCCGGCGTCTGGTTGGTTCTTCTCCGCTCTCTTCTCCCGGTGTCCCAGGTCTTCGGCCGGCTCCTCTGCTGTGTTCAGGTAGCTCTCTTGCCAGCAGAGGTCCGGACTTCTGAGCTGCTGGGCTTCTTCTCTTCTCTTCTCTTCCCCCAGATGTTGACACGACGCTCTCTCCTGCTGGACTGGTCTCCGAGGGCTGCGTTGTGACTTATATAGGCGGAGACCCCGCCCCCTTTTGATGTCACAGTCCCTGGGCATGCTGGGACTGTGACGTTTTAGGGGGCGTGGTCGACCCAAAGCACCCACCCTCATGTTGAGGGCATGCGGCCTGGTACGGTTCAGGAGGGGGGGGGGGCGCTCGCTCGTCCCCACCCCCTTTCCTGACCGGCCAGGCTGCGTGCTCGGATCGGGGTCTGGTATGGATCTTAGGGGGGACCCCACGCCGTTTTTTCGGCGTAGGGGCTTCCCTTTATAATCCATACCAGACCTAAGGGCCTGGTATGCCCCGCAACGGGGCTCGCAAGGTGTCAATCTCGCCGATAAAAGCGGCAAGATTGACATCCTTTGCTAGTCCCGTCGCACCTGAGTCACGTTCAAAATGAACGGACTTGGCCGTGTGTGGACAAGTCCGTTCATTCTGAAAGTCCGCCGGAACTCCGGCGAAAGTCCGTCGGAAAGACGGGCGGACTTAGCCCGCCGGAAAGTCCCGGCGTGTGTGGGCAAGTCCGTCCGTTTTAAAGTCCGGCGCACCTGGCGGACAAAGTCCGTCGGAAAGTGTGCCGGACCAAGTAGGATAGAAAGTCCGACCGTGTGTACGCGGCATAACGTGTAAATAATGTAGCTGCCTGCGGTAGTGATAGGATCAGGAAAACACCACCAACCTTCTACAGGTAGCTTTAGCTGAACACTGTGCAGAGGATGCACTACACTAACAGGTAAATAATGTAGCTGCCTGCGGCAGTGATTGGATCAGGAAAACACCACCAACCTTCTACAGATAGTGTAATGCATCCCCTGCACAGTGTTCAGTTAAGCTATCTGTAGAAGGTTGGTGGTGTTTTCCTGATCCTATCACTGCTGCAGGCAGCTACATTATTTACCTGTTAGTGTAGTGCATCCTCTGCACAGTGTTCAGCTAAAGCTAACGTTAAAATAATGTAGCTGCCTGTGGTAGTGATAGGATCAGGAAAACACCACCAACCTTCTACAGATAGCTTTAGCTGAACACTGTGCAGAGGACGCACTACACTAACGTGTAAATAATGTAACTGTCTGCGGTAGTGATAGGATCAGGAAAACACCACCAACCTTCTACAGATAGCTTTAGCTTAACACTGTGCAGAGGACGCACTACACTAACGTTAAAATAATGTAGGTGCCTGCGGTAGTGATAGGATCAGGAAAACACCACCAACCTTCTATAGGTAGCTTTAGCTGAACACTGTGCAGAGGACGCACTACACTAACGTGTAAATAATGTAGCTGAATGCGGTAGTGATAGGATCAGGAAAACACCACCAACCTTCTACAGATAGCTTTAGCTGAACCATGTGCAGAGGACGCACTACACTAATGTTAAAATAATGTAGCTGCCTGCGGTAGTGATAGGATCAGGAAAACACCACCAACCTTCTACAGGTAGCTTTAGCTGAACACTGTGAAGAGGACGCACTACACTAATGTTAAAATAATGTAGCTGCCTGCGGTAGTGATAGGATCAGGAAAACACCACCAACCTTCTACAGGTAGCTTTAGCTGAACACTGTGCAGAGGACGCATTACACTAACGTTAAAATAATGTAGCTGCCTGTGGTAGTGATAGGATCAGGAAACCACCACCAATCTTCTAAAGGTAGCTTTAGCTGAACACTGTGCAGAGGATGCACTACACTAATGTGTAAATAATGTAGCTGCCTGCGGTAGTGATAGGATCAGGAAAACACCACCAACCTTCTATAGGTAGCTTTAGCTGAACACTGTGCAGAGGACGCACTACACTAACGTTAAAATAATGTAGCTGCCTGTGGTAGTGATAGGATCAGGAAAACACCACAAACCTTCTATAGGTAGCTTTAGCTGAACACTGTGCAGAGGATGCACTACACTGACGTGTAAATAATGTAGCTGTCTGCGATAGTGATAGGATCAGGAAAACACCACCAACCTTCTACAGATAGCTTTAGCTTAACACTGTGCAGAGGATGCACTACACTAACGTTAAAATAATGTAGCTGCCTGCAGTACTGATAGGATCAGGAAAACACCACCAACCTTCTATAGGTAGCTTTCGCTGAACACTGTGCAGAGGACGCACTACACTAACGTTAAAATAATGTAGCTGCCTGCGGTAGTGATAGGATCAGGTAAACACCACCAACCTTCTATAGGTAGCTTTAGCTGAACACTGTGCAGAGGACGCACTACACTAACGTGTAAATAATGTAGCTGAATGCGGTAGTGATAGGATCAGGAAAACACCACCAACCTTCTACAGATAACTTTAGCTGAACCATGTGCAGAGGACGAACTACACTAATGTTAAAATAATGTAGCTGCCTGCGGTAGTGATAGGATTAGGAAAACACCACCAATCTTCTACGGGTAGCTTTAGCTGAACACTGTGCAGAGGATGCACTACACTAACGTTAAAATAATGTAGCTGCCTGCGGTAGTGATAGGATCAGGAAAACACCACCAACCTTCTACAGATAGCTTTAGCTGAACACTGTGCAGAGGTCGCAGTAGACTAACGTGTAAATAATGTAGCTACCTGCGGTAGTGATAGGATCAGGAAAACATCACCAACCTTCAACAGGTAGCTTTAGCTGAACACTGTGCAGAGGATGCACTACACTAACAGTTAAATAATGTAGCTGCCTGCGGTAGTGATAGGATCAGGAAAACACCACCAACCTTCTATAGGTAGCTTTAGCTGAACACTGTGCAGAGGAAGCACTACACTAACGTGTAAATAATGTAGCTGCCTGTGGTAGAAATAGGATCAGGAAAACACCACCAACCTTCTACAGATAGCTTTAGCTGAACACTGTGCAGAGGACGCACTACACTAACGTGTAAATAATGTAGCTGAATGCGGTAGTGATAGGATCAGGAAAACACCACCAACCTTCTACAGGTAGCTTTAGCTGAACACTGTGCAGAGGTTGCACTACACCAACTTGTAGCTTTAGCTGAACACTGTTCAGAGGACGCATTACACTAACTTGTAGCATTAGTTGAACACTGTGCAGAGGTTGCAGTACACTAATTTGTAGCTTTAGCTGAACACTGTGCAGAGGTCGCACTACACTAACTTGGAGTTTTAGCTGAACACTGTGAGGAGGACGCACTACACTAACTTGTAGCTTTAGCTGAACACTGTGCACTACACTAACTTGTAGCTTTAGCTGAACACTGTTCAGAGGATGCACTATACTAACTTGTAGCTTTAGCTGAACACTGTGCAGAGGTCGCACTACACTAACTTGTAGCTTTAGCTGAACACTATGAGGAAGACGCATTACACTAACTTGTAGCTTTAGCTGAACACTGTGAGGAGGACGCACTACACTAACTTGTAGCTTTAGCTGCACACTGTTCACTACACTAACTTGTAGCTTTAGCTGAACACTGTTCAGAGGACGCAGTATACTAACTTGTAGCTTTAGCTGAACACTGTGCAGAGGTCGCACTACACAAACTTGTAACTTTAGCTGAAGACTATGAGGAGGACGCACTACACTAACTTGTAGCTTTAGCTGAACACTGTTCAGAGGACGCACTACACTAACTTGTAGCTTTAGCTGAACACTGTTCACTACACTAACTTGTAGCTTTAGCTGAACACTGTTCAGAGGACGCACTACACTAACTTGTAGCTTTAGCTGAACACTGTGCAGAGGACGCACTACACTAACGTTAAAATAATGTAGCTGCCTGCAGTAGTGATAGGATCAGGAAAACACCACCAACCTTCTATAGGTAGCTTTAGCTGAACACTGTGCAGAGGACGCACTACACTAACGTGTAAATAATGTAGCTGCCTGCGGTAGTGATAGGATCAGGAAAACACCACCAATCTTCTACAGGTAACTAACACTATACTAACTTGTAGCTTTAGCTGAACACTGTGCAGAGACGCACTACACTAACGTTAAAATAATGTAGCTGCCTGCGGTAGTGATAGGATCAGGAAACCACCACCAATCTTCTATAGGTAGCTTTAGCTGAACACTGTGCAGAGGACGCACTACACTAACGTGTAAATAATGTAGCTGCCTGCGGTAGTGATAGGATCAGGAAAACACCACCAACCTTCTACAGATAGCTTTAGCTGAACACTGTGCAGAGGACGCATTACACTAACGTTAAAATAATGTATCTGCCTGTGGTAGTGATAGGATCAGGAAAACACCACCAATCTTCTACAGGTAGCTTTAGCTGAACACTGTGCAGAGGATGCACTACACTAACGTGTAAATAATGTAGCTGCCTGCGGTAGTGATAGGATCAGGAAAACACCACCAACCTTCTACAGATAGCTTTAGCTGAACACTGTGCAGAGGACGCACTACACTAACGTTAAAATAATGTAGCTGCCTGCGGTAGTGATAGGATCAGAAAAACACCACCAACCTTCTACAGGTAGCTTTAGCTGAACACTGTGCAGAGGTCGCACTACACTAACGTGTAAATAATGTAGCTGCCTGCGGTAGTGATAGGATCAGGAAAACACCACCAACCTTCTACAGATAGCTTAAGCTGAACACTGTGCAGAGGACGCACTACACTAACGTGTAAATAATGTAGCTGTCTGCGGTAGTGATAGGATCAGGAAAACACCACCAACCTTCTAAAGATAGCTTTAGCTGAACTCTGTGCAGAGGATGCACTACACTAACGTTAAAATAATTTAGCTGCCTGCGGTAGTGATAGGATCAGGAAAACACCACCAACCTTCTATAGGTAGCTTTAGCTGAACACTGTGCAGAGGAAGCACTACACTAACGTGTAAATAATGTAGCTGCCTGTGGTAGTAATAGGATCAGGAAAACACCACCAACCTTCTACAGATAGCTTTAGCTGAACACTGTGCAAAGGACGCACTACACTAACGTTAAAATAATATAGCTGCTTGCGGTAGTGATAGGATCAGGAAAACACCACCAACCTTCTATAGGTAGCTTTAGCTGAACACTGTGCACAGGACGCACTACACTAACGTGTAAATAATGTAGCTGAATGCGGTAGTGATAGGATCAGGAAAACACCACCAACCTTCTACAGGTAGCTTTAGCTGAACACTGTGCAGAGGTTGCACTACACCAACTTGTAGCTTTAGCTGAACACTGTTCAGAGGACGCATTACACTAACTTGTAGCATTAGTTGAACACTGTGCAGAGGTTGCAGTACACTAATTTGTAGCTTTAGCTGAACACTGTGCAGAGGTCGCACTACACTAACTTGGAGTTTTAGCTGAACACTGTGAGGAGGACGCACTACACTAACTTGTAGCTTTAGCTGAACACTGTGCACTACACTAACTTGTAGCTTTAGCTGAACACTGTTCAGAGGATGCACTATACTAACTTGTAGCTTTAGCTGAACACTGTGCAGAGGTCGCACTACACTAACTTGTAGCTTTAGCTGAACACTATGAGGAGGACGCATTACACTAACTTGTAGCTTTAGCTGAACACTGTGAGGAGGACGCACTACACTAACTTGTAGCTTTAGCTGAACACTGTTCACTACACTAACTTGTAGCTTTAGCTGAACACTGTTCAGAGGACGCAGTATACTAACTTGTAGCTTTAGCTGAACACTGTTCAGAGGACGCACTACACTAACTTGTAGCTTTAGCTGAACACTGTTCACTGCACTAACTTGTAGCTTTAGCTGAACACTGTTCAGAGGACGCACTACACTAACTTGTAGCTTTAGCTGAACACTGTGCAGAGGATGCACTACACTAACGTTAAAATAATGTAGCTGCCTGCAGTAGTGATAGGATCAGGAAAACACCACCAACCTTCTATAGGTAGCTTTAGCTGAACACTGTGCAGAGGACGCACTACACTAAAGTGTAAATAATGTAGCTGCCTGCGGTAGTGATAGGATCAGGAAAACACCACCAATCTTCTACAGGTAACTAACACTATACTAACTTGTAGCTTTAGCTGAACACTGTGCAGAGGACGCACTACACTAACGTTAAAATAATGTAGCTGCCTGCGGTAGTGATAGGATCAGGAAAACACCACCAACCTTCTATAGGTAGCTTTAGCTGAACACTGTGCAGAGGACGCACTACACTAACGTGTAAATAATGTAGCTGCCTGCGGTAGTGATAGGATCAGGAAAACACCACCAACCTTCTACAGATAGCTTTAGCTGAACACTGTGCAGAGGACGCATTACACTAACGTTAAAATAATGTATCTGCCTGTGGTAGTGATAGGATCAGGAAAACAGCACCAATCTTCTACAGGTAGCTTTAGCTGAACACTGTGCAGAGGATGCACTACACTAACGTGTAAATAATGTAGCTGCTTGCGGAAGTGATAGGATCAGGAAAACACCACCAATCTTCTACAGGTAGCTTTAGCTGAACACTGTGCAGAGGACGCACTACACTAACGTGTAAATAATGTAGCTGTCTGCAGTAGTGATAGGATCAGGAAAACACCACCAACCTTCTATAGATAGCTTTAGCTGAACACTGTGCAGAGGATGCACTACACTAACGTTAAAATAATGTAGCTGCCTGCGGTAGTGATAGGATCAGAAAAACACCACCAACCTTCTACAGGTAGCTTTAGCTGAACACTGTGCAGAGGACGCACTACACTAACTTGTAGCTTTAGCTGAACACTGTTCACTACACTAACTTTTAGCTTTAGCTGAACACTGTTCAGAGGACGCACTACACTAACTTGTAGCTTTAGCTGAACACTGTGCAGAGGACGCACTACACTAACGTTAAAATAATGTAGCTGCCTGCAGTAGTGATAGGATCAGGAAAACACCACCAACCTTCTACAGATAGCTTTAGCTGAACACTGTGCAGAGGTCGCAGTAGACTAACGTGTAAATAATGTAGCTGCCTGCGGTAGTGATAGGATCAGGAAAACACCACCAACCTTCTACAGGTAGCTTTAGCTGAACACTGTGCAGAGGATGCACTACACTAACAGGTAAATAATGTAGCTGCCTGCGGTAGTGATAGGATCAGGAAAACACTACCAACCTTCTACAGATAGCTTTATCTGAACACTGTGCAGAGGACGCACTACATTAACGTTAAAATAATGTAGCTGCCTGCGGTAGTGTTAGGATCAGGAAAACACCACCAACCTTCAACAGGTAGCTTAAGCTGAACACTGTGCAGAGGACGCACTACACTAACGTGTAAATAATGAAGCTGTCTGCGGTAGTGATAGGATCAGGAAAACACCACCAACCTTCTACAGATAGCTTTAGCTGATCACTGTGCAGAGGACGCACTACACTAATGTGTAAATAATGTAGCTGTCTGCAGTAGTGATAGGATCAGGAAAACGCCACCAACCTTCTACAGATAGCTTTAGCTGAACACTGTGCAGAGGACGCACTACACTAACGTTAAAATAATGTAGCTGCCTGCGGTAGTGATAGGATCAGAAAAACACCACCAACCTTCTACAGGTAGCTTTAGCTGAACACTGTGCAGAGGTCGCACTACACTAACGTGTAAATAATGTAGCTGCCTGCGGTAGTGATAGGATCAGGAAAACACCACCAACCTTCTACAGGTAGCTTAAGCTGAACACTGTGCAGAGGACGCACTACACTAACGTGTAAATAATGGAGCTGCCTGCGGTAGTGATAGGATCAGGAAAATGCCACCAACCTTCTAATGGTAGCTTTAGCTGAACACTGTGCAGAGGTCGCACTACACTAACGTGTAAATAATGTAGCTGTCTGCGGTAGTGATAGGATCAGGAAAACACCACCAACCTTCTAAAGATAGCTTTAGCTGAACTCTGTGCAGAGGATGCACTACACTAACGTTAAAATAATTTAGCTGGCTGCGGTAGTGATAGGATCAGGAAAACACCACCAACCTTCTATAGGTAGCTTTAGCTGAACACTGTGCAGAGGACGCACTACACTAACGTGTAAATAATGTAGCTGAATGCGGTAGTGATAGGATCAGGAAAACACCACCAACCTTCTACAGGTAGCTTTAGCTGAACACTGTGCAGAGGTTGCACTACAACAACTTGTAGCTTTAGCTGAACACTGTTCAGAGGACGCATTACACTAACGTTAAAATAATGTATCTGCCTGTGGTAGTGATAGGATCAGGAAAACACCACCAATCTTCTACAGGTAGCTTTAGCTGAACACTGTGCAGAGGACGCACTACACTAACGTGTAAATAATGTAGCTGTCTGCAGTAGTGATAGGATCAGGAAAACACCACCAACCTTCTATAGATAGCTTTAGCTGAACACTGTGCAGAGGATGCACTACACTAACGTTAAAATAATGTAGCTGCCTGCGGTAGTGATAGGATCAGAAAAACACCACCAACCTTCTACAGGTAGCTTTAGCTGAACACTGTGCAGAGGACGCACTACACTAACTTGTAGCTTTAGCTGAACACTGTTCACTACACTAACTTTTAGCTTTAGCTGAACACTGTTCAGAGGACGCACTACACTAACTTGTAGCTTTAGCTGAACACTGTGCAGAGGACGCACTACACTAACGTTAAAATAATGTAGCTGCCTGCAGTAGTGATAGGATCAGGAAAACACCACCAACCTTCTACAGATAGCTTTAGCTGAACACTGTGCAGAGGTCGCAGTAGACTAACGTGTAAATAATGTAGCTGCCTGCGGTAGTGATAGGATCAGGAAAACACCACCAACCTTCTACAGGTAGCTTTAGCTGAACACTGTGCAGAGGATGCACTACACTAACAGGTAAATAATGTAGCTGCCTGCGGTAGTGATAGGATCAGGAAAACACTACCAACCTTCTACAGATAGCTTTATCTGAACACTGTGCAGAGGACGCACTACATTAACGTTAAAATAATGTAGCTGCCTGCGGTAGTGTTAGGATCAGGAAAACACCACCAACCTTCAACAGGTAGCTTAAGCTGAACACTGTGCAGAGGACGCACTACACTAACGTGTAAATAATGAAGCTGTCTGCGGTAGTGATAGGATCAGGAAAACACCACCAACCTTCTACAGATAGCTTTAGCTGATCACTGTGCAGAGGACGCACTACACTAACGTTAAAATAATGTAGCTGCCTGCGGTAGTGATAGGATCAGG
The DNA here is from genome assembly GCA_037952835.1 of Lithobates septentrionalis. NCBI lineage: Eukaryota > Metazoa > Chordata > Amphibia > Anura > Ranidae > Lithobates > Lithobates septentrionalis. The sequence continues at coordinate 2,208,945 of JBBDGP010001208.1, read as the reverse complement.
AAAACACCACCAACCTTCTACAGGTAGCGTTAGCTGAACACTGTGCAGAGGGCGCACTACACTAATGTGTAAATAATGTAGCTGTCTGCAGTAGTGATAGGATCAGGAAAACGCCACCAACCTTCTACAGATAGCTTTAGCTGAACACTGTGCAGAGGACGCACTACACTAACGTTAAAATAATGTAGCTGCCTGCGGTAGTGATAGGATCAGAAAAACACCACCAACCTTCTACAGGTAGCTTTAGCTGAACACTGTGCAGAGGTCGCACTACACTAACGTGTAAATAATGTAGCTGCCTGCGGTAGTGATAGGATCAGGAAAACACCACCAACCTTCTACAGGTAGCTTAAGCTGAACACTGTGCAGAGGACGCACTACACTAACGTGTAAATAATGGAGCTGCCTGCGGTAGTGATAGGATCAGGAAAATGCCACCAACCTTCTAATGGTAGCTTTAGCTGAACACTGTGCAGAGGTCGCACTACACTAACGTGTAAATAATGTAGCTGTCTGCGGTAGTGATAGGATCAGGAAAACACCACCAACCTTCTAAAGATAGCTTTAGCTGAACTCTGTGCAGAGGATGCACTACACTAACGTTAAAATAATTTAGCTGGCTGCGGTAGTGATAGGATCAGGAAAACACCACCAACCTTCTATAGGTAGCTTTAGCTGAACACTGTGCAGAGGATGCACTACACTAACGTTAAAATAATGTAGCTGCCTGCGGTAGTGATAGGATCAGAAAAACACCACCAACCTTCTACAGGTAGCTTTAGCTGAACACTGTGCAGAGGACGCATTACACTAACGTTAAAATAATGTATCTGCCTGTGGTAGTGATAGGATCAGGAAAACACCACCAATCTTCTATAGGTAGCTTTAGCTGAACACTGTGCAGAGGATGCACTACACTAACGTGTAAATAATGTAGTTGCCTGCGGTAGTGATAGGATCAGGAAAACTCCACCAATCTTCTACAGGTAGCTTTAGCTGAACACTGTGCAGAGGACGCACTACACTAACGTGTAAATAATGTAGCTGTCTGCAGTAGTGATAGGATCAGGAAAACACCACCAACCTTCTATAGTTAGCTTTAGCTGAACACTGTGCAGAGGACGCACTACACTAACGTTAAAATAATGTAGCTGCCTGCGGTAGTGATAGGATCAGGAAAACACCACCAACCTTCTATAGGTAGCTTTAGCTGAACACTGTGCAGAGGACGCACTACACTAACGTGTAAATAATGTAGCTGAATGCGGTAGTGATAGGATCAGGAAAACACCACCAACCTTCTACAGGTAGCTTTAGCTGAACACTGTGCAGAGGTTGCACTACAACAACTTGTAGCTTTAGCTGAACACTGTTCAGAGGACGCATTACACTAACTTGTAGCATTAGTTGAACACTGTGCAGAGGTTGCAGTACACTAATTTGTAGCTTTAGCTGAACACTGTGCAGAGGTCGCACTACACTAACTTGGAGTTTTAGCTGAACACTGTGAGGAGGACGCACTACACTAACTTGTAGCTTTAGCTGAACACTGTGCACTACACTAACTTGTAGCTTTAGCTGAACACTGTTCAGAGGATGCACTATACTAACTTGTAGCTTTAGCTGAACACTGTGCAGAGGTCGCACTGCACTAACTTGTAGCTTTAGCTGAACACTATGAGGAGGACGCATTACACTAACTTGTAGCTTTAGCTGAACACTGTGAGGAGGACGCACTACACTAACTTGTAGCTTTAGCTGAAAACTGTTTACTACACTAACTTGTAGCTTTAGCTGAACACTGTTCAGAGGACGCAGTATACTAACTTGTAGCTTTAGCTGAACACTGTGCAGAGGTCGCACTACACTAACTTGGAGTTTTAGCTGAACACTGTGAGGAGGACGCACTACACTAACTTGTAGCTTTAGCTGAACACTGTGCACTACACTAACTTGTAGCTTTAGCTGAACACTGTTCAGAGGATGCACTATACTAACTTGTAGCTTTAGCTGAACACTGTGCAGAGGTCGCACTGCACTAACTTGTAGCTTTAGCTGAACACTATGAGGAGGACGCATTACACTAACTTGTAGCTTTAGCTGAACACTGTGAGGAGGACGCACTACACTAACTTGTAGCTTTAGCTGAACACTGTTTACTACACTAACTTGTAGCTTTAGCTGAACACTGTTCAGAGGACGCAGTATACTAACTTGTAGCTTTAGCTGAACACTGTGCAGAGGTCGCACTACACTAACTTGTAACTTTAGCTGAAGACTATGAGGAGGACGCACTACACTAACTTGTAGCTTTAGCTGAACACTGTTCAGAGGACGCACTACACTAACTTGTAGCTTTAGCTGAACACTGTTCACTACACTAACTTGTAGCTTTAGCTGAACACTGTTCAGAGGACGCACTACACTAACTTGTAGCTTTAGCTGAACACTGTGCAGAGGATGCACTACACTAACGTTAAAATAATGTAGCTGCCTGCAGTAGTGATAGGATCAGGAAAACACCACCAACCTTCTATAGGTAGCTTTAGCTGAACACTGTGCAGAGGACGCACTACACTAACGTGTAAATAATGTAGCTGCCTGCGGTAGTGATAGAATCAGGAAAACACCACCAATCTTCTACAGGTAACTAACACTATACTAACTTGTAGCTTTAGCTGAACACTGTGCAGAGGACGCACTACACTAACGTTAAAATAATGTAGCTGCCTGCGGTAGTGATAGGATCAGGAAAACACCACCAACCTTCTATAGGTAGCTTTAGCTGAACACTGTGCAGAGGACGCACTACACTAACGTGTAAATAATGTAGCTGCCTGCGGTAGTGATAGGATCAGGAAAACACCACCAACCTTCTACAGGTAGCTTTAGCTGAACACTGTGCAGAGGATGCACTACACTAACGTGTAAATAATGTAGCTGCCTGCGGTAGTGATAGGATCAGGAAAACACCACCAATCTTCTACAGGTAGCTTTAGCTGAACACTGTGCAGAGGACGCACTACACTAACGTGTAAATAATGTAGCTGTCTGCAGTAGTGATAGGTTCAGTAAAACACCACCAACCTTCTATAGATAGCTTTAGCTGAACACTGTGCAGAGGACGCACTACACTAACGTTAAAATAATGTAGCTGCCTGCGGTAGTGATAGGATCAGAAAAACACCACCAACCTTCTACAGGTAGCTTTAGCTGAACACTGTGCAGAGGACGCACTACACTAACGTTAAAATAATGTAGCTGCCTGCGGTAGTGATAGGATCAGGAAAACACCACCAACCTTCTATAGGTAGCTTTAGCTGAACACTGTGCAGAGGACGCACTACACTAACGTGTAAATAATGTAGCTGCCTGCGGTAGTGATAGGATCAGGAAAACACCACCAACCTTCTACAGATAGCTTTAGCTGAACACTGTGCAGAGGACGCATTACACTAACGTTAAAATAATGTAGCTGCCTGTGGTAGTGATAGGATCAGGAAAACACCACCAATCTTCTACAGGTAACTAACACTACACTAACTTGTAGCTTTAGCTGAACACTATGAGGAGGACGCACTACACTAATTGTAGCTTTAGCTGAACACTGTTCAGAGGACGCACTACACTAACTTGTAGCTTTAGCTGAACACTGTTCACTACACTAACTTGTAGCTTTAGCTGAACACTGTTCAGAGGACGCACTACACTAACTTGTAGCTTTAGCTGAACACTGTGCAGAGGACGCACTACACTAACGTTAAAATAATGTAGCTGCCTGCGGTAGTGATAGGATCAGGAAAACACCACCAACCTTCTATAGGTAGCTTTAGCTGAACACTGTGCAGAGGACGCACTACACTAACGTGTAAATAATGTAGCTGCCTGCGGTAGTGATAGGATCTAGAAAACACCACCAACCTTCTACAGATAGCTTTAGCTGAACACTGTGCAGAGGACGCACTACACTAACGTTAAAATAATGTAGCTGCCTGCGGTAGTGATAGGATCAGAAAAACACCACCAACCTTCTACAGGTAGCTTTAGCTGAACACTGTGCAGAGGATGCACTACACTAACGTGTAAATAATGTAGCTGCCTGCGGTAGTGATAGGATCAGGAAAACACCACCAACCTTCTACAGATAGCTTTAGCTGAACACTGTGCAGAGGACGCACTACACTAACGTTAAAATAATGTAGCTGCCTGCGGTAGTGATAGGATCAGAAAAACACCACCAACCTTCTACAGGTAGCTTTAGCTGAACACTGTGCAGAGGACGCACTACACTAATGTGTAAATAATGTAGCTGTCTGCAGTAGTGATAGGATCAGGAAAACACCACCAACCTTCTATAGATAGCTTTAGCTGAACACTGTGCAGAGGACGCACTACACTAACGTTAAAATAATGTAGCTGCCTGCGGTAGTGATAGGATCAGAAAAACACCACCAACCTTCTACAGGTAGATTTAGCTGAACACTGTGCAGAGGTCGCACTACACTAACGTGTAAATAATGTAGCTGCCTGCGGTAGTGATAGGATCAGGAAAACACCACCAACCCTTCTACAGATAGCTTAAGCTGAACACTGTGCAGAGGACGCACTACACTAACGTGTAAATAATGGATCTGCCTGCGGTAGTGATAGGATCAGGAAAACGCCACCAACCTTCTACAGGTAGCTTTAGCTGAACACTGTGCAGAGGTCGCACTACACCAACTTGTAGCTTTAGCTGAACACTGTTCAGAGGACGCACTACACTAACTTGTAGCTTTAGTTGAACACTGTGCAGAGGTCGCACTACACTAATTTGTAGCTTTAGCTGAACACTGTGCAGAGGTCGCACTACACTAACTTGGAGTTTTAGCTGAACACTGTGAGGAGGACACACTACACTAACTTGTAGCTTTAGCTGAACACTGTGCACTACACTAACTTGTAGCTTTAGCTGAACACTGTTCAGAGGACGCACTACACTAACTTGTAGCTTTAGCTGAACACTGTTCACTACACTAACTTGTAGCTTTAGCTGAACACTATGAGGAGGACGCTCTACACTAACTTGTAGCTTTAGCTGAACACTGTTCAGAGGACGCACTACACTAACTTGTAGCTTTAGCTGAACACTGTTCACTACACTAACTTGTAGCTTTAGCTGAACACTGTTCAGAGGACGCACTACACTAACTTGTAGCTTTAGCTGAACACTGTGCAGAGGACGCACTACACTAACGTTAAAATAATGTAGCTGCCTGCGGTAGTGATAGGATCAGGAAAACACCACCAACCTTCTATAGGTAGCTTTAGCTGAACACTGTGCAGAGGACGCACTACACTAACGTGTAAATAATGTAGCTGCCTGCGGTAGTGATAGGATCAGGAAAACACCACAACCTTCTACAGATAGCTTTAGCTGAACACTGTGCAGAGGACGCATTACACTAACGTTAAAATAATGTAGCCGCCTGTGGTAGTGATAGGATCAGGAAAACACCACCAATCTTCTACAGGTAGCTTTAGCTGAACACTGTGCAGAGGATGCACTACACTAACGTGTAAATAATGTAGCTGCCTGCGGTAGTGATAGGATCAGGAAAACACCAATCTTCTAGAGGTAGCTTTAGCTGAACACTGTGCAGAGGATGCACTACACTAACGTTAAAATAATGTAGCTGCCTGCGGTAGTGATAGGATCAGGAAAACACCACCAACCTTCTATAGGTAGCTTTAGCTGAACACTGTGCAGAGGACGCACTACACTCACGTGTAAATAATGTAGCTGCCTGTGGTAGTGATAGGATCAGGAAAACACCACCAACCTTCTACAGATAGCTTTAGCTGAACACTGTGTAGAGGACGCACTACACTAACGTTAAAATAATGTAGCTGCCTGCGGTAGTGATAGGATCAGGAAAACACCACCAACCTTCTATAGGTAGCTTTAGCTGAACACTGTGCAGAGGACGCACTACACTCACGTGTAAATAATGTAGCTGCCTGCGGTAGTGATAGGATCAGGAAAACACCACCAACCTTCTACAGATAGCTTTAGCTGAACACTGTGCAGAGGACGCACTACACTAACGTTAAAATAATGTAGCTGCCTGCGGTAGTGTTAGGATCAGGAAAACACCACCAACCTTCTACAGGTAGCTTTAGCTGAACACTGTGCAGAGGACGCACTACACTGACGTGAAAATAATGTAGCTGCCTGCGGTAGTGATAGGATCAGAAAAACACCACCAATCTTCTACAGGTAGCTTTAGCTGAACACTGTGCAGAGGTCGCACTACACTAACGTGTAAATAATGTAGCTGCCTGCGGTAGTGATAGGATCAGGAAAACACCACCAACCTTCTACAGATAGCTTAAGCTGAACACTGTGCAGATTACGCACTACACTAACGTGTAAATAATGGAGCTGCCTGCGGTAGTGATAGGATCAGGAAAACGCCACCAACCTTCTACAGGTAGCTTTAGCTGAACACTGTGCAGAGGTCGCACTACACCAACTTGTAGCTTTAGCTGAACACTGTTCAGAGGACGCACTACACTAACTTGTAGCTTTAGTTGAACACTGTGCAGAGGTCGCACTACACTAATTTGTAGCTTTAGCTGAACACTGTGCAGAGGTCGCATTACACTAACTTGGAGTTTTAGCTGAACACTGTGAGGAGGACACTCTACACTAACTTGTAGCTTTAGCTGAACACTGTGCACTACACTAACTTTTAGCTTTAGCTGAGCACTGTTCAGAGGACGCACTACACTAACTTGTAGCTTTAGCTGAACACTGGGAGGAGGACGCACTACACTAACTTGTAGCTTTAGCTGAACACTGTTCACTACACTAACTTGTAGCTTTAGCTGAACACTGTTCAGAGGACGCAGTATACTAACTTGTAGCTTTAGCTGAACACTGTGCAGAGGTCGCACTACACTAACTTGTAGCTTTAGCTGAACACTATGAGGAGGACGCTCTACACTAACTTGTAGTTTTAGCTGAACACTGTTCAGAGGACGCACTACACTAACTTGTAGCTTTAGCTGAACACTGTTCACTACACTAACTTGTAGCTTTAGCTGAACACTGTTCAGAGGACGCAGTATACTAACTTGTAGCTTTAGCTGAACACTGTGCAGAGGTCGCACTACACTAACTTGTAGCTTTAGCTGAACACTATGAGGAGGACGCTCTACACTAACTTGTAGCTTTAGCTGAACACTGTTCAGAGGACGCACTACACTAACTTGTAGCTTTAGCTGAACACTGTTCACTACACTAACTTGTAGCTTTAGCTGAACACTGTTCAGAGGACGCACTACACTAACTTGTAGCTTTAGCTGAACACTGTGCAGAGGACGCACTACACTAACGTTAAAATAATGTAGCTGCCTGCGGTAGTGATAGGATCAGGAAAACACCACCAACCTTCTATAGGTAGCTTTAGCTGAACACTGTGCAGAGGACGCACTACACTAACGTGTAAATAATGTAGCTGCCTGCGGTAGTGATAGGATCAGGAAAACACCACCAACCTTCTACAGATAGCTTTAGCTGAACACTGTGAAGAGGACGCATTACACTAATGTTAAAATAATGTAGCTGCCTGTGGTAGTGATAGGATCAGGAAAACACCACCAATCTTCTACAGGTAGCTTTAGCTGAACACTGTGCAGAGGATGCACTACACTAACATGTAAATAATGTAGCTGCCTGCGGTAGTGATAGGATCAGGAAAACACCACCAATCTTCTACAGGTAGCTTTAGCTGAACACTGTGCAGAGGACGCACTACACTAACGTGTAAATAATGTAGCTGTCTGCGGTAGTGATAGGATCAGGAAAACACCACCAACCTTCTACAGATAGCTTTAGCTGAACACTGTGCAGAGGATGCACTACACTAACGTTAAAATAATGTAGCTGCCTGCGGTAGTGATAGGATCAGGAAAACACCACCAACCTTCTACAGGTAGCTTTAGCTGAACACTGTGCAGAGGACGCACTACACTAACGTGTAAATAATGTAGCTGTCTGCGGTAGTGATAGGATCAGGAAAACACCACCAACCTTCTACAGATAGCTTTAGCTGAACACTGTGCAGAGGACGCACTACACTAACGTTAAAATAATGTAGCTTACCTGCGGTAGTGATAGGATCAGGAAAACACCACCAACCTTCTACAGATAGCTTTAGCTGAACACTGTGCAGAGGACGCACTACACTAACGTTAAAATAATGTAGCTTACCTGCGGTAGTGATAGGATCAGGAAAACACCACCAACCTTCTATAGGTAGCTTTAGCTGAACACTGTGCAGAGGACGCACTACACTAACGTGTAAATAATGTAGCTGCCTGCGGTAGTGATAGGATCAGGAAAACACCACCAACCTTCTACAGATAGCTTTAGCTGAACACTGTGCAGAGGACGCACTACACTAACGTTAAAATAATGTAGCTGCCTGCGGTAGTGATAGGATCAGGAAAACACCACCAACCTTCTATAGGTAGCTTTAGCTGAACACTGTGCAGAGGACGCACTACACTAACGTGTAAATAATGTAGCTGCCTGCGTTAGTGATAGGATCAGGAAAACACCACCAACCTTCTACAGATAGCTTTAGCTGAACACTGTGCAGAGGACGCATTACACTAACGTTAAAATAATGTATCTGCCTGTGGTAGTGATAGGATCAGGAAAACACCACCAATCTTCTATAGGTAGCTTTAGCTGAACACTGTGCAGAGGATGCACTACACTAACGTGTAAATAATGTAGTTGCCTGCGGTAGTGATAGGATCAGGAAAACTCCACCAATCTTCTACAGGTAGCTTTAGCTGAACACTGTGCAGAGGACGCACTACACTAACGTGTAAATAATGTAGCTGTCTGCAGTAGTGATAGGATCAGGAAAACACCACCAACCTTCTATAGTTAGCTTTAGCTGAACACTGTGCAGAGGACGCACTACACTAACGTTAAAATAATGTAGCTGCCTGCGGTAGTGATAGGATCAGGAAAACACCACCAACCTTCTATAGGTAGCTTTAGCTGAACACTGTGCAGAGGACGCACTACACTAACGTGTAAATAATGTAGCTGCCTGCGGTAGTGATAGGATCAGGAAAACACCACCAACCTTCTACAGATAGCTTAAGCTGAACACTGTGCAGAGGACGCACTACACTAACGTGTAAATAATGGAGCTGCCTGCGGTAGTGATAGGATCAGGAAAACGCCACCAACCTTCTACGGGTAGCTTTAGCTGAACACTGTGCAGAGGTCGCACTACACCAACTTGTAGCTTTAGCTGAACACTGTTCAGAGGACGCACTACACTAACTTGTAGCTTTAGTTGAACATTGTGCAGAGGTCGCACTACACTAATTTGTAGCTTTAGCTGAACACCTTGCAGAGGTCGCACTACACTAACTTGGAGTTTTAGCTGAACACTGTGAGGAGGACACACTACACTAACTTGTAGCTTTAGCTGAACACTGTGCACTACACTAACTTGTAGCTTTAGCTGAACACTGTTCAGAGGACGCACTACACTAACTTGTAGCTTTAGATGAACACTGTGAGGAGGACGCACTACACTAACTTGTAGCTTTAGCTGAACACTGTTCACTACACTAACTTGTAGCTTTAGCTGAACACTGTTCAGAGGACGCAGTATACTAACTTGTAGCTTTAGCTGAACACTGTGCAGAGGTCGAAATACACTAACTTGTAGCTTTAGCTGAACACTGTGCAGAGGATGCACTACACTAACGTGTAAATAATGTAGCTGCCTGCGGTAGTGATAGGATCAGGAAAACAACACCAACCTTCTACAGATAGCTTTAGCTGAACACTGTGCAGAGGACGCACTACACTAATGTTAAAATAATGTAGCTGCCTGCGGTAGTGTTAGGATCAGAAAAACACCACCAACCTTCTACAGGTAGCTTTAGCTGAACACTGTGCAGAGGATGCACTACACTAACGTTAAAATAATGTAGGTGCCTGCGGTAGTGATAGGATCAGGAAAACACCACCAACCTTCTATAGGTAGCTTTAGCTGAACACTGTGCAGAGGACGCACTACACTCACGTGTAAATAATGTAGCTGCCTGCGGTAGTGATAGGATCAGGAAAACACCACCAACCTTCTACAGATAGCTTTAGCTGAACACTTTGCAGAGGACGCACTACACTAACGTTAAAATAATGTAGCTGCCTGCGGTAGTGATAGGATCAGGAAAACACCACCAACCTTCTATAGGTAGCTTTAGCTGAACACTGTGCAGAGGACGCACTACACTCACGTGTAAATAATGCAGCTGCCTGCGGTAGTGATAGGATCAGGAAAACACCACCAGCCTTCTACAGATAGCTTTAGCTGAAAACTGTGCAGAGGACGCACTACACTAACGTTAAAATAATGTAGCTGCCTGCGGTAGTGATAGGATCAGGAAAACACCACCAACCTTCTACAGGTAGCTTTAGCTGAACACTGTGCAGAGGACGCACTACACTAATGTGTAAATAATGTAGCTGTCTGCAGTAGTGATAGGATCAGGAAAACACCACCAACCTTCTATAGATAGCTTTAGCTGAACACTGTGCAGAGGACGCACTAAACTAACGTTAAAATAATGTAGCTGCCTGCGGTAGTGATAGGATCAGAAAAACACCACCAACCTTCTACAGGTAGATTTAGCTGAACACTGTGCAGAGGTCGCACTACACTAACGTGTAAATAATGTAGCTGCCTGCGGTAGTGATAGGATCAGGAAAACACCACCAAACTTCTACAGATAGCTTAAGCTGAACACTGTGCAGAGGACGCACTACACTAACGTGTAAATAATGGAGCTGCCTGCGGTAGTGATAGGATCAGGAAAACGCCACCAACCTTCTACAGGTAGCTTTAGCTGAACACTGTGCAGAGGTCGCACTACACCAACTTGTAGCTTTAGCTGAACACTGTTCAGAGGACGCACTACACTAACTTGTAGCTTTAGTTGAACACTGTGCAGAGGTCGCACTACACTAATTTGTAGCTTTAGCTGAACACCTTGCAGAGGTCGCACTACACTAACTTGGAGTTTTAGCTGAACACTGTGAGGAGGACACACTACACTAACTTGTAGCTTTAGCTGAACACTGTGCACTACACTAACTTGTAGCTTTAGCTGAACACTGTTCAGAGGACGCACTACACTAACTTGTAGCTTTAGATGAACACTGTGAGGAGGACGCACTACACTAACTTGTAGCTTTAGCTGAACACTGTTCACTACACTAACTTGTAGCTTTAGCTGAACACTGTTCAGAGGACGCAGTATACTAACTTGTAGCTTTAGCTGAACACTGTGCAGAGGTCGAAATACACTAACTTGTAGCTTTAGCTGAACACTGTGCAGAGGATGCACTACACTAACGTGTAAATAATGTAGCTGCCTGCGGTAGTGATAGGATCAGGAAAACAACACCAACCTTCTACAGATAGCTTTAGCTGAACACTGTGCAGAGGACGCACTACATTAATGTTAAAATAATGTAGCTGCCTGCGGTAGTGTTAGGATCAGAAAAACACCACCAACCTTCTACAGGTAGCTTTAGCTGAACACTGTGCAGAGGATGCACTACACTAACGTTAAAATAATGTAGGTGCCTGCGGTAGTGATAGGATCAGGAAAACACCACCAACCTTCTATAGGTAGCTTTAGCTGAACACTGTGCAGAGGACGCACTACACTCACGTGTAAATAATGTAGCTGCCTGCGGTAGTGATAGGATCAGGAAAACACCACCAACCTTCTACAGATAGCTTTAGCTGAACACTTTGCAGAGGAAGCACTACACTAACGTTAAAATAATGTAGCTGCCTGCGGTAGTGATAGGATCAGGAAAACACCACCAACCTTCTATAGGTAGCTTTAGCTGAACACTGTGCAGAGGACGCACTACACTCACGTGTAAATAATGCAGCTGCCTGCGGTAGTGATAGGATCAGGAAAACACCACCAGCCTTCTACAGATAGCTTTAGCTGAACACTGTGCAGAGGACGCACTACACTAACGTTAAAATAATGTAGCTGCCTGCGGTAGTGATAGGATCAGGAAAACACCACCAACCTTCTACAGGTAGCTTTAGCTGAACACTGTGCAGAGGACGCACTACACTAATGTGTAAATAATGTAGCTGTCTGCAGTAGTGATAGGATCAGGAAAACACCACCAACCTTCTATAGATAGCTTTAGCTGAACACTGTGCAGAGGACGCACTACACTAACGTTAAAATAATGTAGCTGCCTGCGGTAGTGATAGGATCAGAAAAACACCACCAACCTTCTACAGGTAGATTTAGCTGAACACTGTGCAGAGGTCGCACTACACTAACGTGTAAATAATGTAGCTGCCTGCGGTAGTGATAGGATCAGGAAAACACCACCAAACTTCTACAGATAGCTTAAGCTGAACACTGTGCAGAGGACGCACTACACTAACGTGTAAATAATGGAGCTGCCTGCGGTAGTGATAGGATCAGGAAAACGCCACCAACCTTCTACAGGTAGCTTTAGCTGAACACTGTGCAGAGGTCGCACTACACCAACTTGTAGCTTTAGCTGAACACTGTTCAGAGGACGCACTACACTAACTTGTAGCTTTAGTTAAACACTGTGCAGAGGTCGCACTACACTAATTTGTAGCTTTAGCTGAACACTGTGCAGAGGTCGCACTACACTAACTTGGAGTTTTAGCTGAACACTGTGAGGAGGACACACTACACTAACTTGTAGCTTTAGCTGAACACTGTGCACTACACTAACTTGTAGCCTTAGCTGAACACTGTTCAGAGGACGCACAACACTAACTTGTAGTTTTAGCTGAACACTGTGAGGAGAACGCACTACACTAACTTGTAGCTTTAGCTGAACACTGTTCACTACACTAACTTGTAGCTTTAGCTGAACACTGTTCAGAGGATGCAGTATACTAACTTGTAGCTTTAGCTGAACACTGCGCAGAGGTCGCACTACACTAACTTGTAGCTTTAGCTGAACACTATGAGGAGGACGCTCTACACTAACTTGTAGCTTTAGCTGAACACTGTTCAGAGGACGCACTACACTAACTTGTAGCTTTAGCTGAACACTGTTCACTACACTAACTTGTAGCTTTAGCTGAACACTGTTCAGAGGACGCACTACACTAACTTGTAGCTTTAGCTGAACACTGTGCAGAGGACGCACTACACTAACGTGTAAATAATGTAGCTGCCTGCGGTAGTGATAGGATCAGGAAAACACCACCAACCTTCTACAGATAGCTTTAGCTGAACACTGTGCAGAGGATGCATTACACTAACGTTAAAATAATGTAGCTGCCTGTGGTAGTGATAGGATCAGGAAAACACCACCAATCTTCTACAGGTAGCTTTAGCTGAACACTGTGCAGAGGATGCACTACACTAACGTGTAAATAATGTAGCTGCCTGCGGTAGTGATAGGATCAGGAAAACACCACCAATCGTCTACAGGTAGCTTTAGCTGAACACTGTGCAGAGGACGCACTACACTAACGTGTAAATAATGTAGCTGCCTGCGGTAGTGATAGGATCAGGAAAACACCACCAACCTTCTACAGATAGCTTTAGCTGAACACTGTGCAGAGGACGCACTACACTAACGTTAAAATAATGTAGCTGCCTGCGGTAGTGTTAGGATCAGGAAAACACCACCAACCTTCTACAGGTAGCTTTAGCTGAACACTGTGCACTACACTAACTTGTAGCTTTAGCTGAACACTGTTCAGAGGACGCACTACACTAACTTGTAGCTTTAGCTGAACACTGTGAGGAGGACGCACTACACTAACTTGTGGCTTTAGCTGAACACTGTTCAGAGGACGCAGTATACTAACTTGTAGCTTTAGCTGAACACTGTGCAGAGGTCGCACTACACTAACTTGTAGCTTTAGCTGAACACTATGAGGAGGACGTTCTACACTAACTTGTAGCTTTAGCTGAACACTGTTCAGAGGACGCACTACACTAACTTGTAGCTTTAGCTGAACACTGTTCACTACACTAACTTGTAGCTTTAGCTGAACACTGTTCAGAGGACGCACTACACTAACTTGTAGCTTTAGCTGAACACTGTGCAGAGGACGCATTACACTAACGTTAAAATAATGTAGCTGCCTGTGGTAGTGATAGGATCAGGAAAACACCACCAATCTTCTACAGGTAGCTTTAGCTGAACACTGTGCAGAGGACGCACTACACTAACGTGTAAATAATGTAGCTGCCTGCGGTAGTGATAGGATCAGGAAAACACCACCAACCTTCTACAGGTAGCTTTAGCTGAATACTGTGCAGAGGACGCACTACACTAATGTGTAAATAATGGAGCTGCCTGCGGTAGTGATAGGATCAGGAAAACGCCACCAACCTTCTACAGGTAGCTTTAGCTGAACACTGTGCCGAGGTCGCACTACACTAATTTGTAGCTTTAGCTGAACACTGTGCAGAGGTCGCACTACACTAACTTGGAGTTTTAGCTGAACACTGTGAGGAGGACACACTACACTAACTTGTAGCTTTAGCTGAACACTGTGCACTACACTAACTTGTAGCTTTAGCTGAACACTGTTCAGAGGACGCACTACACTAACTTGTAGCTTTAGATGAACACTGTGCAGAGGTTGCACTACACTAACTTGTAGCTTTAGCTGAACACTGTGAGGAGGACGCACTACACTAACTTGTAGCTTTAGCTGAACACTGTGCACTACACTAACTTGTAGCTTTAGCTGAACACTATGAGGAGGACGCATTACACTAACTTGTAGCTTTAGCTGAACACTGCGAGGAGGACGCACTACACTAACTTGTAGCTTTAGCTGAACACTGTTCACTACACTAACTTGTAGCTTTAGCTGAACACTGTGAGGAGGACGCACTACACTAACTTGTAGCTTTAGCTGAACACTGTGCAGAGGATGCACTACACTAACGTTAAAATAATGTAGCTGCCTGCGGTAGTGATAGGATCAGGAAAGCACCACCAACTTTCTATAGGTAGCTTTAGCTGAACACTGTGCAGAGGACGCACTACACTAACGTGTAAATAATGTAGCTGCCTGCGGTAGTGATAGGATCAGAATAACACCACCAACTTTTTACAGATAGCTTTAGCTGAACACTGTGCAGAGGACGCACTACACTAACGTGTAAATAATGTAGCTGTCTGCAGTAGTGATAGGATCAGGAAAACTCCACCAACCTTCTACAGATAGCTTTAGCTTAACACTGTGCAGAGGACGCACTACACTAACATTAAAATAATGTAGCTGCCTGCGGTAGTGATAGGATCAGGAAAACACCACCAACCTTCTATAGGTAGCTTTAGCTGAACACTGTGCAGAGGACGCACTACACTAACGTGTAAATAATGTAGCTGAATGCGGTAGTGATAGGATCAGGAAAACACCACCAACCTTCTACAGGTAGCTTTAGCTGAACACTGTGCAGAGGTTGCACTACACCAACTTGTAGCTTTAGCTGAACACTGTTCAGAGGACGCACTACACTAACTTGTAGCATTAGTTGAACACAGTGCAGAGGTTGCAGTACACTAATTTGTAGCTTTAGCTGAACACTGTGCAGAGGTCGCACTACACTAACTTGTAGCTTTAGCTGAACACTGTGAGGAGGACGCACTACACTAACTTGTAGCTTTAGCTGAACACTGTGCACTACACTAACTTGTAGCTTTAGCTGTACACTGTTCAGAGGATGCACTACACTAACTTGTAGCTTTAGCTGAACATTGTGCAGAGGTCGCACTACACTAACTTGTAGCTTTAGCTGAACACTGTGAGGAGGACACATTACACAAACTTGTAGCTTTAGCTGAACACTGTGCACTACACTAACTTGTAGCTTTAGCTGAACACTGTTCAGAGGACGCACTATACTAACTTGTAGCTTTAGCTGAACACTGTGCAGAGGTCGCACTACACTAACTTGTAGCTTTAGCTGAACACTATGAGGAGGACGCACTACACTAACTTGTAGCTTTAGCTGAACACTGTGAGGAGGACGCACTACACTAACTTGTAGCTTTAGCTGAACACTGTTCACTTCACTAACTTGTAGCTTTAGCTGAACACTGTTCAGAGGACGCATTATACTAACATGTAGCTTTAGCTGAACACTGTGCAGAGGTCGCACTACACTAACTTGTAACTTTAGCTGAACACTATGAGGAGGACGCACTACACTAACTTGTAGATTTAGCTGAACACTGTGAGGAGGACGCACTACACTAACTTGTAGCTTTAGCTGAACACTGTTCACTACACTAACTTGTAGCTTTAGCTGAACACTGTTCAGAGGACGCACTACACTAACTTGTAGCTTTAGCTGAACATTGTGCAGAGGACGCACTACACTAACGTTAAAATAATGTAGCTGCCTGCGGTAGTGATAGGATCAGGAAAACACCACCAACCTTCTATAGGTAGCTTTAGCTGAACACTGTGCAGAGGACGCACTACACTAACGTGTAAATAATGTAGCTGCCTGCGGTAGTGATAGGATCAGGAAAACGCCACCAACCTTCTACAGATAGCTTTAGCTGAACACTGTGCAGAGGACACACTACACTAATGTTAAAATAATGTAGCTGCCTGCGGTAGTGATAGGATCAGGAAAACACCACCAACCTTCTACAGGTAGCTTTAGCTGAACGCTGTGTAGAGGACGCACTACACTAACTTGTAAATAATATAGCTGTCTGCGGTAGTGATAATATCAGGAAAACACCACCAACTTTCTAAAGATAGCTTTAGCTGAACTCTGTGCAGAGGACGCACTACACTAACGTTAAAATAATTTAGCTGCCTGCGGTAGTGATAGGATCAGGAAAACACCACCAACCTTCTATAGGTAGCTTTAGCTGAACACTGTGCAGAGGACACACTACACTAACGTGTAAATAATGTAGCTGCCTGCGGTAGTAATAGGATCAGGAAAACGCCACCAACCTTCTACAGATAGCTTTAGCTGAACACTGTGCAGAGGACGCACTACACTAACGTTAAAATAATGTAGCTGCTTGCGGTAGTGATAGGATCAGGAAAACACCACCAACCTTCTATAGGTAGCTTTAGCTGAACACTGTGCAGAGGACGCACTACACTAACGTGTAAATAATGTAGCTGAATGCGGTAGTGATAGGATCAGGAAAACACCACCAACCTTCTACAGGTAGCTTTAGCTGAACACTGTGCAGAGGTTGCACTACACCAACTTGTAGCTTTAGCTGAACACTGTTCAGAGGACGCACTACACTAACTTGTAGCATTAGTTGAACACTGTGCAGAGGTTGCAGTACACTAATTTGTAGCTTTAGCTGAACACTGTGCAGAGGTCGCACTACACTAACTTGTAGCTTTAGCTGAACACTGTGAGGAGGACGCACTACACCAACTTGTAGCTTTAGCTGAACACTGTGCACTACACTAACTTGTAGCTTTAGCTGTACACTGTTCAGAGGATGCACTACACTAACTTGTAGCTTTAGCTGAACATTGTGCAGAGGTCGCACTACACTAACTTGTAGCTTTAGCTGAACACTGTGAGGAGGACACATTACACAAACTTGTAGCTTTAGCTGAACACTGTGCACTACACTAACTTGTAGCTTTAGCTGAACACTGTTCAGAGGACGCACTATACTAACTTGTAGCTTTAGCTGAACACTGTGCAGAGGTCGCACTACACTAACTTGTAGCTTTAGCTGAACACTATGAGGAGGACGCACTACACTAACTTGTAGCTTTAGCTGAACACTGTGAGGAGGACGCACTACACTAACTTGTAGCTTTAGCTGAACACTGTTCACTTCACTAACTTGTAGCTTTAGCTGAACACTGTTCAAAGGACGCATTATACTAACTTGTAGCTTTAGCTGAACACTGTGCAGAGGTCGCACTACACTAACTTGTAACTTTAGCTGAACACTATGAGGAGGACGCACTACACTAACTTGTAGCTTTAGCTGAACACTGTGAGGAGGACGCACTACACTAACTTGTAGCTTTAGCTGAACACTGTTCACTACACTAACTTGTAGCTTTAGCTGAACACTGTTCAGAGGACGCACTACACTAACTTGTAGCTTTAGCTGAACATTGTGCAGAGGACGCACTACACTAACGTTAAAATAATGTAGCTGCCTGCGGTAGTGATAGGATCAGGAAAACACCACCAACCTTCTATAGGTAGCTTTAGCTGAACACTGTGCAGAGGACGCACTACACTAACGTGTAAATAATGTAGCTGCCTGCGGTAGTGATAGGATCAGGAAAACGCCACCAACCTTCTACAGATAGCTTTAGCTGAACACTGTGCAGAGGACACACTACACTAATGTTAAAATAATGTAGCTGCCTGCGGTAGTGATATGATCAGGAAAACACCACCAACCTTCTACAGGTAGCTTTAGCTGAACGCTGTGCAGAGGACGCACTACACTAACGTGTAAATAATGTAGCTGTCTGCGGTAGTGATAGGATCAGGAAAACACCACCAACCTTCTACAGATAGCTTTAGCTGAACTCTGTGCAGAGGACGCATTACACTAATGTTAAAATAATTTAGCTGCCTGCGGTAGTGATAGGATCAGGAAAACACCACCAACCTTCTATAGGTAGCTTTAGCTGAACACTGTGCAGAGGACGCACTACACTAACGTGTAAATAATGTAGCTGCCTGCGGTAGTAATAGGATCAGGAAAACACCACCAATCTTCTACAGATAGCTTTAGCTGAACACTGTGCAGAGGACGCACTACACTAACGTTAAAATAATGTAGCTGCTTGCGGTAGTGATAGGATCAGGAAAACACCACCAACCTTCTACAGGTAGCATTAGCTGAACACTGTGCAGAGGACGCACTACACTAACGTTAAAATAATGTAGCTGTCTGCGGTAGTGATAGGATCAGGAAAACACCACCAACCTTCTACAGGTAGCTTTAGCTGAACACTGTGCAGAGGACACACTACACTAACATGTAAATAATGTAGCTGTCTGTGGTAGTGATAGGATCAGGAAATCACCACCAACCTTCTACAGATAGCTTTAGCTGAACACTGTGCAGAGGACGCACTACACTAACGTTAAAATAATGTAGCTGCCTGTGGTAGTGATTGGATCAGGAAAACACCACCAACCTTCTACAGGTAGCTTAAGCTGAACACTGTGCAGAGGTCGCACTACACTAACTTGTAGCTTTAGCTGAACACTGTGAGGAGGACACAATACACTAACTTGTAGCTTTAGCTGAACAGTGTGCACTACACTAACTTGTAGCTTTAGCTGAACACTGTGCAGAGGTCGCACTACACTAACTTGTAGCTTTAGCTGAACACTGTGGAGGAGGACACACTACACTAACTTGTAGCTTTAGCTGAACACTGTGCACTACACTAACTTGTAGCTTTAGCTGAACACTGTTCAGAGAATGCACTACACTAACTTGTAGCTTTAGATGAACACTGTGCAGAGGTCACACTAGACTAACTTGTAGCTTTAGCTGAACACTGTGCAGAGGTCGCACTACACTAACTTGTAGCTTTAGCTGAACACTGTGAGGAGGACACACTACACTAACTTGTAGCTTTATCTGAACACTGTGCACTACACTAACTTGTAGCTTTAGCTGAACACTGTTCAGAGGATGCACTACACTAACTTGTAGCTTTAGATGAACACTGTGCAGAGGTCACACTACACTAACTTGTAGCTTTAGCTGAACACTGTGAGGAGGACACACTACACTAACTTGTAGCTTTAGCTGAACACTGTGCACTACACTAACTTGTAGCTTTAGCTGAACACTGTTCAGAGGATGCACTACACTAACTTGTAGCTTTAGAAGAACACTGTGCAGAGGTCGCACTACACTAACTTGTAGCTTTAGCTGAACACTGTAAGGAGGTCGCACTACACTAACTTGTAGCTTTAGCTGAACACTGTGAGGAGGACACACTACACTAACTTGTAGCT
The DNA here is from genome assembly GCA_037952835.1 of Lithobates septentrionalis. NCBI lineage: Eukaryota > Metazoa > Chordata > Amphibia > Anura > Ranidae > Lithobates > Lithobates septentrionalis. The sequence goes on along the minus strand of JBBDGP010001208.1, from coordinate 2,188,863 downwards.
TTAGCTGAACACTGTGCACTACACTAACTTGAAGCTTTAGCTGAACACTGTTCAGAGGTCGCACTACACTAACTTGTAGCTTTAGATGAACACTGTGCAGAGGTCACACTGCACTAACTTGTAGCTTTAGCTGAACACTGTGAGGAGGAAGCACTACACTAACTTGTAGCTTTAGCTTAACACTGTGAACTACACTAACTTGTAGCTTTAGCTGAACACTGTTCAGAGGACGCACTACACTAACTTGTAGCTTTAGCTGAACACTGTGCAGAGGTCACACTAAACTAACTTGTAGCTTTAGCTGAACACTGTGAAGAGGACGCTCTACACTAACTGTAAATAGTCTAGCTGCCTGACTGTGGTACTAATAGAATCAGAAGAACATCAGCAATTTTCTTCAGGTAGCTGTAAATACTGTAACAACACAAGCCTGCCTGTCAGTAGGAAGATAATAACAGGAACGGATCTAGCTAAACTGAATACAGTATATACAGTGGCTTGCGAAAGTATTCGGCCCCCTTGAACTTTTCAACCTTTTGCCACATTTCAGGCTTCAAACATAAAGATATAAAATTTTAATTTTTTTGTGAAGAATCACCAACAAGTGGGACACAATTGTGAAGTGGAACGAAATCTATTGGATATTTTAAACTTTTTTAGCAATTAAAAAACTGAAAAGTGGTGCGTGCAAAATTATTCGGCCCCTTTACTTTCAGTGCAGCAAACTCACTCCAGAAGTTCAGCGAGGATCTCTGAATGATCCAATGTTGTCCTAAATGACTGATGGTGATGAATAGAATCCACCTGTGTGTAATCAAGTCTCTGTATAAATGCACCTGCTCTGTGATAGTCTCAGGGTTCTGTTGAAAGCGCAGAGAGCATCATGAAGACCAAGGAACACACCAGGCAGGTCCGTAATACTGTTGTGGAGAAGTTTAAAGCCGGATTTGGATACAAAAAGATTTCCCAAGCTTTAACCACTTGCCGACCGCCGCACACAGATGTACGTCGACAAAGCGGCACGGGCAGGCAAAAGGGCTTACCTGTACGTCCCTGCCTGCCCGCGGGTGGGGGGTCCGATCGGACCCCCCCCCGGTGCCTGCGACGGTCGGCAAATGTCCCCCGGCGATCGGTGGTGAGGGGGAGGCCATCCATTCGTGGCCCCCCCCTCGCGATCGCTCCCAGCCAATGGGATCATTTCCCTGCCTCTGTATTGTACACAGAGGCAGAGGAAATGATGTCATCTCTCCTCGGCTCGGTATTTTCCGTTCCGGGCCGAGGAGAGAAGACTGGAATGTGAGTGCACAACACACACACACACAGTAGAACATGCCAGGCACACATTACACCCCGATCCCCCCCCCCGATCGCCCCCCGATCCCCCCCCAATCACCCCCCCCTGTCACAAACTGACACAAAGCAGGTTTTTTTTTTTTTTTTTTTCTGATTACTGTATTGGTGTCAGTTTGTGACAGTTAGTGTGTTAGGGCAGTGAATGTTAGGCCCCCTTTAGGTCTAGGGTACCCTCCTAACCCCCCCTAATAAAGTTTTAACCCCTTGATCACCCTCCGTCACCAGTGTCACTAAGCGATCATTTTTCTGATCGCTGTATTAGTGTCACTGGTTCCGCTAGTTAGGGACATAAATATTTAGGTTCGCCGTCAGCGTTTTATAGCGACAGGGACCCCCATATACTACCTAATAAATGTTTTAACCCCTTGATTGCCCCCTAGTTAACCCTTTCACCACTGATCACCGTATAACTGTTACGGGTGACGCTGGTTAGTTCGTTTATTTTTTATAGTGTCAGGGCACCCGCCGTTTATTACCGAATAAAGGTTTAGCCCCCTGATCGCCCGGCGGTGATATGCGTCGCCCCAGGCAGCGTCAGATTAGCGCCAGTACCGCTAACACCCACGCACGCAGCATACACCTCCCTTAGTGGTATAGTATCTGAACGCATCAATATCTGATCCAATCAGATCTATACTAGCGTCCCCAGCAGTTTAGGGTTCCCGAAAACGCAGTGTTAGCGGGATCAGCCCAGATACCTGCTAGCACCTGCGTTTTGCCCCTCCGCCCGGCCCAGCCCAGCCCAGCCCAGCCCACCCAAGTGCAGTATCGATCGATCACTGTCACTTACAAAACACTAAGCGCATAACTGCAGCGTTCGCAGAGTCAGGCCTGATCCCTGCGATCGCTAACAGTTTTTTTGGTAGCGTTTTGGTGAACTGGCAAGCACCAGCCCCAGGCAGCGTCAGATTAGCGCCAGTACCGCTAACACCCACGCACGCAGCATGCGCCTCCCTTAGTGGTATAGTATCTGAACGGATCAATATCTGATCCGATCAGATCTATACTAGCGTCCCCAGCAGTTTAGGGTTCCCACAAACGCAGTGTTAGCGGGATCAGCCCAGATACCTGCTAGCACCTGCGTTTTGCCCCTCCGCCCGGCCCAGCCCAGCCCACCCAAGTGCAGTATCGATCGATCACTGTCACTTACAGAACACTAAACGCATAACTGCAGCGTTCGCAGAGTCAGGCCTGATCCCTGCGATCGCTAACAGATTTTTTGGTAGCGTTTTGGTGAACTGGCAAGCGCCAGCGGCCTAGTACACCCCGGTCGTAGTCAAACCAGCACTGCAGTAACACTTGGTGACGTGGCGAGTCCCATAAGTGCAGTTCAAGCTGGTGAGGTGGCAAGCACAAGTAGTGTCCCGCTGCCACCAAAAAGACAAACACAGGCCCGTCGTGCCCATAGTGCCCTTCCTGCTGCATTCGCCAATCCTAATTGGGAACCCACCGCTTCTGCAGCGCCCGTACTTCCCCCATTCACATCCCCAACCAAATGCAGTCGGCTGCATGAGAGGCATTTTCTTTATGTCCTCCCGAGTACCCCTACCCAGCGAACCCCCCCCAAAAAAGATGTTGTGTCTGCAGCAAGCGCGGATATAGGCGTGACACCCGCTATTATTGTCCCTCCTGTCCTGACAATCCTGGTCTTTGCATTGGTGAATGTTTTGAACGCTACCATTCACTAGTTGACTATTAGCGTAGGGTACAGCATTCCACAGACTAGGCACACTTTCACAGGGTCTCCCAAGATGCCATCGCATTTTGAGAGACCCGAACCTGGAACCGGGTACAGTTATAAAAGTTAGTTACAAAAAAAAAAAAAAAAAAAAACACATACAAAAATATAAAATAAAAAAAAAATAGTTGTCGTTTTATTGTTCTTTCTCTCTCTATTCTCTCTCTCTATTGTTCTGCTCTTTTTTACTGTATTCTATTCTGCAATGTTTTATTGTTATTATGTTTTATCATGTTTGTTTTTCAGGTATGCAATTTTTTATACTTTACCGTTTACTGTGCTTTATTGTTAACCATTTTTTTGTCTTCAGGTACGCCATTCACGACTTTGAATGGTTATACCAGAATGATGCCTGCAGGTTTAGGTATCATCTTGGTATCATTCTTTTCAGCCAGCGGTCGGCTTTCATGTAAAAGCAATCCTAGCGGCTAATTAGCCTCTAGACTGCTTTTACAAGCAGTGGGAGGGAATGCCCCCCCCCCCCACCGTCTTCCGTGTTTTTCTCTGGCTCTTCTGTCTCAACAGGGAACCTGAAAATGCAGCCGGTGATTCAGCCAGCTGACCATAGAGCTGATCAGAGACCAGAGTGGCTCCAAACATCTCTATGGCCTAAGAAACCGGAAGCTACGAGCATTTTATGACTTAGATTTCGCCGGATGTAAATAGCGCCATTGGGAAATTGGGAAAGCATTTTATCACACCGATCTTGGTGTGGTCAGATGCTTTGAGGGCAGAGGAGAAATCTAGGGTCTAATAGACCCCAATTTTTGCAAAAAAGAGTACCTGTCACTACCTATTGCTATGATAGGGGATATTTACATTCCCTGAGATAACAATAAAAATGATTTAAAAAAAAAATGAAAGGAACAGTTTAAAAATAAGATAAAAAAATAATAATAATAAAGAAAAAAAAAAAAAAAAAAAAAAAAAGCACCCCTGTCCCCCCTGCTCTCGCGCTAAGGCGAACGCAAGCGTCGGTCTGGCGTCAAATGTAAACAGCAATTGCACCATGCATGTGAGGTATCGCCGCGAAGGTCAGATCGAGGGCAGTAAGTTTAGCAGTAGACCTCCTCTGTAAATCTAAAGTGGTAACCTGTAAAGGCTTTTAAAGGCTTTTAAAAATGTATTTAGTTTGTCGCCACTGCACGTTTGTGCGCAATTTTAAAGCATGTCATGTTTGGTATCCATGTACTCGGCCTAAGATCATCTTTTTTATTTCATCAAACATTTGGGCAATATAGTGTGTTTTAGTGCATTAAAATGTAAAAAAGTGTGTTTTTTCCCCAAAAAATGCGTTTGAAAAATTGCGGCGCAAATACTGTGTGAAAAAAAAAAATGAAACACCCACCATTTTAATCTGTAGGGCATTTGCTTTAAAAAAAATATATAATGTTTGGGGGTTCAAAGTAATTTTCTTGCAAAAAAAAATTATTTTTTTATGTAAACAATAAGTGTCAGAAAGGGCTTTGTCTTCAAGTGGTTAGAAGAGTGGGTGATGTGTGACATAAGCTTCTAGATGTTGTGCATAAAATGCCAGGACAGTTCAAAACCCCCCCAAATGACCCCATTTTGGAAAGTAGACACCCCAAGCTATTTGCTGAGAGTCATGTTGAGTCCATGGAATAATTTATATTGTGACACAAGTTGCGGGAAAGAGACAATTTTTTATTTTTTTTATTTTTTTTTGCGCAAAGTTGTCACTAAATGATATATTGCTCAAACATGCCATGGGAATATGTGAAATTACACCCCAAAATACATTCTGTTGCTTCTCCTGAGTACGGGGATACCACATGTGTGAGACTTTTTGGGAGCCTAGCCGCGTACGGGACCCCGAAAACCAAGCACCGCCTTCAGGCTTTCTAAGGCCGTAAATTTTTGATTTCACTCTTCACTGCCTATCACAGTTTCGGAGGCCATGGAATGCCCAGGTGGCAAAAAAAACCCCCAAATGACCCCATTTTGGAAAGTAGACACCCCAAGCTATTTGATGAGAGGTATAGTGAGTATTTTGCAGACCTCACTTTTTGTCACAAAGTTTTGAAAATTGAAAAAAGAAAAAAAAATTTTTTTTTCTCGTCTTTCTTTATTTTCAAAAACAAATGAGAGCTGCAAAATACTCACCATGCCTCTCAGCAAATAGCTTGGGGTGTCTACTTTCCAAAATGGGGTCATTTGGAGGGGGGTTTGTGCCACCTGGGCATTCCATGGCCTCCGAAACTGTGATAGGCAGTGAGGAGTAAAATCAAAAATGTACGCCCTTAGAATTCCTGAAGGCAGTGATTGGTTTTCGGGGTCCCGTACGCGGCTAGGCTCCCAAAAAGTCCCACACATGTGGTATCCCCATACTCAGGAGAAGCAGCTAAATGTATTTTGGGGTGCAATTCCACATATGCCCATGGCCTGTGTGAGCAATATATCATTTAGTGACAACTTTGTGCAAAAAAAAAAAAAAAAATTTGTCACTTTCCCGCAACTTGTGTCAAAATATAAAACATTCCATGGACTCAACATGCCTCAAAGCAAATAGCTTGGGGTGTCTACTTTCCAAAATGGGGTAATTTGGGGGGGTTTTATGTCATCTGGGCATTTTATGGCCTTCAAAACTGTGATAGGTAGTGAGGAGTAAAATCAAAAATGTACGCCCTTAGAAATCCTGAAGGCAGTGATTGGTTTTCGGGGCCCCGTACGCGGCTAGGCTCCCAAAAAGTCCCACACATGTGGTATCCCCGTACTCAGGAGAAGCAGCTAAATGTATTTTGGGGTGCAATTCCACATATGCCCATGGCCTGTGTGAGCAATATATCATTTAGTGACAACTTTTTGTAATTTTTTTTTTTTTTTTTGTCATTATTCAATCACTTGGGACAAAAAAAATGAATATTCAATGGGCTCAACATGCCTCTCAGCAAATTCCTTGGGGTGTCTACTTTCCAAAATGGGGTCATTTGTGGGGGTTTTGTACTGCCCTGCCATTTTAGCACCTCAAGAAACGACATAGGCAGTCATAAATTAAAGGCTGTGTAAATTCCAGAAAATGTACCCTAGTTTGTAGACGCTATAACTTTTGCGCAAACCAATAAATATACGCTTATTGACATTTTTTTTACCAAAGACATGTGGCCGAATACATTTTGGCCTAAATGTATGACTAAAATTGAGTTTATTGGATTTTTTTTAGAACAAAAAGTAGAAAATATAATTTTTTTTCAAAATTTTCGGTCTTTTTCCGTGTATAGCGCAAAAAATAAAAACGGCAGAGGTGATCAAATACCATCAAAAGAAAGCTCTATTTGTGGGAAGAAAAGGACGCAAATTCCGTTTGGGTACACCATTGCATGACCGCGCAATTAGCAGTTAAAGCGACGCAGTGCCGAATTGTAAAAAGTGCTCTGGTCAGGAAGGGGGTAAATCCTTCCGGGGCTGAAGTGGTTAAACATCCCAAGGAGCACTGTGCAAGCGATCATTTTGTAATGGAAGGAGTATCAGACCACTGCAAATCTACCAAGACCTGGCTGTCCCTCTAAACTTTCAGCTCAGACAAGGAGAAGACTGATCAGAGATGCAGCCAAGAGGCCCATGATCACTCTGGATGAACTGCAGAGAAAAAACAGCTGAGGTGGGAGAGTCTGTCCATAGAACAATCAGTCGTACACTGCACAAATCTGCCCTTTATGGAAGAGTGGCAAGAAGAAAGCCATTTCTCAAAGATATCCATAAAAAGTCTCCTCTAAAGTTTGCCACAAGCCACCTGGGAGACACACCAAACATGTGGAAGAAGGTGCTCTGGTCCGATGAAACCAAAATCCAACTTTTTGGCCACAATGCAAAACGATGTTTGGCGTAAAAGCAACACAGCTCATCACACTCAACACACCATCCCCACTGTCAAACATGGTGGTGGCAGCATCATGGTTTGGGCCTGCTTTTCTTCAGCAGGGACAGGGAAGATGGTTAAAATTGAGGGGAAGATGGATGCAGCCAAATACAGGACCATTCTGGATGAAAACCTGTTGGAGTCTGCAAAAGACCTGAAACTGGGACGGAGATTTATCTTCCAACAAGACAATGATCCCAAACATACAGCAAAATCTACAAAGGAATGGTTCACAAATAAACGTATCCAGGTGTTAGAATGGCCAAATCAAAGTCCAGACCTGAATCCAATCGAGAATCTGTGGAAAGAGCTGAAAACTGCTGTTCACAAACGCTCTCCATCCAACCTCACTGAGCTCGAGCTGTTTTGCAAGGAAGAGTCTCTTGATGTGCAAAACTGATAGAGACATACCCCAAGCGACTTGCAGCTGTAATCGCAGCAAAAGGTGGCTCTACAAAGTATTAACGCAAGGGGGCCGAATAATTTTGCACGCCCCACTTTTCATTTTTTTATTAGTTAAAAAAGTTTCAAAAATCCAAAAGATTTCGTTCCACTTCACAATTGTGTCCCACTTGTTGGTGATTCTTCACAAAAAATAAACATTTTATATCTTTATGTTTGAAGCCTGAAATGTGGCAAAAGGTTGAAAAGTTCAAGGGGGCCGAATACTTTCGCAAGCCACTGTATATATATATATATATATATATATATATATATATATATATATACACACAACACCTGGGATGAATATATATACACAATACACTGTAAGTGCAGCTAACTGACTGACTGTCCTGCCTAACCTATCTAACTTAAATCAAATGACACTGTCTCTCTGTCTCTGTCTCTCAATGCCGGAACACACTACACAGGGCCGCCGTGCAGGCGGCCTTATATAGTGTGGGGCGTGTACTAAACCCCCTGAGCCATAATTGGTCAAAACCACCCTGGCTTTGGCCAATTACAGCTCTCTCTACAGACGGCGCTGTGATTGGCCAAGCATGCGGGTCATAGTGCATGCTTGGCCAATCATCAGCCAGCAATGCACTGCGATGCCGCAGTGAATTATGGGCCGTGACGCGCCACACGAATTTGTCACGAACGGCCCATATCGTTCGGCGAACGATCGAACAGACGATGTTTGAGTCGAACATGGGTTCGACTCGAACACGAAGCTCATCCCTAGTCACCATCCATAATCCCTAGTACAAGGAATTCCCGTCGGTCAGTTTCTACGTATAAAGCGAAACTGTTCTGATTTGGAGAATTTCAAGAACGAGTCACGGGAACTATATGGAAGGTTCCGTGACAGAGGCTACTCACATACCTCTATCAGAAGAGCCAAAAAGAGAGCCTTCCAGAGAGCAAGGGGTTTACGTTTGACTAAAAATAGAGTACAAACCCACAACACAGGCCAAAACAATCAAAAAAATATGAAATCCACTCCACTAAGAATAATCACCCATTACGGAGCACAATGGGACCAAATTAAAAATATTCTCAACCAACATTGGCATATTTTAGCAGATGCTCAAATCCTTGGTAACTTTGTGGGTGATAGACCACTCCTCACGGCCAAAAGGGCACCAAACCTAAAAGACAGGTTGGTACACTCTGAATACCAAAGACCTAAAAACGTAACTGGCTGACTGATCTTCCGCCAATGAAAGGCATGTTTGCATGTGGCAAATGCCATATTTGCAAATATGTAGACAAAACTGACACTTTTGCTGACTCAGAAAGTAAAAAATGTTATAAAATAAACAACTTTATCAACTGCTCTATGGAGGGTGTTATCTATATGCTCACCTGCCCTTGTGGCTTTAATTATGTGGGAAAAACAAAGAGACAGCTTAAAATAAGAATAGGTGAGCATATACAGAGCATAATTAAAAAGGAGGACGATAGTCCATTATCTTTACATTTTCTTAAACTTCATGGCAGTAAACCATCTGGCCTTAAGTGTAAAGGGATCTATAAACTTAATTTGCCCCCAAGAAGAGGCGACTTCGATAAAATACTGTACCAGAAGGAAAAGATGTGGATATTTAACCTGAGAAGCATGCAGCCTTCAGGGTTATACAATGAGCTTAACCTGACTGTTTTCTTGGAGCAGTAACAACTGACCTCTTCCAAATCAAAATTATCTGAGTGGCTATCTTGCTTTACAAACACCTTTTCCCTCTGAAGGGGTTTGTGGAACTTGTATTTACCAATAATACCTTCTATTGGAACTTATAACTGTACTTCTAAGGCATGACTAAAATAACTACTACATGAGGGGATTTTCTGTACCTAATTTTTTGGCAATAGGTGAATGTCTATTGTATGTATGTGGTGAGACTGGATATTCACTTACCTCAGCTCAGCACTAACCATCCAGCACTCAGCAACCTTTTCTTAACCACTTCAATACCAGGCACTTAGACACCTTCCCCCTGATGACGTCTTTGAGGACGAAACGCGTCGGGCAGGACACCATTGTCGCCACTTTTTCTCAAACAGCGCTGTTTTAAGTTTTGGATCTACATGTGAGTGTACATCTATTTTATCTTAAATAAATACTTTTAGTTTTTTGGATTTACACTATGTGGCCCTTTTTTTCTTTTCCTATCCTTCCACATCAATTTCTGGTCCGCGGAATGTTATTTTGAGGGGTTTGCTTACGGAACACCCCACCACTTCCTTAAGATCTACATGACCTCCCACATCCGGGAGATTGCGCACACCTCTCAAGTTCCTGGTATTATCTGGATGAATACAACAAACCCGTGAGACCGCATCCTTCTTGGAGTATACACAGCCACTCACCACCTAAGCCTTGTCCGACCCAATCCGGCGTATGCCCCATTGGGTCCACCTCATCTGGTAAGCCTCCTCAACTCTTGGTGGTAGTGAGCGGATTTTCAGTCAAGATGTCTATATAATTCTTCAATATTTTGTCTTAACATATTGCCATATAGACTATGTATCTTTGATGTTCACATGAGGACTACATGCTTAAAGCAGATACAATTGATCCTCCTTACTGTCTATTGACTTGCTTACAGTTGTATATGACATTGTTTAGCGCCACACTTTTTTGTTGTTTTGCCATTTTACACTTTGTTGGTCGTGTTGGCTGCTTCCGTGTCTCTCGTTTTAGAGTAGCGCAGAATTATTCTATATCTACTTAGACACCTTCCCGCCCAGGCCAATTTTCAGCTTTCATCGCTGTCGCAATTTGAATGACAATTGCGCGGTCATCCAACACTGTACCCAAACAATTTTTTTATCATTTTGTTCCCACAAATAGAGCTTTCTTTTGGTGGTATTTGTTCACCTCTGCGGTTTTTATTTTTTGCGCAACAAATAAAAAAAGACCGAAAATTTTGAAAAAAAAAACACGTTTTTCTTTGTTTCTGTTAAAACTTTTTGTAAATAAGTACGTTTTCTTCTTCAATGACGGGCACTGATATGGCTGCACTGACGGGCACTGATACAGCGGCACTGATGGGCACCGATGAGGTGGCACCAATGAGGTGGCACTGATGAAGTGGCACTGACGGGCACTGATGATGGGCACTGATAGGCGGCACTGATGGGCACTCATAGGTGGCATTGATGGTTATTTATGGGTGGCACTTATAGTTGGCACAGATGGGCACTGATAGGTGGGCACGGATGGGCACGGATGGGCACTGATAGGTGGGCACCGATGGACAATGATGGGTGGCACTGATTACACTGGTTGTTTGCAGTGATGCCCCTAAGGGTGGCATTGCTGGGCATCACTGCAATATACTGGTGCCAATCAGTGCCCATTTGTGGGCACTGATTGGCACAGATTGGGCACACTGGGCACATGTGGATGGCCATGGGGTACATACCTGGCCATCCACATGTTGCCCCTTCCCTGGTGGTCCTAGTGGTGATCCCTGGTGGTCCAGTGTGGTGATCTGAGGGGGGGCTGCGCTGATAAACAATCAGCGCAGACCCCCCCTGCCAGGAGAGCAGCTGATCGGCTCTCCTCTACTCGCATCTGTCAGACGCGAGTGAGGAAGAGCCGATCAACGGCTCTTCCTATTGACAGCGTGATCAGCCGTGATTGGACACAGCTGATCACGTGGTAAAGAGCCCCCCGCCGGAGGCTCTTTACAAAGATCGGTGTAGCGGTGTGTCAGACTGACACACCGATCCACCGATTGCCGCGATGCACGCCCCCGTGGGCACGCGGCGGCATGTTATCCTGCTGGACGTCATATGACCTCCAGTCAGGATAACAGAACCACTTCCCGGACGTCAATCCGCCATAGGGCGGGCGGGAAGTGGTTAAGCTACTTGTTGGTGTGATTAGGACAACTTGGCAAGCATCTGCATTATATATATGACTTTCTGAAAGATGAACCGGGACTACTCAACAGGGAGCAACTCTAAGGAAGGTCTGTGAAGGACTATTACCCATTTTGTCTTTTCAAATGGAAGGAAGATCCACCTAATATCTCTAATGACTGAGTATATCCGGTAACTTATGAATCTCTATCGCTGAGCGACTGGTCCATTTGTATGAATATAGGGGATACAGACATACGGATCAAGACGTCAGAACGGTGAGCTGTATTGGGTTAGCCCCCTGCCTTAATATCGTTACTATTTCCTTTGACCGATGTTATCCCTCATTAATCAATTGTGATCCATACCTACATAGCAACCAATGACCTGCGTTTTTCAACTATGCGATTTTGAAATCCATATGCATTGCTGCTTTACAAGTCTGAGTGGAAGTTACTTGCTGAACACCCTATGACCGATACTACCCTTGATTAATCAATTGTGATCCATGCTCACATAGCAACCAATGACCTGCGTTTTTCAATCTGTGCGATTTTGAAATTCATATGCATTCCTGCTTTACAAGTCTGCGTGGAAGTTATTTGCTGAACATCCTTTATCCAATGTTATTCCTGATTAATTAATTGTGATCCATACCTACATAGCAACCAATGACCTGTGCTTTTCAATCTGTGCGATTTTGAAATCCATATGCATTGCTGCTTTACAAGTTTGAGTGAAAGTTACATGCTGAGCGGAATGCACAAACTCTCCATACATAATCACCGCTGGCTAATCTCATCTATATCACAGTGACTTTTGTCTCTATTGAGTTACCAGGCCAATTTGCGGTGAATATACAACAATCAGATTGAACAGTGTGTGTGAGATGGGTGACTGATGTGTGTGGCTGGATTTGCTATGGACACCGGTGTTCCATTAAGACCTTCTTGTCTTAATTTTAATTAAATGTGTCTGGAGGAGGGATTTGGGAACTTTTTCATTATTTTAGACAAGTATTTTTGCAAGTATTTATTTGTTTTTGTACAATTAAATAAAGTTAAATTAGTCCTTTTGACTTTCTGTATGCTTTCTGAAGAATACCTTTTGGGACCTTTTGTCCCTATCTTTTTTGAATATATATGCTTTTGTATTCAGAGGATCGCCACCTGGTGGCCTTTGGCTCACACACTGGGAATGGTTCTTTTCTAAGTTTATACTAACAGGTCTAGTGTTCGATGACGTAGGTCACTACTCACCTCAGCGAGACCTGCCCTATAGGAGTTTCCTCTAGATGAGCTTGGTCTCCAGTTTTTGTTGTTTTTCCGATGATGGTACCCAGCTAGGAAGGTAGTAACGTGAGCCCAGAGTTACGTTACGTAACCAGGTGACCCCGCCCCCTCTGACATCATGGGGAAACCTATAGGGAAGTCCCTGTCAAGACCCTGTGTGTCAGAGGGGGTGGGGTCACTGGGTGGCCCCCCCTCCGTTATTTAAGAAGTGTCAGAAGAAGAGAACCGTCACACAGTGGGAGCCTCCCATGGATGCGGAGCGGCCCAAGAACGAAGCGGAGAAGAAGACGCCGTGGAGGAATATGCCGGACGAGAACACCGGAGCATGAAGCAGAGGATTGGAGGAAGAACCAGAGGAAGAAGAAAATGGAGGAAGAAACCAAAGGAAGGAAGAAGACCTGAAGAAGATGGAAAGAAGAAAACTTTAAATAAAGGAATAGTCAAAAACTGTCTTGTCATTTTTGACACTTTTTTTGTGAAATGGTAGGGGTACTTCTGTACCCCATTACCATTTCACATGGGGGGGCAGGATCTGGGGGTCCCCTTGTTAAAGTTGGCTTCCAGATTCCGATAAGCCCTCTGCCCGCAGACCCCCACAACCACCAGCCAAGGGTTGTGGGGATGAGGCCCTTGTCCTCATCAACATGGGGACAAGGTGCTTTGGGGGGCCGCTACCCCAAAGCACCCTCCCAATGTTGAGTGGGAAGTGGCCTGGTATGGTTCAGGAGGGAGGAGGGGTGCTCTCTCGTCCCCCCCTCTTTTCCTGTGGCCTGCCAGGTTGCGTGCTCGGATAAGGGTCTGGTATGGATTTTTGGTGCGGGTTCCCCTTAAAATCCATACCAGACTGGTATGGATTTTGAGGGGGACCCCCATGCCTTTTTTTTTTTTTTTTTAATTTTGGTTCGGGGTTCCCCTGTGACGTTTTTATCAATGAACTTTTATGTGTATTGTCGGACCAACAATTCATTATAGCCGCGAGTAGTTTTAAATGACTTTTTTTCCTTTGAAATGTCATTTTGTGTCAGACTGTTCTAAACACGGGAAACATGCACCCCTTTACAGGCATACTATAGACACCCCCAGGTACAAAATTTAAAGTAATATTAAACTTTTATTGTTTCACTTTAAGCATTATTAAAATCACTGCTCCCAAAAAAACGGACGTTTTTAAAACTTTTTTTGCATTGATACATGTCCCCTGGGGCAGGACCTGGGTCCCAAACACTTTTTATGACAATACCACGCATATAAACCTTTAAAATTAGCACTTTTGATTTCTCCCATAGACTTTTAAAGGGTGTTCTGCGGCTTTCGAATTTGCCGTGAACACTCCAAACTGTTCGCTGTTTGGCGAACTGGCGAACAGCCGATGTTCGAGTCTAACATGAGTTCGACTCGAACTCCAAGCTCATCCCTAATCCTCGTATATGTGGTATCAAGGGGAGGGATGAATTCTGGCTGGCAACCCTCCTTGATCCACGTTACAAGGGTTAGGTTGCGGACCTTATCTTGCCGTTGCAGAGGGAGCAGAGTATGAAACATCTTCAGGAGGCCTTGCAGAAATGTTTGTGCAATGCGTTTCCAGAGCCTAGGAGGTTACAATTTCCTGGTCCTCCTGGACAAGGTGTTGCTGAGGCTTCGGTCAGTCACAGAAGGAGCGGTGGAGAAGGTGGCTGTCTGACTGATGCGTTCAGACAATTTTTAAGTACACAGTCCCAAGGTCTTATCGGTTCCAGCAACCATCGCCAGCGTCTGATTCACATGTGCAGGATTACCTAGGGGCAAGATCAGACTTGGATACCTTTCCCACTGAAAATCCACTGGGTTACTGGGTCTTGAGGATGGATCACTGGCCAGAGCTTGCACAGTATGCAATTGAGCTACTGGCCTGTTCTGCATCCAGTGTTCTTTGGGAACGCACATTCAGTGGTGCTGGAGGCTTTGTAACCGATCACAGGGTGCATCTGCCCACCAAATCGGTCGATCGGCTGACCTTCATAAAAATGAATCAGTCTTGGATCACCAGCTACCGAGTAACTGATTCTGATGTAAACAATTGATTTTTTTTTTTTTTTTTTTATGTGAGATTCCTTCAAGACTGCCTATGCTGATGCTGAGTGACTATCCTGTTATGCTGAGTCACAATCCTCTTCTTCCTCAATTTTCATGCTGATAGCTTGTAAGAACATGTTTGGTTCTGGGCACCGCCACCAGTGCTCAAGGCCCAATTTTTCAGCCCCTGTTTAACAGGGGCATATAATTACAATTTTTGATGCAATCGTTTGCAGCAGGGCTCATTACTGCGCTCCAACTATAGCATCTGTGAGGGGTTGCAGTGTTGTGGTACCAATGCCTAAAGCCCCATTTTTCTGCCCCTTTTCAACAGGGACATGAAATTACAATTCTTGATATAATATTTCACAGCAGGGCCCATTCCTGCGCCCACCAAGAGTAACTGTGAGGGCTTACAGTGTTGTGGCAACACCACCACCACCACCAAAGGCCCAATTTTTCTGCCCCTGTTCAACAGGTGCATGTAATTACAATTCTTGATATAATATTTCACAGCAGGGCTCGTTCCAGTGCCCGCCAAGAGTAACTGTGAGGACTTTTAGTGTTGTGGCACCAGCACCACCACCACCACCGCCAAAGGCCCAATTTTTCTACCACTGTTCAACAATGGCATGTAATTACAATTCTTGATCTAATATTTCACAGTACGGCCCGTTCCTGCGCCTACCAAGAGTAACTGTGAGGGCTTAGTGTTGTGGGAACACCAACATCTAAGGCCCCATTTTCTGCAGAGTATATAGTGCAGGCCCCTACTTTCAAACATCCAACTTACAAACGACTCCTACTTGCAAACAGAAGGAGACAACAGGAAGTGAGATGAAATCTACCTCTAAGAAGGGAAATTCTCTCCTGTAAGAGTTAATATGGGAAAAACGTGTCTCCTCTTCACTGATGCTTTATCACCAATCCTTGTTTTACTAAAAACCCCAAATTTTCAAAAAACATTTGTCATTGGGACAGAAAGTGAGGTGAAATCTTCTGAAGAGGCGCACAAACAGCAAAACAAATGTTACAGGGGTGATAACCCTTCCCTATGTTTTCCAAAAAGCGTAAAAATAGATTTTTTTGGCTGGAGCTAAACACGTTAAAAATGTACCAGTTCAAAATGACAAACAGATTCTACTTAACAACAAACCTACAGTCCCTGTCTTGTTTGCTCTGCCTGTTTACTGCTGTTCAGAGTATATAGGGCCTGGGGGCCCCACGCCTTTCCATTTTTTAATTTGGGTGTGGGGTTCCCCTTTTTATCCATACAAGACCCAAAGGGCCTGGTAATGGACTGGGGGGGGTACCCATGCAGTTTGTCTCACTGATTTTCATATTGCCGGGACCCGACATTACATTAAAGCCGCAAGCAGTTAGAAATGACTTTTATTCCTTAAAAAATGTCATTTTGTGCAGAGACTGTTCTAAGCAAGGGAAACACGTGCCACTTTACAGGCATACTATAGACACCCCCAGATACGATATTTAAAGGAATATTTCACTTTTTTTTCACTTTAAGCATCATTAAAATCACTGTTTCCGAAAAAACTGACGTTTTTAAAACTTTTTTTTGCATTGATACATATCCCCTGGGGTAGGACCCGGGTCCCCAAACTCTTTTTAGGACAATAACTTGCATATTAGCCTTTTAAAATTAGCACTTTTGATTTTGAACGTTCGAGTCCCATAGACTTTAATGGGGTTCTAAAGTTTGCGCGAACTTTCGGTCCGTTCACAGGTTCTGGTGCAAACTGAACCGGGGGGGGTGTTCGGCTCATCCCTACTCTTCACTAGAAGATCAGCCTTGATTGGACTATAACCCACACACCTGTATATATATTTTTCACATTTTCCAGGGCCCCCTGGTGTTTGGTTACTCATTCACTGAGTTTATGTACATTTACTGGACACATATTTCTGATTTGTTGCATTAGATGCATTAGATTAGATTTGATGCAACAGAAAGCCCGCAAACAATTTGTTGAAGACAAGCAGACTAAGCACATGGATACTGGAACCATGTCCTGTGCTCTAATGAGAGCAAGATAAACTTATTTGGTTCAGATGGTGTCAAGTGTGTGTCGTGGCAACCAGGTAAGGAGTACAAAGACAAGTGTGTCTTGCCTACAGTCAAGCATGGTGGTTGGAGTGTCATGATCTTGGGCCGCATGAGTGCTGCCAAAACTGGGGAGCTACATTTCATTAAGGGAATATCATGTACCTGATCAGAGGCTGAAGTGCTGGGAGGGCTTCCCTTGTGACTAAGTGCAGAGCGCCCCCTGGAGGTGGTACAGGGGAGCAATACTCAAAGTGGCAGGGGTTGCTGGCTGCGGCAAGCTGAGATGAAGCAGAGAAGTCCACTGGTGGGCAGCTGACGAGCAGGGTAGACTGCTAGGCAGGGGTACCTCGGAAGTACCAGATGAGATCGTACAACAGGAAGTACCAGAAGCAGTGTCAGGAGCCAGGCCGGGGTTCATACACAGGACAGCAAACAGTAACAAAGTCCATAAAACAAGCTAGGGGTCATACACGGTGCAGCAGATCAGAGCGGAGTAACAGGAACGAGCCAAGGGTCAAGCCGGGGTAAGTACAGATCAGAAAGGTCAAGACAAGCCGGGTCGTTAGCAGATAATCCAAGACAACAGGAACAGGAACTCACAGGAAGCTGAAGATCATGCAGCAGTTGGTGACTGCTGCAACATGCTTTAAATAGTATGCTTGGCGCCTAGAGGCTCTCACGTGGTGTGCGTGCTTTGGCGCGCACGTGCTCGCATTAGCGCTGGAGAATTTGTGTTCATTGATACAGGATTCTGCTGGCCATAGATGTTAGTTCTCCTGCGGGTTAGTCCCCGACAGTGCCCTCCCCCCCAGGGGCAGCCTCCGGATGCCCAGGCGGGCTTGCTTCTCCGGATATCTTCTGAAGAATTCACGTAGCAGTCTAGGGGCATGAACATTACTTGCGGGTTCCCAAGAGCTCTCCTCTGATGGGTAACCCTTCCACTTCACTAAATATTGAATTTGTCTACCTCTCTTTGGACAATCCAGGATGATTTCCACTTTGAACTCCGTTTCTTCACCCACTGTGATCGGAGGTGGAGGAGGATCTTCTCTTCCAGAGAAGGGGCCAGTACTGATTGGCTTGAGCAGCGAGACATGGAAGACTGGGTGAATCTTGTAAAAGCTTGGCAGAGACAATTTAAAAGTCACAGGATTAATCTCTCTCTTAATCGCAAAGGGACCGATGAATCTTGGGCCCAGCTTCCGGGAGGGGCAAGACAATTTGAGATTCAATGTAGAGAGCCAAACTTTGTCCCCTACTTTTAGTACTGGATTACCTTTCCTCTTCCTGTCATAATGCTTTTTATAGTCCTCCTGTGCTTTTTTCATGTTTTCTTGAAGAACCTGTAAATTTTCTTGAATGAAAGTTAATCTGTCCTGTACAGCAGGTACCGCTGCTTCTGGAGTGACATAAAGCAAGAAGGATGGGTGGAATCCATAGTTCGCCCAGATTGGAGACTGATTGCTGGAGGCGTTTACCGAATTATTATTATAGGTGAATTCGGCACATGGCAGCAAGGTTACCCAGTTATCTTGAGAGAAGGTAGAAAAACAGCGGAGGTACTGCTCTAGCGTCTGATTCGTCCTCTCCATCTGGCCATTACTCTGTGGGTGATAGGCAGAAGACAAACAGATTTCAATGTTCAAAGCTTTACAGAGAGCCCTCCAGAACCTTGAAGTAAATTGTACTCCTCTGTCGGATACAATACTGTCTGGCAAGCCGTGCAGTCTTACGATCTCTTTAATAAAGACATGTGCTGTATCAATGGCAGAAGGTGTGCCTAGTAGAGGCAGGAAGTGGGCCATCTTTGATAAACGATCAACCACCACCAGGATAGTGGTAAAGTCTTCAGATTGGGGCAGCTCCACAATAAAATCCATGGACAACATTTTCCAGGGGCGGTCCGGGATAGGTAGTGGTCTTAGCAAACCCCAGGCTTGGGTGCAGCTTCCCTTACTTCTGGCACAGGTTGTGCAGGAGCCTATGAAATCCTTACAATCTTGCCTCAGGTTAGGCCACCAGTAGGATCGCTGAATCAGCTCAGTAGTCTTATGAATCCCGAAATGGTCGGCAAGTTGGTGTTCGTGAAAGGTCTTGAGGACCTGAAGCCTGGCTCCCATGGGAATGAAGATCTTGTCCCTGTGCCACAGGAGTCCTTCCTGCCTTCTGAATGCAGATCCTTTGGATTCGAGGCATTGAGCAGAGGTTTGTTCAAGGGTTGATCTTAGTTCAGGAAATTCTAAAAGGAAATTCTGAGGAGACAAGATGGTACTAGGGGCCACAGTCTCTGGAGTTTCTGGAAACATGCGTGAGAGGGCATCTGCTTTCCCATTCTTGGACCCCGGACGGTAAGTAAGGTGAAAGTTAAACCTCGAAAAGAACAAGGCCCATCTGGCCTGCCGTGGTCTTAGTCGTTTGGCGGATCTGAGATATTTGAGGTTTTTATGGTCGGTGAATATCATGATGGGATTAACTGTGCCTTCCAGTAGGTATCGCCATTCTTCGAGAGCAGCTTTTATTGTTAGTAATTCCCGATCCCCCACATCATAATTCTTTTCAGGTTGGCTTAGTTTTCGGGAGAAAAAGGCTACAGGATATAGTAAAGCTTTAGGGCCTTGGCGTTGTCACAGGATAGCCCCTATGGCGACTTCCGATGCATCGACCTCCAAAACATAGAGCAGGGCTGGATCTGGATGTTGCAGAATGGGGGCCGAGGTGAATAGAGCCTTTAGTTTATCAAAAGTTCTTGGGCTTCCTGGGACCACTGGAAATGGGTATGCTGGCGAGTGAGCTGGGTAATGGGGGCAATAATACCAGAAAAGCCTTTAACAAATCTCTGATTAAAGTTAGCAAACCCCACAAATCTTTGGATACCTTTCTTGTTGGTAGGGGCTGACCACTCCAGAATAGCGTGAGGGTCCATAGCTATTCCAGATGTAGAAATAATTAAGCCCAGGAACTGTATGGATGTCTGTTAAAATTGACACTTCTCTGCTTTTGCATAGAGCTTGTGTTCTCTCAATGTAGATAGAACTCACGTCCGGAAGGTACTATGTAACTCCAGAGTGTCAGAGAAGATGAGGATGTCATCCAAATATACGATCAGGAAATGATCAAGGAATTCTCTAAAGATGTTATTTACAAAATGTTGAAAGGTCGCTGGGGCATTACATAATCCAAAAGGCATAACGCGGTATTCAAAATGCACAAAACGAGTTCTGAAAGCGGTATTCCACTCATCCCCCTTTCTGATGCGCACAAGGTTGTAGGCGCCTCGTAAGTCCAACTTAGTAAGGACTTGGGCAGAACGGAATCTCTGAAAAAGCTCTGGAACCAGGGGGAGAGGATAACGATTTTTGACCGTGATTTTATTAAGTTCCCTGTAGTCCACACAAGGCCTGAGGGAATGGTCTTTCTTCTCCACAAAGAATATTCCGGCACCAGCTGGGGATGATGACGGGCAGATGAATCCTTTTTCTAAGTTCTTGTCAATATATTGACGTAAAGTCTCAAGCTCAGTCTCTGAAAGTGGAAATATTCGACCAAAGGGGATCTCTGCACCAGGCAGCAACTCGATTGGACAATCGTAAGAACGATGAGGTGGCAAAGTGTCGGCTTTTTTCTTATCGAAGACATCTAAAAAGTCATGATAAACTGGAGGGACGTCTTGGTTAGAATTGGAAACTGGCTGGACGGTAAGGCAACTGGAAGGTGCTACAGGTTCAGGTATGATACAATGCTGGTGGCAATAAGTTGACTTGAAAGCGATATTCCCTGTGTTCCAGTCTATCTGAGGGTTGTGTGCCTGTAGCCAAGGGAGCCCCAAAATTACAGGGAACATAGGAGAACAAAGAACATCAAAACAAATAAATTCTTGATGGCCTGGGTCAATCATGGTGAGAATAGGCAAAGTCTCTTGAGTAACAGGCCCAAACTGCGGTGTTAAACCGTCGGCCAAGTGAATTTTAAGTTTATGTTCCTTCCTCCGAAGTGGAATCTGAAAGTCTTTAGCCAGGAAAATGTCCAAAAAGCAACTGCAAGCCCCGGAGTCGATTATTGCTGGAAGTCTGACCTCTCATCTTGCCAACTGTAATGCGATATGGAGAACAAGATGATTTGGAGAAGGTTTCGGGACTTGGAGGCTAGTAGAGTTGCGAAAAGGAAATCTACTGGGCCTTATTGGGCAGTTGAGACGGATATGTCCGGGTTCTCCGCAATAGAAACATAGGTTAGCTTGCCGGTGATGAAGTTTCTCGTTAGGGGTCATAGCAGAGCAAACTGCGCCAATTTGCATAGGCCTTTTTGTTGGACGTGACCGGAGTGACGGGTTCAGGAACGGCCGGAACTGTAGGCGTCATCCAAGAAGGCAGGAAGGATCGTGCATGTCGTTCAGACTGTCGCTCCCGCAGGCGCCTATCAATTTGGACGACTAGCTGGGTGAGTCCTTATAAAGTGGTTGGGGACTCTACTCATGCAAGTTCGTCTCTGACAAGTTCAGATAAGCCGAGCCGGAATTTGAATCTGAGAGCGGCCTCATTCCACCCCGTGTCGGCAGCCCAGGTGCGAAAGTCCACGATATAATCCTTTACAGGGCGCTGCCCTTGCCGGAAGGCATGAAGTGTGGCCTCAGCAGTAGCCATGCATTGTGGATCATCATATAATCTGGACATAGCTTCAAAGAACAAGTTCACTGAATTAAGAGCGGGATCCTTTTGCTCTAGTAACTGATGAGCCCAGTACTGGGGTTCATTGGACAGCAGGGAAATAACAAATCCCACTTTAACAGTTTCTATGGAAAATGTTCTTGGTTGGAGGGCCAGGTAAAGTAAACAGGTGTCCTTGAATGCTTGGAACTTCCCTCGGTCACCAGAGAAGCGTTCAGGAGTAGGTACCCTTGGTTCAAGGGGGTGGAACCATTATAGGAGACATTGCTTGGTTCTGAAGGTGAATCTCCAACTGGGAATAATGTCCTTGTAGATTCGTCACTGCTTAGGTCAGTGTAGTGACTTGCTGGCACAGAGTCTTGAGCAGGGAAGCCCCTCCGTCAGCCTCTGACGTTACTGGCTGCATGATACTATCACGTACCTGATCGGAGGCTGAAGTGCTGGGAGGGCTTCCCTTACGACTAAGTGCAGAGCGCCCCCTGGAGGTGGTACAGGGGGAGCTATACTCAAAGCGGCCGGGGTTGCTGGCTGCGGTAAACTGAGATGAAGCAGAGAAGTCCACTGGTGGGCAGCTGACGAGCAGGGTAGACTGCTAGGCAGGGGTACCTCGGAAGTACCAGATGAGATCGTACAACAAGAAGTACCAGAAGCAGTGTCAGGAGCCAGGCCGGGGTTCATACACAGGACAGCAAACAGTAGCAAAGTCCATAAAACAAGCCAGGGGTCATACACGGTGCAGCAGATCAGAGTGGAGTAACAGGAACGAGCCAAGGGTCAAGCGCTGGAGAATTTGTGTTCATTGATACAGGATTCTGCTGGCCATAGATGTTAGTTCTCCTGCGGGTTAGTCCCTGACAGGGAACCATGAATGCCAACATGTACTGTGAAATACTGAAGTAGAGTATGATCCCCTCCCTTTGGAGAACCGGCCGCAGGGCAGTATTACAACATGATAACAACCCCAAACACACCTCCAAGATGACCACTGCCTTGCTAAAGAAGCTGAGGGTAAAGGTGATGGACTGTCCAAGCATGTCTCCAGACCAGTGGCGGCTAGTGCTCAAAATTTTTTTTGGGGGGGGAAACAAACTGAAAAATTCTGAAAAAAAACATCACTTGCCTCACTGTGCCATCTATTGCAGCCTCTGTGCCCATTGATTGCAGAAACTGTGCCCATCATTTGCAACTCTCCTCTTTCTGCTTTAGAGGAATAGAACGGTTGTCTCACTCGCCCAGAGGAGGTGACTTGGAGAGAAGGCTACTGGGGAGAGAAGCATGGTGGATTTTTAGATTAAAAACTAGTTCGCCTCAGGGGTTAAACCTGAGGTGGGATCTGGATTTGCACTTACATTAAGCATGCCTCTCCCCAGAGCCTCCTCTCTCTTTCTCTCTTTTCCTCCTCTGTTGTCTTTTTCACATACCAGAATTAATTTTTTTATTTTATTTTTTACTTTTTGTATCTAATGTTTTTTGTATTTCATGGTGTGTTTTAATCATGTATATGTGCATGAGTGCATGCATGAGTGTGTGCACACATGTACTTATTATCACTCTAAGGTGTGTGACAAATAGTGGCACACATATGGATCACTCAATATGCAGTATAGCTGATTCCCCTTTTTTGGATAATTGCCATTTAGTCAATTAAGACAATTAATGGATGGAGCCAGTGATCCTTGGAGCTACTATTTATTTTCAAAGTTTCATGTCTGTAATGTGGTTATGACCAAGGCCTTATAGGCTGAAACGCGTCAACTGTTCTTATTTGCGTTTGGTCACTGTGGCTTGTCAATAAATATTATACTTCTTAAGAGCAATCACCGGAGTGCGGATCATCTTTTCCTCATTGCAGCCACTGTGCCCATCAATTGCAGCCACTGTGCCCATTGATTGCAGAAACTGTGCCCATCAATTGCAACCTCACTGTGCCCATCAATAGCAGCCACTGTGCCCATCAATAGCAACCACTGTGCCCATCAATAGCAGCCCCTGTGCCCATCAATAGCAGCCCCTGTGCCCATCCATCACAGCCACTGTGCCCATCCATCGCAGCCACTGTGACCCCCCAGCGGCATTTAACCAGCACCCCACTGCCTGCCTGCTCGTTGTCTGACCGGCACTTACCCTATCTTGGTGGCGGGTCAGGCAGCAGGTGACAGCAGCGAGCTGTGGGAAGTGCAGCGGGTCAGGCAGCGGCGAGCTGTGGGTCAGACGGCGGCTCCTGTGTCCTCCATGCTTCCGCCGTGTGTCTCTTCTTTATTCCTGCTAGGTGTCCAATAGGGTTGCCTGTCCTTTCAGCCAATCAGGTGATGGGTAACAGACCCACGCTTCCTGATTGGCGGAGAGGTGGTTCCGTGTTAGAAAAGCGAATATTCATTGGTTTCTCCCCCACACCTGGGTGGGCTCTGAGCGCATTGCTCTGCATTCTGAGTTCACCCTATTTTGAAGCGTATTAGAGTCTATGGCTCTAATCAGGTGCTTCAAAAAAACACCTCCGCCATTGTAATTCAGCCGCCCGGCGTCCTAAAAGGGGCCGGATGCCCAAATAGGGGGTGGCCGCGGCAGCCATGGATAGATTTATGCTATGCATGAATCTATCCATGATACATTAAAGGGAGGCGTGATAGAGGGGGCAACGCCCATGCGCCCTTAATGGATGGGCCGCCACTGCTCCAGACCTAAACCCTATTGAGCATCTGTGGGGCATCCTCAAACGGAAAGTGGAGGAGTGCAAGGTCTCTAACATCCACCAGCTCCATGATGTCATCATGGAGGAGTGAGAGGACTCCAGTGGCAACCTGTGAAGCTCTGGTGTACTCCCTGCCCAAGAGGGTTAAGGCAGTGCTGGAAAATAATGGTGGCCACACAATATTGACACTTTGGGCCCAATTTGGACATTTTCAATTAGGGGTGTACTCACTTTTGTTGCCAGCGGTTTAGACATTAATGGCTGAGTGTTGAGTTATTTTGAGGGGACAGCAAATTTACACTGTTATACCATCTGTACACTCACTACTTTACATTGTAGCAAAGTGTAATTTCTTCAGTGTTGTCATATAAATAGATATAATAAAATTTTTACAAAAATGTGAGGGGTGTACTCACTTTTGTGAGATACTATTTTTTTCTGAAAGACATCAGATTAGTTCTAATAAAGTGTTGTAAAAAAAAAACTGGTTTGAATTTGTTCAGATACTGTATAGAGCCAAAATATTAGGACATCTTACTCAATTTATAAGTTGATATGGAGGGAAATATTGTCTGATTTTGCACATAACCACTATGGAAATTAAGGCATTCCATGCTGTGCAGCCCATTGTGTTGCACATTACCTTGCTGGCCCCTTGCTTGTTCTTTGTATGCATTAAAAATAACTCCCATTAATTCTTTTAGAGAGGCTGCCTATCACTGGATTCATAATTGACAGACTCTCCATAGGAATCAATAGGATTTTTTCCACGCATGCTCAGAAGAAGGCAAGGACCAGGTGTAGAGGATGCAGCGGTGGCTTCCTTTGACCACAGTGTGGATCTGGGAGACATGTGGGCAGGTGAGTTGAAAAACTTTGGGGGGTAACTTAAATAATTATAAGAAAGTGTAGTTATTCTTTAAACTTATAAGGTGTTTCCCAGTAGGGGCATACATACAGGGGTTACAGGGATTGCCATTGGAGCCCGGCCCCATGCTTCTGGGGGCCCGTGCAGCCCCTCTGTATGCCTGGATAGGAGGGTGTGAGGGCTGTGGCATGTAGAGGAAACAATCCCTCCATGTAGCCACTGAATGTCCGCTTCTCCTCCTCTCCTTCCTGCAGACATTATGCGGCTGCAGGAGAGAAATGGAGAGCATTGGTTCCTCCACATGCCTCTCCCACTGCCTCCCTATCCCTGTTCTGCTGCCCCAGGCCACTGTGTGCTTCCCTGGCCCCCCTCATTCCTCCGCCCTGCCGGATTTCCCCCTCCCACCTCTCGTCAGCTGCTGCAGGACATCTGTCAGGATGGGGAGCAGGGAAGGCGCTCTTCCTTGTCTTAATAAATAGAGTCAGCGATTGGTACCGATCACTGACTCTTTTTTTTTTTTTTTTTAATTCAAAGCTGGGGCATAGTAAACAGAGCTATTCCTGTTCATTCATTCGGTGCAGCTGAGGCCTCAGACAAAAGGGACTGATGAATCTGTCCTCAGTCCCTTTCTCTGCCTCAAAAGTGAGACATCAGGGGTCTCCTAAAAAGATATGTAAAAAATAATAAAAATATAACTGTAAAATTAAATAAAATGGCAAAAATAAATAAAACAACAAAAATAAAAAATACTGACACCAGTGGCGGAAGGTCTCACTTACGACTAGGCTCTGGTGTTCCACCACATTTGGGGCCCCTAAGATGGCAGGAAGATGACCCTCTTCATGACCGTAAGTAAGGGTAAGTAATTAAGGGTCCGTAAGTAAGGGTCCCACGATGGGAGTTAAGGGCTTCTGGGATCAGTGGGACCCCTGAAGGTTCTAGTTGCCTCTGTTCCTAGTTTTTCTCTTTTTACTGATGTGTATTTTTACCAGTATTTTATATATCACCAACATGTTACAAAGCATTTTTACAGAGTGTATTGGGCCAGGTCCCTATCCTCACAAGAAACTCACAATCTAAAGTTACCACCCCACATAAAGTTAGGAAGAAATAGGATGCCCAAAGGAATGTACACAGATATGGAGAGAAAATGCAGACGGTGTTCCTGGTTAGATTTGGAGTCAAGAAATCTAACAATTTAGCTACTGTGCTTCCCACAGCAAAGATGAAATAAACAGTTATTCTGATATTTTTCAGAAAGATGACATAACATGCTGGTAGTATGGGGGGAGACAATATTATTTATTACAGGTACTTACTATATATACTGTAGCACCAAAAGCTTACACAGCACTTTACATATATATTATACATTCACATCTGTCCCTGCCCTCATGTAGCTTGCAATCTAAGGTCCATACCTAACATTCATACATACACATACAAGGGCCAGACAAGAGCCAATTCAAGTGGTTCTAAAGTCTAAACATTTTTTACCATAATGTATTCCTAGCATTAAGGTAAAAAATGTTTAGGCATCAGTTTTGGCTCCTCACCCACCATTTTATTTACAAGAGTCTTCATTCGATCCAGCGCTGTGCATGTCGGCAGCTCTTCTCTCCCTTCACTTGCACGTCTCACTGGCTTTGCCGCGGCACTGGGAGCCATTGGCTCCTGCTGCTGTCAATCAAAGCCAGTGATGAGGAAGTGGGGGCGGAGCCGAGTCCTGCTGTCTGTGTCAATGTACACAGCAGCGGGGCTCAGAAGCGAGCACACACAAGTGCCCCCATGGGAAACCACATCCCCTGGGGGCACCGAACAGAGAGGAGGGACCAGGAGCGTTGGCTGCTCCTCTCCTGCACAGAGCAGGTAAGTATAGAGATGTTTATTTATATAAAAAAAAATCCTTTATAATCACTTTAACCTTTGCCGACCAGACGCCGCAGTTGTACTGCAGCAGAATGGTACGGCTGGGTGAAACGACGTTATGTAACGTCCCCTGTGGCCACTGGGGACGAGCGCATGCCCCCTGCTCGCCCAGCTGATGCGATTGCCCGGCGGTTCACCGCAGGGCTCCCACGATCGCTTGGGGCACACAGAAAACCGGGAGCTGTGTGTGTAAACACAGTTTCTGGTTCTCTGAGGGAGAAATGACTGATCGTCTGTTCATACAGAGTATGAACAGCGATCTGTCATCTCCCCTACACAGTCCCCTCCCCCCTTCAGTTAGAACACACACTAGGGAACACAATCAACCCCTTGAGCGCCCCCTAGTGTTAACCCCTTCCCTGCCAGTGACATTTTACAGTAATCAATGCATTTTTATAGCATTGATCGCTATATAAATGCCAATGGTCAATGGTGTCAAAATTGTCCGATGTGTCCGCCATAATGTCGCAGTCCTGATAAATATTGCAGATCACCATCATTACTAGTAAAAAAAAATAAAAATGCCATAAAACTATCTCCTATTTTGTAGACGCTATAACTTTTGTGCAAACCAATTTATATACGCTTATTGAGATTTTTTTGTTACCAAAAATATGTAGAAGAATACATATCGGCCTAAACGGAGGAAAATACATTTTTTATATATATTTTTGGGGGATATTTATTATAGCAAAAAGTAAAAAATATTGTGTTTTTTTTTCAAAATTGTCACTCTTTTTTTGTTTATAGAGCAAAAAATAAAAACTGCAGAGGTGATCAAATAAGACCAAAAGAAAGCTCTATTTGTGGGAAACAAAAGACGCCAATTTTGTTTGGGTGCAACGTCGCAGGACTGCGCAATTGTCAGTTAAAGCAATGCAGTGCCGAATCACAAAAAGTGCTCTGGTCAGGAAGGGGGTAAAAATCATCCAGGGCTGAAGCGGTTAACCTACCAGCTAGTGATTGGGATTCGAAATGATGACCCTAGTGCTGCTAAGCAGAAGTGCTGACCACTTAGCCACTGCACTGCCCCTATATTAAAACAAAATCCATTTGTAAAAAGAGTGCAAGCACTCATCAATAACAAAACCAAGGTAAGATGAACTACCGATAAAGAAGTTTCAGGATGTGCAATTTGTTTGACACTTTGAGATAAATAACACTACTGTGATACTTAATTTAAAGAAAAAGGCCATTAAGCTAAGGTGAGAGAAGAGACTGATAATCATCTATCTCGCAGCTTTCTTCATTGTGTTAGTTTATATCTGTTTTTTTTTATTTTTTTAATCATTAATAAAGCTTTCTACAGTATCCAAAAATATCCCACAGTCTGTAGCAAATGTTATATAAAAACAACATGTTTAGAAAGTTTCAAGGCCATATTAAAAAGTTAAATTTGAAATCTCTAGGTACCTTGTGCATGGACCTTTTCACATTTTGATCACGTATTAGTCAGAAGGGAAAAATGTAATGAGAAGAAAAATGTCAGTGCTTTTTGGTATGGGAAGTATGTGATTTACATTTGATTTACTCCCCTCTCTTCCACAGCTCTGGTGCATAGTTTGGTTTCTAAAGTGCTGTCACCTAAGGACAAGGAGAAAGTCTTCAGCCCTGTGTAATAATCTATTGTACAAGTTGTAACTTAAAGCCTACACAGGACTCACTCTACCTTGTTCCCTGTGGGCTCCAACCCTTGCAACAATGGAACAGCATGGGTTTCAAATTCCTATTTTAAAATAAAACATAGTATAATAAAAAGGTGTCTCCATATATTGCAGCTTCCTTTTCAGCAACAACTTGATCAGAAGATTACTCTATAACCAGCAAACCAGCACAGTTTTGCCTGATTTTTGGATAGAGTGGGGAAGGATTAGAACTTTTGTCACGTTTTATTACTATCAGGGGCTGAGAGATTAATTTACTTCCAGTCTGATAGGTGTGGCTCCAGGTCAGGATTTGAGTGGAAATCTTTCTAAAAGCAACACAGGCAGAAGTTATTTTAAAAAGTTGAAGTGTATTTAACTAGAATTTATTTATTCATTTATTTATTTTTTTAAGATAAAGGTAGACTAATGCAGAGTACACAGGATTGGAAATTCGGCCAGCAAAAGACCAATTAGAGCTTTTGGTTGGAAAATGCAACCGTGTGTATGCTCCATCAGACTTTTGCTGGCGGAATTCCTGCCAGCAAAAGATTGCGAGTAGGTTCTCAATTTTTCAGTCGGAAAAAGTTCCTATCCGAAAATGCGATCGTCTGTACAAATTCCAACGTGCAAAATTCTTACGCATGCTCGTAAACAATTCGACGCATGCTCAGAAGCATTTAACTTCATTTTTTCGGCTCATCGTAGTGTTTTACATCACCGCGTTCTTGACGGTCGAAAGTTCAGAGAACTTTTGTGTGTCCGTGTGTATGCAAGGCAAGCTTGAGCGGAATTCCGTCTGAAAAACCATCCAAGTTTTTTCTGACAGAAAATCTGCTCATGTGTATGCAGCATAAGAGCATGTCAGTGACATCTGGGGTCCAACACCAGGCCATAGAGCTGAAAGACTCAACTTGTAGGCAGTTGTCTACTTTATAACATTTTTTGTTGCTGATTTGTATTTTTGTGTTCTGTATCTTTAAATTCTGGTTGGTGCTTTAGCGGGTTAACAATGTTTGACATCTCTTCCCTTGTTTTTTTTTGTCACTTCCCGTAGTGAAAGGCATAGAAACCAGGGGAGGCAGTCTCAGGCAGGCTGTCTGGGCATGGGAGTGGTTGTGGAAGACCTGTCTTAAAGATGTGATCGGCATTGTCAGTGACCCACTCTTCAACAGGACCCAATGCCAGGTTCCACGTGTATCAACCAACTATTGGTGAGAGACTTTGTTTAAGTTTAGGTAGGGGTAGCACCACAAGAGGAGGCAGAGAACAGCCAATAGTAGCACAGCCAAAATGCTGTGCTGTCTATTGTAAAACTGTCCCAACATGTAACGGAGTTTATTCAGTAAACATTGTTCTTATTTAAAGAAGAGTGGCCTGGTCTGAATTACCTTGAAGAGACAAGAGGGAGTAGTGTATTAATAATTGGTATAATCATGGTATATTCAGAAGAACTGGAAATTTGAAACAAGCAATGTTTACCCCTCCAGGTTTAGAAGGAGTAACTACCCAGTGCAAGTTTAACCAAGTTAACCCTAGATTTTTTTTATATCACAAGTGAACATTCTGGTTAACTTCTATGGTTGGAGAGCAAGGATGAGAAGCAAGGGCTGACAAGATGAACTTTGTCCAAGGTAATGATCAAATTATACTTTACCCAGAAAGTTATTGGTGCTGAATTAGGAGCCACGCCCCAGTAGGAAATCAGGAAATCGATGGAATGTCTCAGACCAAAATAGCGTAATGTATAACAGTGTACTGATGAAAGCTGATCTTTCTTCTTAAGAGAGAGCGTGATGATCTAAGGTGATGGTGAAGGTTCAAGATGTTGATGATAAACAAAGATGGTGATCCAAGATGGATATGGAGATCTCTTTTCTTTCAGAATTTCACTTTTTATTCCCCAAAATCTTCTTATCTAGGGACTAGCCAAGAGGATGCAGTTTGGAATATTTTACTCCACCCACAGCGCTGTCAGTCAATGATGATAATCTATTTAATCAAATATCAATCTATAAACTAAAATTGTTCAGTTCATATATATAAATCATATATACATATGTGCAACAGATGTAGTAAACTGACATACAGTTCTACTATTATAAGTCCCAAAATAAACATTCATCTGTGAAGTGCTTCCAATAAATAATTTATGTTAAAGTGCTGCAGACATTCTTCATAAGGTGCTCCACATACAAATTGCTTCAGTGCAGCTACTTTGATTTCTTAGTAATGCTTCATGCTCTATGACACTCACCAGATGTCTTTGAATGTGTGCTTTTCAGCAAAGTCTCCATAGGCTTGTGGATATTACTCTCCCGGGTTTTTGCAGGAGTAATCAGCTGCACCTCTCCTTCAGTGCTCCTCTCCTCCAGCACTCTCCTTTAGCCACTCTATATCAAATCCTCATGACTCAGATACCATACAAGGGGACAGAAGGGGAGCCCACATAGTATAATACTATTTTTATTAAAATGAATTATTAAAACATTTCCATTACACTCACTTGTAGGTAACAGTAAAATTGCAGTAAAACCAGGAAACTTCTTGTGCATTCCACTGACGGGAAATGACGTCACCAGATAGTCCTTCCCAACGTGTTTTGCCAGCCAGTCAGGCATATTCAGGGGTGGGGATTTCCAGTTTACCACCACCTATATATACACCCAGCTCCGCCTACTACACCCAAGCCATTATTTATACCTTTTGTTACTTCCTCTTTTCTCACTTCCTTTAGGGTGTTTTGGCTTCATACCTATACTTATTAAGGCACATTCGCCCTAACTTCAGTGTAGTGCGATGTTCATGTATTGTCCCTCTGTTGGACATATTAAACTTTGATATTAAATGTTATGTGTTTATATTTAAAATGCTAGAATTAGTTAAACTAGTTAAATGTATTTTATGACCTTGTAAACATTAAATTGATGGACTTCTAATGCAGTTAGCATTGTTTCCTAGTTGATGTCCTCTAGTGTTCATTTAGTATATAGTTGTTTGCATTTTATACATGCCTATGCTCTATATGAAATATTAAAATTAAAATATGCTACCGACAATAGAAAAACATATCATGTACACTAGATAAAAGCTGTTATATTATTATGGGGTATTACAATTATTTCTATTATAGTCAAATGTCTTACTTCTTATAACCATTGTTAAGAAATGTATGTAATCTGACATTAGAACATTGCACTTATCCTCCCAGTTTAAAAGTTGGTAATAAAACAGTTTAGGTCTATTTCTACATTTAACCCTTTTGACATTAAAGTATTCAGTTTATATATCCAATGTGTTTCGTTGCTTGATATCGCCTGTTTTAAATTTGTGCCCCTCCAGTACTTCTCTACCCTATCAGTGCCACAAAATGTAAGCAGTGTGGGGTCCCTATTGTTGTAAAGGTGAAAATGATTTGATAGGCTGTGGTTGTGAAACCTTTTTTGATGTTAATTATATGTTCCGCTAGCCTCACCCTTCATTTTCTGGTGGCTCTGCCCACATATTGAATTTTGCAAGGACAGCTCAGCAAGTACGTAACATGAGTGGTGTTACATGGAATGAACTTATCTATTTTGTATTTTTTCTTTGTATGAAAGGATTCAAAACTATCTCTCTTTCTTTCTTTACATCTGATCGTTCTGCAAGGTAAACATTTTCTACATCTTAAAAAAACAACCTGATCCAGGAACGTTACCATCCTAGAAGGTGGGTTTGGCACATTCTTAACAAGTCTATTCCTTAGCGTGGGGCTTTTCTATAGGTAAATTTGGGTCTCTTGGGGAGTAACTTCTGAAGTTTGTCATCTTTTAAGAGTATGTGCCAGTGTTTGTTAATGATGTTCTCCATTGTCCTGTATTGGCAGTGGAAATCCATGGAGAATACTATACCATGCTCTTCTTTTTTCTTTCCTTTATTTTTCAATAACTCGTCCATGTTTATTTTATTTATCTGATTTTTTTCCTCATGTAATCGGCTTACATCATACCCTTTTTCTTTAAACCTTTCTAGCAATATATTAGCCTGTGTGTCAAAGTAATTTAGTTCCCCACAGTTCCTCCAGATTCACAACAGCTGTCCTTTCTGATCTCAGCCATTGGGGGTGGTGGCAGCTACCTGTTGGGATGTACCCGTTGTGATCTGTGCTTTTAAAATAGGTGTGTGTCCAGTTTTGATCCTTTTCTATAGATTTGTAAATCAAGAAAGTTAATATTGACCTTATAATTTCCTGTGAAAGAGATCTCATATCTATTAGTATTTATTTCCTATATAAAGAAGAAGAGGAGATTTACACAAAAAGGATAGACCAGAACTCAAACTATACAAAGGGTACATTGACTATGTTATGATAGTGTGGGAGGGGTCAGAGGACTCACTGATAAACTTTCTACAGGAAATGAATACAAAATACAGAATAAAGAAAAAAGGTGTAAATCCGAGCTCAGAACCTGAAACAAGCAGCTGTACACTATATACCCAGATACCAGGCACATAGAACATATATAAACAAAGTGCAAAAGTGCCATAAAGTTCATAAATCAATATAATCAGTATATTCAAATGGAAAATAATCAAACTAAAGTCCATAAAAAGAAGTCCCATAGAAAAATCCAAAGATCCGCTGAAGATAAAGGATCCGTGTAGTAAGTATGAACCATAATGCCACGTACACACATTCGGAATTTCCGACAACAAATGTTCGATGTGAGCTTGTTGTCAGAAATTCCAACCGTGTGTATGCGCCATCGGACATTTGCTGTCGGAATTTCTGACAACAAATGTTTGAGAGCTGGTTCTCAAATTTTCCAACAACAAAACTTGTTGTCGGAAATTCCAAGCGTGTGTACACAATTCACGACGCACAAAATTCCACGCATGCTCTGAATCAAGTACGAGATGGAAGCGCTCAGTCTTGTAAAACTAGCGTTTGTAATGGAGATGGCACATTCATCACACTGCAAATTTTTAAATCTTTCAATGCAGCACATTCTCTTCTTCTTTATAATAATAATTTATACTAATGAAGTTGCTTTGCTGCTGATATTCACACAGAGTTCTGAAAAACTGATTTCTTTATTATTTCTCGTGATCTCCTGAATAATCTTTATTTTTTTTCGCCAGAATGTTTATAATTTTTTTTGTAGTGATCTCCATGAAATATTTTTTGTCGTTTTTGTGTGTCAAGTTACCACAACACCATTGTTATCTTGTATTTTTTAACATCAGAGGTTGCTTGGTGTTAGTGTCCCTTGTTAATTTGACATTGTATTTTTGAAATGTACCTGTCTACTAATAACTGTCCTTTTTGAAGTCAAACACATAGCCAACTATTTGACCGAAAAAAATATAAATTTATTAGGGGTCATAACAAACTAAAGAGGAAGGCAACACTGGATAAACTGTTGAAATTGGTGAAGCCTTTGTACCCCAGGGCAGACATCAATTATTTGACAGGAAAAATTGGTAGCTTGAGGAGTCCATTTGATAGGGAGCACAATCCGGTCCAGGACTCTGAGAGATCAGGAGCAGCAGCAGATGACATATATGTCCCGAGGCTGTGGTCTTACAACAGCCTGCGTCTTTTGCCAGACCAGACCGAACCCAGGCTGTGGCTGTGGTGTTGGAGTTGTGGCAGGAGGTGGAGGAGGAGTATGGTCCAACTCACATACGTGACTTTTGTTGGTGAGTTGGCCCCTCACCCCCTTATTTAGGGCCTGAAAGATGACCTCCTCACAAATGAGGCGTTGGCCCTCCTCCATTTCCTGCATCTTACTGGCCGTCATAGACTTAAAGGCCTCTTGAACACTGGAGGTTGTTGTGAGGACCACAGTAGCCTGCCGAATCAAACCAAGCGCAGACTCCTCCACGTTCCTCCCCTTCCTGGGCCTTTTTGGAAGGCGGAGGGGAGGAACCTGCGATTCGGTCAGGCTACTGGGCCCGGCCACCTCCTGGCTGCCCCTTTCCCTGGCCACCTTCTGGCTGCCCCTTTCCCTGGCCACCTTCTGGCTGCCCCTTTCCCTGGCCACCTTCTGGCTGCCCCTTTCCCTGGCCACCTCCTGGCTGCCCCTTTCCCTGGCCACCTCCTGGCTGCCCCTTTCCCTGGCCACCTCCTGGCTGCCCCTTTCCCTGGCCACCTCCTGGCTGCCCCTTTCCCTGGCCACCTCCTGGCTGCCCCTTTCCCTGGCCACCTCCTGGCTGCCCCTTTCCCTGGCCACCTCCTGGCTGCCACTTTCCCCGGCCACCTCCTGGCTGCCACTTTCCCCGGCCACCTCCTGGCTGCCACTTTCTACAGCCTTCTCCTGGCTGAGACTTTCCTGTGTATGAAAATGGGACATAGTTTTAGTTTTTTGGTCATCAATCACACACAATTTTGAGCTCATGACTGTTGCAAATTGAATGTTAACAAATAGAAAAGACTATCATTCTGACCACAGTATTTTTCATTCTTATCCCAATCATTTTTGGCCACTATTGTCTATTGATATGTAAACCACTTTGTTAAATCAGAAATTAGGGATCAATAATAGCATCTAGTTAACATCATTCAATTTTTGGATGTTATAGTTTTAAACATGCCTGTTTAACCAATAAAATGATATTTCTACTGTCAAACATAAAAATGTTATGCACCAAAGCTGTTGATTTGTTAAACCCTTTATTAACGCACATGTGAATGTGCACTGAGTAAAATGTTTTATACATAACAATGTGTGGCTTCTTCTTTCAATGCTCAATACCAGTTTTTGGAGTAAGTTGGTGTTTACAGTGACAACGGGGGTTATTTACTTTGCATTACAAGTGCACTTTGAGTGCACTTTAAGAGCACTTGCAGTGCACTTGTAGTGTAAAGTGGATTTTCCTTTAGTAAATAACCCCCAGAGTGCTCTAAAATTTTCCCCAATCAGGCCATTTTAGGGACTTTAGGGAAAAGGATGATTTTTTATCTTTAATGCATTACATACATGAATAACAAAAACAATGTGTGTGTGTGTAGCAGACCCACAACATAATAGTTAGCTAAAGAAGAGATTGTCACCTCATGTATCAAATAAATTACGTTTGCACTATTGAAGAAAATGGCCAAAAAGAAAATCCCATTGGACAACCTAGGAGACAGCTAAAAGAAACACAAGCAGTAAATCAAATGAAATGTTAGTTCAGTTTATAATAAAAATTTATTTAAAAAATGTTTCACACATTCTCTGGAAGATTAGTGGCCCCCCTACCCCCAAAGTACTCAAGATAATTTTGTCTCACTTTGCGGGCGCTTTGGGGGAGCAAGCCAGGATGGCCAGCTTCAAGTGCTGACAAATTAGTATTTGGTAATCTGGCCTCAGGCCCAACTGAGGCCACATAGTTTTAGCATTTTTTCAGAGATAATTGTGGAGAATGCAGCAGGCAAGAACAATATGGTTCAGTTTATATTCCACCATGTGTATTGGTGTCAGAAATAGGTGAAGCCGGCTGGCCATTATTGCAAAAGCATTCTCCAAGACTCTTCTGGCTCTGGCCAGCCAGTAGTTAAAACCCCTCTGGTCCGGAGTGAGGGTCCTCATCGGAAATGGCCTCATGAGATGGTCACCTAGCCCAAACGCTTCATCAGCGACGAACACAAACGGAAGACAACCCACATTGTCTTCCGCAGGTGGCAAGCCCAAGCCACCATTCTGGAGCCGTCTGTAGAACTCCGTATGGGCGATGACTCCACCATCCGACATCCGGCCATTCTTCCCCACATCCACATACAAAAACTAGTATGTCGCCGACACCACCACCAACATCACAATACTATTAAACCCCTTATAATTATAATAGTAAGACCCCGAGTTGGGGGGTGGGACGATGCGGAAGTGCTTCCTATCTATTGCCCCTTCGCAGTTGGGTAAGTCCCACTACTGAGCAAACTGGGATGCCACAGTCTGCCATTCCTGTGGGTTTGAAGGAAACATTGCAAGCAGATTAGACACAAACATTCTTGGCCAACATAAGTATAACATTTATTTTAAGGAGTATTTAAAGACAAAAGTATAAGGTCCACTTATCAGATTCATCACCCCCTCTGATGGCCCAGTGTAAAAATTTTAGAGGGGAGATGTTTTGGACAGGTAGCCCTCTCCACTTCATTGAGAGCTGAATGCATAAATAATGTGGATCACTTTGGCCAGCCCCTCCTTACTTACACTATTGGCAGCCCACTGGACAGGTAAGAATTGTCATAATACAAAAATATGAATACACACTGTCCTAATTGAAGCACATTTTTACATTCTGCAATTACCTATTAAGATAATAGGAGAACAAAACTTTAAACAGTACCACTTGAAAGTATTCAGGCAGGCCCTTGCGCTACATGCTTTGGTGAATTCATCCATAAATCTGACCCCAAAAGGAGGTAGGTATAGTGTGTATGGGTTTGGCAAAGACAGCAGATAGAGTATTGGTATCGGTTGACTTAGAGGTTGGGGGGAGGGAGGGTTCCAAATGAGTTTGGGCCCCCAAAAAATCTCTTGCACTATGCCTGAATTTAAGGACAGCAATAACATTTGTACACATTTTAGGGGGTGTTTAGGGTAAGCACTACAATGGGACTGACAAAATACATTGTTTAGTGACTAGGCTAGGTGTGTATGGGCCCAGGATAGGATGCTGGGGAGGTTAGTGAAGGCAAATATGCATGAAGGACAAAAAAAGGAACTTTAAAAACTTCCAGCATGCCTGAGGATAAAGAGGACATTCACAGCATATTACAATCCATGGTAATTATGGAATGATGAAATAAAAACAATACATTAGCAAACATTAAATACATAGAATGTGATGTTAAAGTGATGTGATGTGATGTTAGTCCTTCTGAATAATGGCAGAACAGGTCTCTGGAATAATGATCCCCAGAGCCTGGGGGTAGATGCCTGTCGAGAACTTGATGTCCTGCAGACTTTTCCCCGTCGCCGAGTACCGCAAGGTGGTGATGAGCCTCTGCTTGAGAGTGATGGCTTGCCGCATGCAGGTGTCCTGCTTCATAATATAAGGGGACAGCAAAGCCAACAAACGGTGAAAAACGGGGTCCATCATCCGGAGATAATTCCTGAAATCGTCAGGATTATTCTCACGGATCTCCCGAAAAAACAGCATATGCGAGAATTGGTCACACTGGAGCAACCAATTCTTCATCCATGAACTCCTCCTCGCCCTGTTCATGGACTGGACTTGGGTCAAAGCAAAAACTCCAACACCAAGCCCCTGCACAGCATGAACTCTACGATGAGTACGTACCCGCAACATGGCTAGAAAACGGTCGGCTGGTCAGAACGAACTAACAGAACGCACTGAAAATCAGAAAGACATGGGAAGAGCGAGCTGAAAATCAGAAACTAGCAGACAAGAACACACTGAAAAACAGAAACGAGGGAGGCGCATGCGCGGCAGCGTCCAATATGGCCGCTTAGGCCGGGAGCTCCGCGCCACTCCAGCCTAACATCCCACACCGCGGCCGTCTGAGCCCTCGTTTCGGCTCGGCAACAACACCAGCCGACCGGGGACACCCCCTACTACCGCCCGATGTCCTCAGCAACTGCAAGAAGAAATTTGGCCCGTAAATTGGAATCAGCAGCAGCGCGGCCCGGCCAATCCAAGATGGCGGCCGCTACCTCACGAGGCACAGCACACACTGAGGAATCCATTGCGGACCAGGATCATGCCGATCCCCCTGCCTCACATCCACTGACAGACACAGTGAGTACTCCACCACAAGCGGCCCCCTCACCTGCATCCACTGAATCCCTATTGAGGAGAACACTGGGAGGATTAACCCACACACCACTGCAGCAGATGCCGCTCAGCCCAGACCCCTGGGATCAGGAAACATGGGACCCCTCTCTCACACCCACAGACTTCCCCTCCATGATGACAGCATTCTCTAAAATGCTGACCAGAGGCCTATCCCATAATGCAGCACAGATCACAGCCTCCATCCATGCTGATCTGCAGCAAATAGGCTCAAGAATAGAGGTGATTGAACAGAAATCTGACCAAGCAGCCCTGAGAATCAATCAGAATACTGCCAGAATCCAGGAGCTCCAAGACCAACTAGATGTGGCGACTTCTAAAATTGATGACCTCGAGAACAGGTCGAGACGCTACAATTTCAGAATACGAGGACTCCCAGAATCCGTTAAAGAAGTTCGTTCGGCGGTTCAGGAATTCATCAAAACTCTAATACCTGATATACCGGCGCACCGCCTGGAGCTTGACAGAGCCCACAGAGCGCTCCAACCTCCCCGTCCTGACGGCCTACCGAGGGACGTTATAGTGAAACCGCACTTCTATGCGGTTAAAGAGGAAGTGATGAAGCTATCCCGCTCGGCTGAGAAACTGGAGATGATGGGTCACCAGATCCAAATTTTTACGGATCTCTCCCCATACACGGTACAAAAGCGACGATCGCTGAAACCACTGCTTCAAGTCCTAGCTAGCAGAGATATCACTTACAGATGGGCTTTCCCGCTTCGCCTGAACTTTACGTACCGCAACAAACCTTATAACTTCTCCTCCTTTTCTGAAGGTGAACGACTATTTCTACATCTAGGCCTGATTACCCAGGAACTGCCGCCTCTCCAGATCCATAAAGGAGCGCAATCCTCTAAACGACCGCCGCCTGCTAGCCGCTGTCCCAAGTGTGGCTAAAACAGCAACCTAAACGTTCACGAGAGTCCTTTCCACCATGAGCTGGCTTGACTACTATCAACATTTCTTCAATTTCCCACTTCCCTTTGGAACTGTGTTCGCGGTCAACCTTCCGCCATTGGAATGACGCTATGATACCATTGAGTTTCCTTCGGGAATGGCCCCAAGTTCCACAAGGGAAGATTGTTCCATTCCACTGGCTTGTCCTGCAACCCCCTGGATACCCGTGTTTCCTGGTTTCTTTTACACACAAGTTTTCTTGTTCTTTACTAAGGACTTCCTTCCTGGGGTTTAAAAAACTTTAAATGTATTAAATTTTTCCTTTTTTTTTTTTTTTGCCCCAGATGATCGGCTATACGGTCAATTGTGGGTGTCTCGTCCTCTCCCATAATTGGTAACGGTCATCACCACAACACTATTACTATCCATACCCACCGTGCTAAGGGATGACGCGTATTGCTGAGTGGGGGGGGTGGGGGATAGACCATTCATACCTGAACACGCACCATTTTTACGCCCACAGGGCTCAGACTTTCAGTTCCTTACACTGTTCTCGTTACCTATTAAGGTGGGGGTGACTGGAGTGGTCACCGTGCACCTCTGTCTGACGCCGATAGGTAAACTTAATTTGATTCCCCTGTCGGAGTCAGATCTCCACGTCCACTCTAGGACGTTTTGGATTTCCTCTGGGAAAAGGATGGGGCAGGGATGGGTCCCTCCCCAGGCCTAGTGGGACTGGGTTCGTATTGTACAATGTTTTTTCTAATACATCTTCTCTCTCTTCTTCTTTTTCTTATTCCATTTCTTGCTACGCTCTTCCCTCCCCCTTCTTCCTTCCCCACCCCCCCTATCCTTCCTCGGCTACAGGGCCTTGCTGGACTTCCTACCTTGAGATCGGATCGCAGTGGTGATTGGGGGGACTCTCATCTGCCAGAGAAGGCGTCAACAACGGGTAAGTTTACCTCCCACACAGCTTCAAACTTACAACTACACCATGACTGACGCCCAACCACTGAACCCGATAATCAGGATCTTCTCCCATAGTGTGCAGGGACTCAACTCCCCAGTAAAAAGACGCAAAATTATGCAACAGCTCCACACACTGCATGCGGATGTAGCGTTGCTTCAAGAGACACACTTCCCAGCTACCTACAATCCCTCATTCCTCCACAAAAACTTCACTCAATTCTACCTAGCAAACACGGCCAACAAGACAAGAGGGGTTGCAGTATGTCTCTCGAACAAGGTTCAATTCTCTCTTACCAAAATAGTTAAAGATCCGGATGGCCGGTACATCCTAATTACTGGTACAATCAACGGGGAGACGTACACATTTGTGTCCTATTACGCCCCTAACACACACCAAGACAAATTTTTTGAGACTGTTCTTCAGACCCTGCAACCTCACTTTCTTGGCACAGGAGTTCTGGGTGGGGACTCTAACACACCTTTTGATCTCTCCTCAGACAAGTCCAACTCCCAGACTCCAAAAGCCAAGAGACCTCCTAAACGTAGCCTACGGGTAGCGCAGACCATTCAATCTCATGGCTTGGTTGATATATGGAGGGAAATGAACCCCCGAACCAGGGACTACACACACTATTCCATCCCACACCGCACACACTCCAGGATAGACCACATCTTTGTTCTCTCACATACAATCCCAAGGGTGGAGGCCTCCAAAATACACAATACTTCGTTATCTGATCATTCCATGATGACCCTTACCCTCAGGGGTGGAGTCGGAGAGAGGGGGCCCTTCAAATGGCGCATCAATGAAGCTCTGTTGAGCGATCCGGCACATTGCTCACAACTAGACACAACACTAGCAGAATACTTTCAGGACAACGACACTGATTCGATCTCACCAGGCAGTTTGTGGGAGGCGCATAAGGCAGTGAAGAGAGGTAGACTCATCCAGCTGTCATCCCAAATTAGACGGGAAAGGAGAGCAGAAATACAACAGTTGACGGAAGACTTTCGTGCGCTCAGTAAACGCCATAAAAGCAACCCCACCCAGGACAGTTTGGCTAAACTTGACTCAGCTCGAATTAGACTAAATCTCTCCCTCACTACCTCAGCTGAGAAACATCTAAGATGGACAGGGGCTCGCTTTTATTACCAAAAAGACAGGATAGGCTCTAAACTAGCAGCTAAACTGAGCCCAGAGACGCGCGCCCTTGCCTACCCAAAAATTCGCACCAAGACGGGAAATTTAACCCAAAATCCAATGGGAGTCATGAACTCCTTCCATGACTTCTACTCGCACCTTTATAAGGCCCTACCTCAATCACACCCCAAGACAAGAACGGCATTTCTCCAAAATCTCAATTTGCCCCACCTAAAATGTACCCACCAAGAACTACTAGATAAACCTTTCTCCTCAGACGAAATAGTAGACGTGATAAAATCGTTAAAATTAGCCTCGGCTCCAGGACCTGATGGCTTCTCGGTCTGTTACTATAAAAAATTCGGAGTACGCCTGGCTCCCTACATGGCTCGCTTCTTTAACTCTCTCCGGGATGGAGCCCCCCTACCTAGTGATTCAAATACAGCTTTTATATCAGTTATACCCAAACCAGGAAAGACACGAGCGAGGTGGGAAACTATCGCCCCATCTCGTTGATAAATAACGACCTTAAGATTATGACAAAAATCTTAGCAACGAGACTGTCCAGCTTCATAGCCGGATACATACACGGGGATCAGGTGGGCTTCATCCCAGGGAGACAGGGACCGGACCAAATTCGTAGGGCAGTTGACCTGATCTCCCTCCTACAATCCCAATGGGATGGGGGGCCACATCAGGAAGGCTTCCTGTTATCGTTAGATCTACAGAAGGCCTTCGACTCTGTGTCCTGGCCATACCTATTTGATATTCTGGAACGATGGGGGTTTGGTGCTAAATTCCTTACACTAATACACACCCTTTACTCTAACCCGACGGCACAAGTGCATCTAATGGGGCACTACTCTGCGCCCTTTGAAATTGACAGAGGAACGAGGCAGGGATGTCCTCTATCTCCCTTGATCTTCGCGATAGCATCACTGGCCATAGCCATCAGAACAAACACGGATATAAAAAGGAGTTAAATGCGGCCAAGAGGAACATAAGTGCGCCCTCTTTGCCGACGACATGCTATTGTTCCTAATGTCACCACTAATCTCCACCCCCAATGTGTTCCGACTACTTAGGGAGTTTGGGAATATCTCTGGTCTCCAGGTAAATGTAACCAAATCGATAGCCCTAAACATATCTGTACGACCACAATTAACAGACCAACTCAAACAACACTTTTCCTTTGCTTGGGCAGGAGACGCGATTCCCTATCTAGGAATCAAACTAACCAAAAGTATAGGCAGTCTCTATAATGCCAACTATCCCCATATGTTCAGCTCTCTTGAAGCAGACCTTAAAAGGTGGTCGAAGGGGGGACTATCATGGCTCGGCAGACTAAATGCTGTGAAAATGACATTACTGCCCCGTTTACTATACCTCTTCCGCTCCCTCCCTATCCCTATTAAAAAATCCGCTCTGACCAAACTGCAATCCAAGATTGTCGGCTTCGTCTGGGGGGATCGAGGTCACCGGTTTGCAAAAGAGACTCTTCTCCGACTTAAAACCAAAGGCGGATTAGGACTCCCCAACCTATGGCTTTACTATCAAGCAGCCCAACTAGCTCAGTTTTCCATCATATATTCTAGGGGCCACAAACCTGACTGGGTCTCCATAGAAAGGCAGGCAGTCCCACGTTACACGCTCGACTATTTAATATGGAGACCGGCAAAACACAGACCAGTTATCCTAGCACCAACATTATCTCACTCCCTGCCACTCTGTGATAAGATACACACACACACAAAACTGATATCTCCCCTGAGACCACTTGCTCATCTCTTCCACAATCCAGACTTTCCCCCAGGTATGAATATATATGCCTTTCGCTGGTGGTTGAACAAGGGACTTTTCAGGATAGGACATTTCCTAACATCAAACGGTCCCATAACATTAGGGCATTGTCAGAGCAAGATGGACATGCCAACATCTGAACAGTTCAGACTTTCACAGATCAGGCACTTCCTGCATAGCCTTTGGTCTGACAAGTTGAGCCCTCCCAAAGCAACTATATATGAACAATGGTGTTCCAACATTGGAGCTCAAAGAGGCGGAATCTCCATCATATACGCTTCTCTGGCAGATAGGGAGGACTCCCCGACATACGCTCGATCCTGGGAAGAAGATCTCGACATCCAGCTGGACCCCGCCCAATGGTTCCAGGCCTTCCGCAGATCAAGTAAAGGTATTTTAAACATCTCACTGATTGAAGCTAACATTAAAGTACTCACTAGATGGTACTATGTGCCAGCTCGGCTCTCCAAGATTTACCCAGATGCCTCCCCCCTCTGTTTTAGAGGATGCGGGCATGTTGGCACGATGCTCCATATATGGTGGACCTGTCCCCGTATAAGAAGCTTCTGGAACAAATTCCTCCATGTATTAGGACAAGTTACAAAAACCCAAGTTCCTCAAGACCCCACGTACATTCTCTTGAACTGCAGGGTGCACAATGCCTCTAAGAGCACTCAACAACTTATATTCTTTATGTGCTTGGGAGCTAAGATTACCTTAGCTAAAGCCTGGAAAAAAACAGCGATTTCGCTGCTAGCTGCCAAACGAAAAATATCCTGGATCATGACACAGGAACAGATAGTAGCGAAGCTGATGGACACGGTCCAACGCTTTGAAAGGGTCTGGGAACCATGGGCATGCCATATCAAGATCCCGCTTTACCCGGGTCACCTACATACGTGAAGGAATTTCCAGTAAGACCACTTCCCTCTCCCACTTCCCTCCTTCTTTTCTT
The DNA here is from genome assembly GCA_037952835.1 of Lithobates septentrionalis. Classification (NCBI taxonomy): domain Eukaryota; kingdom Metazoa; phylum Chordata; class Amphibia; order Anura; family Ranidae; genus Lithobates; species Lithobates septentrionalis. The sequence goes on along the minus strand of JBBDGP010001208.1, from coordinate 2,144,834 downwards.
TCCTACTACTCTCCCCCACTTTCTCTCTTACATATCTCTCATGGTGTATTACATCAGATTTGTTATCGGCTTATCGTGGGCTTTACACCTCGATCTTCATAGAGCAATTTGTCACTCATAGTTTGTCCTGACAACTGGACTCTCGACTGTGATTGAACTACCCCAACTCGCATAGCCCTCTTCACCCCATTCGGGGGAATGCTGCAACTCGGAAGTCAGCCGGGACGGGCATCCCCTGGATGGGAGGGGGGGTCGCGGGTGGGATACATCATTGGGCTGGGGCCACGGGCTCTGTCACCCCACAGTGTGAACCCATAGGGGTGGGGTGGTAGTCCCGGAGGCCCTGACGCGGTGAAATCCTAACTGAGCCTTTTACACAGGGACTATTCCACTCAACGGATTTGATCGATCGACCCATATTCATATGCAATGGTTATAAAGGCCTAGATGAATACATAACACCTAGATTTTGAAAATCCCTAGAAACAGGGGATGCGCATTTATTCTCTAAACTAACTGCATGCCAACATGATTGTTGGGTCTAATGACCACCTATAAGCCCATCTAGCTATATGACACAGTGTTGTTAATGTTAATTGTCTTATCTGTTTACAAGGGAAAGTATTGAAAATGAGAAGATTAACGTTATATTCTCGACTTATATTGGGTAATGAATCACATATTCAGATATACACACAAATGTATACCAAATACTATATACTCAATATTTAACCCCTTTATATTCAATACTCTGAGTAGGCTATGTTGGCCTACAGGAGGATACTGTATCTGTATTGATTTTGTTATTTATGTACTGAAAATCTCAATAAAAATATTGAAAAAGAAAAACAGAAACAAACTGACAACACGCACTGAAGAACAGATACGAACCATCTAGCACAAACTAAAGAGCAGTAACGAACTGAAAAGCACGAGGCTGAAAAGCACGAATCATCTCTCACCAAACTTCTGCTAACACGAGATAAACACGAGATTAGCAGAAGTAGCCCAAAGGGTGGCGTACTTGGTATTGAACTTCCTTTTTATAGTACTGTCATACTTGTTGTACGTCACCGCGTTCTTGGCAATCGGAATTTCCAACAACATTTGTGTGACCGTGTGTATGCAAGACAAGTTTGAGACAACATCCGTCGGAAAAAAATCCACGGTTTTAATATAGAGTCACCAGCATTATTTATACAGTATATGTTGTATGTGCCTGGTATCTGGGTATAGTGTACAGCTGCTTGTTTCAAGTTCTGAGCACGGATATACACTTTTTCTCTTTATTCTGTATTTATTTCCTGTAGAACGTTTATCAGCGAGTCCTCTGACCCCTCCCACACTATAATAACATCGTCAATGTACCCTTTGTATAGTTTGAGTTCTGGTCTATCCTTTGTGTAAATCTCCTCTTCTTCCCACTTGCTCATGGAGACATTAGCAACACTGGGGGAATACTTAGCCCCCATTGCAACACCTTTGTTTTATCTAAAGAATTTTTTGTTGTGCCAAAAGTAGTTGCTACCAATTGCTAATTTCAATTCCTTCAAGAGGAACTACTTTTGTTTAACCTTGATAAAAATGGTATTATGCTATGTGGGCTTTTCTTCTGTCCCCTTGGATGGTATCTGATGCATGAGGATTTGATATAGAGTAGCTGAAGAAGTGTGCTGAAGGAGAGTGCTGAAGGAGAGGAGCAGTGAAGGAGAGGTGGAGCTGATTACTCCTGCAAAGACCCGGGAGGGTAATATCCACAAGACATCTGGTAAGTGTCATAGAGCACAGAGTGTTGCATGACGTACTAAGAAATCATAGAAGCTGCACTGAATCACTTTGTATATTGAGCACCTTATAGCTTATGAAGAATGTCTGAAGCACTTTGACATAAATTATTTATTGGAAGCACTTCACAGATAAATGTTTATTTTGAGTCTTATAACAGTAACTGTCACGTACCTGATGGCTGAGCCTGACATGCAGAGGGAAAGCTTCTCGTACAACCCCTGCTCTAAGACCACTGATGTTTGTAACAGTGGCTGCAAGAGCTTGGCAGTGTATCGGTGCCTGGATCGTCTTCCGTGTGGTGGATGTGTCACCAGGGTGAACCAGCTGGTTAAACGGCAGGCGTTGGCAGGTCAGTGGATTCCAGACTGGTGGCAGCAGGAAACAAGGACCAGACAGGGTCAGGATAATAGATAGCAAGCGTAGTCATAGTAAGCCGGGTCAAACACAGGAATCAGATAAGGATCACCGGAACAGGTATACAGGGTACAAGCTGCATTCCAGACAGAAAAGTCCTAGTGGAATTGCTGCCCTTATATATGGCATTTGGCGCAAATGTTTAATGGTACGTTCGCGAATATTTGTGTGCATGCGCAAATTTGTGCATCTGACAGAATGGGCACTTGGGGAATCGCATCTGTGCATGCGCATCAGCGTTCGCCCTTGAGCACCAGCAATGCCATGGCCAGCACGTCCCTGACATTAGCACTTTATGTCGGTTTACTATATCTGTTGCACATATGTACAGTATATATGATTTATATATATGAACTGAACAATTTTAGTTTATAGATTGATCGTTGATGTAAATAGATTATCATCATTGAAGGACATCGCTGTGGGTGGAGTAAAACATTGATAACATGTGGCTAATGCATGGGTATTTGGTGAACAGCAGTCCAGGCAGAAAATCAATGATTTAAAGTGATAGTGCTGTGGAATATATACTATAGTTTGGAATATTTACACCTAACAACGGGACTAATAATACCAATTAAATGATTGTTTGCACAGTTAGTGGTTTCACTTGTTCACCAGGTGGCACTCTTTTGCTGCGTACACACGAACGGACTTTTCAGCATCAAAGGTCTGACAGTCTTTCCGACGGACTTTCGACTGAGTTACGACCGACTTTTGAACGACCGGACTTGCCCACACACGAATGAACTACAGTCCATTCGAAAGTCTGTTGGTTTGAACGTGATGACGTACGAAGGGACTAGAATAAGGAAGTTCATAGCCAGTAGCCAATAGCTGCCCTTGCGTCCTTTTTTGTCCATCGGACTAGCATACAGACGAACAGAGTTTTCGACTGGACTCAAGTCCATCAGAAAGATTTGAAACATGTTCCAAATCTAAAGTCCGTCTGATTTTTCAACAGAAAAAGTCAGCTGAAGGTCCGATGCAGCCCACACATGGTTGGATTGTCCGACGGATTCGCTCCGTCGGACCAGTCCGGTCGAAAAGTCCAGTTGTGTGTACACGGTTTAAGACTAGGAATTAGGTCTTCTGGGAATAAAATTGGATTTTTATCAAATTCACTATTATTTGGCATATACTGAAAGATGTTTATCCCTGAGATAATTTAAATATGTCATTGTACTTATAGGGTGTATGGTTATATTCCCTGTGGTGTTCAATATTATTTGAAATATCAATTCTTATGCCGCGTACACACGGTCGGACTTTTCAGCTACAAAAGTCTGACAGCCTGTCCGACAGACTTTCGACGGACTTTTGGTGGACTTTCTAACGAACAGACTTGCCTACACACGATCACACAAAAGTCCGTCGAATTCTTACGTGACGACGTACACCGGACTAAAATAAGGAAGTTCATAGCCAGTAGCCAATAGCTGCCCTAGCGTGGGTTTTTGTCCGTCGGACTAGCATACAGACGAGCGGATTTTTCGACCGGACTCGAGTCCGTCGGAAAGATTTGAAGCATGTTTCAAATCTAAAGTACGTCGGATTTGAGGCTAAAAAAGTCAGTTGAAAGTCCGGAGAAGCCCACACACGATCGGATTACCAGCCAGCTTTAGTCCGTCAGCGTCCGTTGGACTTTTGTAGACGAAAAGTCCGACCGTGTGTACGCGGCATTAGGGTACTATCATCTTATTCATGTACCATTACCCGAAAGCGTGTGATTTTATCCAGTGATCCATGTTAAGGTATTAATGATTACTCCTAAAGAATGTTTGTATACATTTTGTACTATTTTCCATCTTACTTTTGAAAACATATGGATTACAAAACACATTTACTTCTTATTAGTGTTCTGGCTGAAGGAAGAAGGTTCTCATCCAAGATTTTACAATACATGGCCCCATCCATTAGCTCCTTAATGCGGCAAAGTCGGTCTGTACCTTTAGCAGAGAAACAGCCCCAAAGCATAATGTTTCCACCTCCATGCTTGACTGTAGGGATGGTGTTCTTAGGGTCATAGTCAGCATTTTTCTTCCTCCAAACACGGCGAGTGCCCCTCCTCAACAAGGCACACGTATGGTCATGCCAATGAACAGCGAAATGATTCAGAGAAGGATTGGGAGAAAGTGCTGTGGTCAGATGAGACCAAAATTGAGCTCTTTGTCAATAACTCGACTCGCCGTGCTTGGAGGAAGAAAAATGCTGAGTACGACTCTAAGAACACCATCCCTACAGTCAAGCACGGAGGTGGAAACATGATGCTTTGGGGCTGTCTCTCTGCAAAAGGTACAGGTCATGGATGGGTCTTCCAGCATGACAATGACCCAAAAACGTACTGCCAAGGCAACTGAGGAGTAGCTCAAAAAGAAGCACATTAGGTCATGGAGTGGCCTAGCTTCCAGACCTTAATCTTATAGAAAATTTATGAATGGAGCTGAAACTTCAAGTTGCCAAGAGAGGAGGATTTAGAGAAGATCTGTAAATAAGAGTGGACAATATCCCTCCTGAGATTTGTACAATCCTGGTAGCCAACTACAAGAAACGTCTTATCTACCTTTCTCCAGCAAGTACTAAGTTATGTTTTGCTTGGGGATCAAATAATTATTTTACTCACTGAACTGCAACTCAATTTATAACATTTGTATCATGTGTTTTTTTTTCTGGATTTTTAGTTGATATTCTGTCTCTATGATTTAAAATACACCTATGATAAAAATTATAGACCCTTAATTTCTTTTTAAATGGGCAAACTTACAAAATCTGTAGGAATCAAACAATTATTTCCCCTACTGTATACAAGTGAAACAATGTACAAAACTGACACTATAGAAGAAAGCTTGTCGCTATCATCTGGTCATAAAGATTCTGTATCTTCACAACAGTAACACACGTAAGTTTCTGAAGGTCTTGTAAATATAGAAAAAAGTATTAATTTCAAAATTCATTACCTGACGCTTATCCTTGAATAAAGGGGGACCCCATGCAAAAGAATTCACATATCTAGTTTGTTTCATGTTCCCTGGAGCCACTTACCAACATTTTGAAACGGTTTACCATACCAGCTTTACTTGATATTGTACATTATTGTTTCCCATGATGTTATTTTTTCAAAGTGATCAACTCCACATGGCAGACTGGCTTTAATCTGCATAACTAAGAAGCTGTTGACCTTGCTAGCTTCTTATAGATCATCTTTTCTTTCATTCATGTGATCACTTTAACCTACTCAGGCTCGTGATGTACCTAGAAGCGGTGGGCAGAGTCAAAAGAGGAGGGGGAAGTGGGAAATGGTCACTAAGGTTGTTGTCACCGAGTGCAGTAAAACATGGTGTCACACCCCCCCCCCCCCCTCCTGCCTAGGCTGCCCAGCACCTTGCAGGAAGTGCACGGTCATGGGGCACACCCAAAACCAACACCTGTAAATGATAGTATAGGGTGGTATAGTGACAGGTTAGGGTAGTATAGAATGGTATAGTGGCAGGTTCAGGTGGTATAGGGCAGGTTCGGGTGGCACAGGGCAGATTAGGGTATTATAGAAATTTAGAAGAAGTGACCTGTCGCAATGTGATTTATCAATCAAAATTAACATAAATCACATGGTATAAGTACAGACTCGAAAAAACATTGGTTTTGTTAATTTTGATTGGAAATGTATTTCTGTTATGAACTGCAATGTATGTCCATTGAATTGTTTGCACAAAAGATTCTTTGATTATCAATGCGTACATTAATCTTTATGATTATATCTGTACTCCAATTTATTTAGGACTTTATCAGTTTATGCTTAATAATCGTGGACTACCCCTAGGGGTTAATGACATCAAATTTAAATCCAAATCAATCTTATTCATTCACATGCAATTTCCTTATCCTCAATGACATGCTTCCTTTAAAGTCCCACTTTTCTTCTCCTAATTGTTCATAGGGTATTATAGAGTGGTACAGTGGCAGGTTGGGGTGGTATGGGGTAGGTTGGATTGGTATATTGGCAGGTTGGGTTAGTACAGGGCAGTTTGGGGGTGGTACGGGGCAGTTTGGGGGTGGTACAGGGCAGTTTGGGGGTGGTACTGGGAAGTTTAGGGGTGACACAGGGCAGGTTAGGATATTATAGAGTGGTAAAGTGGCAGGTTGGGGTGGTATATTGGCAGTTTGGGGTGGCACAGGGCAGTTTGGGGGTGGTACAGGGCAGGTTGGGGGTGGTACAGGGCAGTTTGTGGTGGTACAGGGCAGGTTGGGGTTGGTACAGGGCAGGTTGGGGTTGGTACAGGGCAGGTTGGGGTGGTACAGTTCAGGTTGGGGTGGCACAGGGCAGGTTGGGGGTGGTACAAGGCAGGTAGGGGTGTGTGACAGTGTGCTGTGCAGTAACTTATACCAAACCTTATGCTTGCAGATGAAGACCCGGGCGGGTGGGCAGGCTGTGTCCTCGGCTCTATCTCCTTCAGCTGTGGGATCAGCGTGAAGGGGTCTGTGGGAGGAGTGGAGGAGGCGGCCACACCCCCAGCTCCGCCCACCTAATCCGGCTGCCACGGGAGATATTGGAGATCCCTGAGTGACAGCTGGGGAGTGTTAAGGCAGCCTTCCCCGCATTGCTGAATGCCCTGCTCGCGCCACTCCGCTGCAAGCTATAGCGTTTAGCGGCGACCCCGGTGTCACCCCTCTGTCACCCGGTGCAGTTCGCACCCCCCGCACCCACCATTGGAACGTCCCTGGAAGTGGGGGCCATTACACATGCCCAGGATGTGGGTAACACATACAGGGTAACACTGAAAAGTTACATCCCTTCCTATTGTTTAAATAATAGAGATGTTTTGGAGCTATATGTGAACTGTCTGGTAACTGGGATGTGGCAAATGGATGACTTTGTAAAAATCGATTACATGTATTAGGTGTTGGTTCTGCATGTATTATGTTCAGCATTGAAGTTGCCACTACAAGCCATTCTTACATTTATATCTGTGTGTCAAGATTAGTGCGCACCCCTGAGAGTAAAGAATCACTAGCAGCATGGTCCCAGCCTTTTATTCCCATTGTTTTGAGGACTATTTAGGAAAATATAGAACAGAAATCTCAATTGTCCAACCCAACATAGGGATGGAAAATGAGATAAGGAACTTTAATTGCACCTGAAGCAAAAATAGAAATCAAGGGATTTAAAATCTTTTATTTACAAACATCATAAAATCGAGTAAGTTAAAAGTATATCAGCACAAAGCCTGGTATATCAACAGCTCAATGCATTGAACAATCATCATAGATGGAATGACATCAGCCACTATTCACAAGAGGTGGGCAAAACAGAATTGATGCATTTCACTTTTCAATACTTCATCAGAATCCATGCCAGCAGTATAGAACAGAATAACTGCATATACTAAAATGAAACAATATTAAAGTCATGTAAAGAGGCAAACATGCATCAAAAATGCATCAAATGACGAGATCATATGACATGTGAGACAATTGAATACCCATAAAAAAAACATAATATGGGACAGGAGGAAGGATAGGAAAAAAAAAACCCTTCACATCCCATACAGGAGTGTAAATCCAGATGGGGTCATGGGGGGACAGAGAGTAAAACAGGAATACAATTAACTCAAGAGATAGCTAGCCAAAGATACAGTATATCCTAAAATATAGCCCCCACAGGCTGAATCAACTTGGCCAAACTAATATACATGCTTATTCAATTTGTATGACAAAAGCGATAAGTGGGTGGCAGTGGAATCAACAGGTATGGATTAATCAATAATGGCACAAAATGCTATAAACAAAAAATTCATTAGGTGGGAGGCACTATAAATCTATAAAGGCAGAAAGTTGTTATCAGTAGGCATAGAAAAGTTACCTACCTATGTATGCCTAAAAGATAAAGCTCACCCTGAGATGACTATGCAGATTATAGCTATAGTCCATCAAATGAGGTAGCTGACAGTAAAGTAACCAAAAAAAGAGAGAATGTTTAAAAAAACGTCATACTTGCATATTTAGATGTCTCCCTAAAAGGTCTAAATCCAACGAGTAAATTGAGAATCCCTACTATAGAAAAAGACAATATTGCTACCACAATCATAAAAAAAATCATATAAAAACAGTCCACTGCGCTTGGTTTAGTGCAGGTTATATACACATAAATATGGAACAGTCTCAGTATATAGTGATATAAAGTGATCGTGGTCAAAGTTGATTTAGCCATGCTCCAATGTCCTCAGACTTGGATGCCCCACATAGATGTAAACTCACCCCCCGAGTTCACCAACTATCTCTAGTATGGTCGTTCATGTGTGTGGGGATACCTCTGTAGAGATCCATTGCTGGTGTCTCATGCAGTGTGATGCCTCATACAGAGAAAAAAAACCAAAAAGAATTCTCATTGCGCAAATTATCGTTCCAAAGGTTTAGTTGTTAAAAATAATATTAAAATTACACTCACATGTTATGGTGCCTTAACATCCTGGCACCCGGCATGTGTAACAGGTAATTTTTTAGGGGAATTATGTTATATGCATTATTGCAGCTGGTTTTAACAGTGTGTTTTTTATTAATTACCAACTCATTATATCTGTTGGCGCTTGGTTCTTTATTATTATAAAAAACACTCATACCTTGAAGTGTCCATGTGACTTTAATGCTCCACCAAACAACTCCGCATTGCATAGCCTAAAAGACTTTGGCGCCAGCTAGATTATATATATATATATATAGGGTAGATCAGGTTTAAATTAATTAGCAATAGAGCCCCCCATCCCCATGCCACACCTCATGGAGGCACGCTCGTAGTGAGCCCATGTTACGCATCTATGATGTCAGCGGAAGGTGCCATGGGCGTGACATGATGACATCACTCGTCATGCTCCAGAAGAAACAGAACAGCCATATTAAAGATGGGAAACAGACACCTGAAAAAAAGACACTGCAAGCCGACAGGAACAAGGGCATTTTCAGGTAAAGGAAAGCACAAAGCCAAACCCACCACAACCAACACATATGCAAATAGTGCCAGCACGAATCTGTAAGTTCAAAAATAAAATAAATAATAGACAAGTGGAAAACCCCCATGGCAGCCATCCACACAGCAGTATGAAACATAACAATGTCAGTCGACCAGACCGCAGCCTTGCTGTGGGGTATCATAAAGTGGACATGACCCCTCCCAGGCAACAGTCCGTAGTGGGGGAAAAAAAAAAAAAAGGGATAAAAGGAAAACAACTCATATTACATTTTAGTGGATATCTTACAATAATCAATACATAGCCAATATATACAGTATCTCACAAAAGTAAATACATCCCCACATTTTTGTAAATATTTTATTATATCTTTTCTTTTTTCAAATTCTTTATTTGTAAAGAAAAATAAAGTATCCATCAATATACAATATAACAAAGGCACCAAGGGTGCCATAGCACATCAAATATAGTTACAGTCCAGGGTAGTACAGTCAAATGTAGAGGTGTTTCAGAGCAAGTCAGCGCAGTATCACTTCTGCGCAGATGAGCCTCCCATTTCAAAAAGATCAGGTGGTGACCATATACATTCTGCTCTTGTTGAGTTGCACGAGTGGACACTTCACATTTTAGGATAGAAGGAAGCTAGATGGTATAAACATAGGGTCACCCAGAAGGGTACAGAGACAAGAAGTGAATAGGAGAGAGAGGGGAAAAGGGAGAAAAGAAAAAAGGAAGAGGGGGGAACCAGGGTGATGGGATGCGTAGATGCTACAGTACGAATGACAGGAGGACCTCAGTCCCCAGAGCAGCTCTCTAGGAGGTTTGAATACACAAACATGTTCCAGTATGCCCATATGTTTTGGTATATCACTCCCTTTTAATTTGTGCGGTAAGTACCAGATCTTCCAGCGTATTGACACTCATGAGCTTATTGGGCCACATGGGGATGGAAGGAGGATTGGGGTCTTTCCAACATAGCGTGACACAGGCTTTGGCAGTGTTAGTCAAGTGGCGAAGGATTGATTTTTTGTATGTCCGGATTGGCATTAGTGAGCAGTGAAGCAGGAAGAAGGCCGGATCCCTCGGGATAGGGAAGTCTGAGGTATTCTCATCTCCAGCAATACTCTGAAGCTTCCGGAAAATATTTACTCAAGACTGGCAGGGTGATATATCAGCGCGTCAATATTTTATAGTTGGATTCCTGCGTACGCATGCAAATGCATGATTTTAGGCAAAGGTGGATGATGTTTTAACGCTGGGCAGCCGTGAAGGTCCTATCAAGATCCCTTTTCCCATTTGCCAAAACTTGGCATGATCAAGTCCTCTGAAGGGGATATCAGCAAGGCATACATCTTAGACAGGGTGCAGGGGAGGAGGTCCATGTCTTCACAGTAAGATTCAAACAGAGTCCGCTGATTCCGAAAATGAGTCGGGGCCTAGAGTTCAGAAGAAATGCTGAAGTCGAAGCGCCTGCCAGAGAGATAATCTAAACTGACCATCCAGTTGCATCAGTTGAGAGATTGTGGGCCAAGTGTTAGCCATTAGAAAATGGGAGACTTGAAAGCAGTTGCTTCCCTGGAGATTTCGAAAATGGCCTTGTTCTACACTCGGAGGGAATCCAGGGTTTCCCAATTTGGGAAACAGCGGAGAGTGGGCAGAGGAAAGCTCCAGTTTTATACATGCCATAAGACTGACTCGAAGAGTGGGTCCTATGGTGGGATGCGACTTGAGGAAAGCAGGTAGGGAGGTAAAGCACCATGGTGCCATGTGCAGGGAAACGGGACTAAACTGCTGTTCTATGTGCGTCCACAGCTTTAGATCTTTATGTCTGCACCAGTCTATTAACCTGCCAAGGTGGGCTGCTTGGTAATATTTAAGTGCATCCAGGACAGCTACCCCTCCACAGAGTTTAGGTAATGTCCGAAGGCGCCTACCAATCCTAGGCCATTTGTGTGCCCAGATGAACTTAGTAAAGAGGGTATTGACTTGATGAAAGAAGGTCAAGGGGATGGAGATGGGTAAAGTCTGAAAGAGGTACAGAAACTTTGGCAAGATGCTCATTTTGATGATGTTACATCGGCCGAACCAGGAATGTAGACCTCTATTCCATTTGTCTAATAGGGCATGGACTGTACTGAGCAGGGGCGGAAAGTTCATCCTAAATGTATCCGTAGGTTCGGGGGGGGGATATGGGTGCCCAAGTACTTCAGAGCCGAAGACGTCCATTTAAAGTTGAAGTTGAGCTGTAGAGTGTGACACAAGGGAGAGGGCAGGGAGGGGCAGGGAGATATATGGATTGGTCAAGGAGAAGAGAAGGTCATCCGCGTAAGTGGAGACTTTATGGGTGAGGTCACCCACCTGAATGCTGGAGATATCTGGGTTTAATCTAATCCTGTTCAGGAATGGTTCCAACGAAAGGGCAAATAGTAGGGGTGAGAGAGGGCATGCCTGTCGGGTGCAGTTAGAGATAGGGAACGGCTCTGAGAAAACCCTATTTGCTTTGCAGTCCATGGAGAGGAGTATATGCAAGATATCCAACTAAGCATCTGTTCCCTGAAACCCATGTGTCTCAGGACCGCAAACATAAAGGCCCAATTCACCCTATCAAAGGCCTTCTCCACATCGGTACGGAGGAATACGCATGGAGAGCCTATTTGACTGGGTAAGTGGACCAGATTAAGTACTTTTACTGTGTTGTCCCTGGCCTCGCGAAAAGGGATGAAGCCCGCTTAGTCCAGGTGAACTAGTTGGGGTAACAAGGATTGGATCCGAGAGGCAAATATTTTGGTAAAGAGCTTCAGGTCCACATTGAGCAATGAAATCGGCCAATAGCTGCTGCAAACAGAGGGATCTTTCCCTTCTTTTGGGATAACTGAGACGTGGGCTAACAGAGATGTCGGGGGGAACGAGGTAGTCTGTTCTAGGCCATTGAACATACATGAATGGATTCCCTTAAGTTCGGTATAAGCAGCACCATGAAGGTGAAAGGCAAACCGTTTGAAGGCAGTCAGTGTGCACATGGTCGTGCAATATATCAGGAACGCACAGACCACGCATGAGTGCAAACAGCACCTTGGAGGATTGCCTCCTGTCAAGGTTTCACTACCTGGACAGGTGTCAAAACTGACTCAAGCTGCTGTATTTATTTGTACTCGGAGTCAATCTGTGGATAGTGTAGGAAAGAAACAAAAAGCAACATAGAACATAGACCTGGGGGCGTGGCTTGGAGCCGAACGAGAATGGCTGCCTGATCTCTTCGCTCTGTCCCACGGAGGTCCTGCAAACAGCCTAACGGAGCCCTTACCTGCCGACAACATGGGGAAACCGAAGGATAAATCATCCCAGTCCCGGTCCTGATCCCCCAGGGGCATGGATCCGCTCTCCGGACACAACATCCCGGAAATCTTCCGGCCGCGATCACGCGAGGCCCCGGCTTCATCTCCGGCCTACTCCGGAACGCGCGCCTCAAGCCTCAGCCCTGCCAGGAGACACTCACTGCGGGCAGAGAGCCCATCTACTGCCCGACCACTTAATATGGATGATCTCAGATCGGTGGCCACAGATATCAAAGACTCATTTGCTGCCGCTTTCACAGATCTCAGGAGGGAGATTCAATCGATGCACATGAGGATCGATGACATAGAAACAACCACGGTCCGCCATGATGCCGCCCTACAACAGCTACAACGCTCATCCCAGAGTTACAACAGCCAGCTCAGAGACCTACACAGGCATATGGAAGATCTGGACAATCGCGGACGCCGCCACAATGTGAGGGTAAGAGGCATACCTGAGTCCGTCGAACAGAACCACATAATACAGGCCACAATCCAGATTTTCAATGACTTACTAGGGAGACCCCCCGAGACCCCCATTGACTATGAGCGTCTACACAGAGCTCTCAAACCCAGAGGCAGAGACTCAGACCCTCCCAGAGACGTGATATGCTGCCTGGTGAATTTCAGACTGAAGGAAGACATATTAAGAAGAGCCAGAGAGCGCCGCAGCCTAACGTATCAAGGGGCAGATTTTTCAAGATCTGTCCCCTATAACCCTACAACACAGAAGAGATCTACGCCCGCTGCTCGACCTAATGCGCCAAAAAGAAATCCAATATCGTTGGAAATTTCCCTTCTGCCTGTCTGCAACAAAAGTTGGACGCACTGCCAATCTGAAAGTCCCAGAAGACCTCAGGGGATTCTGCAATACTCTGCAGTTACCGTTCATCGAACTCCCGGACTGGTATAGAGACTTTCGCTCCACTCAGCTCCAAAGAACCAACTCCATGGAGGCCATCCCGGTAAGAGATGAATTCCACATCAGAAGACGCAGATCATCCTCTCCAAGGCCACTTCCTCAGAGGGATCAGCTGGATAGAGACCGACAAAGCCCAACAGCGTCCCCAGCCCACAGGCGGGCCCGGCCAGATCAGCCTTGATCAACCATGTCCAAACTCCTGAACTCATTACAACTCATGTTCAGAGTTGCAGTTACCCCTAGGTCGCCACCCCATCCTAAATCCCAGGACCATAGAACCATGACGGAACAGCAATCCATTCGACGCCTACAATTCGCTTGACAGAGGCCTACCTCAAACCTGGCCTATACTGGATCCACCAGGTACAGTCAGACAACAATACACTCCCACAAGCTGTGAAGACCCCACGCTACACGCCTCCACATCAACTCACCTCCAGAACATTCTCTCAGGGAAAACACCAGTCATCCACAGATCCCAACGGAACTCAATCCACTCCACTAAGTAACTGAACTTAAGCCGCACATATCACCAGTGGATTTCTGCTTGGTTGAGCAACAGAACACTACACAAGCTGCCAACATCTTCACTCAACTGCTAGCCTCCACTGAACTCAGGAATGATGGCCCGAGATGGACCCCTACCCTTCAAGATGGTGTCATCCACCACAGCTCAAAACGGCAATGGGGTACCCCCCCCGCCATCCCCCCACTCCCCTCCCCCCCCCCTCTTCCTTTCAGGTACCTCTTCTAGACTGAAGACGACGCAACGAAGAAAGAAACTGAACCTGAGAAACCAAAATAAGTTTGATACTGAACACTCGGTATTCCACCGTGCTCCGAGATACATTCAGAGTTCATTCCCCCCCCCCCTTTTTTTTCTTTGTTGTTTTCTTTTCTTTTCTTTTTCTTTTCTTGACTGCTTTTGAACATGCTTATCCTGATTGTCTTGACTTGCTTATAGAGAAAAAGGGGGGCTCACCCCGCATGGATAAGGGCTCTTCCCTCCCTGGCACACTCCTATTCGCTTTACATTTGCCAGGAGCGTCCATGGGGGATGAGCTCCCTAATGATGGGCAGGGTGTTTTAAACCAACCATTCTAGGGCCACAGCTGCCGAGTAATGCACAGTTAGTCAGATACCCACTAAAGACCACTTCCTACCTAATTTAATGCTAAACTTTGCTAAAATCTACCATAGACAGCTCTGGGATCGAACAATTGCAGGAAGTACAGCTCTATCCTAACCCGATGTCTAGACCACACCCAGACTAACCCGCACACGTAAGCATCAATGGATCCTTACTGATCTCCCCCCCATAGTCACACTCCCCCCAAATTATAACGGGCTTACCTCTTAGAGGCTACGCTACCCTACGCCCTTGCATAGCCTCAATACATACAACAAGCTCATAATTAGCACTGAACCCATCCTAGCCTTATGATGATTGCTGCTACCTGTATCAGTATTATCTCTAAGTTATATGTATAGTTGGTTTAATAACGCCACTTTTCCTGGGCCTCGATATCTGCTTTCCAGGTGGCGACCTCCACTTGTTCCTTATCGTGGCTAGTTTATTTCTAGAACCACAGGTTAATGTTCAATGTTCCAATTATCTTTATTATTGATTGTTTCTGCCTTCACATCATCAATCTGAGATCTTTAACCACATATTCTCCCCTTGTTACGTAAGCAGGCTCCCTCCATACAAGTCGAATAGACCTAAGTTGACCTCCCACGGACGGAACGTCTCTCGAACCTCTCCTCGAGCTCCTTCCACACAACAGGACAGTGACTATCCTAGTTGACCCACACCGGACGTTTCAACCCATAACAGGGTAAGGTAGCTGGACTACATTTACCTCCGGTAAGTACACCTTATTTCCCGATACTAATTCCCACCTGACTTCCCACCCCCCTCCTCCCCTCTATCTCTCCCCCCTTCTATACGTCCTCTTTCTCTCCCTCCCCCCCTCCCCTTTATATATCTGGGCTTCCCTCCCTCCCTGGTCTCCACCGTCGCATCTCCCTCTATATCGCTCAAATACCTGTGAAGAGCCTCCGACTCTCCACAGACTACACCCACCCACATCGGCCACATTTGCAAATTGCACCCCCTCCCCACATCCACCACACCAACTAGACTATACCCAACGATCATGGACCCCCTACATTCCACTGTGCAACACAACACGCTCAAAGTAGTCTCTCAAAATGTCAAAGGACTAAATATCCCAGAGAAGCGTAGTCAAATCCTCAACATGATGAGCAAATTAAAAGCAGATGTGATATTTTTGCAAGAAACCCACTTTCGAACGGACAATACCCCTAAACTAGCAAGTCACAAATACCCTATTTCCTTCCATGCCACAAACCCTCTAGCCAAAACAAAAGGAGTTTCAATCTTGCTCTCTAAAAATCTTCCATGGCAATTGATAGATTCCCTAATAGACCCAGAGGGCCGCTATGTGTTCTTGAAGGGAACCATCCATAACCGGATGGTTACCTTGGCAAACATATACAGCCCCAACACCGCCCAGGTCAGCTTCTTCCGTTCTATCGCTGCCATCCTCGCAGGTTTTCAAGCGGGGACTACAATTCTTGGAGGCGATTTCAATGTGACACTTCAGCCCATCCTAGACTCCTCTTCGGGGTCTTCCACCCTTCCCTATAGAGCACTGAGACAAGTTAAGATGCAAATACAGGAACTCCTTTTACACGACACATGGCGCACCTTACACCCGAATGGGAAAGATTACTCCTTTTTCTCCGCACCCCACAATAGATACTCTAGGCTGGATTACCTCTTCCTCTCCCAAAAAGACCTCCCCTTCCTGAAATCTGCCACCATTGAACCCCTACTCATTTCAGACCACCACCCGATCACCCTCTCCCTTTCCTTCCCGGAAAGAAACATGGTCACAAAGATATGGCGTCTTGATCCTTCTCTCCTCACTTCAGAAATTGACACCAACCACATCCGCACCAGCTTAAACAACTACTTCAGGGAAAACGATAACTCAGACACAACGCCCCTGTCCCTCTGGGAGGCACATAAATGCGTCATCCGAGGGGAATTTCTTACACTCCAGGCCAACCGGAAAAAAACACAACAGATAACCCTTCAGGAACTCACTAACAAAATAAAAAGACTGGAAATACTCCACAAGCAGTCCCAATCACAAGACACATACCTAGAACTCACTCAAACCAGGAAACTTCTGTTGGAAGTCCTTAACCGTAAAACCAGACGCAAATTTATATTAAACCAAAAGCTATTTTATGAACAGGGGAACAAGTGTGGGAAGCTTCTAGCCAGAGCGATACAATCCAAGAAAGCTAGCACCAACATCCACACTATTAAGGACCCGCTAGGTAACTCAAGCTCAAACTCCGCAGACATAGCATCTCACTTCGAACGCTACTACGCAGAACTTTATAACATACCACAGCAACCCGAAATGACTGCAGGCCAAACTTCCAGAAAAGCCATTATCACAAACTTCCTCAAAAAATTCAGCCCCAAACCCATACCCCGAGAAGAGGCTCGCGATTTAGACAACCCCATATCCGAAGAGGAACTTAAGAGAGCGATTAAACAACTAAAAACAGGCAAAAGCCCAGGCCCCGACGGTTTTTCAGCACCATATTATAAGACCTTTATAGACATTCTTTCAACCCCGTTCCTAAAGACTTTCAACTCCTTATCCTCCTCAAAGCTACCTTTTCACAGACTGCTTGAAGCGCATATCACGGTCATCCCGAAGGAGGGGAAGGACGCCACTTCAGTCACTAGTTACAGACCAATATCCCTACTCAACGTAGACATTAAATTATTCGCAAAAATCTTAGCAAACAGACTCCTTCCCCTCCTTCCTGCAATAATAGGGAAAGACCAGGTTGGATTTGTTCCTGGCAGAGAGGCCAGGGACAACACCATCAAGGCTATTAACATAAACCATTGGCTAACTTCCCAAAAACAAAGAGGCTTCTTTCTATCCCTGGATGCTGAGAAGGCGTTTGACAGGCTGGCCTGGGACTACCTGGGGGCGGTTTTACGCCACCTAGGTCTACACAACCGAATGTTCAACCTAATTATGTCCCTATACACTACACCAACAGCAAAAGTCAAAGTCAACGGCCACCTGTCAGACGCCTTCTCCATCCGGAATGGAACGAGACAAGGATGCCCACTGTCCCCTATCCTTTTTGTTTTAACTCTCGAACCCCTTCTACGCTGCCTACGATCAAACGAAAATATCAAGGGTATCCCCATTGCAGGACGCACGTATAAAATAGCGGCTTTTGCCGATGACATTCTGCTGTTTCTAAGTGACCCACTTACCTCAATCCCAAACCTCCTCAGAGATTTTGACCTATTTCGGCAAATATCCAACCTTAAGATCAACTTCTCAAAATCCCATGCCCTCAACATTTCCCTCCCGAAAGACCTAGTCTCCCAATGCCAAGATAACTTTCCCTTTGTCTGGAAACAAAACGCCATTACCTACCTGGGAATCCAATTGACCACACATCTGTCGGACTTATACACTAAAAATTTAATCCCGCTGATCCGCACTATCTCCGAGGACCTACGTAGATGGGACAAACCCCATTTTTCTTGGTTCGGCCGCGCGGCCATCCTAAAGATGAATGTGCTCCCACGTATCCTCTATCTGCTACAAACAATGCCCATCAAACTCCCTGTAGCCTTCTTTCACATGAGCAAACAACAATTTCTAAAATTTCTTTGGAAACACAAACGCCCTAGGATAAGCTACTTCCAACTCTCGAAACCCAAAAGCAAAGGGGGTATTGGGCTACCAGATTTGCAGAATTATTACAGAGCTTGCCACCTGGGAAGAATTGTAGACTGGGCAGTACACGAAGGGGTTAAAGACTGGGTGAGACTAGAAGGCTCATTCTCCCACATGCCCATTAAAAGCACCCCATGGATTCTCCAATGTCACATTCCCAAAACCCTAAAAGAACACCCCCTTATAGAGGCTACCCTCAGGAGCTTTAGGGAAGTGTCTAAAAAATTTCAAATCTCCTCTAATCCAGGACCCCTTACGCCGATCCGCCTTAACCCAGCCTTTATCCCGGGAATGTCCGCTAACTTCCTTAAAGATACCTGGCCACACTCAGACATACTTGCCCAACACTTCTTTAGAGATGGTAATTTCACAAACCGCGATACACTCCCCACAAACACAGGGGGTGATCCATTTCCGCTATGGACTTACCTCCAGATTCGCCATTTTCTCGCAACAACACACCGACACGCGTCTGTCTCTAGAAACTTAACCCCATTTGAAAACCTATGCACCCAAACTACACCGCAACAGCACTTGATTGCAAATACCCACTCCATGCTCTTTGCCCTGATCTCCCCCAAAGATACTAAAGCTTGCCAGGCCTGGGAAAGGGAACTTCAAATAGACCTAACGGAAGAGAACTGGGAACGAATTTACACAATAGCACACAAGGGCTCCCTCAATGTCACGTTACAAGAGAACAATTACAAAACCCTATCCCGATGGTACCGTACTCCTGAATTGCTAAACAAATTTAATCCGGACACGTCAAACAAATGTTGGAGGTGCTCCAATGATATAGGCACATTTTTACACATCTGGTGGTCCTGCCCTTTTCTCCAGACTTTCTGGAAACAGGTTCATGACATCACCTCCCAGGTAACCACATACCCCATGGACTTTACTCCTACCAGACTCATTCTCCACCACTCTTCCACTTCAACCCACATGTACAGAAAGTCTCTGGGAATACACATGATCAACGCAGCCAAATTATGTATCTCAGCCAAATGGAAATCCCCCTGTAGCCCAACCCTATCTGAATGGTTTTCCCGTGTAAACAAAATTGCTGAAATGGAGGAATTAATCCACATTGCAAAAGATACGCCGTCAAAATACTCCCGAACGTGGGCCTGCTGGACCCACTTCTGCACCACAGAGAGATATTCCTCCATTATGAAGCCAAACTGTCCCCAATCCTCCCACAGCGACTGATCGAAGAAGCCGAAAACCCTAGTGAGACATACACTTACCCACCAAAACTCGCTGTTTCGCTCACTCCTGCTTCAATGCGGATCCCGGGGGGATTCCCCCTTCAGACAGGGATCCGCACACGAAAACATCTTTACCCTTGAGACCCGGTGGAGACCGGGGAGGAGGTACCCCAGTCCCCTACCTTCCCCATCTATCTCTATCTTTTACCTCATCCCCCCTTTCCCCCTCATCTCTATGCCCTTCTCCCTCTTTTTATCCCCACCCCAACTGAACTGACAAAGACAACCATATACCTACTCCCATGACTACCCTAACTTTGATGTTTAATTCCCCATCTACTCTTCACATTTCAAGAACCGACGAGATTAACCTACCTCACAGACGGACCCTACGTAACAAGCCCGATACATTCTCACGTGTTCAGGGACAAACCTACGGACCCTTAGGTGACTACACCCATACACTCCCCCAACTAACCCCATACCTCTGAAACCTTAATCAAGGTGATACTCCTACCTAAAATGGTTCCTGATCTCAGATGATGTGGCAAACCTCGAGTTTGAGGCCTTCTCATTTTGTTATACGTCTGTACGACTTAAAGTTGAATATATAAATGACTCACTATATTGTAGTAACATATGTCATGTTAATAAGATACGTGTTGTCTACCAACCTATTGATTGTAAAAACTGTGTAACATCTTTTGTTCACAATAAAAACTTTCATGGAAAAAAAAAAAAAAAGTAAAAGACCAAAAAAAAAAAAAAAAAAAAAAAAAAAAGGAACATAGACCTGAGTTATGCCTGGGTCAAGTGGTCAGTATGCCTGAAAGGGGGCAAAAATGACCAGTAGGAAGAATTTGATACCAAATAATTACCCACTGAAAATGCGTATGATCTACTAAATTATCAAACGCTTGTGGTATCTCAAAAAGTGGCTCTGGGCCAAGCCCAGAGAAACAAGACGACCTCCACCTGCCCAATACGGCTGGGATTCCTGGCACAAATATGCAGAACCTGCTCCTATCTCTTATTACCCAAAAAGCCGGGTATAGGCCTGCCTTGAGCACTGAGCTGGTGCCCAACACGAAGAAGACCATGAGAATGTGATAGATATGACATGGAAAATATGACCCATGATGAGAAGTCTGCTGATCACAGCAGGAGGGCTACTCAACAGGAACCCTGAGGATGGCTTAATAGAATGCACAGCAAATAAAGAAAGATCTGTCGGGGTCTACCAACAACATGAAATGCTGAGTCCAAACCAGATACGCCCCGACAATGCCGAGCCGATATGAGTTAAAAGAGGCAAAAACCGAACCAAGTAAGAAGGCTACTGAAACTGGCCTAGAGACTGAGAAAATTCGGAATCCACTGAAGCCCCTGAACCCGCAAAGGCTGCTGGAGCTACCAAGGCTGACTTACCAATACTTCCATGCTTCTGCCAACCCTAGCCAAATGTAGCTAGGAAATAAAAGGTCAAGTGCATTACGTCAGGGAAGAACCGCAGTCCCCTGGGTAACCAACTCCGCGTAAGTGACACGCCACCGGGACAGCAACATGAACTACGAGAAAAACGTGAGCATACTGAGAACCTGCGCCAGGAACGTAATCTGCGTGAAGGAACGAAACACATTTATTGCGCAAACTGACGAAACGTGAGCAGCCTATGCACCGAGGCTGCAAGAACCCGCAACTACATGAGAAACACCGGTAGCACGAGAACGTGAATTGATGAACAGCGTGAGAAACATGAGAACGAGAGTAACCTTGGGAAAAACATGAGAAACCTGGAAAACAAGAGAAACATAAAAATGTGAGTTTATCATAGAAACAAATTGCAAGAGACACATAAATTGCATGAGAAACGAAATTGCATGAGAAACGTAAATTGCATGAGAAACGTAAATTGCATGAGAAACGTAAATTGCATGAGAAACGTAAATTGCATGAGAAACCTAAATTACATGAGAAACGTGAGTTTGTATGAAATACATAAACAGCGTAAGAACAGATGAGGAGACTTGCCACCGAACAAGCCAATTAAAAACGAACACCTCAATCTGTCAACCCATAGACGTGATGGGTAATCTGCAGTGGTAGAACATGAACAACCCAGCTGTTTGAAAGCAATTAGATAACATTACAGACAACCAGCCCAAGACCTAACACCCCTGGTATCTGACAAGTATGATGAAGTGTGTGCAGAAATGACAAGACCAATAGCGCAAGAATGTGAACCTAATGATGACACCCCCCTACTGTATGCAGTGAGCGAGCCCGAGCAACCTGCAGCGCCAGGACAGGAAATTAAAAACGAACACTCAGGGCTAAGGTACCCACAGACCGTGGTGGGTAGAAGTAAAAGTGTAATGGTGAACGTGCACGTATGACGTATGGAAAACAGGCGAGAAGATTGTGGGACAACAATCAATTAAAAACGAAACCTCAGTCTGTACAGGTCTGTAGACGTGACAGACCCTGAATGTGAGCACTAGCTAACGGAAATGCAGCAAACAAAAACTGTGACATAAAAAACATATGACATGAACGTAAGACACATGAGGCAACCGAGAGAAGCATGAGGCAACCGAGAGAAGCATGAGGCAACCGAGAGAAGCATGAGAAAACGAGAGAAGCATGAGAAAATGAGAATCAAGGGAAAACGTGAGAATCAAGGGAAACGTGAGAACATGAGCAATGTAGGAAAAACATGAAAAAGGCATAAGAAGTGACACATTACCTGAGAACCGTAAATGCATGAGAACACTATGAAACTGCATGAGAACACTGTGAAATTACCTGAGAACACTGTGAAATTACCTGAGAACACTGTGAAATTACCTGAGAACACTGTGAAACTGCATATGACTACTGTGAAACTGCAAGAAAACACTGAACTGCATGAAAAACTGTGAAACGAATGACAGACCAAGACATAAACATATGACATGAAACGTAATGGACCTAGGAAAAATGAGAAAAACATGAACAACGAGAAAAGCATGGGAAAAGCATGGGAAAAACGAGAAAAGCATGGGAAAAACGAGAAAAGCATGGGAAAAACGAGAAAAGCATGGGAAAAACGAGAAAAGCATGGGAAAAACAAGAGAAGCAATCAAGAGATACATGGAAAACGAAAGAAACATTGGGAAAACTTAAGAAAACATGTGAAGACGTGAGAAACGTGGGAAGACGTAAGAAGCATGAAAAAATGTGAGAGGCATGGAAAACAAGGGAAGCATAAGAAACATGAAAACCGTGAGAACCAAGAGAAAACGTGAGAACCATGTAAAACATGAGAAATGTAAGAAAACATGAATAGGCATGAGAAGTGACAAATTGCATAAGAAATTGAACATTTCATGAGAACACCGTAAATTACATGAGAAACGTAAATTGCATGAGAAACGTAAATTGCATGAGAAACCTAAATTACATGAGAAACGTGAGTTTGTATGAAATACATAAACAGCGTAAGAACAGATGAGGAGACTTGCCACCGAACAAGCCAATTAAAAACGAACACCTCAATCTGTCAACCCATAGACGTGATGGGTAATCTGCAGTGGTAGAACATGAACAACCCAGCTGTTTGAAAGCAATTAGATAACATTACAGACAACCAGCCCAAGACCTAACACCCCTGGTATCTGACAAGTATGATGAAGTGTGTGCAGAAATGACAAGACCAATAGCGCAAGAATGTGAACCTAATGATGACACCCCCCTACTGTATGCAGTGAGCGAGCCCGAGCAACCTGCAGCGCCAGGACAGGAAATTAAAAACGAACACTCAGGGCTAAGGTACCCACAGACCGTGGTGGGTAGAAGTAAAAGTGTAATGGTGAACGTGCACGTATGACGTATGGAAAACAGGCGAGAAGATTGTGGGACAACAATCAATTAAAAACGAAACCTCAGTCTGTACAGGTCTGTAGACGTGACAGACCCTGAATGTGAGCACTAGCTAACGGAAATGCAGCAAACAAAAACTGTGACATAAAAAACATATGACATGAACGTAAGACACATGAGGCAACCGAGAGAAGCATGAGGCAACCGAGAGAAGCATGAGGCAACCGAGAGAAGCATGAGGCAACCGAGAGAAGCATGAGAAAACGAGAGAAGCATGAGAAAATGAGAATCAAGGGAAAACGTGAGAATCAAGGGAAACGTGAGAACATGAGCAATGTAGGAAAAACATGAAAAAGGCATAAGAAGTGACACATTACCTGAGAACCGTAAATGCATGAGAACACTATGAAACTGCATGAGAACACTGTGAAATTACCTGAGAACACTGTGAAATTACCTGAGAACACTGTGAAACTGCATATGACTACTGTGAAACTGCAAGAAAACACTGAACTGCATGAAAACCTTGTGAAACTGCATGAAAAACTGTGAAACGAATGACAGACCAAGACATAAACATATGACATGAAACGTAATGGACCTAGGAAAAATGAGAAAAACATGAACAACGAGAAAAGCATGGGAAAACGAGAAAAGCATGGGAAAAACGAGAAAAGCATGGGAAAAACGAGAAAAGCATGGGAAAAACGAGAAAAGCATGGGAAAAACAAGAGAAGCAATCAAGAGATACATGGAAAACGAAAGAAACATTGGGAAAACTTAAGAAAACATGTGAAGACGTGAGAAACGTGGGAAGACGTAAGAAGCATGAAAAAATGTGAGAGGCATGGAAAACAAGGGAAGCATAAGAAACATGAAAACCGTGAGAACCAAGAGAAAACGTGAGAACCATGTAAAACATGAGAAATGTAAGAAAACATGAATAGGCATGAGAAGTGACAAATTGCATAAGAAATTGAACATTTCATGAGAACACCGTAAATTACATGAGAAACGTAAATTGCATGAGAAACGTAAATTGCATAAGAAAACGTAAATTGAATAAGAAAACATAAATTGCAAGCATGAGAAACTGTAAAATTGCATGCAAAATCGTAACTGACATGAGAAATCGTAACCGCCATGAAAATCTGTAAAATTGTATGAAAATAGTAAACTGCATGGGGAATCATAAATTGCCTGAGAACATAAATTGCATGAGAAAAACAAATTGCATGAGAAAACAGTAAAATCGCATGAGAATGTAAATTGCATGAGAAACCGTAAATCGCACACATGAGAAAAACATCAATTGCATGGGAAAACCGTAAAAATCGCATGAGAATGTAAATCATACTATGATGTGGACGTCCCTAATGCGTGAGAAAAGTGTCCAACCTAAACAAAACCTACAGAACATACCTAACTGCTAGGGAACCACCAAACAGAATCCTGAGCACCCTGCTGTAATGTGGAAAACCACTATAGATGGAAACAAACAGGAACGTGAGAGTACTTTAAAAAAAAAAAAAAATACATATACCTTCTTTGACCAGAAATATTTGACACGACATGCCCAGGATACCAGAGAATAGCAGCTGGCGAGAATTTTATGATGCCACGGAGCAGAGCCGAGGCCGGGGGTCCCTGATTGAGCTGCCCCTCAACCCACCAGAGACCCCCTCACAGCCTCAGAAAGGATCTGATGTCCCCTGACAGAACCACATATGACCCCTCAACCCACCGACCCCCCCATGCACACCCCACATGTCCAACTGAACCCGTAGCGAGGTGGCAAAGAAGGGAAGCCGTCACTCTCCTTACCAGTGCCTCTGTCATGCCAGAAGCTGAAGACAAGCGCTGACAATGAAGTAGCCGAGAAGCAGGAGGGGACATCAAAAGCAGAAGCGAGGCACGGCACGAGAACCGAACCCGGAAGTGACGTCAGAGTCGCCCGGAAAAGACGTGCTACGACCACAGGCATGTGTAAGCACTCAATGCTCACCCTTTACATACACAAAGGCTTACCCCAGAGCCGACATGCCCCCTGAAAACAGGCTGCCCCCCCCCCAGCCCAGGCCGGCACCTGAGCGGGACGGGTGGCATCTGATGTGGATCCTCCGTTGATGCCACCCGCCCACACCTACCGGAACCGCGACCACTGGGAAAGAGATCCAAAAGAGAACCTTGCAGCCGACCATGCTGCCGCCCTGCAAGCCGAAAACAGGAAGTGATCTGCCGTGACCTGCCCTAACCCGGAAGTGACCTGTCGACACAAGATCCTACGACCACAGGAAGGAGAAGAAGGAGGGCAGGCTTTATGCAGCCTGACTCCTCCTACAATTACAGGCTGACCTGCGGTCAGCCTTACACTTACTTTTAAGAAAGAATGTTATAAAATTATTCCAGTCATTTCCATAATTTAAACAATGCACTTTAAACATAATTACCATTGGATTTTCTCCTAGTTAGTAGTTAGTTACAAAACATTATTTTTATTTTCTAAGTTAAATCTGTTTTGTTTTGGTTGTTTTGTTATGCAGCTTGCCAACCAGGCTGCTTGCTGGCTTACTAATCCTTTACTTATAGTACTGGTGGTGGCAAAAGTGGTGATACTGAGTCTGCTGCTAATATACATAAAGACACAGGAAAATGAAGGCCTACATTGGAGCTCCAAGTCTCCTATACTCCCACTACCGAAATGTGGCAATGGGATTTTGCTGCTAATATATCCAGTCCACCAAAATATTCATGTACTCTCCAGGCCACAGTGTGGGCAACATGGCACTTGTAAGTTGGCACTCTGGAAAGCCATCACCCACGACAAGGAAGGAAAGACTGTAACTGTTTTGCCGTGAGTCAGTAATACGTGAATACCTGCTCAACTACCCACTTACTCCCCCATCCATCATTGATTTCCATTCATTTATGTACCTCCTTTTTTATTTGCCAATTTAGTGAAAGTACCACTGGAATGAGTGGATGAGGATTCATCATGACAGAATCATACAAGTCGAAGACTTCACAGGTACGTATTAACCATACACATCTTTTAGGATGTATGAATAACGGCAAACTTGTATGTAGGGATGCACCGATACTGGAATTGGATATGAGTAATTTTTTATCTGTACTCGTCAATACCAAATACCATTCAGATGCATCCAGGTGCCGCGAGGGAGCATGACGCCGGCTTCACAGCTTATCAGGAAGCCTAGCCTCCCAGAAAAAAAGCTGAATTTTTGCTTGTACATGATTGGATGATAAAATCAGCTGAGCTTCCCCTCATTTCAGATTTTCCCCTCAGATTTACAGCGACTGCACTTCTGGGGAGGACATCCCATCCTGCTGTTTGTACTAACAGTCAAACGGCTGCTGAGCCGCATTTGTTATTATTACAAGAATGCTGACCATCCGCTCTAAAGAACGGTATTGGGGTAATGTCTGCCGCTGCCAGCATCACCCAGTACAACACCTTGAAGCACTATCAGTAATATTGGTAAGTTTGTGAACGATACCGATTATTACAAAAAAGTGACAGCCACCAATAATCAGTCGACCCCTAGTATGAGGTATGTGTATGAACTTGAAAATGAATGGTTGTTAAATATCTTTTTCTGTGTTTTTTTTAATGCCTGTTTGTAAAGTGTGGATGATGATGATGCCTTGTGTCCTGTTTCTTTATATTGGCAGCTTGTGTACTCTACTTACATTGAGGAGTAATGGGCCTCTGCTTTCTGCCAGAAGCTGACGCTGGAGGGTCTGGTATATGGCTCAGGCTTTCTGTTAAAGATAGAATAAAAGAGTTAAGGTAACCACTTCTGGACCAAGCCTATTTCTGACAGTTATAGTTTACAATTTAAAATAATTATTTTTTGCTGGAAAATTACTCAGAACCACAAACATTATATATATTTTGTTAGCAAAGAAATGGCGGTCGTTGCAATATTTTAGGTCACACAGTGCAGCGGCTTTCAGACGCAATTTTTGGGGAAAAATGAACTGAATTAAAAAATAAAATTAACAGTAAAGTTATTTAGCCCAGTGGTCATCAACCCTGTCCTCAGGGCCCACTAACAGGCCAGGTTTTATGTATTACCTTGGGGAGATGCAGACTAGAACACTGCAATCACTGAGCAGCAAATGATATAACCTGCGATGTATTTCAGTTATCTTGCAAACCTGACCTGTTGGTGGGCCCCAAGGACAGGGTTGATGACCACTGATTTAGCCCAATTTTTTGGGATATTGTGAAAGATGATGTTACGCCAAGTAAATAAATACCGAACATGTTACGGTTTAAAATTGCAAACACTCGTGGAATGGCGTCAAACTGCGGTACTTAAAAATCACTATAGGCGAGCATGGAAAATTTTTTAATGATTACTAGCTTAGAGTTACAGAGGAGATCTTTTGCTATAATTTTTGCTCTCGCTATGACGTTCGCAGTGATACCTCATATGTGTGATTTGAACACTGTTTACATTTGCGGGTGCGAATTACTATGTGTTTTCTTTGGTGGGCGAGCATGAGGGGCACTTTCAATTCTTTTTTCTTTGTTCTTATTTATTTATTTATTTTTTACACTGTCTCTTTAAAAAAAATCCCAATCCCCAAATCCCTCCTTTGCACGTACAAGTATTCAAAATCTGCATATTTGAACACTGTGGATTTTTTCATATCGACACCATTCGCAGCCAAGTAAATGAATACGTCACTTCTGGGTTACTGCATTGGAGAAGCTGATTCTGGTTTTGTTTGCGACTCTGGCCTGCCAGCGGATGTGCCGACTGATCACTCCGGTCTCCCGGGCTAAGTGGTGGAAGGCGGCGGGAGTGCATCCTCTCCCACTCCTTATGATAACAGCCGAACAGCTGCTGAGCTGCATTGGTTGTTATCATGACAAAGCCGACCACCAGCTCTAAAAAACGGTGTCGGGGTGAAGGCTGCAGCTGCATATCACCCTGGTACAACCACTTCTTCAGAACGCTGTATAGGTACGTCATTTTGCGAGAAGTGGTATGCTACAGGACTTATTTGAGCTTTAATTGTTAATAATTTTTTCCTTGCACAGTGTGCCATTCATTGGCTAAGAACAAATCTCTCAGCCAGAGAATGGATAGCAGGATTGTCATCTGGCTTCTGCAGCACAGCAGAAGCCAGATGTCGTAAATCTGACTTCAGAGCAAAAAAGGATCCTAGCAAGTCCCAGGTAAGAGGACAAATCATTGCTAAACAGTTTGTGCTTTAACAGCCCCCCCCCCCCCTCTTTTATTTCTCAATCCCATTCTTACATCAGTTTCCTCAGTCCCCCTGCATATGGCAATCCCCACTTCGCATCACAGTCAACCCTTCAAAGTAGTGTTCTGAACTCCCCTCCCCAGCTGTGTCCTCTGCTACCCCTTCACATCTCAACCCCCTGCAACTCTGTCCTTCTTCACATCACAGCCCCTGGCCCCTCTGGCCACCTTTACATTACACAGCCCCACACCTCTGGCCCCCTTCACATTACACAGCCCCCTGCCCCTCTGGCCCCCTTCACATTACACAGCCCATTGCCCCTCTGGCACCCTTCACATTACACAGCTCCCTGCCCCACTGGCCCCCTTCATATTACACAGCCCATTGCCCCGCTAGCACCCTTCACATTACACAGCCCCCTGCCTCTCTGGCCCCTTCACATTACACTGCCCCCTGCATCTCTGGCCCTCTTCATATTACACAGCGCCTTGCATCTCTGCCAGTTTCACATCTTAACCCCCCCACAGCACTGCCCCGTCACAATACAGCCTCCACAGCTCTGCCCCTTGCTACCTTATTTGGGCACACAGAGCTAGAGACACAGTGGGAGACACAGCAGCACTGAATAGAAGGCGGGAGCGGGAGGTGCTGAAGTTAACCAGCAGGTGATTTGCTACTAGGGCTGCCTAGCAACCAATCACCTGCTGGTTAACTTAGAAAGAATTGCACCTCCCGGTCATATACAATGTTAGCTGGGACCCCACGGAGCCTCACTATTTCCTTGATGAAAATCCATGCTGTTTGCAGAGCATATAGTGTGTCTTTCATAGGTATAAAGTGTGCCATTTTTTACATTTTTGATCAACTACTACATAGATGGCTGTACAACCTTCTGATGGGGGAAGTTCCACAATGAAATCCATTGAAATAATTTTCCATGGCCTGTCTGGGATTGGTAGTGGTTTAAGCAGACCCCATGCTTTGGTCCTGTTACTTTTATTTTGGATACATGTGGTGCATGCCTCCACACATTTCCTGCAGTCTTTCTCCAGATAGGGCTACCAAAAGGTTTGTAGAGATAATTCCTTGTTTTACTAGCTCCAAAGTATCCTGCTAATGCATGGTCATGGCACAAACTCGGAACAGAAACACATATTTCTTCTGGTACAAAATTTTTATCTTGGTACCATAATAGTCCATCTTTTATTTGTAAGGATGTCTCGGGAGGTGAGAGAACTTTCACAGAGGCTTGAGATATTAGATCTCTTGCAACAGGAGGAAGTTTCCAGAAAACAGAATGGTGTCGGGGAGCCCAGATTCCTCAGGCTCAGCAAACATGCGGGAAAGAGCGTCAGGTTTAGTATTCTTTGACCCAAGCCTATATGTTATGTGGAAAGCAAACCTTGAAAAAAACAATGCCCATCTGGCTTGACGTTGCCTCAAACGTTTTGCTGTCCTCAAGTATTCAAGGTTTTTCATGGTCAGTGAAAATGAGTATTGGGTGAGCTGCCTCTTCCAGGAGATATTTCCAGTCTTCTATTGCAGCCTTTATTGCCAGAAGTTCGCAATCTCCCACATCATAAATCCTCTCTGCCGGTGAAAGTTTGAGAGAAGAACTCAACTGGGTCTAGAAGGGCCTTGGCTTCCTGGCGTTGGGAGAACACTGCCCCTTCTGCTGATTCTGATGCGTCAACCTCCAACATGTATGGTAGAGCTGGGTCAGGATGCCTTATATTGCCGCTGAGCACCAAATACCTCTGCAACCCAATACCCAGAGACTCTCTGTTCATCTTGCAGACCATTAATGACCATTAAGTCAGGATTAGTCTCTCGAGACCATCGCATTACCTGCCACCATTGCTACTGGTCACTAGGGATGAGCCGAACACCCCCCGGTTCGGTTCGCGCCAGAACCTGCGAACAGACCGAAAGTTTGCATGAAATTTAGAAAACCATTAAAGTCTATGGGACTCGAACGTTCAAAATCAAAAGTGCTAATTTTAAAGGCTAATATGCAAGTGATTGTCCTAAAAAGGGTTTGGGGACCTGGGTCCTGCCCCAGGGGACATGTTTCAATGCAAAAAAAGTTTTAAAAACAGCTGTTTTTTTGGGAGCAGTGATTTTAATGATGCTTAAAGTGAAAAAAAAGTGAAATATTCCTTTATATATCGTACCTGGGGGTTGTCTATAGTATGCCTGTAAAGTGGCGCGTGTTTCCCGTGCTTAGAACAGTCCCTGCACAAAATTACATTTTTAAAGGAATAAAAGTCATTTAAAACTGCTTGTGGCTTTAATGTAATGTTGGGTCCCAGCAATATGGATGACAATCAGTGAGACAAACGGCATGGGTGCCCCCCTCCCCCAGTCCATTACCAGGCCCTTTGGGTCTTGTATGGATATTAAGGGGAACCCGGCACCCAAAATAAAAAAAGGAAAGGTGTGGGGCCACCCAGGCCTTATATACTCTGAACAGCAGTATACAGGCGGTGCAAACAAGACAGGGACTGTAGGTTTGTTGTTAAGTAGAATCTGTTTGTAATTTTGAACTGGTACATTTTTAAAGTGTAGCTCCAGCCAAAGAAATCTATTTTTAAGCTTTTTGGAAAACATAGGGAAGGGTTATCACCCCTGTGACATTTGTTTTTCTGTCTGTGCACCTCTTCAGAATATTTCACCTCACTTTCTGTCCCAATGACAAATGTTTTTAGAAAATTTGGGGTTTTTAGTGAAACAAGGATTGGTGATAAAGCATCAGCGAAGAGGTGAAACATTTTTCCCATATTAACTCTTACAGGAGACAATTTGCCTTCCTAGGGGTAGATTTCATCTCACTTCCTGTTGTCTCCTTCTGTTTGCAAGTAGGAGTCGTTTGTAAGCTGGAAGTTTGAAAGTAGGGGCCTGCCCTATATACTCTGCAGAAATTGGGGCCTTAGGTGTTGTTGTAGCCACAACACTGTAAGCCCTCACAGTTACTCTTGGTGGGCGCAGGAACAGCCCATGCTGTGAAATATTAGATCAAGAATTGTAATTACATGCCATTGTTGAACAGTGGTAGAAATATTGGGCCTTTGGTGGTGGTGGTGCTGCTGGTGCCACAACACTGAGAGTCCTCACAGTTACTCTTGGATGGTGCTGGAACGGGCCCTGCTGTGAAATATTATGTCAAGAATTGTAATGACATGCACCTGTTGAACAAGGGCAGAAAAATTGGGCCTTTGGTGGTGGGGGTGTTGCCACAACACTGTAAGCCCTCACAGTTACTCTTGGGCGCAGGAATGGGCCCTGCTGTGAAATATTAGATCAAGAATTGTAATTACATGTCCCTGTTGAACAGGGACAGAAAAATTGGGCCTTAGGCACTGGTGCCACAACACTGCACCCCCTCACAGATGCTATAGTTGGAGTGAAGGAATGAGCCCTGCTGCAAAGTATTGCATCTAAAATTGTAATTATACTCCCCTGTTAAACAGGGGCTGAAAAATTGGGCCTTGGGCACTGGTGCTGGTGCCACAACACTGCAACCCCTCACAGATACTATAGTTGGAGTGAAGGAATGAGCCCTGCTGCAAAGTATTGCATCAAAAATTGTAATTTCACGCCCCTGTTAAACAGGGGCTAAAAAATTGGGCCTTGGCCACTGGTGGCGGTGCCCAGAACCAAAAATGTTCTTTCAAGCTACCAGCATGAAAATTGAGGATGAAGAGGATTATTACTCAGTATAACAGGATAGTCACTCAGCATAGCTGAAGGGATTTCACATTAAAAAACAAATCAATCGGTTACATCAGCATCAGCTGCTTGGTAGCTGGTAATCCAAGACTGATTCATTTTTATTAAGGTCAGCCGATCGACCGATTCGGTGGACAGGCGCACCCTGTGATCGGTTACAAAGCCTCCAGCAGCACTCAATGTGCGTTCTGAAAGAACGCTGGATGCAGGACAAGCCAGTTGCTCAATTGCATACTGTGCAAGCTCTGGCCAGTGATCCATCCTCAAGACCCAGTAACCCAGAGGGTTTTCGGTGGGAAAGGTGTCCAAGTCTGATCTTGCCCCTAGGTAATCCTGCATTATGTGAATCAGACACTGGCGATGGTTGCTGGACAGACCTTGGGGCTGCAGACTAAAAAATTATCTGAATGCTTCGGTCAGATGGCCACCTTCTCCACCGCTCCTTCTGTGACTGAGCGAAGCCTCAGCAGCACGTTGTCCAGGAGGACCAGGAAATTGTAACCTCCCAGGCTCTGGAAATGCGTTGCACAAACCTTTCTGCAAGGCCTCCTGAAGATGTTTCATCCTCTGCTCCCTCTGCAATGGCAAGATAAGGTCTGCAACCTTATCCTTGTAACGTGGATCAAGGAGGGTTGCCAGCCAGTAATCATCCCTCCCATTGATACCACGAATGCGAAGATCCTTCCACAGGCTTTGCAGGATCAGGGAGGCCATGCAGCGTAGGTTTACTGAGGCATTCGGTCTAGAGTCCTCTGGGTCACTAAGGACGACATGAACTGCAGCCACCTCCTCCCATCCACGTACAAGTCCATGGGTTTCTTCGGACTGTAAATGATCACTTGAAGACGACTGCTGATGCTGAGTGCCAGGCTCCACCTCCATGCTGACACAATCCTCCTCCTCCTCATCCTCTTCCTGTGTGATCGGCGGGCACGCAGGCACACTGTCTGGATAAAGGGGGCCTTGAGAGGTAAGGAAGTCCTCCTCTTCCTCCCTCTGTTCTGCCTCAAGTGCCCTGTCCATTATTCCACGCAGCATGTGCTCCAACAGGTGGACAAGAGGGGCAGTGTCACTGATGCATGCACTGTCACTGCTCATCATCCTCGTGGCCTCCTCATATGGTGACAGGACAGTGCATGCATCCCTAAACATAGCCCACTGGCGTGGGGAAAAAAAACAAGGTTCCTTGACCCTGTCCCTGTGTCATAGTCGCATAGGTACTTATTGATGGCCCTCTGCTGCGTGTGCAGCCGCTGCAGCATGGCCAACGTTGAATTTCTCACCATTCCTGGTGGGCATGTCACAGATTAGGTGGTTCTTGGGCAGGTTAAATTCCTTTTGTAGGTCAGCCGGCCGAGCACTGGCATTATATGACCTGCGAAAATGCACACAGACTTTCCTGGCCTGCCTCAGGACATCCTATAAGCCCGGGTACCTTCCCAAGAACCACTGCACCACCAAGTTAAGGATGTGAGCCAAACAGGGCACATGGGTCAGTTGTCCCTGTCGGAGGGCAGAGAGGAGGTTGGTGCCCTTATCGCAAACCACCATACCTGGCTTAAGCTCCTGTCCCCAAGCACACCAACTCAAGCGCCGCATGGCATCTTTTTGCCTGCGTGCTTGCGTAGCCCCTTGAATGTATACGGAGCACCGTTGGTTCCGAGGAGAAATCAGCACAGGAAGAGGCCATGGAGGAAGAAGAAGAGGAGGGGGTGTAGGAGAGAGGTGTGGCAGAATCGCTACTAGTAGAATTTCGGAGGCGTGGTGGTGGAACAACCTCCAACACTACTGCACCCTGTCCTGCATCCTTCCCAGCTGCCAGAAGAGTTACCCAGTGCGCAGTGAAAGATGGGTAACGTCCCTGTCCATGCTTGCTGGACCATGAGTCAGCGGTAATATGCACCTTACCACTGACTACCCTGTCCAGCGAGGCCAAGACATTGTCTTCCACATGCCGGTAGAGAGCCGGAATCGCCTTCCGTGAGAAAAAGTGGCGTTTGGGAACCTGCCACTGAGGAACCGTACATTCTACAAACTCACGGAAGGGAGCAGAGTCTATCAACTGAAAAGGCAGCAGTTGAAGTGCTAGCAATTTAGCCAAGCTAGCGTTCAACCACTGGGCATGTGGATGGCTGGGAGCAAACTTCTTTCGGCGGTGCAGCAGCTGGGGCAGGGAAATTTGCCTGGTACAATCTGACGTCGGTGTACCGATAGCAAATTGCCCGCAAGTACTTGGCTGTGACACACCTAAATATACACCTTCATTCCTCTCAGTACAGGTTTCAGAGAGGACTGAAGGCATAGTGGGGTTGGAGAACCCAGCTGATGAGGAGCAAGGAGAGGTCCGCTTTGTTCTTTGGTGTGGGACTTTTAGGTACGCTTGCCAATGAACTGCATGGCAGGTCGACATATGTCTGGTCAAGCATGTGGTGCCCAAGCGGGTGATGTCTTGGCCACGCGAGATATGCTTGAGACATATGTTGCAAATAGCAGCTGTGGGATCTGATGCACTCATCTCAAAAAAGGCCCACACCAAAGAACTTTTGGAATAACGCTCAGAGACAGCAGCGCCCTGCACATGCGGCGCTCTGCGGTGTGATGTAATCGGTGTGCTGCCCTTAAGCTGGCCCCTGGAGAGCATCCTGCCTCGTTGGAGATGTGCCTCCTCCTCCTCCTCCTCTCTCCTATCAGACACCCACGTGGAGTCAGTGACCTCATCATCCCCTCCCTCCTCATCACTGGAGCAAAGCTGGCAGTATGCTGCAGCTGAGGGAACATGACTGCCAGATTGCTGTCCTTCTTGGGCACCCCCTCTGTCCGTGCTCACGTTACTGCCTTCCTCTAGCTGGGTACCCTCATCAGAGCCTTCAAAACGCTGGGCATCCTCCTGGAGTATGTACCCAACACTGTGGCCAAACAGTTCGGGGGACTCCTCATTAGGACATGGTGGGGCTAGGGAAGGAGTGACTGATGCCATTGAGCCGAGGTAAGAGGCCTCGTTGGCAGCTGCTTTGCCAGACAAAGTACCCTGAGTCTGGGTGAGAGAGGATGAGGAGGATGAGGACGGCTTGGTCATCCACTCTACCAAGTCTTCCGCAAGTTGCTGCTCAACATGGCCAGCTGCCGAAAAAAAGGACAAGCGTGTCCCACAGCCATGTGCTGATGAGGATGCACCGTGTCCACGACCAGCAATGTTGCCTCTAGACACAGAATCAACTGCCTGTCTGTAGTATTATTAGTATGAGAACACCAGCAATTGTCTTCAGGTAGCTTTAGCACCTGTGCCAAGGACACAATACACTAACTGTAAATACTGTAGCTGCCTGCCTGTGGTACTAATAGGATCAGAAGAACACCACCAATTGTCTTCAGGTAGCTTTAGGTGCACACTGTGCAGAGGACACAGTACACTAACTGTAAATACTGTAGCTTCCTGCCTGTGGTATTAAGAGGATCAGAACAACAGCAATTGTCTTCAGGTAGCTTTAGGTGCACACTGTGCAGAGGATGCACCACACTAACTGTAAATACTGCAGCTGCCTGCCTGTGGTATTAATAGGTTCAGAACAACAGCAATTGTCTTCAGGTAGCTTTAGGTGCACACTGTGCAGAGGATGCACTCTACTAACTGTAAATACTGAAGCTGCCTGCCTGTGGTACTAATAAGATCAGAAGAACACCACCAATTTTCTTCAGGTAGCTTTAGCTGCTCACTGTGTGGAGGACACGGTACACTAACTATAAATGCTGCAGCTGCCTGCCTGTGGTATTAATAGGATCAGAACAACAGCAATTGTCTTCAGGTAGCTTTAGGTGCACACTGTGCAGAGGACGCTCTACACTAACTGTAAATACTGCAGCTGCCTGCCTGTGGTACTAATAGGATCAGAAGAACACCAGCAATTTTCTTCAGGTAGCTGTAAATACTGTAAAAACACCTGCCTGCCTGGTCACGTCTGCTAGTGATGAAACGACGTCCAGACGTCACCGCTGCTTGTTCGGTCCCGGAAGCTACGGGCTGTTTGGAATCCGGCCGGCTTAATCCTATATCTGCCTTTTTACATCTTTAATGCTGTAAGTGTTCATTTGTCTTTTTATATTAAAATAAATGTAAAGGATTTACACTATGTGGAGCCTTATATTTTTTCGGTGACATTACTGCCTATCCATCGATTCCTCCACTGATCCTTCCACTGACCTCCGCTGACCATCCCTGCTGACGCCGAGGAGTTTGGTGCCTGCCAGGGGTTACAGCCACTCACTCAGTGTGGTCCCCTGTAATAAGGGACCACAGCCTTCTGGTAAGCGGCAGCTGTTTCTCTGGTGGAGGATATACCTATTCACTTAGTCACTTGAGTGTGGAATTTCAAACATCACTTCTTGTATCAACATGTTTTCTGGACTTTTTTTGTTTTCGCTATATGGATTCATTCTTTATTATTAATATTGATTAACTCTGGGGGTTTTTTCAATCCTTTTTTTTGTATTTTCACCTCAGTCAGTGGATATTTTCAATTTTATTTTGCAAAAAATATATTTTTTCCTTTTTCCCTTTTTTTGACAACACTCAATTGTATTGATTTTTTATTCACTCCAATATATAATTTTTTAGTTGATGCATTTAATTTTGCATTTTCATCTTGATTTTGTGTCACTCACATAATAACTTTTTGCACTTAATTTGGGCAACATATATTAATTGATGTTTTTCACCATTTAGCACGACTTTTCATCTTTGTATATTATGTACAGTGTCGTATAACACTTTTTAGTTGCAGCTCACCTTTATTCTTACTCTATAGTGCAGTATTTTTTATATCCATGCGGGTCATAGTGAATGCTTGGCCAATCATCAGCCAGGAATGCACTGCGATTACGCAGTGAATTATAGGTCGTGATGCGCCATTCGAATTTGGCGCGAATGGCCCATAACGCTCGCAATTCGACGAACGGTCGAACAGGAGATGTTCAAGTCAAACATGGGTTCGACTCGATCTCGAAGCTCATCCCTACTGGCACACAACCTGCACATCAATTGGGTTACACAGGGGATCCAGTTTCATTCACCCTACTGCCATCAACATTGCCTACTGGAATCGCCATGTTCCACCCCATCCCTGCTATGTATGGACTATAACTTAAGCAGGCACATCTGTTCCTGCTACATATCGGGAGGTTTTTAATAAGAAAGGGGCAGAGACTCTTCCTCCTCATAGATCTTATAAATGCCCAATAATCTATGGCCTGCTTTAGTCTCAACACTGCAGTAAAATGATTGACGAAAAAAGTCTGGACAGCCGCACACCAGGAGAATATCATACAAAGAAATTTCTTTATTGTAAAATCAGGAACAAATCATGTACAAAGCACCATGGATAGAATGTACAGATAATCAGCAAACGCGTTTCACGCTCTGGTGAGTGCTTACTCATAGCTAAGTAAGCGCTCCGCAGAGCGTGAAACGCGTTAGCTGATTATCTGTACATTCTATCCATGGTGCTTTGTACATGATTTGTTCCTGATTTTACAATAAAGAAATTTCGTTGGATGATATTCTCCTGGTGTGCGGCTGTCCGGACTTTTTTTTTCAATCACAACATGGATTAGCATTAGCCAGCACCTGGGGCTTTTTAACTCTGGAGAGCAACATTCAGTTTATACCTGGTTTGGATACAACCTGGTGCGGGGAAAACGCTTGTACTGCAGTTAAATGAATTGATTACTGAAGGCTAGACTCAAGACTAATAAAGCTGCTTTCCCTATTTGCATTTAAACAAAATGTATTATGCATAATAAACACATTACTTTGTTTTGATATCTACTTGGCATTCGGCATTAAAGTGATCAATGCTATTATTCTTTCTATACTATCTATAACAGTACTTGCACATAGAAGATTTTATCAGGTCTTTGTCTCTCCTCCTCTCATATCACAACTCACAAGTAATCCCTAGATAAGGGAGGTGTAACTAAGACCGTGAAAGGCCTGGGGCACCTTAAAGAGGAATTGCAGTCTGCTCACCTAATTTGTAATAAAAACATCTTTGCCATTCTGAAGCCTCCCTCCAACCACTTTGCATATTATTTTATATATACTGTGATTCTGGAGGGCCAAAGGTATACATATATTCTGAGAATAGCACCACTCTAGCACAGAAAGTGGCACGCACGGTGTCACTGAGCACAGCACAGAGTTTAGCACTAAATTTAGCACTTGATATAGCACAACGTATAGTTCAAAGTATAGCGTGAGTATAGCAGGTATTGTAGATGTATTGTAGGTATCACAGATATTGCGGGTACTATACCGATTATAATTGTAGCTTGAAAAATTAGAGTCTCCCAGTATTCTCAGTACCTGTCTCTCAACATTTGTCAGTAATTATCTTCTCAGCGTTTCATTATTCATCATTCCATAAATGTTAGGCCCAATGACACTTTTTAGCTTCAATATACATGTTCAAAAAAAAAAAGATTTGAGCTATTCTGTGAGTGTTGTATGGCGATATTGCAGCTTAGGAGAGCATAGCAGAGTATAACATATAGAGTATAGCATATAGAGTATGTGTGGACAGAATTTAATTCTCTGTTAAAACGATACCCCCCAAAAACAGTGAAAATATAGTGGCGCTGAGACTAATAAACTCCTAAACATAGAGAAAAAACAAAACAAAGTGCAACAAACAAATATCTACGAATTGTTGCCACAATATTTGAGAATGGGGATTATTCAAATTACGGGTACCATCATCCTTAAAGCACTGTAATTGGAAGGATTGGGGAGAATGTGACAAGGACTACTCCAAACAAGCCCTACCTCCCCATAGAGAAGAATGTGGACTATTGCGGTATCCCATGAAAGCATACAATATTGAAGGGGAGGGATTAAAGGAAAAGGGAGGACGGAGGGGGAGAAAGGTATACATATATTCTGAGAATAGCACCACTCTAGCGCAGAAAAAGTGGCACGCACAGAGTTTTGCACTAAATTTAGCACTTGATATAGCACAACGTATAGTTCAAAGTATAGCGTGAGTATAGCAGGTATTGTAGATGTATTGTATTTAACAAGGGGACCCCCAGATCCCGGCCCTCCCCCCTGTGTGAAATGGTAAGGGGGTACAAAAGTACCCCTACCATTTCACAAAAAAAAGTGACAAGAGACAGTTTTTGACAATTCCTTTATTTAAATGCTTATTCTTTCTTCTATCTTCTATCTTCCTTCGGTTTCTTCTTCCATCTTCTTCTTCTGGTTCTTCCTCCGGTGTTCTCGTCCGGCATCTTCCTCCGCGGCGTCTTCTTCCCTTCTTCTCCTCGGGCCGCTCCGCATCCATGATGGCATGGAGGGAGGCTCCCGCTGTGTGACGTTTCTCCTCTTCTCACGGTTCTTAAAAAACGGGGGGGCCATCCGGTGACCCCGCCCCCCTCTGACGCATAGGGACTTGACGGGGACTTCCCTGTGGCATTCCCCGTAACGTTAGAGGGGGCGGGGTCACCCGTTACCTAACCCCGCCCCTTCTGACATCACAGGAAATGCCACAGGGAAGTCCCCATCAAGTCCCCGTGCGTCAGAGGGGGCGGATTCACCGGGTGACCCCACCCCCCCCATTGTTTAAGAACCGTCAGAGGAGAAGCGTCACACGGCGGGAGCCTCCCTCCATGCCATCATGGATGCGGAGTGGCCCGAGAATAAGAAGGGAAGAAGATGCCGCGGAGGAAGATGCCGGACGAGAACACCGGAGGAAGAACCAGAGGAACCAGAAGAAGAAGAAGATGGAGGAAGAAACAGAAGGAAGATAGAAGATAGAAGAAAGAAGAAGCATTTAAATAAAGGAATTGTCAAAAACTGTCTCTTGTCATTTTTAACATTTTTGACAGTTTTTTGTGAAATGGTAGGGGTACAAAACCCTTACCATTTCACACAGGGGGGAGGGCCAGGATCTGGAGGTCCCCTTGTTAAAGGGGGCTTCCAGATTCCGATAAGCCCCCCGCCCACAGACCCCCACAACCACCGAGCAAGGGTTGTGGGGATGAGGCCCTTGTCCCCATCAACATGGGGACAAGGTGTTTTGGGGGCTACCCCAAAGCACCCTCCCAATGTTGAGGGCATGTGGCCTGGTTAGGTTCAGGAGGGGGGGCGCTCTCTCGTCCCCCCTCTTTTCCTGTGGCCTGCCAGGTTGCGTGCTCGGATAAAGGTCTGGTATGGATTTTTGGGGGGAACCCAAACCATTTTTTTTTATTTTGGCGCGGGGTTCCCCTTAAAATCCATACCAGACCTGAAGGGCCTGGTATAGATTTTGATGGGGACCCCACGCCATTTTTTTAAAAATTTTGGCCGGGGTTCCCCTTAATAACTATACCAGACCTGAAGGGCCTGGTATGAAATTTAGGGGGACCCCCAACTCATTTTTATTAAATTTTGGTTTGGGGTTCCCCTGTGGAGAATTCCCATGCCATTTTTATCAATGAACTTTTATGTGTATTGTCGGACCGGCAATTCATTAATAGCCGCGAGTAGTTTTAAATTACTTTTTTTCCTTTGAAATGTCATTTTGCTGTCAGACTGTTCTAAACATGGGAAACATGCGCCCCTTTACAGGCATACTATAGACACCCCCAAGGTATGAAATTTAAAGGAATATTACACTTTTATTGTTTCACTTTAGGCATTATTAAAATCACTGCTCCCGAAAAAACGGCCGTTTTTAAAACTTTTTTTGCATTGATCCATGTCCCCTGGGGCAGGACCCAGGTCCCCAAACACTTTTTATGACAAGAACTTGCATATAAGCCTTTAAAATTAGCACTTTTGATTATTCATGTCCGTGTCCCTTAGATTTTAACGGTTTTCGCGTGTTCGAACAAATTTTTTGCCTGTTCGCAAGTTCTAGGGGGTGTTCGGCTCATCCCTAATGTAAATACTCTCCACATGTAAATAAAGAAGTGCTCTAATAGTGTGATAATGTACTATAAATTTAATAAAATGTATAAAACTCTTCCACCATTGAACTCACATAATATAAAATCACATCAAGCAGAGAAAATTCCACAGCAAGAACACTCCAAGCAGTATAAACCAGTGTGTTACGGTTGCGGCGGACCCAAGGTGTATTGCAGTTGATGACCGCCTCACCCGCTCCTCGGAGCTGATCCCCCACTTCCTGGTGCAGAAAATCACATCACAGCATATCGCGTCACACGTAGATGATTGCCGTACAGCCACACCCCGACATGTTTCGTCACAAGGACTTAATCATGGGATCATGGGAATCATTGGCAGTGTTGGTATTATAGGGGCGGGCGGATTACCTTTTATACCATCTGTTTTTGAGCATATAGAGTATAGCAGATTATTTCATCCGTTTCTGTAGTATGATATTATCTATTAAGTCCCACTCCTACTGTCTCTGGCTGTTTAGCCTTTCCTTTTTTTTATTTTTCTACACACTCTGTTCCAGGCATTACCTGATATCTACACTCAATTCAGCCTTTTTTTCAGCCTGTTCAGCTTATTTTCCTGGCTTATCCCTGCTTATCTCAGCCAGTCTCTGACTATATTTGGCTGATCTCTGCTTTCTTGGTTTTTAGCTGTTGCTGTCTTGGTCCTGGGGACTCTAGGTTAAAAGGCGCCACCCCCCCAGCTTTGTCTTCGACCGGCTTCAGGACATTTTTTTTTTTAACACGTTGATCCGGCAGTGCTTGCCAATACTTGGCAGTTCTCAGCAGTGCTCAAA
Organism: Lithobates septentrionalis; assembly: GCA_037952835.1. NCBI lineage: Eukaryota > Metazoa > Chordata > Amphibia > Anura > Ranidae > Lithobates > Lithobates septentrionalis. The sequence continues at coordinate 2,102,820 of JBBDGP010001208.1, read as the reverse complement.
AATGCTCAGCTGTTCTTGGCAGTGTTCGGCCTCCCTCTCCTTCTATACCCGGATAGCAAAAAGTAGACAGTAAACGGCAGACAGGCAAAGCACACTTGTGCTTGGAGTGCAGCGGCGTGCACAGTATGGTCAGTTAGTACAGAAACGATATGGCTGTCTATGGCGGATCGCACATGGAGAGAAAACTAGCTAGCCCTAGATAGAAGAAGCCATACACACCCTCTCAGGCACACCTAGTCAGGCATCATAAGGTACCATACCTCCCAGTTGATCTCTGTTCCTTGTCCTCTGTGATGACCTTAAAGTGAATAACTCATCTCACATACCTGGTGGGTAGAGCCTGGTTTATGTAGAGGAAGAACTCTCTTGCACCTCTGACTCGGGGCCCCTGGTAGAGTATACAAGTGACGCAGGAGTGCAGAATTGCACGAGTGCCAGTAGACGTGCTTGCTGCTGGGCTGCCGATCTAGTAGTCTGCCAGATGGCAGCAGATCTTCGTGGGCAGGAACATACTGGTACTTAGCCGAAGAGCAGGTCCCAGAGGTAGCTGGACAGGTGCTAGCAACTTGGTAGCTCTGGAGGGGGTGGAATGTAAGCAGAGTCAGACAAGCCAGGTAATACACAGAACAATCAGATCAAGTACATATGCGGAGGCAGGAGAATGGTCAAAGAACAAGCCGTGGCCCATGCAGGTGGAAAACAGGAATAGTCAGGAACAAGCCGGGTCAATAATTCAAGAGCAGATACAGGAAACAGAAAACAGGACAATCACAGAACGCTGTAGATGAGACAGCACTTATACAGGGTGATGATCCAGCTTAAATAGCCCATTTGGCACCTTTAACTTTCACGGGATGTGCCGCGCACATTTACGTTCGCATTTCCGCACATCCGCATATGTGTTCACACATTAGCACACGCTAATGCACCTCTTCTTCCAGGCTTTCGGGGAACAGGGATTCTTCTGCGGCTATTATTCTGTCTTCTGACAGAGCCTTCCTGACAGTAGTGAAGTCCCTCTTTAGTAACTTTTAAGTGTTCACTAAGCCGAATGGTCACTTTAAAATTATAATCAGTTGTATGCATGACCACAGAACACCTCCCCTTGTCTGGTGGAGGTATGGAAATGTTTGGATACTTTTCAAGCACTGTAAGAGCCCTCCTCTCTAGATCAGCGAAATTAGAAAGAGGTGCTTTGGCTTTGGCATTGGACAAAGCTAATTGCACTCCTGTGACCCAGAGGAGAAGCCCAGCCTAAAAAGCTCAGGCTGGACTTCTCCTTTAAATTCTCTCATCCAAATTTGTGTTGTGTTCATGTGTCTTCTTCAGAGTTCTTGGAATGAAAAGTATATTCTCAATACTGCAGTCACCATTGATAAATGTGTATGATTCTATCATATCCTTTCATAAATTACACTTTTCCAGGTAGAAAATGTTTTTATTTCTGTAAACCTTCTTCATAACATAGGTCCTGTACCCCCTAATAAAAAGAGAAGTTTGAGATTCATGAAAAAAACAACTAATTTATAAACACCTAGGTGAATGCAGCATCGATCCAATGCTGTATCTGTCCCCCACTGGCTCCATATCGAGAACTGAGTGATCAAATAACGCTGATCGCTCAGCTCTCAATCTTTAACCTACAGAGAGCTGTTTTCTGCTCTGCCCCTCCAGCGCTCACTTAAGAGCTGGACTGTGCAAGGGGCAGTAACGTCTGGCTCAGGCTCTCAGTGGCTCGATGAGAGGCTGAGCCAGCTGCCAGTCCAGGCATCTTTCATAGGCCTGGACCAACTCTGATGTGAGTCAACAGTGGGCTTTAGGCCACTGCCGGCTGAAAAAAAACAGGTCATGGGAGTGCAGAAAGAACTGCGCTCCTGTGATCCATAGGAGAAGTACACCAAAAAACACCATTTGGGTATACTTCTCCTATAATTTCTTTGCCCTTTTATGGACTTTCTCCAGTTCATGACATCTCTCCTGAAGATTTGTGGTCAAAACCAAACCACATACTCATGATGAGGCAGAACCAACATTTTGTAAAGTGGTAGAATTATAGTTTTATCTCTTGAGTGAATATTTTACCAATGTCTTCTTGTAGAGATTAGACATGTGCAATTTGTTTTGTTATAAATTGAAGCTTGGAAAAAATTTGCTTGATTCTGAGATTCAGATGTATCTGAATCTCTGAATCACAATAGTAATGAATTTCAACAAATCTGAAATAAATCAAACAAATTCATTGTGTTCATTCCTTTCATTTGGATGACATGATGTGATAATTGGACCTTTTGTTAACATTTGAAGCATCGGAAATAAAATAATGACACAACAAAGGATCCAAATTGATTTAGATCCATTCATTTTTCATTCCAATTAGCATAGCTAATGCTCTTCTCGTCCCGCATCTTCCTCCAGGCTTCTTCTCCGCTCCGTCCGCATGATCAGAAGTAAGTAGGGATGAGCTTTGAGTTCGAGTCGAACTCATGTTCAACTCGAACATCGGCTATTCACAAGTTCGCCGAACAGTGAACAATTTGGGGTGTTCGCGGCAAATTCAAATGCCGCAGAACACCCTTTAAAAGTCTATGGGAGAAATCAAAAGTGCTAATTTTAAAGACTTATATTCATGGTATTTTCATAAAAAGTGTTCGGGGACCTGGGTCCTGCCCCAGGGGACATGGATCAATGCAAAAAAAAGTTTTAAAAACGGCCGTTTTTTCGGGAGCAGTGATTTTAATAATGCCTAAAGTGAAACAATAAAGATGATTGCCGGTCAGACAATACACATAAAAGTTCATTGATAAAAACGGCATGGGAATTCCCCACAGGGGAACCCCGTACCAAAATTTTTTTTTAAAAATGACGTGGGGTCCCCCTAAATTCCATACCAGGCCCTTCAGGTCTTGTATGGATATTAGGGGAACCCCGGCCAAAATTTAAAAACAAATGGCGTGGGGTCCCCCTCAAAATCTATACCAGACCCTGCAGGTCTGGTGTGGATTTTAAGGGGAACCCCACATCAAAATTTAAAAAAAAAGACGGCATGGGGTCCCCCCAAAAATCCATACCAGACCCTTATCCGAGCACGCAACCTGGCAGGCCGCAGGAAAAGAGGGTGGACGAGAGAGTGCCCCCCCTCCTGAACCATACCAGGCCACATGCCCTCAACATTGGGAGGGTGCTTTGGGGTAGCTCCCCAAAACACCTTGTCCCCATGTTGATGAGGACAAGGGCCTCATCCCCACAACCCTGGCCGGTGGTTGTGGGGGTCTGCGGGCAGGGGGGCTTATCGGAATCTGGAAGCCCCCTTTAACAAGGGGACCCCCAGATCCCGGCCCTCCCCCCTGTGTGAAATGGTAAGGGAGTACCCCTACCATTTCACTAAAAAAGTGTCAAAAATGTTAAAAATGACAAGAGACAGTTTTTGACAATTCCCTTATTTAAATGCTTCTTCTTTCTTCTTTCTTCTATTTTCTATTTTCCTTTGGTTTCTTCCTCCATCTTCTTCTGGTTCTTCCTCCGGTGTTCTCGTACGGCATCTTCCTCCGTGGCGTTGGCGTCATCTTCCCTTCTTCTCCGGGCCGCTCCGCATTCCCCGTGACGCCACAGGGAAGTCCTGTCAAGTCACCGTGCGTCAGAGGGGGCGGGGTCACCGGGTGGCCCTGCCCTCCTCATTATTTAAGAACCGTCAGAAGAGGAGAAGCGTCACACAGCGGGAGCCTCCCTCCATGCCATCATGGATGCGGAGCGGCCCGAAAAGAAGATGAAGAGAAGAAGATGAAGAGAAGAAGATGAAGAGAAGAAGATGAAGAGAGAAGCGTCACACAGCGGGAGCCTCCCTCCATGCCATCATGGATGTGGAGCGGCCCGAGGGGAAGAAGACACCAACGCCACAGAGGAAGATGCCAGACGAGAACACCGGAGGAAGAACCAGAAGAAGAAGAAGATGGAGGAAGAAACCGAAGGAAGATAGAATAAAGAAGAAGCATTTAAATAAAGGAATTGTCAAAAACTCTCTTGTCATTTTTAACATTTTTGACAGTTTTTTGTGAAATGGTAGGGGTACTTTTGTACCCCCTTACCATTTCACACAGGGGGGAGGGCCGGGATCTGGGGGTCCCCTTGTTAAAGGGGGCTTCCAGATTCCGATAAGCCCCCCGCCCGCAGACCCCCACAACCACCGGCCAGGGTTGTGAGGATGAGGCCCTTGTCCTCATCAACATGGGGACAAGGTGTTTTGGGGGGCTACCCCAAAGCACCCTCCCAATGTTGAGGGCATGTGGCCTGGTACGGTTCAGGAGGGGGGGCACTCTCTCGTCCCCCCTCTTTTCCTGCAGCCTTCCAGGTTGCGTGCTCGGATAAGGGTCTGGTATGGATTTTTAGGGGGACCCCACACCTTTTTTTTTAATTTTGGCACGGGGTTCCCCTTAAAATCCATACCAGACCTGAAAGGCCTGGTATGGAATTTAGGGGGACCCCCATATCATTTTTTTTTTTAATTTGGCTGGGGTTCCCCTTAATATCCATACCAGACCTGAAGGGCCTGGTATGGAATTTAGGGGGACCCCCACGCCATTTCTTTTTTAATTACTTTTTTTCCTTTTGAAATGTCATTTTGCTGTCAGACTGTTCTAAACACGGGAAACATGCGTCCCTTTACAGGCATACTATAGACACCTCCCAGGTATGAAATTTAAAGGAATATTTCACCTTTATTGTTTCACTTTAAGCATTATTAAAATCACTGCTCCCGAAAAAACTGCAGTTTTTAAAACTTTTTTTTGCATTGATACATGTCCCCTTGGGCAGGACCCAGGTCCCCAAACACTTTTTATGACAATACCATGCATATAAGCCTTTAAAAATTCGAATTTGCTGCGAACACCAATAATTATTCGCTGTTCGGCGAACTGGCGAACAGCCGATGTTCGAGTCGAACATGAACTCGAAGCTCATCCCTAGTCCAGATAAAGAACTTCCAGATAGTCACAATGGACATTACACAACAAGTTCAGTGGAATGTGACTAACTACAACCAGCTTTACCTTGAGCTGGAAAAATGAGAACCTTTACGGACATATCTGCCACCAGCATACATTACAAGGTCCCCAGTCACTGAAGGCAGTCCACTTTGCATTGCAAGTGCACTTGAAAGTGCACTGAAAGTGCAATTGGAAGTGCAATCACTGTAGATCTGAGGGGGACATGCAAGGAAAATAAAAAACAGCATTTAAGCTTGCACATGATTGGATGATAAAATCAGCAGAGCTTCCACTTATTTCAGATCTTCCCCTCAGATCTACAGCGATTGCACTTCCAAGTGCACTCGCAGTGCACTTGTAGTGAAAAGTGGATTTGACTTTAGTAAATCAACCCCTATACCACCTGGAGACAATATACGACCATTGTGCACCAGATAAAGCCTAATAACCAGTACCAGTCTACCTGAACAAAATTGTTTTAGGAAAGGACACCGATACTTGAGATGGGCCCAACACAAAATTCTCCAGCTTTTCCTGGTAAGCTTTACCTTTCATAGATCCTTGCCTTGCAGTTGTGACTTGGGTAATATGAATGTAAGACCCCAATATGTAGTAAAATGATAAATTAAATTTTAAAACATATAAATTAAACCAATTAAAGGGAAAAGAAAGGGAATGGGAAGCTGTAGGTTGGAAAAACCCGTTTGACACTGGCTAAGCTGCGACTGACCTGCAATCGGGTAAGTGCCTTATTCCTCAGACCACAAATAAATAATTAACCTTGCATATGATCTCATTCTCTCCTGCAAGCCCTGATCATGTAGGCTTTACACTTAGGTTTGCTAAATCCTTACAAGCGAAACATGTTAGCAGGTTGGGCTGTTTTTGTGAAACCTCTACAAGCACATCAAAACAGCTAATAAAAAAATTGTACAAACTAGGACTTAATACTTGGGTGGTTCAGTGGATATGCAGTTGGCTAAAGAATAGATACCAGAGTGTGGTTGTAGATGGAGTTAATTTGGATAAGAGACCAGTTACTAGTGGTGTACCACAAGGCTTTAAACTAGGCCCTGCTCTATTTAATTTACAGTATATGTAAATGATATAACTAAAGGGTTGATGTGTAGGGTATGTCTTTTGTGTTTATGACACAAGGGTGTGCAATTGGGTTGATATCCTTGTAGGTGTCTGTATCATAGAACATGATTTGGCATTGCTGGAAAATTGGCCAAAGCAGTGGAAACTGCAGTTCAGTGTTTCTAAATATAAAATAATGGCCATAGGGAAAAATAATCCCTTAACATAGTACAGCATTGGGAGTACAGTGTTAACACTACACAGGAAGAAGATTTAGGAGCACTTATTTTGGATGATTGCAAAATATGCAAACATCATGGCCAAGCAGTGGAAAAAGAGAATAGAATTCTAGGATGCATCACTAGAAGGGTTACCAACAAGAGAAAGAAGGTCCTTATTCTCCTATTTAGATATTTAGTGAGACCTTATTTAGAATACCGCGCCCAGTTCTGGAGACCTCACTTACAAAAAGATATTGATAAAATAGAATGAGTCCGGAGATGGGTAACAAAACTGGTGAAAGTTCTGAGTAGGGATGAGCCGAACACCCCCCTGTTTGGTTCGCACCAGAACATGCGAACAGGAAAAAAATTTGTTCGAACACGCGAACACCGTTAAAGTCTATGGGACACGAACATGAATAATCAAAAGTGCTAATTTTAAAGGCTAATATGCAAGTTATTGTCAATAAAAGTGTTTGGGGACCTGGGTCCTGCCCCAGGAGACATGAATCAATGCAAAAAAAAGTTTTAAAAACGGCCGTTTTTTCAGGAGCAGTGATTTTAGCAGTGTAATATCCCTTTAAATTTCATACCTGGGGGGTGTCTATAGTATGCCTGTAAAGGGGCGCATGTTTCCTGTGTTTAGAACAGTCTGACAGCAAAATGACATTTTGAAGGAAAAAACACATTTAAAACTACCCGCGGCTATTGCATTGCCGACAATACACATAGAAGTTCATTGATAAAAACGGCATGGGAATTCCCCACAGGGCAACCCCGAACCAAAATTAAAAAAAAAAAAAATGATGTGGGAGTCCCCCTAAATTCCATACAAGGCCCTTCAGGTCTGGTATGGATATTAAGGGGAACCCCAGCCAAAATTTAAAAAAAAAATCCATACCAGACCCTTCAGGTCTGGTATGGATTTTAAGGGGAACCCCGCGCCAAAAAAAAAAAAAAAAAACGGCGTGGGGTCCCCCTAAAAATCCATACCAGACCCTTATCCGAGCACGCAACCTGGCAGGCCGCAGGAAAAGAGGGGGAGACGAGAGTGCGGCCCCCCCCCCTCCTGAACCGTACCAGGCCACATGCCCTCAACATTGGGAGGGTGCTTTGGGGTAGCCCCCCAAAACACCTTGTCCCCATGTTGATGAGGACAAGGGCCTCATCCTCACAACCGTGGCCGGTGGTTGTGGGGGTCTGCGGGCGGGGGGCTTATCGGAATCTGGAAGCCCCCTTTAACAAGGGGACCCCCAGATCCCGGCCCCCCCCCTGTGTGAAATGGTAAGGGGGTACTTACCCCTACCATTTCACTAAAAAACTGTCAAAAATGTTAAAAATGACAAGAGACAGTTTTTGACAATTCCTTTATTTAAATGCTTCTTCTTTCTTCCTTCATCTTCTTCTGGTTCTTCTGGCTCTTCTGGTTCTTCCTCCGGCGTTCTCGTCCAGCATCTTCTCCGCGGCGTCTTCTATCTTCTTCTCCTCGGGCCGCTCCGCACCCATGGCATGAGGGGAGGCTCCCGCTCTTCTCTTCATCTTCTTCTCTTCTTCATCTTCTTCTTCATCTTCTTCTTCCTTCTTCTCTTCTTCATGTCTTCTCCGGGCCGCTCCGCAGCCATGCTGTGGCATGGAGGGAGGCTCCCGCTGTGTGACGGCGTCTCTTCGTCTGACGGTTCTTAAATAACGGGGGGCGGGGCCACCCGGTGACCCCGCCCCCTCTGACGCACGGTGACTTGACGGGACTTCCCTGTGACGTCACGGGGAATGCCACAGGGAAGTCCCGTCATGTCACCGTGCGTCAGAGGGGGGCGGGGTCACCGGGTGGCCCCGCCCCCCGTTATTTAAGAACCGTCAGACGAAGAGACGCCGTCACACAGCGGGAGCCTCCCTCCATGCCACAGCATGGCTGCGGAGCGGCCCGGAGAAGACATGAAGAAGAGAAGAAGGAAGAAGAAGATGAAGAAGAAGATGAAGAAGAAGATGAAGAAGAGAAGAAGATGAAGAGAAGAGCGGGAGCCTCCCCCCTCATGCCATGGGTGCGGAGCGGCCCGAGGAGAAGAAGATAGAAGACGCCGCAGAGAAGATGCTGGACGAGAACGCCGGAGGAAGAACCAGAAGAGCCAGAAGAACCAGAAGAAGAAGAAGATGAAGGAAGAAAGAAGAAGCATTTAAATAAAGGAATTGTCAAAAACTGTCTCTTGTCATTTTTAACATTTTTGACAGTTTTTTAGTGAAATGGTAGGGGTAAGTACCCCCTTACCATTTCACACACGGGGGGGGCCGGGATCTGGGGGTCCCCTTGTTAAAGGGGGCTTCCAGATTCCGATAAGCCCCCCGCCCGCAGACCCCCACAACCACCGGCCACGGTTGTGAGGATGAGGCCCTTGTCCTCATCAACATGGGGACAAGGTGTTTTGGGGGGCTACCCCAAAGCACCCTCCCAATGTTGAGGGCATGTGGCCTGGTACGGTTCAGGAGGGGGGGGGGCCGCACTCTCGTCCCCCCCTCTTTTCCTGCGGCCTGCCAGGTTGCGTGCTCGGATAAGGGTCTGGTATGGATTTTTAGGGGGACCCCACGCCGTTTTTTTTTTTTTTTTTTGGCGTGGGGTTCCCCTTAAAATCCATACCAGACCTGAAGGGTCTGGTATGGAATTTAGGGGGAACCCCACGTCAATTTTTTTTAAAAATTTTGGCTGGGGTTCCCCTTAATATCCATACCAGACCTGAAGGGCCTTGTATGGAATTTAGGGGGACCCCCACATCATTTTTTTTTTTTATTTTGGTTCGGGGTTCCCCTGTGGGGAATTCCCATGCCGTTTTTATCAATGAACTTCTATGTGTATTGTCGGCAATGCAATAGCCGCGGGTAGTTTTAAATGAGTTTTTTCCTTCCAAATGTCATTTTGCTGTCAGACTGTTCTAAACACAGGAAACATGCGCCCCTTTACAGGCATACTATAGACACCCCCCAGGTACGAAATTTAAAGGGATATTACACTTTTATTGTTTGACTTTAAGCATTAATAAAATCACTGCTCCTGAAAAAACGTCCGTTTTTAAAACTTTTTTTTGCATTGATCCATGTCCCCTGGAGCAGGACCCAGGTCCCCAAACACTTTTTATGACAATAACTTGCATATAAGCCTTTAAAATTAGCACTTTTGATTTCTCCCATAGACTTTTAAAGGGTGTTCCGCGGCATTCGAATTTGCCGCGAACACCCCAAATTGTTCGCTGTTCGGCGAACTTGCGAACAGCCAATGTTCGAGTAGAACATGAGTTCGACTCGAACTCGAAGCTCATCCCTAGTTCTGAGGGATAAAACATATCAGGAGAGACTTCAGGAACTTAATGTACAGTCTGGAGGAAAGAAGGAGGAGATGTGACTGAAACTTTTAAATACATCAAGGGGCTAAATAAGGTTCAAGAGGACAGTATTTTCAATATGAAGCCAAGGTCAAGAACACAGGGACATGACTTAGCAAGAGGAAAATTCAAAACTAATCTTAAAAAGTGTTACTTTACCAAAGAGTTATTTTTTTCTACGGAAAAGACTTCTGGCAGAGGTAGTGAGTGCATTCAAACATGCTTGGGTCAAACAAAGATCTATACTCAGATATAATAGTTAAAAAAAATGAAATAAATACAAAAGCCAAAAAAAGCCCCCAAAAAACAAAAAAAAATACAAAAACATGTATAATTTAAAATAATAATAATAACAAGAAATAAAATTGGGTAGGCTCGCTTTTCTATGCATCTACATTATGTGACTGCAACTCTTATGTGGATTTTTCTTCATTATAAGTTAATGTAACAGCATTCTGACTTTGAACTGAAAGCAATCCTGGAGGCTGGTGAGATTGATTCACTGTTTACTGAGAATGAGACTTATAAAAGGCTGTTTAAGGATGCTATCTAAACATCAAGGATTGTTGCATGCATCTATGTATGCACAGACTTGGATTTTTTCTTATGCTGTTCACTCTGTGTTGACATACTGTAGCTTTCAGGAACACAGACCTATAGCATTATTTTGGACCTTTTTTTTTCTGCAGATTTTTTTTGCAGATTTCATTATTTATTTTTTTATGTATTATAAATATCCTCTATTTCAGCGCTAAGCAAAGGCTGCATAATTACTTTAATTTGATGCATACAACCCTGGATTTTAGGGATAGGCAGGAGGATTAAGGGAAATCTTCCCTCATAAAGTATCCTTGTATGCAGTTTCCATTACTTTGATATGTTTTTCCTATCAGATGTGACTTGTCCATACTCATGATGCTATATGATTCAATTGTAAGAGCCTTGTATTTACAAACTTTACTATTTACAAGCTTCACTTCACTCATTAAGCTAAGTGTAAATTCCCACTGCAATTGTGTTTTCGTTTATTGAAGAAATTGAAGCTGAGGTGACTTTAAAGGCTAAGTTCACCTTTGAAAAAAAAATTAAATAAATGCACATATTTTTGCAGAAAAAAATCTGCATTTATTATTTTTTCCCCAAAGAGCCTGCAAAGCATTGCATCCATGATCAGTGGATCGCAGTTGCAATGTCAGGCTCCTGCAAACACATCTTCCAGCTTTGTGCCCATACATCCATACAGGCCTTCAGTTACAAAGCTGGAGGAAGTGTGCATGAACTATGTTCATCAGCGCCTTCGCAGTTCATTGAGAACCACAAGTCATCTGCCATAGTGGCAGACGAGACTTGTAGTTTCTTCAGCCACAGATTCCTGTGAACCTGCCAGCCTATTCATTTGAATGGGTGTCATAATACAACACATGCTAAAGCATAAAAAAGTGCGTTAATGTTTGTGTGTTAACACCAAGCACCAGAACATCACGGTCTGAATAGGCTCTTATTCTTGGTTGTATTACGAACAAATGAAAGCAGGTATTACTTTAAGTGACAGCTAGCTAAATTTCACTGTTCATGCCACTGTCATTGTTTGACACAAGAACTTGGCTTTTTTTTTTTTTGTTAATAGATTTTATTGAGTTTTTAAACAACAGGTAACAGGAAAAAAGCATAAAGATAATGTAAAGGTATTGAAATATAGACTTGCGGGCGCAGCCGCTAGCAATGTGAGAAGAAATAAAGATGTTATACAGAAATTGTAAAGGCTGATTGCACATCGCGAGTATATATTTTATTATGCAGTGAGGATTTAGTACGATAGCAATTATGTTACTGAGTGGTAGTAGTCCAGCTTTACATGTTGGCTTTTTAACTATCTCACTCTACCCTTACATAAAATAGAAGTGAGAACAATTGACTGGCTTGTTAGTGGAAGACACTGATATAATGTATTATCCTGGGGGTATATTTTTAAAGACAAATTACAAAATGTTACAGTAAAGAAGGTGCTGTAAAGACAAGCAATATTTTCTTATTTAGCAAGCAAAACCTTAATCGCAAAAGACAGGGTGCCAACACTAGTTGAAAGTTTATTTTGTATGATGCAAAATATTCTGACAATCCCCAAAAACTTATCATGAAATGATTTGGCACATTTGTTATCAACCTGTAAAGAAGTATATTCTTAACCAAGTAATATACACAGATTGAGCCCTCCACTGTCTTCATTGAATGATTTCTCCAATGGGTTCTAGGAGTTTTTTGGGCAGTGAACCATTGCAGACTGGTCTCCTGACTGACAGTGCCTACATAGTTCCTGCACCAATATTACTTGACAGAGCTATCAGGGTGGAACCAGTGGAGCATACTATTTCTCAAATAAATAACAAATGACCCCAAAAAATACTTTTAACCATTTGTAGGGAGATCATTGTTCCCACTAACTATTAATGTAAGTAGGTACTACGCTGAAAATCAATTTAAGGAACATTCTTCCCTCTGACCACCAATATAACAGGGCACAACAATACAGTGGAAAACTTCTCCATTTGTTTATCTAAAGAAGCTAAAATTTTGCACACACAAATTCTTTAGGAAGAACTTGCATATCCTAAGGCAGGAGAATGTGAGGAAGAAGGCCATCATGCTACTGCAATTAAGACCCATCAATAGATACACCAGGGCACAAACTTCTCTTGTGCTTGGCTCTGCTCACATCCTGTTTGTCTCCAGGAGCACATCTTATGGTCTTTGTCCTTTCTCAGCCTCATTGGAAACCAGTGTGATCCCATGGGAGATATATTTCCAATCATTTTCCTTAATCCAGTTATTTTTGCATACAGTTTAATTCCACCTGCTTTACATATTGCATTTTAGATTCTGGAAGTGTATGCGGCATCTATTAGTGCTGTTGAATGACAATGAAAAAGTCAGCCAGGCCAGGCCTTCTCGTCCACATCAGTGCCTGACTTCACAAATGCACTTCTGGAAGAATGGTCAAATATTCCCATAGACACACTCCTAAACTTTGTAGAGAGCCTTCCCAGAAGAGTTGAATCTGGTATAGCTGCAAAGGGTGGGCCAACTCAATATTGAACCCAACGGACTAAGACTGGGATGCCATTAAATTTCATGTGAGTGTAAAGGCAGATGTCCCAATACTTTTGCTAATATAGTGTTTCTTAAACTGTTTTTCTCCTTTAAAAAAGTTTTTGAATTGTATTTGAATTGATTTTCAGTTTTAATTATAATCTTGAACCTGTTCACCTAACTTATGTTTAAAGAAACCAGAACTGAGGCCACACGGTGCCATATGTTATGGGAGCGGTATGACCTTTCTGAATTTCCATCAGGCAAATAGCTCTGTTGCGGTGACTTACATAGGAAATAAGATAAGTGACTCATATTTGCTATATGAACAGACTGCAGCAGCTAAAAACAGATGCTGAAAGGTCCCAGTGGTTCATACATGAAGCAGTCTACAAAGATTTATGGTATTTAATGTTGATTTAGCTTGCTATAATTTGAGAGGGATTGGAAGAGAATACTCTAATATTAAATTTCAACCTTGATATCAACAATAAAAATAAGATCACAAGCTCTGCTATTAATCATGCACTCCAATTAACACCAGAAAAATATATATAACCCCTTGGTTTCAATGTGAAGAGAAAATGAAAAATGAATAAATAAATCATAAAACACAGTGTGCAATAAATATCCAAAATATACAAATTATGTTCGGTCAACAATAAATATTATCTTCCGGTGACTTTCTCGGTGTTTAATATGCATTTACAAATAATGTGCAGTAATATTCTTTTACCATCCACTCCTAATGGACAATTTTTAGTTACCTATCCATTGTGGAAATGTAAAGCAAGCTTGTGGTCTCCCTAAAACTTTTATTTTTTCAGGTGTAGCTTCTACTTTTCCAATGATTTCATCTTCTCCAGTGATTCTCAATATACAAACTCCAAATAAGGTTTCTAATCATGTAAAGATATACATGGCCTGAAATAGTTTTAATTACCGTAAATAGGTATTAACAAATTAAACATTCCACTACTGTTATTTGTTAAGTGTACACCATTGTTTACAACACATGATTTAAAAAGCAATTCAGAGTCTGTGCCTAGTGGAGACAATCCATATATTTGTGGCTAAGCCCCACTCCAGCGTGTTTCATCATGTGATCTTTGGGAGCACACCAGTCACAAAAATTGGAAAACCTAGAATCGCGCTATAAAACAAAATAATTGATAAATGGTATGATCATACACTAACCAATCTGATGAACGATCGATACCAAGATTGATAAAAGTGAAAAAAAGTGTGCAAATTGAAAGTACTGGATATAAGATATCCCACCTAATGGTGTAAAAGTGTCACGCTAACGTAACAATGACAATATAATCAATAAAAAGTTCATAGTAATTGACCACAAAGAAATGATACCAGAGAGGCCAAAACATTAACCCCCTTAAATAAGTCCAGTACTAAATAGTGTCTTGAATGTTGAATAAACTTGTGAAGGGAATCCACCACCGGTGAGTAAGGGGTAGCTGCTTACCAGAAGCCCACGACCCCCCACTACAGAGGGTCAAGGGAAGCCTGTGTAAAAGGAATCCTTGCAGGGCACGTCAGATAGATCAGCTATAGACCTGGATTAGAGATGATACAGCAGTCTCCAAAGCTCTTCAGGGGCTCTCAATATTCAAAACTCTTACTAGCAGCTTCCATGGATTGAATGAAGATCACCAGTCACACCTATCTATATATTTGTACAGTATACACTGTAAATATAAGCAGGTACATTGCTAGGATTATGACAGACCTGGGGAACCATTGGGCACCCTGAGAAGTGTACGGATGTGGTGAGCGAGCTGTGGCGAATAGTGGGAATGGTCAACTTGTGCTAACAGCAGGAGAGGCCTAAAACAGAAGGAACAGCAGGTACAGTAGGAGGGCATTTATTGCAGAAGAAACATGTACTACCTTTTCTTTAAAAAAAATGCACCAACCTGCCTGCTCACAGTCTTGTCTGGTGCTGTAAATTGAACATGTGCAGCACAGCTTACAGTGCTGGGCCGGTCTCTGAGTTCTGGGATGACTAGCTCCTGCACAAGAGTGATGTTATCCCCCACCGGCCAATGAAGAGGCCTGAAGACTGGCACTTGGAAGAAGATGCCAGCGTCAATGATGGACAATTGGACAGGTACGTTTTCACCCTTTAGTCTTGCTTTAAAGAGGTTTGGCAAAAAAAAAGATGAACATACTCACTGTATGTGTGTGTGTATATATATCACACATATGCCACAGGCCTTATACCCTCAAAATATGCTTTAATTATTGTCTCACAGATACTTAAACAGAATATAGACAGGGATCTAACACTTTTCCTGAGTCTAACTTAGAGAAGAAGCTCATTAAGCCTCGGTTCACACTGGCGCGATGCAGGAACCATCACGATTCCTGTGCGGGTTCCCGCATCGCATTTGATTTGCAGGCAGTTCACACTGAACATCTAGGAACCGCTGCGGGTGTCAATATATTTGCAGAATTCAGTGCAAACTTTGGAATTGGATCGCATGGGTCTGAACACCAATGCGATCTGATTCCAGTGCGGACCAAAAAAAGGGTCCTGCACCATTTTGGTGAGAATGCAATGCAATTTCAGCCATACAAACTGTATGGCTGAATTTGCATCGCGCAGATATCTCATGTGATGTGCACCGCAATGTGGTGCGAATCACATGCAATGTCTGGCATCACATTAGTATGAACCTAGCCTACAAAAATCGGGAACTACTTAGGAACCAGCAGCTGTTGAGACCATGAACACTTTGGTAAGAAGTGTATACTGTACATTATAGCAATATGATGGCAGGGACTAGGAGTACATAATGCACAGAGTGCAGGGGTCAGGAGAACATAGTGCATAGAGTACAGAAGTCAGGGGTATGTAACTCACAGAGACTAGAGGACAGGAGTAGAAAATGCACAAAGTGCAGGGGCAGGTGTATGTACCACTCAAAGCAAAGGGGGCAGGAGTACAGAATGCACAAAGCACAAGAACAAGACTACAGTTATGACCAAAACCCTAACTAAGCCTATTTCTTGACCTTTTAACAACATTTCTAAAAGTATAACATCTCAGATGCCAATATATTCATCTTTTCATTGATGCAGCCTACCCTTTGCCAGGTGGTGTTTACCTTTTGCAGGTTTTTGTGCATATGCTGGGCCCAGCTGCAAAGAATTATGACCTTCCTGGAAACCTGCCAAACCATATACAGGCCATCCATTATTTCTTATGTCATCAGTTATTCTCTATGCGTGCACAGAAACATAGACTAGAGACTTCAGGAAGAATAAGGAGCACCTCACGATGTAAATATGCCTTTGGCATGCTGCAGAATCAAAACAAGGTAAATTCAGTGTATCTACATCTGTGATCTGGATTAAATATACAAGTACAAAGCCATAACACCGGGTGGGAAAAGGGTTAGGTTTGGGGTATGGTTTTATTGTGATTACTATTCTGCATTTTATAAAGCCTGACAAAATGGCATTCTTCTTTTTTTTTTTTAACTGAACAATAAAATGAGGTCTACTGCAAAAAATAATTGTGTGGATGTGTCTTCTCCTATTACATGTGTATACACAGCTCATTTTGATACTGACTTTTTTGAGTAAGTGCAGAGTGAATGCTACCTGACAGTGGTCAAATCCTAACATCTAATTCTCTAATTCAATTCAATTGACTATGTTTTCAATGTCTCATTTATTTTTGTAGTGATTTTGAACTGATATGGGACTTTGTTATAAACCCATACCTCATTGTGAAGTTACTCTGAAATTCCAAGGTCAACTTTAATGATTTTGGTGCTGTATATATTTAAGTAGGAGCAGTAAAAAGCCTGCTGGGCAAATTCTAATCAGTAGTATATTTTAAGCTCCCCTGCTAGTTTTTTTTTTTTTTTACACAATTGTTTAAATAATATCTCCTAACCTACTATACAATGCTTTCTTAATAGCTGTCTCTCTGTATCACTTGGTGGCAATGCAGGTAATGTTATCTAAAGCCACAAGATGTAGAGAAATTAAACCAATAAAATAATTTGGACGTTTTCTACAGATTGTGTTAATGAAATAAGACATAGTACGAATGGCATATTCTATTGTGAGAAACACACACTTGCAAACAATGGAAAGTGTAAAATGTTACTTCTATTGTTTATTGGCTGAATTTCAAACTTTAATTAGTTTCAAAACGCAATGTAATATAAACTGGATCTCAAGAGAACAAGACAAACTTTGCAGACCTCCACCCCATGTGATACTATATAAAGCAGTAAGTCATTAGTGGAGCCAAAGAACCCATCTGGATCATTTATAAAGAATTGCAAAGTGCCATGATTATGTGCACAGTACATTTTGCAGTAAAACCAGTAAAAGCTGCAATTTAATTGGCTTCTATAACATTATATATATATATATAATTATATTATATATATATATATATATACAGTATATTCATTTTGCATAAGGACTTTGCACTCTGTACCACCTTATTAAAGAGGAACTGCAGTCTGCTCACATAATTTTTAATAAAAACATATTTGCCATTCTGATGCTTCCCTCCAACCACTTTGCATATTATTTTATATATACTGTGATTCTGTACTTGCCAAAAATGCTGCAGAAATCTCCCTCTACTAAGTCTGGCTGCAACCATTTTAACTGTGGGCAGCTGAAGCTGCTGCCTGTTCACTTCCTGGATTTACACAGACACACAGAGGCACGAGCAGCTCTCATTGGCCCTCCTATGACTCACCCCCCCCTCCCTTCCTGGCAAACTCTCACAAGAGTAAGAGAGAGAGCTGTGTATGATGTCATAAGCCTAGGCTTTTTACCAGGCAAGAAACAGAAAGTGGGCTGTATACTGACAGAAAAAAATATTTTACTATCCAAAGTTAAAACAACAAGGGCTTAAGATTTAATAGATGAAAAAATACTGAAGGTCCGCTTTAAGGAAAAATGATTGTTTTCTCTAGTGGGTACATATGTTATGTTGTTGTTATTATTATAATGCCCCGTATACACGGTCGGATTTTCCAATGGAAAATGTGTGATAGGACCATGTTGTCGGAAATTCCGACCGTGTGTAGGCTCCATCACACATTTTCCATCGGATTTTCCGACACACAAAGTTTGAGAGCAGGCTATAAAATTTTCCGACAACAAAATCCGTTGTCGGAAATTCCGATCGTGTGTACACAAATCCGACGGACAAAGTGCCACGCATGCTCAGAATAAATAAAGAGATGAAAGCTATTGGCCACTGCCCCGTTTATAGTCCCGACATATATGTTTTACGTCACCGCGTTCAGAATGATCGGATTTTCCGACAACTTTGTGTGACCGTGTGTATGCAAGACAAGTTTGAGCCAACATCCGTTGGAAAAAATCCTAGGATTTTGTTGTCGGAATGTCCGAACAAAGTCCGACCGTGTGTACGGGGCATAAGTGTTTGTTACATAAAGCATACTTGCTTTTCCATATGTTTTATTGTGTCGTATATTGAGATTTTATACTAACCATTACAGGTAGCTCTATATTTGACTTATCTTCATTTAACCTCCCTGTTTAAAGAATAAGTGCATGTTTAAATAAAGTGCACTTAACATGCCCCATTGACTTAAAGTAACCACACCCCAGATGCATGCTCACCTGGCATGCCACAATTTTGACACTCCAAAATGTTGCTCCTGGGCTCATTTCTGTAGTCAAGTGATATGAACTCCATGGGTTCATCATCTAAGACTGGAGGCTAACTGTTAATAACCATTAAGATAAGATATTAGCAACATAATCATTGTTCCGCTATGTCCACTATGTGAATGAACAATGAAAAAATCATTTGTTTTAAACATTAGCACACAATAATAATATTATATTATGTGACGTTTCTCCTCTTCTGACGGTTCTTAAATAACGGGGGGGCCACCCGGTGACCCCGCCCCCTCTGACGCATGGGGACTTGACGGGACTTCCCTGTGGCATTCCCCGTGACGCCCCGTGACGCCCCCCGTTATTTAAGAACTGTCAGAAGAGGAGAAGCGTCACACAGCAAGAGCCTCCTTCCATGCCATCATGGATGCGGAGCGGCCCGAAAAGAAGATGAAGACAAGAAGATGAAGAGAAGAAGATAAAGAGAAGAAGATGAAGAGAGAAGCGTCACACAGCGGGAGCCTCACTCCATGCCATCATGGATGCGAAGCGGCCCGAGGAGGAGAAGGGAAGACGCCGATGCCGCGGAGGAAGATGCCGGACGAGAACACCGGAGGAAGAACCAGAAGAACCAGAAGATGAAGAAACCGAAGGAAGATAGAAGAAAGAAGAAGCATTTAAATAAAGGAATTGTCAAAAACTGTCTCTTGTAATTTTTTAAATTTTTGACACTTTTTTAGTGAAATGGTAGGGGTACAAGTACCCCCTTATTTCACACAGGGGGAGGGCCGGGATCTGGGGGTCCCCTTGTTAAAGGGGGCTTCCAGATTCCGATAAGCCCCCCGCCCGCAGACCCCCACAACCACCGGCCAGGGTTTTGGGGATGAGGCCCTTGTCCTCATCAACATGGGAACAACGTGTTTTGGGGGGCTACCCCAAAGCACCCTCCCAATGTTAAGGGCACGTGGCCTGGTACGTTCAAGAGGGGGGGGCGCTCTCTCATCCCCCCCTTTTCCTGCGGCCTGCCAGGTTGCATGCTCAGATAAGGGTCTGGTATGGATTTTTAGGGGGACCCCACGCCATTTTTTAAAAAATTTTGGCGCGGGGTTCCCCTTAAAATCCATACCAGACCTGAAGGGTCTGTAATAGATTTTGAGGGGGACCCCATGCCATTTTTTTAAAAAAAATTTCCAGGGTTCCCCTTAATATCCATACCAGACCTGAAGGGCCTGGTATGGAATTTAGGGGGACCCCCACATCATTTTTTTTTTTTTAATTTTGGTTCGGGGTTCCCCTGTGGGGAATTCCCATGCCGTTTTTATCAATGAACTTTTATGTGTATTGTCGGACCGGCAATTCATTAATAGCCGCGAGTAGTTTTAAATGACTTTTTTTCCTTTGAAATGTCATTTTGCTGTCAGACTGTTCTAAACATGGGAAATATGCGCCCCTTTTACAGGCATACTATAGACACCCCCCAGGTACGAAATTTAAAGGGATATTACACTTTTATGGTTTCACTTTAAGCATTATTAAAATCACTGCTCCCGAAAAAACTTCCATTTTTAAAACTTTTTTGCATTGATCCATGTCCCCTGGGGCAGGACCCAGGTCCCCAAACACTTTTTATGACAATAACTTGCATATAGGCCTTTAAAATTAGCACTTTTGATTATTCATGTTCGTGTCCCATAGACTTTAACGGTGTTAGCGTGTTAGAAAAAATGTTTTTGCCTGTTCGCAAGTTCTGGTGCGAACCGAACAGGGGAGTGTTCGGCTCATCCCTAGTCTCTACCAGTTTTGCACATCTAGAGTGACAATTTTGCCCATTCTTCTTTGCAAAATAGCTCAAGCTCTGTCAGATTGGATGGAGAGAATCTGTGAACAGCAATTTTCAAGTTTTGCCACAGATTCTTGATTCTTGCCACAGATTCTTGATTGGATTTAGGTCTGGACTTTGACTGGGCCATTCTTACACATGAATATGCTTTGATCTAAACCATTCCATTGTAGCTCTGGCTGTATGTTTAGGGTCGTTGTCCTGCTGGATGGTGAACCTCCGCCCCAGTCTCAAGACTTTTGCAGACTCTAACAGGGTTTCTTTTAAGATTGCCCTGTATTTGGCTCCATCCATCTTCGCACCACCTCTGACCAGCTTCCCTGTCCCTGCTGAAGCAAATCATCCACACAACATGATGCTGATACCACCACGTTTCAGGGTGGGAATGATGTGTTCAGGGTAATGTGCAGTGTTAGTTTTCCACTAAACATAGCTGTCACGGACATTGGCTGCAAGGAACTTTTTCTGTCCACATTCACCCTGTTATTTGTTATTTCTATATTAATCTTTTATTTTTTTGAACTTGCCCAAAGAATATTCTCAGTTGTTTATTCTGAACAATACATGACTCTTGAAAGAGCTGATCACATTAACCTGCAGAGACGAACTGTCTGGTCACCAGGTCTGCCTTAAGTGTTTTGTTAATTAACATGTTAATTATATTATTGTCTTTTAAGTTTTTGCTAGAGGGGAGGGGGGAAGTGTCCATGAGTCAGCCCTACCTTGTTATCTAACCCCTTGTGTTAAATGTGTATAAAAAGGCTGTGTTCTGCCCAATAAAGCAGTCAAGATTCTACAAGCTATTATCGACTAGACTTGTATGTACTGCAGCTATAATATTATATCTGTCTGATGATCATACGGGAGGAAGCGGTATTATTGACGGGGGCACTCAGTGGAGTGTGGGATTGGATCCGTCACAATTGGTGGCAAGCTCTGGGATGCTTCCTCTTGCCTAGGCTCACCCAAATCACCACCGGGACCCCCTGCTCCTAACAGCAGATGGAACATCACTACGCCAGACTCAAGCGCAGCACCTTGAAGGATCTCTTGGAAGCCCGTGGAAAAGTCTCCAGCAACAAATCCAAAACGACTCTCATCACCGAACTAATGGAGATTGACCAGGCCAGCAACCCACCAGCAGACACCTCAGAGGCGACAGAGTTCCAGCGTGACGTCCAGTGGCGACTGGCCTTGTATGGTACTCACCCCCCGCAGGAGGTTATCAGTCAAGTGTTACGAGAGGTGTCCCAGCTGCGAATGGCTGAACTCCAGCGGGACCAAGGAGCGTCAGTTATGTTCAACCGGGAATCTCCAGCGGCCCGCAAAAAGCTACCCTATGCCGCCTTCCGCATGTTTCAAGATGGTGAAGATGAGATGGATGTTTACCTGCAAATGTTTGAGCGTCAATGCGGTCTCCAAGGTGTCAATAAAGCAGATTGGGTCACGCTCCTGGTCAGCCGTCTCACAGGAAGGGCTGCAGAGGCATACAATAATGTCCCTGATGAGATCAGCCAGGACTATGACCGGGTAAAAGAAAGACTATTGGCTCGCTTTGGCATTACTCCAGAGGCACACCGTTTGAGGTTTCGCAACCTCCGCCGAAAGGAGAGAGAGCCTTACACAGAATGGGCTCATCAAATGACCCGAGCAGCGGAGAGTTGGATGACCGGGCGCCAAGCTGTTACCATGGCAGATGCGCTCCAGCTAATCCTCCTGGAACAATTCTACGATCATACCCCACATGAGGTTAGAGACTGGGTAAAGGATCGGCGGCCCGTCACAGTAGATGAAGCTGCCACCCTAGCTGACCAATACGTGGATTCAAGGTGGACTGTACAACCAGAGTCTAAGACCCCAGCTCGGCCTGTCCCCAACATTCCACGGAGCTTTGCCCCTTCACACCAGCCGTCGATCCCCGGCCCCACTCAGCTACCATCTTCACGAGGAAAAGGGGACCTCTGCTACAGATGCAACCAATCAGGGCATGTTAGGAGGTATTGTCCGCAGAATGTTTCCCAGGACGCGCGGAACAACAGGCCCCTTGGACCTGCCCGGGCTGCTGCACACTGTCTGGAGAGAGATGATGTGACTTACCCAAGCGAGGAGAATATTGGAATTCTACATGAGGCAGACCCTGTGCAAGCTGCCACTACAGATAATCGTTTGCACCATCGACAAGCCGTGTGGATTAATGGTCGGGCTGCCCAGGGACTGCGGGACACGGGAGCTACTATTACCCTGATACAGTCCCGAATGATAAACCCGGCAGAGCAGACAGGACGGTCTGTGGCTGTGCGGGTGGCCGGGGGAAATGTTATGCGGGTCCCCACTGCCAGGGTTCACCTTGATTGGGGTTCGGGGGCCAAAGAAGTGGAAGTGGGAATAATGCAGAACTTACCTGCAGAGGTTTTGTTGGGCAACGATTTGGGACGTTTAAATTCAGCCTTCTCCCTGGATGTATCCCCGGAAGCCTATCCTGTTACCACCCGCCAGCAAGCCCGGATGGAGGTGCGTCCCTCGAGGACGGGACCCAGGTAAGACCTGTCACCCCTGACCTAGACTGCACTACCCCAACTAACCCTATCCCGACTTGGGCTTCTCCCCAAGAATTTGCTCAGGCAACTCTTAGCGACCCTTCCTTAGCTAGCTATAGGGAAAGAGCAGGATTGGACCCTGGGGGGTTGGAGAGGGAGCGAATAGAGTGGGTCCAGGGATTACTCTATCGGGTTAATGAGGGAAAGACAGCCTCCCATCCACCCAAGCGGCAGCTGGTTGTGCCGCAGAAATATCGTCATGACCTGCTGCGCATTGGGCATGACATACCCTTAGCCGGACACCTGGGGATGTCCCGGACCCTCCTCCTCAGTCATTTTTTTGGCCAGGGATTACAACGGATGTCCGACAGTATTGCCGGACCTGTGACACATGCCATCGGGTGGGTAAGCATGGGGGCCCGCTGAAAGCTCCCCTACACCCTTTACCGATCATTGATGAACCCTTTAGCCGTGTTGCCGTAGACCTGGTTGGACCATTGCCCAGACCTAGTCCTTCTGGGAAGAGATATATCCTTACTGTGGTGGATTATGCCACCCGGTACCCAGAGGCCATTCCGCTGGCAAATATCCATGCAGAAACTGTGGCTGATGCTTTGCTCCGGATCTTTGCCAGGGTGGGTTTCCCTCGGGAAATCATCTCTGACCAGGGGACCCAGTTCACTGCTGAGCTCACTCAGCAGTTATGGAGGCTCTGTGGGATAAAGCCCCTACAGAGCTCTCCCTATCACCCCCAGACCAACGGACTGTGTGAGAGGTTCAATGGAACACTGAAACAGCTGCTTAGGACATTTGAAACCTCTCACAGGGATTGGGAGAGATATCTGCCACACCTTCTCTTCGCTTATCGGGAGGTGCCGCAGGAATCTACCGGGTTCTCCCCATTTGAGTTACTGTATGGGAGGCGGGTGAGGGGGCCCCTAGATCTAGTCAGAGCCCACTGGGAAGGGGGAATTGATCCCCAAGGGTCCTCTATCGTAGCATACGTTCTTGAGTTTAGGGACAGACTGAAGGAGCACACAGACACTGTCCAGGAGAACCTTCGGGCTGCCCAAAGGCGGCAGAAACGATGGTACGATCGTACTGCTCGGAACCGCACTCTGGAGGTTGGGCAGAAGGTTCTTGCCCTCAGACCAACCAAGCAGGACAAGTTACAGGCCACTTGGCAGGGACCTTACCGGGTTGTGGCAAAGCTCTGTGACACAACCTACCTAGTGGCTAAATGTTCGGATGAAAGAGTCCGACGGACCTTTCATGTGAACATGTTGAAAGCATACTGGGAAAGATCAGGAGAGGTAGCCGCTATATGTGCTCCAGCTGTGGAAGATTCTGAGAATCTTCCCCTGCTGGTGCTCCCGGAGCTAAATAGTATTACTGCAGGGATAGAGATGATAAAGCTTGACGACCAGCTAGGGCCGACGCAGAGAGAACAAGCTAGACAGGTCCTTAGTCAGAGAAGGGAAATGTTCCACAGTCCCCGGGTACACTACTATGGCAGTGCACCGTGTGGAGACCCCAGGACAACTGCCGCTAAGACAGGCGGCTTACCGGATACCTGACGCAGTGAGAGAGGGGATGCGTCATGAGATTAAGGAGATGCTTGAATTGGGAGTCATTGAGCCATCCAGCAGCCCCTGGGCTTCCCCGGTGGTCCTTGTACCGAAGCGGGATGGCACAACTCGCTTCTGTGTAGACTACCGCAGATTAAATGAGTGCACCACCACTGATGCTTACCCTATGCCCCGGGTCGATGATCTGTTAGATCGCATTGCTCGGGGAAAATTCCTGACAACCCTTGACCTATGCAAAGGATACTGGCAAATTCCTCTGGATGCGGAATCTACCGTTCATTACCCCATTTGGCTTATACCAGTCTAAAGTAATGCCATTTGGGATGAAGAATGCACCGGCGACTTTCCAGAGGATGGTAGACCAACTCCTCGATGGCCTCCAGGACTATGCTTGTGCATATCTGGACGACATTGCGATCTACAGTGATACCTGGGAGGACCATCTGGTTCATCTGGGTGTCGTGCTAGACCGCATCAAGGCTGCAGGACTAACCCTTAAGCCAGAGAAATGCAGCATAGGGATGTCCGAGGTACAGTACCTTGGACATCGAGTAGGCAGTGGACAACAACGACCTGAGCCTGCTAAGATTGAGGCCAATGCCAAGTGGCCGACCCCCCGTACTAAAACCCAGGTCCTGGCGTTCCTCGGCACAGCTGGGTACTATAGGAAATTTGTCCCGCAATATAGTTCCATTGCTAAGCCCCTGACAGACCTGACTAAGAAGCACCTTCCCCGACAGGTACTGTGGTCCCCTGAGTGTGAAGCTGCCTTCCAACAATTGAAGAATGCACTAACTTCAGCTCCTGTTCTAGCTGCCCCTGACCCAACCAAACGTTTTTGTGTCCACACAGATGCCTCTACATTCGGGCTGGGGGCAGTACTGAGCCAAGTAGGACCTGATGGCGGTGAGCACCCAGTGGCCTACATCAGTCGGAAGCTGCTACCCAGGGAAGTCGTTATGCAGCCGTGGAGAAGGAGTGTTTGGCGCTGGTGTGGGCTCTCAAGAAATTCCAACCTTATCTCGGACGATCTTTTACGGTGCTCACCGACCACAATCCATTAATCTGGCTTAATCGGGTCTCCGGGGATAATGGACGTTTGTTACGATGGAGCTTGGCACTGCAGCCCTACAATTTTACCATACAGTATCGGCCAGGAAAGCAGAATGGGAACGCTGATGGACTTTCCCGGCAAACGGAACTATAAAACTCTCCCGGACAGCCCCAAGCTGACCCGTGGTGGATCTAGTTGGGTCTGCCGGACTATGGGACAGGGGGGGGGCACTGTCGCGGACATTGGCTGCAAGGACCTTTTTCTGTCCACATTCACCCTGTTATTTGTTATTTCTATATTAATCTTTTATTTTTTTGAACTTGCCCAAAGAATATTCTCAGTTGTTTATTCTGAACAATACATGACTCTTGAAAGAGCTGATCACATTAACCTGCAGAGACGAACTGTCTGGTCGCCAGGTCTGCCTTAAGTGTTTTGTTAATTAACATGTTAATTATATTATTGTCTTTTAAGTTTTTGCTAGAGGGGAGGGGGGAAGTGTCCATGAGTCAGCCCTACCTTGTTATCTAACCCCTTGGGTTAAATGTGTATAAAAAGGCTGTGTTCTGCCCAATAAAGCAGTCAAGATTCTACAAGCTATTATCGAATAGACTTGTATGTACTGCAGCTATAATATTATATCTGTCTGATGATCATACGGGAGGAAGCAGTGTTATTGACGGGGGCACTCAGTGGAGTGTGGGATCGTTTTGCTTTTAGGCCAAAAAATACAATTTTGGTTTCATCTGACCAGAGCACCTTCTTCCGCATGTTTGCTGTGTCCCTCACATGGCTTCTCGCAATGCAAATGAGACTTCTTATGGCTTTCTTAGACAATGTCTTTCTTCTTGCCACTTTTCCAAAAAGGCCAGATTTGTGGAGTGCACGACTAACAGTTGTCCCGTGGACAGATGCTCCCACCTGAGCTGTGAATGTCTGCAACTCCTCCAGAGTTACCAGGGGCCTCTTGGCTGCTTCTCTGATTAATGCAACCTTACCTGGCATGTCAGTTTAGGTGGACAGGCATGTCTTGGTAGTTTTGCAGTTGCATCATACTCTTTCCATTTTCGGATGATGGATTGAACGGTGCTCTGTGAAATGTTCAAAACTTGGGATTTTTTTTTTAAACCTAACTCTGCTTTAAACTTCTCCACAACTTTATCCCTGACCTGTCTGGTGTGTTGCTTGGCCTTCATGATGCTGTTTGTTCACTAAGGTTCTCTAACAAACCTCTGAAGGCTTCACAGAACAGCTGTATTTATACTGAGATTAAATTACACACAGGTGGACTCTATTTGCTGATTAGGGGACTTCTGAAGGCAATTGGTTCCACTAGATTTTAGTTAGTAGTACAGAGTAAAGGGTGCTAAATACAAATGCATGCCACACTTTTCAGAAAAATCCAGTCCAATCCAAAACCATTCATCATTTTCCTTCCACTTCACAATTATGTGCCACTTTGTGTTAGTCTATCACATAAAATCCCAAAAAATAAATTTACGTTTTTGGTTGTAACATGACAAAATGTGGAAAATTCCAAGGGGTATGAATACTTTTTCAAGACACTGTACATATTGACTCCGAAAATTGGCAAACAATACAATGAGAGCGTGTCAGTCTTCTCTGTAAGTATTATGGCAAATGGTCAAGCACTCTGTTGACTACAGCAGGGGTCCCCAACCCCCAAGCCGCAGACTGGTACCAGTCTGTGGCCGGTCAGATGCCAGGCCACACCGCCAGTGGAAAACTGGCATCTTGCCCGCTGCCTGGAGATAAAGTGCATCCAGAAAGTATTTACAGTGCTTCACTTTTTCCACATTTTGTTATGTTACAGCCTTATTCCAAAATAGATTAAATTCATTATTTTCCTCAAAATTCTACAAACAATACCCCATAATGACAATGTGAATAAATTTTGTTTGAAATCTTTACAAATTTATTAAAAATAAAAAATGAAAAAAATCCCATGTACATAAGTGTTCACAGCCTTTTCTCAATAATTTGTTGAAGCACCTTTGGCGTCAATTACAGCCTCAAGTCTTTTTGAGTATGATGCTACAAGCTTGGCACAGCTATTTTTGGGCAATTTCTCCAATTCTTCTTTGCAGGACCTCTCAAGCTCTATCAGGTTGGATGGGGAGCATCGGTGCACAGCGATTTTCAGATCTCTTCAGAGATGTTCAATCGGGTTCTGGCTGGACCACGTAAGGACATTCACAGAGTTGTCCCATAGCCACTCCTTTGTTATCTTGGCTGCATGCTTAGGATCATTGTCCTGTTGGAAGATGAACCTTCGCCCCAGTCTGAGGTCCAGAACGCTCTGGAGCAGGTTTTCACCAAGGATGTCTCTGTACATTGCTGCATTTATCTTTCCCTCGATCCTGACCAATTCCTGCTGCTGAAAAACATCCCCACAGCATGATGGTGCCATCACCATGTTCTACTGTAGGGATGGTATTGGCCAGCTGATGAGCGGTGCCTGATTTCCTCCAGACATGACTCTTGCAATTCAGGCCAAAGAGGCCAATCCTTGTTTCATTGGACCAGAGAATTTTGTTTCTCATGGTCTGAGACTAAGCCCCTTCTCATCCGGTCACTCAGTATGGGAGGGCAGCACGCTCTAGGAAGAGTCCTGGTGGTTCCAAACTTTTTCTATTTACAGATGATGGAGACCATTATGCTCATTGGGACCTTCAATGCTGCAGGAATTTTCTGTATCCTTCCCCAGATCTGTGCTTCGATACAATCCTGTCTCGGGGGTCTACAGACACTTCCTTGGACTTCATGGCTTGACTTCATGGCTCAGTTTGTGCTCTGACATACACTGTTAACTGTGGGAACCTTATAAAGACAGGTGTGTGCCTTTCCAAATCATGTCCAATCAACTGAATTTTCCATAGGTGGACTTCAATCAAGTTGTCGAAACATCTCAAGGATGATCAGTGGAAATAAGATGCACCTGAACTCAATTTTGATTGTCATGGCAAAGGCTGTGAATACTTATGTACATGAGATTTTTTTTTCCTTTTTTGTTTTTAATAAATTTTCAAAGATTTCAAACAAACTTCTTTCATATTGTCATTATGGGGTATTGTTTGTAGAATTTTGAGGAAAATGATTAATTTAAATCATTTTGAAATAAAGCTGTACTATAACAAAATGTGGAAAAAATGAAGTGCTGTGAATACATTCTGGATGTACTGAAAGTAGCTACTTGGTGGCCGAAGGTGAATATCGAGTTGCCGTGAAGCAGCCAGCGGCGGGAGGGGCAGTCACCTTCCCGGGGCTCCGGGGTGTCAGACTGTGTGAAGGAAAGACAGAACAAGGCTGGCATGCTCCAGTATAAGTCTCCTTGAGCGGGGATTGGAGGGGGATATGTAAGAAGGTGCAGGCACTGGTCTGCAAGCACACAGCCAGATATCTATGTGAGTGGAGTGCACAAGAGAAAGAGAGAGTTTTTTAGGAATTGTCACTCTTCTTGCAGTGTTTTTCTTTTTAGCCACTTCAGCCCTGGAAGGATTTACCCCCTTCCTGACCAGAGCACTTTTTACAATTTGGCACTGCGTCGCTTTAACTGCTAATTGCGCGGTCATGCAATGCTGTACCCAAAGGAAATTTGCGTCCTTTTCTTCCCACAAATAGAGCTTTCTTTTGATGTTATTTCATCACCTCTGCGGTTTTTATTTTTTGTGCTATAAACAGAAAAAAGACCAAAAATTTTGAAAAAAAATGAAATTTTCTACTTTTTGTTATAAAAAAAAATCCAATAAACTCAATTTTAGTCATACATTTAGGCCAAAATGTATTCGGCCACATGTCTTTGGTAAAAAAAAATGTCAATAAGCGTATATTTATTGGTTTGCGCAAAAGTTATAGCATCTACAAACTAGGGTACATTTTCTGTAATTTGCACAGCTTTTAGTTTATGACTGCCTATGTCATTTCTTGAGGTGCTAAAATGGCAGGGCAGTACAAACCCCCCCAAATGACCCCATTTTGGAAAGTAGACACCCCAAGGAAATTGCTAAGAGGCATGTTGAGCCTATTGAATATAATTTTTTTAAATAAATTACAAAAAGTTGTCACTAAATGATATATTGCTCACACAGGCCATGGGCATATGTGGAATTGCACCCCAAAATACATTCAGCTGCTTCTCCTGAGTACGGGGACACCACATGTGTGGGACTTTTTGGGAGCCTAGCCGCGTACGGGGCCCGAAAACCAATCACCGCCTTCAGGATTTCTAAGGGCGTAAATTTTTGATTTGACTCTTCACTGCCTATCACAGTTTCGGAGGCCATGGAATGCCCAGGTGGCACAACCCCCCCCCCCAAATGACCCCATTTTGGAAAGTAGAGACCCCTAGCTATTTGCTGAGAGGCATGGTGAGTATTTTGCAGCTCTCATTTGTTTTTAAAAATGAAGAAAGACAAGAACAAAAAATTTTTTTTTCTTTTTTCAATTTGCAAAACTTTGTGACAAAAAGTGAGGTCTGCAAAATACTCACTATACCTCTCAGCAAATAGCTTGGGGTGTCTACTTTCCAAAATAGGGTAATTTGGGGGGATTTTGTGCCACCTGGGTATTCCATGGCCTCCGAAACTGTGATCGGCAGTGAAGAGTGAAATCAAAAATTTACGCCCTTAGAAAGCCTGAAGGCGGTGCTTGGTTTTCGGGGTCCCGTGCGCGGCTAGGCTCCCAAAAAGTCTCACACATCTGGTATCCCCGTACTCAGGAGAAGCAACATAATGTATTTTGGGGTGTAATTTCACATATTCCCATGGCATGTTTGAGCAATATATAATTTAGTGACAACTTTGTGCAAAAAAAAAAAATTGTCTTTTTCCCGCAACTTGTGTCACAATATAAAATATTCCATGGACTGGACATGCCTCTCAATAAATAGCTTGGGGTGTCCACTTTCCAAAATGGGGTCATTTGGGGGGGGGGTTTGAACTGTCCTGGCATTTTATGCACAACATTTAGAAGCTTATGTCACATATCACCCACTCTTCTAACCACTTGAAGACAAAGCCCTTTCTGACAATTTTTGTTTACATGAAAAATTTTTTTTTTTTTGCAAGAAAATTACTTTGAACCTCCAAACATTATATATTTTTTAAAGCAAATGCCCTACAGATTAAAATCGTGGGTGTTTCATTTTTTTTTTCACACAGTATTTGCGCAGCGATTTTTCAAACGCATTTTTTGGGGAAAAACACACTTTAAATTTTAATGCACTAAAACACACTATATTGCCCAAATGTTTGATGAAATAAAAAAGATGATCTTAGGCCGAGCACATGGATTCCAAACATGACATGCTTTAAAATTGCGCACAAACGTGCAGTGGCAACAAAATGAATACATTTTTAAAAGCCTTTAAAACCTTTACAGGTTACCACTTTAGATTTACAGAAGAGGTCTACTGCTAAAATTACTACCCTCGATCTGACCTTCGCGGTGATACCTCACATGCATGGTGCAATTGCTGTTTACATTTGAGCTAGACCGAAGCTTGCGTTCGCCTTAGCGCGAGAGCAGGGGGGGCAGGGGTGCGGGGTGCCTTTATATTTTTTTTTCCTTTATTATTTTTTTGCTTTTCTATCTTATTTTTAAACTGTTCCTTTCATTTTTTTTTAAAAATAATTTTTATTGTTATCTCAGGGAATGTAAATATCCCCTATGATAGCAATAGGTAGTGACAGGTACTCTTTTTTGAAAAAATTGGGGTCTATTAGACCCTAGATCTCTCCTCTGCCCTCAAAGCCGCTGACCACACCAAGGTCATTGTGATAAAATGCTTTCCCAATTTCCCAATGGCGCTGTTTACATCTGGCGAAATCTAAGTCATGAAATGCTCGCAGCTTCCGGTTTCTTATGCCATAGAGATGTTTGGAGCCACTCTGGTCTCTGATCAGCTCTATGGTCAGCTGGCTGAATCACCGGCTGCATTCTCAGGTTCCCTGTTGAGACAGGAGAGCCAGAGAACAACACGGAAGACGGTGGGGGGGGGCATTCCCTCCCACTGCTTGTAAAAGCAGTCTAGAGGATAATTAGCCGCTAGGATTGCTTTTACATGAAAGCCGACCGCTGGCTGAAAAGAATGATACCAAGATTATACCTAAACCTGCAGGCATTGCATTCTGGTATAACCACTCAAAGTCGTAAATTGCGTACCTGAAGACAAAAAAATGGTTAACAATAAAACACAGTAAACGGTAAAGTATAAAAAATTGCATACCTGAAAAGCAAACATGATAAAACATAATAACAATAAAACATTGTAGAATAGAATACAGTAAAAAAAGAGCAGAACAATAGAGAGAGAATAGAGAGAGAGAGAACAATGAAACGACAACTATTTTTTTTTATATATATATATTTTTGTGTTTTTTTTTACACTTTTTTTTGTAACTGTAACTTTTATAACTGTAACCGGTTCCAGGTTCGGGTCTCTCAAAATGCGATGGCATCTTGGGGGACCCTGTGAAAGTGTGTCCTAGTCTGTGCAGTGCTGTACACTAATACTCAACTAGTGTATGGTAGCGTTCAAAACATTCACCAATGCAAAGACCAGGATTATCAGGACAGGAGGGACAATAATAGCGGGTGTCACGCCTATATCCGCGCTTGCTGCAGACACGACATCTTTTTTGGGGAGTTCGTTGGGTAGGGGTACTCGGGAGGACATAAAAATGCCTCTCAAGCAGCCGACTGCATTTGGTTGGGGATGTGAATGGGGGAAGTACGGGTGCTGCAGAAGTGGTGGGTTATTATTAGGATTGGCGAATGCAGCAGGAAGGGCACCAGGAGCACGACGGGCCTGTGTTTGTCTTCTTCTTGGTGGCAGCGGGACACTACTTGTGCTTGCCACCTCACCAGCTTGAACTGTACTTATCGCTGGGATCAGGCCTGACTCTGCGAATGCTGCAGTTATGCGTTTAGTGTTTTGTAAGTGTCAGTGATCGATCGATACTGCACTTGGGTGGGCTGGGCTGGGCTGGGCTGGGCTGGGCCGGGCGGAGGGGCAAAACGCAGGTGCTAGCAGGTATCTGGGCTGATCCCGTTAACACTGCGTTTTTGGGAACCCTAATCGGTACTGGCGCTAACCTGACGCTGCCTGGGGCTGGTGCTTACCAGTTCACCAAAATGCTACCAAAAAAACTGTTAGCGATCGCAGGGATCAGGCCTGACTCTGCGAACGCTGCAGTTATGCGTTTAGTGTTTTGTAAGTGTCAGTGATCGATCGATACTGCACTTGGGTGGGCTGGGCTGGGCCGGGCGGAGGGGCAAAATGCAGGTGCTAGCAGATATCTGGGCTGATCCCGCTAACACTGTGTTTTTGGGAACCCTAAACTGCTGGGGACGCTAGTATAGATCTGATCAGATCCGGTATTGATCAGTTCAGATACTATACCACTAAGAGAGGCGTATGCTGCGTGCGTGGGTGTTAGCGGTACTGACGCTAATCTGACGCTGCCTGGGGCGGCGCATATCACCGCCGGGCGATCAGGGGGCTAAACCTTTATTAGGTAATAAACAGCGGGTGCCCTGACACTATAAAAAATAAACAAACTAACCAGCGTCACCCGTAACAGTTATACGGTGATCACTGGTGAAAGGGTTAACTAGGGGGCAATCAAGGGGTTAAAACCTTTATTAGGTAGTATATGGGGGTCCCTGATGCTATAAAATGCTGACGGCGAACCTAAATATTTACCTCCCTAACGATCGTTACCAGTGACACTAATACAGCGATCAGAAAAATGATCGCTTAGTGACACTGGCGACGGGGGGTGATCAAGGGGTTAAAACTTTATTAGGGGGGTTAGGGGGGTACCCTAGACCTAAAGGGGGCTAATACTAACTGCCCTACCACACTAACTGTCTCAAACTGACACCAATGCAGTAATCAGAAAAAAAAACTGCTTGGTGTCAGTGTGACAGGGGGGGGGGGGAGGGGTGATTCAGGGGGGGATCGGGGGGTGATCGGGGGTGTATTGTGTGCCTGGAATGTTCTACTGTGTGTGTGTGTTTGTGCACTCACATTGAAGTCTCCTCGGCGCCGGAACGGAAAATACCGAGCCGAGGAGAGATGACATCATTTCCTCTGCTGCTGTTTAGCATACAGCAGCAGAGGAATGATCCCATTGGCTGGGAGCGATCGCGAGGGGGGGCCATGAATGGATGGCGCGGGAGGCAGATCACGTACAGGTACGTGATTCTGCCTGCCCGTGCCATTCTGCCGCAGTATATCTGCGTGAGGCGGTCAGCAAGTGGTTAATGGGCAAGCGTCTTAATGATCAGATATTAACTTCTAGATTTGTACATATTTCTTTTAAACTCGTTAATACTTGACAATGAACGGGCATAGAGATAGATAGAAGAAAGTAATAACAGTAATAGCGTGTCATGGGTGGCAAGTGACAAGCTGCATTTAATGTCAGGCTACATGACAAGTGACAAGCTGCATCTGGTGGCAGGCTATGGGTGGTAAGTGACATGCTGCATCAGGTGGCAGGCGTTGGTGGCAAGTAGGGATAAGCCGAACACCCCCGCTTCGGTTCGCAGCAGAACATGCGAACAGGCAAAAAATTTGTGCGAACACCGTTAAAGTCTATGGGACATGAACATGAAAAATCAAATGTGCTAATTTTAAAGGCTTATATGCAAGTTATTGTCTTAAAAAGTGTTTGGGGACCTGGGTCCTGCCCCAGGGGACATGTATCAATGTAAAAAAAAAATTTTAAAAACTGCCATTTTTTCGGGAGCAGTGATTTTAATAATGCTTACAGTGAAATAATAAAAGTGAAATATTCCTTTAAATTTTGTACCTGGGGGTGTCTATAATATGCCTGTAAAGTGGCGCATGTTTCCCGTGTTTAGAACAGTCTAATGCCCCGTACACACAGTCGGATTTTCCGATGGAAAATGTGTGATAGGACCTTGTTGTCGGAAATTCCAACCGTGTGTAGGCTCACACATTTTCCATCGGAATTTCCGACACACAAAGTTTGAGAGCTTGCTATAAAATTTTCCGACAACAAAAATTCAGATCGTGTGTACACAAATCCGACGGACAAAGTGCCACGCATGCTCAGAATAAATTAAGAGACGAAAGCTATTGGCTACTGCCCCGTTTATAGTCCCGACGTACGTGTATTACGTCACCGCATTCAGAATGATTTTTCCGACAAGATTTATGTGACCGTGTGTATGCAAGACAAGTTTGAGCCAACATCCGTCGGAAAAAATCCATGGATTTTGTTGTCGGAATGTTCGATCAATGTCCGACCGTGTGTACAGGGCATAAGAGCAAAATGACATTTCTAAAGGGAAAAAAGTCATTTAAAAGTACTCGCGGCTATAATAAATTGTCGGTCCCGGCAATACACATAAAAGTTCATTGATAAAAACAGCATGGGATTCCCCCACAGGGGAACACCGAACCAAAATTTAAAAAAAAAATGCGTGGGGGTCCCCCCAAATTCCATACCAGGCCCTTCAGGTCTGGTATGGATATTAAGGGGAACCCCGTGCCAAAATTGAAAAAAAAATGGCATGGGGGTCCCCCTCAAAATCCATACCAAACCCTTCAGGTCTGGTATGGATTTCAAGGGGAACCCCGTGCCAAAATAAAAAAAAATGGTGTGGAGTTAATTTTTAAAACTTTTTTTGCATTGATACATGTCCCCTGGGGCAGGACCCAGGTCCCCAAACACTTTTTATGACAATACCATGCATATAAGCCTTTAAAATCAACATTTTTGATTTCTCCCATAGACTTTTAAAAGGTGTTCCTCGGCTTTCGACTCGAACATCGGGCTCATCCCTAGTGGCAAGTGACACGCTGGTGGTAGGCTGCGGGTAGCAAGTGACATGCTGCATCTGGTGGCAGGCTACAGGTGGCAAGTGCATCTGGTGGCAGGCTGCATGTGGCAAGTGACATGCTGCATCTGGTGGCAGGCAATGGGTGGCAAGTGACACGCTGCATCTGGTAGTGGGCAATGGGTGACAATTGACACGCTGCATTTGGTGGAAGACAACAGTGACAAGAAACACACTCAGGGCTCCCACTGATTCTGCATTATGGTAAGTTAGACTATTTAATTATATATTACAATGTAGTAATAGAAATAATGTGATGTAATCATCCTGACATCCAACCATGGTGTCAGGATGAGCGACGTGCTAACACCACCCATTCACCCAACAAATCACCCGCTGCTGAATTCCACACCCAACAACATCCTCCCAGGGCCAAGAAGGTTGGGGACCGCTGGACTACAGTGAGTGTCAGGTACAGATACATTTTTTTGGTGTAGGCTGTGCCAAGTAACAAAAAAATGTTGCCAAAACTTGTCAGTCAACTGTGCCACTTGGATTTTTGGCTGCAGTTTTAAAAGCATAATCAGCACTGAGAACTTAGAGCAGTAAACATCAGTTGTAACTGATGAATTGCATAAAGTCCCTACTTCAAGTTCTCACCCCTAATGACTGACTGCTTCAGATGGCAAGCAAGTTGTATCCTGGGTCATGGAGTCCATAGTGATGATGGGAAAACCTGTCAATGTCACAATATGTGCACATGTGGCATCCTGCCATATATAGAGCAGGTCTCTTTATTTGTGAGTATTTGTCTCAAGTAGAATAAGCGGATGATTGCAAACTTAGAATAGCACGAACAGAGTGCTCCTCTAGACTATGGTGGCGTGGAATAATTATCTTCTACAATAACAATAACTCCCATAATTAGCCAGATTAACAAAAGCACACATGAACCAATTTACATGAATAAATTAAAACCCACAGACATTTAAAAAAAATCCTTTCCCCATCTAAAAATTTATATAAAAAATGTATATAAAAATTTGCCACACTCCAGTGTCGCACTTCTCATTCTTATCCAGTCTTGGTCACCACTTTTCATTCAGGTAAAATGACACCTAACTTCATTCATCCCACTTTCTGGTGTGCTTCCTGAAGCCATCCTGGATCATTACTCGAGTGCCATTTTTGCATCATTGGGGACTATCTATTGACGCCACAGGAAAAGAAGGAACAGGACCGAGAGACATCAATTGACCATGCTGCAGACAGATACAAATAAAGGTAGTATACTAAAAAAAAAAAATGCAGGGAGAGCAGTGGTTCAATTGGGAAATCTGCTCAACCTGGAGTTGGAATTTGGCAATAATTCCAACTGACATGCATAATTATCACATAGAAAATATTATATTGATAACACCTTTCCAATGATTACTAGGTGCTTTTCTATATTCATTTTTTCTAGCTCCATATTCTCTTTTTCTCTACATGCATTTCTCAATAAAGAAGCAACTCATTGGACAGATGCCATCTATCAAGTAGATTTAACCTCCACTACCTCTTGGAAAAATTAATTATATCAATCAAACACAAGCTATAAAAGTGTCTTCTGTGATGCACAATCAAGTAAAAGGAAAAGAGATGCTTTTGATGTTAAAATTGAAATCTGTAAGGACCTGATAAAAGAGCAACAGAAATGAAGCTCTCAACAGGAGTACGGATGTTTTTCAGGATGCATATAACTTCAGTTTTTCCATGGCTGTAACACTTTTAGACAGCTTTACTGATACTGCAGTACAGTAATGCTAACCCTTCTAATTACCGGTATATTGGCAAACAGAAGATTCTTACTATTTAATGAGACCTTGAATGCATAAATTATTAGGGTTACTCATTTTACACACACACATTATAATATATATGTATAATATATATATATATATATATATTTTTTTTTTTCAGTTGTGCTCATAAGTTTGCATACCCTGGCAGAATTTATGATTTTTTTGCCCATTTTTCAGAGTATGAATGATAAGACAAAAACTTTTCTTTCACTCATGGTTAGTGTTTGGCTGAAGACATTTATTATCAATCAACTGTGTTTACTTTGTTTAAATCATAATCACAACAAAAACTACCCAAATGACCCTGATCAAAAGTTTACATACCTTGGTGGTTTTGGCCTGATAACATGCACACAAGTTGATACAAAGGGGTTTGAATGGCTTTTAAAGGTAACCGTCCTCGTCTGTAATCTGTTTGCTTGTAATTAGTGTGTGTGTATATAAAAGGTCAATGAGTTTCTGGACTCCTGACAGACCCTTGCGTCTTTCATCCAATGCTGCACTGACATTTCTGGATTCTGAGTCATGGGGAAAGCAAAAGAATTGTCAAAGGATCAGCGAGAAAGGTAGTTGAACTGTATAAAACAGGAAAGGGATATAAATACGTGGAAAATGAGAGGTTCTGTTGAAACCAAACCACGGTCAGGTAGACCAACTAAGATTTCAGCCACAACTGCCAGGAATATTGTTCGGGATGCAAAAAAAACCCCACAAATAACTTCAGATGAAAAACAGGACTCTGAAAACATGTGGTGTGGCTGTTTCAGGATGCACAATAAAGGGGGAAATGAATAAAGATGGGCTGCATGGTCAAGTCGCCAGAAGAAAGCCATTACTATGCAAATGCCACAAAGTATCCCGCTTACAATACGCCAAGCAGCACAGAGACAAGCTTCAAACCTTCTGGCACAAAGTCATTTGGAGTGATGAGACCACAATTGAGCTTTTTGACCACAACCATAAATGCTTCATTTGGAGAGGAGTCAACAAGGCCTATGATAAAAGGTACACCATTCCTACTGTGAAACACGGAGGTGGGTCGCTGATGTTTTGGGGATGTGTGAGCTACAAAGGCTCAGGAAATTTGGTCAAAATTGAAGTCAAGATGAATGCAGTATGTTATCAAAAAATATTGGAGGAACATATGCATTCATCAGCCAGGAAGCTGCGCATGGGACGTACTTGCACATTCCAACATGACAGTGATCCAAAACACAAGCCCAAGTCAACCTGTAATTTGCCACAGCAGTATAAAGTGAAGGCTCTGGAGTGGCTATCTGTCTCCTGACCTCAATATCATTGAGCCACTCTGGGGAGATCTCAAATGTGCAGTTCATGTAAGACAGTCCAAGAATTTACAGAAACTGGTGGCTTTTTGCCAGGAGGAATGGGCAGCTTTACCATCTGAGCAGATAAAGAGCCTCATCCAAAAATACCACAAAAGACTTCAAGCTGTCATTGATGTTAAAGGGGGCAATACACTGTATTAAGAACTGGGGTGTGTAAACTTTTGATCAGGGCCATTTGGTAATCTCTGTTGTGATTATGATTTAAAAAAGAGTAAACACAGTTGATTGATAATAAATGGATTCAGCCAAACACTCACCATGAGCGAAAGAAAAGTGTTTGTGTTATTATTCATATTCTCTGAAAAATGGCCAGGAAATCATAAATGTTGCCAGGGTATTTAAACTTATGAGCACAACTGTGTATATATATATATATATATATATATATATATATATATATATATATATATATATATACATACACACACACACACACACAGTATACAGTATAATATTTATCTATCTATATATATATGTATGTATACTGTATATACTTTTTTCCCTTAGTGTCATTTCCAGAAGGTCTATTCTTTAACTGCAAAATTACAAAATTGAGCTTTAGGAATGTTATATATTACAAATTAGCTATTTGAATTTATAGTTTGAATAGTGTATAACACAATGTTCTCTAGTCAATGACTCAGTTCCCTTTCAAATTTCTCTTATCACCTGATCAGTACAATTCTGTTCAAAAGAAAGAAAGCTATAATAATTTACCAAAGTTATGTCATCTCAATAAAAAGTTTAACGTGATTTACTAAACAAAAAACATGTTATACTTACCTGCTCTGGCGGGGAACCCCAGAAGAAGAGGATTGGGTCTGCTCTGTGCCAAACCATTGATGGTTTGGCACAGAGCAGACCCAATCCTCCTCTTCTGGGGTTCCCTGTCGGCGCTCCTGGCTGAATGCCCACATAGCAAGCCGCTACCTCTGAATTCTATGCTATTTGAACAACCCTCAGAACTAACCTCTGTTCACTAGAGATTTCACTCCCCCTGGAATTGCTTTGTCTTATATGCATGCCTTAGAGACATTTCATCAACTGTTTATCTGGGAATGTTCAGTGAAAGTCCTTCCATATCAGAGTAGGCATATAAAGTTTGTAAAAGAGAGCTAAGGTGGACACCTACTAAAGAAGAGTGGGAAGTGATTCATAAAGGGTCCCTGAGTGTTAATGTACAGGAGAATGGGAACAAATTAGGAATCTGGTGGTACAGAACTATTTCTCTGTTGCACAAATCTTTCCTAAGTCCTCAAACCACTTCTAGTGTTGCAAAGAGAGAAAGGATGATACTGCACATCTGTTGTTAATGCACTAAGATTTAAGAATTCTGGTGGGAGGTACATCACATCTTCTCAGCGGTATGAGCTACCCTCTATTACCCTGTAGCTCAGTATTTACTACATCACACATCATGTTCAATCCTTAGCCATGCAGATAAATGCTGTCAGGATGTGTATCCCAGTACAGTATCCAAACAGATCTCTACCTTACAGGAATGGCTGATTAGAATAGATAAAGTAGCCAACACAGAAGAACTCATCCATATTTTACAAGATAGACTTTCTAAAAATACCCTAACACGATCGTAGTAGCCACATAACAAGATGGTGACAGAATACAAACAACTCATGGCTATCATTGCATAGACCAGCATGCATAGTCAAAAAAATTCTCAACCACCCAACTTAATTGATTGATGTGTGAAGGGAGGCCCCTTGGGTGTGCCAGCTGACAGTTTTCTTACTCTCATAGTCACTGGACTAGTCTTATTCCCTACCCTTTACCTAGTTCCTACCTTCCCTGGCCAACCTTTCTCCCTTTGTAATCCTTTTCTACACCCCTTCCTGTATTTTCACTTCCTTATTTCCCCCTACTGCTTTATGAATTTTTTCCTATGTGATTCCTTTTTTCTCTTTGAGTCTCTGTTAGAGGGACCCAGATGCCTACACACTAAGCCTTTACTCCCATAGAAGCCATGGCAACCCTGATTACATTGCTGAATATACACAACTGGGAGGGCATCTCTCCTTGGACCTGAAAATTAGATGTTAGGGGTCCAACATGATATCACTGGGTAAGACCATTCTTAGTCTATATCCTACCACCCATGCAACTGTTAATGTATTTGTCTTCTGATTCTGGCACAGGTGGGTTGATGGGTCGTTGGAATCTCGTATTCTCGGGAATCCTGTCCTGTCCTATTTAGATGCTTATATGGTAAATCTACCTGTTTATATATTCGAAGGTCTCTTTTTACTTAGTGTATACCCACATATAATATAGTTGTTGAGACACTTGAACTGTTTGTTCATTTGTTTAACCTATGTACAAAACAAATACAACTATTGTGCAACAAAAAAGGGTAAAAAGCCTGGAAAAGAAAACTAAGTACTGGTAATTTTTTTTTTTTAACTCTTGCTTTTGATTTAACCCATGATGTCATATTGCTCCATAGTAAGGTTTTTCAAAATGTCCCTGTCTTTTAGAGTAGCTTGTGTCCTGCCCTCAGGATCTTCTGTGTTAGTACAGAATGCATTTTTTTCTTTGAGGTGCACATATCAATTTCTTAGTAGCTGTATACATGTAGCGCTGACAACTTTTGTTTTTAGTCATATGTGTATTATAAAGGCATAAGTTGATCTAGTGCCATCTAGTGGACAATTGAAAAGGTACAACACTTTTATGTTTCATGATTAAGAGAAGTGACATGGAAGTGATTGATTGTTTACTTCTGAACATTAACTATGACCTACCCACAATGCTCCTGGATAAGAGGAGAACTGAACTGCATTGTGGGAGGATATAAAAGGGCTGGGAGGGGCCATCTTAAGTCTCTTGTTCCTGGGACGCGTGGCCTGCCAGCAGAGCTCTGTGTGTGTGTGTGTGTCCCAAAGAGTTGCGGTCTACCTTGTGAAGGAGCGGAGCAGCAGCAAGGATCCTGTCATCGCATCACAGTGTGCTGAAGCAGCAGAAGTGATTGTTCCAGGGGACCCATGGAGGAGGTAACTGAGGACTCCTGGTCGTTAGTAAACGGAACAGTGTGACGGCGTGGTGGCGGATCCATACGGACTGAGAACTGCTGAGACGGAG
This sequence comes from Lithobates septentrionalis, assembly GCA_037952835.1. Taxonomy (NCBI): domain Eukaryota; kingdom Metazoa; phylum Chordata; class Amphibia; order Anura; family Ranidae; genus Lithobates; species Lithobates septentrionalis. The sequence continues at coordinate 2,061,293 of JBBDGP010001208.1, read as the reverse complement.
ACATCCATCCGCCTGGATCCCGTGTGGTGAGAGGGTTAACATCCGGAAGTTTGTTTAATACTACACACATTTAGAACTTTTACAGATTGTTGCTGGGACAGATAGTCCCACGGAACAAGTTGAGTTGGAGAATATTACATTTGCATAGACTACAATATTCAAGAGCTGACACTAGATGTCTGTCTTCTTCGTATAAGAACACTTAATCAGTTTGCTGGATTATAATTGCCTTTGTGTATTACCTTACACTGTGCAACACCTCAGAAGAACTCTCTGTGGATTACAATTACCATTTCGTAGCTAGCGAAGATTGAAGACGTCAAGACTATCTCTTTTATTGCAGGGCCCTGCATCTAGTTACAAAGGGTAGTGACTTTACGGTTTAGAGCAGAGGGAGCTCCCTGGTACGAATATATATTTAGGTATATTTGTGTATGTTACCAATAGGGATGAGCCGAACACCCCCCGGTTCGGTTCGCACCAGAACCTGCGAACGGACCGAAAATTTGCACGAACGTTAGAACCCCATTGACGTCTATGGGACTCGAACGTTCTGAATCAAAACTGTTCATTTTAAAGGCTAATTTACATGGTATTGTCCTAAAAAGGGTTTGGGGACCCGGGTCCTGCCGCAGGGGACATGTATCAATGCAAAAAAAATTTAAAAAACGGCCGTTTTTTCGGGAGCAGTGATTTTAATTATGCTTAAAGTGAAAGAAAAGTGAAATATTCCTTTAAATATCATACCTGGGGGTGTCTATAGTATGCCTGTAAAGTGACGCGTGTTTCCCGTGCTTAGAACAGTCCCTGCACAAAATGTAATTTTTAAAGGAAAAAAAGTCATTTAAAACTGCTTGCGGGTTTAATGTAATGTCGGGTCCTGGCAATATGGATGAAAATCAGTGAGACAAAAGGCATGGGTACCCCCCAGTCCATTACCAGGTCCTTTGGGTCTTGTATGGATATTAAGGGGAACCCCGCACACAAATTAAAAAAAGGTAAGGTGTGGGGCCACCAGGCCCTATATACTCTGAACAGCAGTATACAGGCAGTGCAAGCAAGACAGGGACTGTAGGTTTGTTGTTAAGTAGAATCTGTTTGTAATTTTGAACGGGTACATTTTAACGTGTTTAGCTCCAGCCAAAAAAAATTTTTTAAGCTTTTTGGAAAACATAGGGAAGGGTTATCACCCCTGTGACATTTGTTTTGCTGTCTTTCCTCCTCTTCAGAAGATTTCACCTCACTTTTTGTCCCAATGACAAATGTTTTTTGAAAATTTGTTTTTTTTTGTGAAACAAGGATTGGTGATAAAGCATAAGTGGAAAGGAGAAATGTTTTTCCCATATTAACTCTTACAGGAGAGAATTTCCCTTCCTAGGGGTAGATTTCATCTCACTTCCTGTTGTCTCCTTCCGTTTGCAAGTAGGAGTCGTTTGTAAGTTGGATGTTTGAAAGTAGAACAAAAGAAGTTCCCCTAGCGGACTTTAAAGGCACATTTAAGAAAATATTTAGAAAGGTATGTAAAGTAAGTAACAGTTTATTAATTACAAAAAATAATCAAGTAGGTCATATAATCACATAGTTAAAAACAAGGAATGCAGTTCCATAAATACAAGGATTAATGATACCAATACATTTGCACCCGACGCGTTTCGGAGTTACTTATGCCTCCTTCTTCAGGGGTGATTGTAGGGTTTGCAACAAGAATTTTCTATATGGGAAATAGTATATATAACATAAACATGGTAAGTGCACAGTGAAAAGATCATAAGGACAAAATCTATAGTTGTATAAATCTGTATATATACACATACATTTTTCTGTTTACACTTACATTGGTATCTATGGATATAGATTATGCATTCCAAGACGAGTTTAAAAGAAACATAGAAGTATTGACGTACTGCCCATCGGACGCGTTCCCTGGTCGTAATGTGTGGAGCTTTAGTAAGGTATAACAGCAGTATTCACAAAGCCACTGTCGAGGTGGAGATAGAAAGGTATGGATATGTAAGATGGTTTTATTCTTCCTTCCAATGGGAAGGAGGGCCCATTATTAACGGGCGTATGGCAGTTTAGATCTGAGATCACACTGGGGCCAAATGTGTATCCTGTAAATCATGAAGATATATACATATATGTAAGGATGTGCGTACATATGGATAGCCAAAGTAATACATGGAAAATCCAAAAAATGTGTCCTACCTGGTCCGCCTAAAATTATAAAGAACAGTAACTGATGGTGAGTGTGGATCAAATGTGGTCCAAGTAGCTGGAAAGTCAACATGGAAATGAGAGGTAAATTAGAACCCTGATTTGTGAAAAACAGGGGGGGAAAAAAGAGAAAAAAAAAAAAAGAGAAAAAAAAGAGAAGGGGAGAGGGGGGGGAAGGGGGGAGGGGAGGGGAGGGGGGAGGGGGGAGAGGGGGAAGGGGGGAAGGGGGAGGGAAAAATGAGGGGGAGGGGGGGGGAGGGAAAAGGGGGGGGGAAGAAGGAGGGGGGGGAAGATGGCTATATGGGATAGAATTAAGGAGGGGTTTGGGGTGGAAACTGCTTGCATGCAATATATGGCATTGCTCGCGGTTGATTTCCTGTACAGTTTGCTAGTAACACTGCCTTCCTCACCTCTGCAGACCTCTACATCAAGGAACGTGATGCATTGTTTGTCAAATGACATGGTGAAATTGAGGTTGGAAGTCGTTACGGTTCATCCTCAATAGACACTCCCTAAGGAGGTCGATTGGTCCGTCCCAAACGATGAAGAGGTCGTCGATGTACCGGTACCAACACAGTATGTGGTCCGTGTACATCGACAAGCTCTCATCGCCTAGCAGTCCGCTGGGGAAGCTAGACGTGCCGGCGGGTGCAGTAGGCGTGGCCACGCCTCACGACGTATGCGTCCGCATGCGCTGTGGGTGCCTGGCGGCGCGCGCTCCACCCGGGGGGCCAGTCACAGTGTTTCCGCCCCTCCCTCACCACAATCAGCTGTTGTAGCTCTTCCATCAACAGCTGATAGGTGGGGAGGGCTTTATATATCCGGCTCTAGCCCACACCAGGCGTCATCTGCTGCTGACAGGACGCTTTCGGTGTGAGGTGCTGTAACACTTGGTTAGTAACCTACCACATATTTATTGACATGGATTTTTATGTTGGAACTATTGGCTGTAAATCCTGCCTGTTGTCCGTCATGCTTCACTTGTTTCATCCGCTATCTGCTATGTTCTGGGGGTTTACCCTTTCCTCTTATAATACATCCAATGATCTAGTCTTAAGTGGAGAAGGATGTATTCTACTTGGATCCCTACATTTTTCTTTTTTCCGTCTTCCCCTTTCCCCCCTCCTTCTTCCTCCTTTTTCCCTCCCCCTTCCCCCTTCCCCCCCCCCTCCTCCCCTTTCCCTCCCCTCCCCCCTCCCCCCCCTCCCCCCCCTCCCCCCCCCCCCCCCCCCCTCCCCCCCCCCCCCCCTCTCCCCTTCTCTTTTTTCTCTTTTTTTTTTTTTTTTTTTTTCTCTTTTTTCCCCCCCTGTTTTTCACAAATCAGGGTTCTAATTTACCTCTCATTTCCATGTTGACTTTCCAGCTACTTGGACCACATTTGATCCACACTCACCATCAGTTACTGTTCTTTATAATTTTAGGCGGACCAGGTAGGACACATTTTTTGGATTTTCCATGTATTACTTTGGCTATCCATATGTACGCACATCCTTACATATATGTATATATCTTCATGATTTACAGGATACACATTTGGCCCCAGTGTGATCTCAGATCTAAACTGCCATACGCCCGTTAATAATGGGCCCTCCTTCCCATTGGAAGGAAGAATAAAACCATCTTACATATCCATACCTTTCTATCTCCACCTCGACAGTGGCTTTGTGAATACTGCTGTTATACCTTACTAAAGCTCCACACATTACGACCAGGGAACGCGTCCGATGGGCAGTACGTCAATACTTCTATGTTTCTTTTAAACTCGTCTTGGAATGCATAATCTATATCCATAGATACCAATGTAAGTGTAAACAGAAAAATGTATGTGTATATATACAGATTTATACAACTATAGATTTTGTCCTTATGATCTTTTCACTGTGCACTTACCATGTTTATGTTATATATACTATTTCCCATATAGAAAATTCTTGTTGCAAACCCTACAATCACCCCTGAAGAAGGAGGCATAAGTAACTCCGAAACGCGTCGGGTGCAAATGTATTGGTATCATTAATCCTTGTATTTATGGAACTGCATTCCTTGTTTTTAACTATGTGATTATATGACCTACTTGATTATTTTTTGTAATTAATAAACTGTTACTTACTTTACATACCTTTCTAAATATTTTCTTAAATGTGCCTTTAAAGTCCGCTAGGGGAATTTCTTTTGTTTTAAATTCGAAATCTAGGATGTGGCACAACCAGTAGATAATTGATCGATCAAATTTCTTGATGTTTGAAAGTAGGGGTCGGCCCTATATACTCAGCAGAAATTTGAGCCTTAGGTGTTGTTGTGGCCACAACACTGTAAGCCCTCACAGGGCCCTGCTGTGAAATATTAGATCATGAATTGTAATTACATGCCCCTGTTGAACAGGGGCAGAAAAATTGGGCCTTTGGTGGTGGTGGTGGTGCCACAACACTGTAAGTCCTCACTCGCTCTTGGTGGGCGCAGAAATGGGCCCTGCTGTGAAATATTAGATCAAGAATTGTAATTACATGCCCCTGTTGAACAGGGGCTGAAAAATTGGGTGGTGGTGGTGCCACAACACTGCAACCCCCACACAGATACTCTAGTTGGAACGCAGGAATGAGTCCTGCTGCAAAGTATTGCATCAAAAATTGTAATTACATGCCCCTGTTAAACAGGGGCTGAAAAATGAGACCTTAGGCACTGGTGCTGGTGCCACAACACTGCAACCCCTCACAGATACTCTAGTTGGAATGTAGGAACGAGCCCTGCTGCAAAGTATTGCATCAAAAATTGTAATTACAAGCCCCTGTTAAACAGGGGCTGAAAAATTGGGCCTTAGGCACTGGTGACAGCGCCCAGAACCAAAAATGTTCTTACAAGCTATCAGCGTGATCATTGAGGAGGAAGAGGATAATTACTCAGGATAGTCACTCAGCATCAGCATAGGCAGTCTTTGAAGGGATCTGAGATTTCAAAAAAATTATTCGGTTACATCAGCATCAGGTGCTTGGTAGCTGGTGGTGATCCAAGACTGATTCATTTTAATGAAGGTCAGTCGATCGACTGAGTCGGTGGACAGACGCACCCTGTGATCGGTTACAAAGCCTCCAGCAGCACTGAATGTGCGTTTCCGAAAGAACGCTGGATGCAGGACAGGCCAGTAGCTCAATTGCATACTGTTCAAGCTCTGGCCAGTGATCCATCCTCAAGACCCAGTAACCCAGAGGATTTTCGGTGGGAAAGGTGTCCAAGTCAGATCTTGCCCCTAGGTATTCCTGCATCATGTAAAACAGACGCTGGCGATGGTTGCTGGAACCGATCATACCTTGGGGCTGCGGACTAAAAAATTGTCTGAACGCATCGGTCAGACGGCCACCTTCTCCTCCGCTCCTTTGACTGACCGAAGACTCAGCAACACGTTGTCCAGAAACAGGAGTTTGTAACCTCCCAGTCTCTGAGAACGCGTTGCACAGACCTTTCTGCAAGGCCTCCCGAAGATGTTTCATCCTCTGCTCCCTCTGCGACGGTAAGATAAGGTCCGCAACCTTACCCTTGTAATGTGGATCAAGGAGGGTTGCCAGCCCCCTTTCCCCCTCCCCCCCTTCCCCCTCCCCCCCCTCCCCTCCCCCCCCCCCCTCTCCCCTTCTCTTTTTTCTCTTTTTTTTTTTTTTTTTCTCTTTTTTCCCCCCCTGTTTTTCACAAATCAGGGTTCTAATTTACCTCTCATTTCCATGTTGACTTTCCAGCTACTTGGACCACATTTGATCCACACTCACCATCAGTTACTGTTCTTTATAATTTTAGGCGGACCAGGTAGGACACATTTTTTGGATTTTCCATGTATTACTTTGGCTATCCATATGTACGCACATCCTTACATATATGTATATATCTTCATGATTTACAGGATACACATTTGGCCCCAGTGTGATCTCAGATCTAAACTGCCATACGCCCGTTAATAATGGGCCCTCCTTCCCATTGGAAGGAAGAATAAAACCATCTTACATATCCATACCTTTCTATCTCCACCTCGACAGTGGCTTTGTGAATACTGCTGTTATACCTTACTAAAGCTCCACACATTACGACCAGGGAACGCGTCCGATGGGCAGTACGTCAATACTTCTATGTTTCTTTTAAACTCGTCTTGGAATGCATAATCTATATCCATAGATACCAATGTAAGTGTAAACAGAAAAATGTATGTGTATATATACAGATTTATACAACTATAGATTTTGTCCTTATGATCTTTTCACTGTGCACTTACCATGTTTATGTTATATATACTATTTCCCATATAGAAAATTCTTGTTGCAAACCCTACAATCACCCCTGAAGAAGGAGGCATAAGTAACTCCGAAACGCGTCGGGTGCAAATGTATTGGTATCATTAATCCTTGTATTTATGGAACTGCATTCCTTGTTTTTAACTATGTGATTATATGACCTACTTGATTATTTTTTGTAATTAATAAACTGTTACTTACTTTACATACCTTTCTAAATATTTTCTTAAATGTGCCTTTAAAGTCCGCTAGGGGAATTTCTTTTGTTTTAAATTCGAAATCTAGGATGTGGCACAACCAGTAGATAATTGATCGATCAAATTTCTTGATGTTTGAAAGTAGGGGTCGGCCCTATATACTCAGCAGAAATTTGAGCCTTAGGTGTTGTTGTGGCCACAACACTGTAAGCCCTCACAGGGCCCTGCTGTGAAATATTAGATCATGAATTGTAATTACATGCCCCTGTTGAACAGGGGCAGAAAAATTGGGCCTTTGGTGGTGGTGGTGGTGCCACAACACTGTAAGTCCTCACTCGCTCTTGGTGGGCGCAGAAATGGGCCCTGCTGTGAAATATTAGATCAAGAATTGTAATTACATGCCCCTGTTGAACAGGGGCTGAAAAATTGGGTGGTGGTGGTGCCACAACACTGCAACCCCACACAGATACTCTAGTTGGAACGCAGGAATGAGTCCTGCTGCAAAGTATTGCATCAAAAATTGTAATTACATGCCCCTGTTAAACAGGGGCTGAAAAATGAGACCTTAGGCACTGGTGCTGGTGCCACAACACTGCAACCCCTCACAGATACTCTAGTTGGAATGTAGGAACGAGCCCTGCTGCAAAGTATTGCATCAAAAATTGTAATTACAAGCCCCTGTTAAACAGGGGCTGAAAAATTGGGCCTTAGGCACTGGTGACAGCGCCCAGAACCAAAAATGTTCTTACAAGCTATCAGCGTGATCATTGAGGAGGAAGAGGATAATTACTCAGGATAGTCACTCAGCATCAGCATAGGCAGTCTTTGAAGGGATCTGAGATTTCAAAAAAATTATTCGGTTACATCAGCATCAGGTGCTTGGTAGCTGGTGGTGATCCAAGACTGATTCATTTTAATGAAGGTCAGTCGATCGACTGAGTCGGTGGACAGACGCACCCTGTGATCGGTTACAAAGCCTCCAGCAGCACTGAATGTGCGTTTCCGAAAGAACGCTGGATGCAGGACAGGCCAGTAGCTCAATTGCATACTGTTCAAGCTCTGGCCAGTGATCCATCCTCAAGACCCAGTAACCCAGAGGATTTTCGGTGGGAAAGGTGTCCAAGTCAGATCTTGCCCCTAGGTATTCCTGCATCATGTAAAACAGACGCTGGCGATGGTTGCTGGAACCGATCATACCTTGGGGCTGCGGACTAAAAAATTGTCTGAACGCATCGGTCAGACGGCCACCTTCTCCTCCGCTCCTTTGACTGACCGAAGACTCAGCAACACGTTGTCCAGAAACAGGAGTTTGTAACCTCCCAGTCTCTGAGAACGCGTTGCACAGACCTTTCTGCAAGGCCTCCCGAAGATGTTTCATCCTCTGCTCCCTCTGCGACGGTAAGATAAGGTCCGCAACCTTACCCTTGTAATGTGGATCAAGGAGGGTTGCCAGCCAGTATTGGTCCTTCTCCTTGATACCACGAATATAAGGATCCTTACGCAGGCTTTGCAGGATCAGGGAGGCCATGCAGCGTAGGTTTACTGGGGCATTCGGTCCGGAGTCCTCTGGGTCACTAAGGATGACATGATCCACAGCCACCTCCTCCCAGCCACGTACAAGTCCATGTGTTTCTTGGGACTGATCCCTTAAAGACTGCTGCTGATGCTGAGTGCCAGGCTCCACCTCCATACTGACACAATCCTCCTCCTCCTTCTCCTCGTCTTCTTCTTGTGTGATCGGCAGGCACGCAGGAACACTGTCTGGATAAACGGGGCCTTGAGAGCTAAGGAAGTCCTCCTCTTCCTGCCTCTATTCTGCCTCAAGTGCCCTGTCCATTATTCCACGCAGCGTGTGCTCCAACAGGTGGACAAGGGGGACAGTGTCACTGATGCATGCACTGTCACTGCTCACCATCCTCGTGGCCTCCTCAAATGGTGACAGGACAGTGCATGCATTCCTGATCAAGGCCCACTGGCGTGGGGAAAAAAAACCAAGCGCCTCTGACCCTGTCACAGAGTAGGCGGTTCTTGGGCAGCTTAAACGCCTTTTGGAGGTCCGCCAGCCGAGCACTGGCATTATATGACCGGTGAAATGCACACAGACTTTCCTGGCCTGCCTCAGGACATCCTGTAAGCCCGGGTACCTGCCCAAGAACCGCTGCACCACCAAGTTAAGGACGTGAGCCAACCAGGGCACATGGGTCATTTGTCCCTGTCAGGGGGCAGAGAGGAGGTTGGTGCCATTGTCGCAAACCACCATTCCTGCCTTAAGTTGGCGTGGCGTCAACCACCTCTGAACCTGCCCCTGCAGAGCTGACAGAACCTCTGCCCCAGTGTGGCTCCTTTCCCCCAAGCACACCAGCTCAAGCACCGGATGGCATCCTTTGGCCTGCGTACATGCGTAGCCCCTTGAACGCCTACGGAGCACCGCTGGTTCCGAGGACAAAGCACAGGAAGAGGCCATGGAGGAAGAAGAAGAGGAGGGGGTGGAGGAGAGAGGTGTGTTACAATCATTAGTAGTGGCATTTTGGAGGCGTGGTGGCGGAACAACCTCCAACACTACTGCACCTTGTCCTGCATCCTTCCCAGCTGCCAGCAGAGTCACCCAATGCGCCGTGAAACTTAGGTAACGTCCCTGTCCATGCCTGCTGGACCATGAGTCAGCGGTAATATGCACCTTACCGCTGACCGCCCTGTCCAGCGAGGCATGGACATTGCCTTCCACATGCCGGTAGAGAGCCGGAATCGCCTTCCGTGAGAAAAAGTGGCATTTGGGTACCTGCCACTGAGGAACCGCACATTCCACAAACTCATGGAAGGGGGCAGAATCTACCAACTGAAAAGGCAGCAGTTAAAGTGCTAGCAATTCAACCGCTGGGCATGTGAATGGCTGGGAGCAAACTTCTTTCGGCGGTGCAGCAGCTGGGGCAGGGAAATTTGCCTGGTACATTCTGACGTCGGTGTACCAAAAGCAGATTGCCCACAAGTACTTGGCTGTGACACACCTAATTCTACATCTTCATTCCTCTCAGTGCAGGTCTCAGAGAGGACTGAGGGTATAGTGGGGTTGGAGATCTCAGCTGATGAGGAGCAAGGAGAGGTCCTCTTTGTTCTTTGGTGTGGGTCTTTTAGATACGCTTGCCAACGAACTGCATGGCAGGTCAACATATGTCTGGTCAAGCATGTGGTACCCAAGCGGGAGATATTTTGGCCACGCGAGATACGCTTGAAATATATGTTGCAAATAGCATCGGTGCGATCTGATGCACTCGTCTCAAAAAAGGCCCACACCAAAATACTTTTCGAATAATGCGCAGAGACTGCAGCGCCCTGCACATGCAGAGCTTTGGGGTGTGATGCAGTCAGTGTGCTGCCCTTAGGATGGCCCCTGGAGGGCATCCTGCCTCGTTGGTGATGTGCCGCCTCCTCCTCCTCCTCCTCCTCTCTCCTATCAGGCACAAATGTTGAGTCAGTGACCTGATCATCGCCTCCCTCCTCATCTCTGGCAATATGCTGCAGCACGGGGAGCATGACTGCCAGATTGCTCCTTCTTGGGCACCCCCTCTGTCCGTGCTCACGTTACTGCCTTCATCTAGCTCAGTATCATCATCAGAGCCTTCCAAATGCTGGGCATCCTCCTGGAGCATGTGCCCAACACTGTGTCAAACACCGACACCATCAAACAGTTCGAGGGACTCCTCAGGAGGACATGGTGAGGCTAGGGAAGGAGTTATTGATGACATTGAGCTGAGGGAAGAGGCCGCTGCTTTGCCAGACAAAGTACCCTGAGCATGGGTAAGATAGGATGAGGAGGATGAGGACGGCTTGGTCATCCACTCGACCAAGTCTTCCGCATGTTGCGGCTCAACATGGCCAGCTGCCGAAAAAAAGGCCAAGCGTGTCCCGCGGCCACGTGCTGATGAGAATGCACCGTGTCCATGACCAACACTAGACACAGAGCCTGCTTGCCCTCTTTTATTGGCTTGTGACTGTCTGCCTCTCCTTGTTGGCCTTCCAGACATACTAATGGCCTGTAGCTGCACTAAGCTGGGATATATATGAACACTGTGCAGAGCTAGCAAAAAATAACTAGTAGGTTTAGCTGAACACTGTGAGCAGGACGCACTACACTAACTTGTAGCTTTAGCTGAACACTGTGAGGAGGACGCACTACACTAACTTGTAGCTTTAGCTGAACACTGTGCAGAGGTCACACTACACTAACTTGTAGTTTTAGCTGAACACTGTGAGGAGGATGCACTACACTAACTTGTAAGTTTAGCTGAACACTGTGAGGAGGACGCACTACACTAACTTGTAGCTTTAGCTGAACACTGTGAGCAGGACGCACTACACTAACTTGTAGCTTTAGCTGAACGCTGTGCAGAGGTCTCACTACACTAACTTGTAGTTTTAGCTGAACACTGTGAGCAGGATGCACTACACTAACTTGTAGCTTTAGCTGAACACTGTGCAGAGGTCTCACTACACTAACTTGTAGTTTTAGCTGAACACTGTGAGCAGGACGCACTACACTAACTGTAAATAGTCTAGCTGCCTGACTGTGGTACTAATAGGATCAAAAGAACACCAGCAATTTTCTTCAGGTAGCGTTAAATACTTTAACAACACAAGCCTGCCTGTCAGTAGGAAGATAACAGGAACGGATCTAGCTAAACTGAATACAGTGTATATGTGTGTATATATATATATATATATATATATATGTATATATATATATATATATATATATATATATGCAACACCTGGGATGCATATATATACACAATACACTGTAAGTGCAGCTAACTCACTGACTGTCCTGCCTAATCTAGCTAACTCAAATGAAATGACACTGTCTCTCTCTCTCTCTCTAAGCACGCCAGAACACACTACACAGGGCCGCCGTGCAGGCGGCCTTATATAGTGTGGGGCGTGTTCTAAACCCCCTAAGCCATAATTGGCCAAACCCACCCTGGCTTTGGTCAATTACAGCTCTCTCTACCGACGGCGCTGTGATTGGCCAAGCATGCGGGTCATAGTGCATGCTTGGCCAATCATCAGCCAGCAATGCACTGCGATGCCGCAGTGAATTATGGGCCAATGACGCGCCACACGAATTTGGCGTGAACGGCCCATATAGTTCACAATTCGGCCAACGATCGAACAGCCAATGTTCAAGTCAAACATGGGTTCGACTCGAGCACGAAGCTCATCCCTAGTTACCAAGACTGTCATAACTGTTTACTATACTGTTGCACTACGTTGGTGTGATAGTGTAGTTACTGTAATAACTCTTTATATAAATATATCATTTACTCAAAGAAAGAAGTTTTTTTTGGTTTTTACAGAAGTTTGTGTGCAGTGTTGTTATTTCTCCTGCAGGTGGAGCTACAAGCACCCAGGTAGAGGTAAATATAAATATAAGTGTATATTGTGGGTTAAAGTTGGTACTAATATTATTACAACACTGCACTACAGCTGTGTCAAGGGGACTGAACAACTTAAGAGGGGTGAAGAGAATAGAGGACAGGCCCAATAATAAACCAGCAGCTCCACCGTGAGTTATTGCTACATGTGGGGGCTCGTCTGGGATACTTGTCACTCTGAAGTCAAGCACCCCCTTAAGAACCATAGAATGGATCTCCCCACTGTGGCACAGTGGTGTGAGGCGGAAGGCACCTGCTCAGAAGCGAGCGTGGCCATGGAACTCTGGGGAGATATCTGGGAGAAAGAACACATTAACCGAGTGGTAAAAACACTATAACCAGAACAAAGAGCCAAGGTGGTCACAGTAAGACCCAATCATGAGACATTCCGCACTTATGCACTATTGGAGTGGAGGAAGGGAGTTCCGGAAAATTTCAAGGGTGCAAGTGTTGAACCCGCTGACAAGACCAAATTTTATCTGACCCACCCAAGGGAAGAAGGGGAGAATCTTGCCACCTTCCCACAGATGAGTTCAGCAGAAATCAAGGTCCCATCACAGTCAGCACTGGCTGCAATTGAGCCAGAACTCTTCACAGCCCTGGGAAATTTGGTGTCCCAATGTCAAAAGGGGAACCCAATATATTCAGGAACTGGGTACCGGTAACTGGGTATTTTCTCGGGCCAGCGGCCTGTACCCAAAGGAGAAGACACCTTTGAAGAGTGGTTGGAACAGGCCACGCAAGTGTTGGATGAGTGGGACATCCCTGAGACGCAAAAAAACAGCGGATTACTGAGAGTCTGAAAGGGCCTGCTTCCGAGGCTATTCGAAATCTGAAGCTCAGCAAACAGAACTGTGTAGCCCAAGACTACTTAGATATCCTGCAAGATGTGTTTCGACCGCCCGAAAAGGTTTCTGATCTAATTTATCAATTAGAACACACCTATCAAGAAACAGGAGAGAAGTTGTCAGAATATATGAGACGGTTAGACAAGGTCATTCTCCAGATATTGTTAAAGAAGGGATTAGATCCTAGTAAGGTGGATGAAATTCGAGCCAAACAAGTTTTAAGAGGTGCCCAGCCTTTGGATCCCATCACCCTCCAGTTAAGAACTCGTCAAGATGGAGGCATATTGAAGTACCCAGATCTAATTCGGATTGTACGGGAGGAAGAAGCTATTCTAGGAAGGAAGAAGGAAAACATTCAAGAATCAAAACACACTGTTGGAGTCAGGACAGTTAGTGTGATGGATGATGATCCCCAGATTGAGCTTCTTAAGACTCAGGTGGCCCAGTTAATGGAGATGATGGCTTTGCTGACCGCAAGATCCCCTAATCCACCCAATGGAGGAGCTAAAAAAATAAAAAAAGTATCAGACTTCACATTCAGAAGGGAATCTGGAATTTGTTTCAACTGTGGAGGGGCTGGACATTTTAGGAAAGTGTGCCCAAGCCCAAGGGCAGCAGTACAACGTCAAAAGCCGGCGGAAAACTTCAAAGGGCCCCAGTGAAGGAGTCAACTGGGTGCCCTGTAACAGTCGTCAAGTCCAACGAAACCCAGGTTCACAAAGTTTTGAGAGTAAGAGGAGGAATAAAGTTGAGTGAGCGTCCATGGAAACGAGGAGTCAAGATGCGCATTAACAAGCAAAAGAAGCCAAACAATCATGGTGAATTTCCCCTCAACCTAGTGGGACCCTCTCCGATCATCCCCATCCAGGCAGAAGGAATCTATGCCAAGGCACTGCTGGATACCGGAGCCCAAGTGACCTTATTATATAAAGATTTCTACATGAAGCATCTCAAGCATCTGCCCCTGCAAAAGTTGGAAGAATTGGAGATATGGGGCCTAGGTACCCAGAACTTCCCTTATGAGGGATATATCCCTATCAAACTTACCTTTGACCCGAGTGTGGCTGGAAAGGCGGAGACTTTCGACACCCTGGCAGTTGTGTGTCCTCGGCCCCCTGGGGCTCATAGAAGTTCCCTTATAATCGGAACAAATACTGATCTGGTCAGAAGACTCCTGATACCGCTTGTACAGAAGGAAAGTGTCCCAGCCATGAAGGTACATCCCATGCTAACCCAAGTGTACAAGGATATGGTACACGAACAGAAGGCCCCACCAGAAGGGGTGTGAAAATTTGGCATTTAGACCGAGGTGAAGAACTGCTACAACCGGGTGAAGTGATATGTATGAGGGCCTCTGTCAAGTTGAGTTGAAGACAGCCTGGTCTTTTCGTTGTCTTGGAGACGGACACTCGAGAAGAGGATGTGGGTCTGGAAATACTGGGAGATCTTGAGCACCTTCGAGAACAGCTGGCTGAGCTGAAAAGGACTGGGATTATCAGGGAGTCCAGGAGTCCGTATGCCTCCCTGATAGTGGTAGTGAGGAAGAAAAATGGGACAGACCATTCCTGATCAATACACTACCCCTCGTATAGAAGATGCCCTACAGAGCCTGTCAGGGGCAAAGTGGTTCAGTGTATTAGATTTGAAGAGTGGTTATTATCAGATCCCCATGAGTCCTGAGGATAAGGAGAAGACTGCTTTCATTACCCCCGTGGGATTCTATGAATTTAACCAGATGCCACAAGGTTTGTCTGAGGCCCCAGCAACTTTCCAGCGGCTCATGGAGAAGACGGTAGGCGACATGAAATTGCTTGAGGTCTTATGCCGCGTACACACAAGCAGTTTTTGCGGCGGACTTTGCCCGGCGGACTGGATTTCGTCGGACAATTCGATGTGTGTGGGCTCCAGCGGACTTTGTTTTCTCAAAAGTTGGACGGAATTAGATTTGAAACTTGTTTAAAATTTATCCGTTGAAATCGAGTCGGGTCGAAAAGTCCGCCGTCTGTATGCTAGTTCGACGGACTAAAAAGCCACGCTAGGGCAGCTATTGGCTACTGGCTATGAACTTCCTTGTTTTAGTCCGGTCGTACGTCATCACGTACGAATTCGACGGACTTTGGTGGATTGTGTGTAGGCAAGTCCGTTCATTCAGAAAGTCCGTCGGAAAGTCCGTCGAAAAATCCGCCGGGCAAAGTCCGCCGTAAAGTCCGCTCGTGTGTACGCGGCATTAGTCTACCTAGACGATATCATAGTATTTGGCCGAACTCTTGAAGAGCATGAAGAGCGACGGGAAAAGGTTCTGAAGAGATTACATGATGAGGGCTTTAAACTTTCAATGGAGAATTGTCAGTTCTATAAATCTTCGGTGAACTGTTTGGGGCACATTGTGTCTGAGGAAGGGATAGCAACTGACCCTGAGAAGTTGGAAGCTGTTACTTCTTGGCCCAAGCCCACGAATGTGACTGAGCTCAGGTCATTCCTAGGATTCTGCTCCTACTATCGGAGGTTTGTGGAGGGGTTTGCGAAGATAGCCCACCCACTCACAGAGCTACTGAAGAATCTGAAGAGAATATATCATTTACTTAAAGAAAGAAGTTATTTTGGTTATTACAGAAGTTTGTGTGCAGTGTTGTTATTTCTCCTGCAGGTGGAGCTACAAGCACCCAGGTAGAGGTAAATATAAATATAAGTGTATATTGTGGGTTAAAGTTGGTACTAATATTATTACAACACTGCACTACAGCTGTGTCAAGGGGATTGAACAACTTAAGAGGGGTGAAGAGAATAGAGGACAGGCCCAATAATAAACCAGCAGCTTCACCGTGAGTTATTGCTACATACATTTCTCATAACTGGACCTAGGAGTACAAGGGTAGATTGTGTGTCTCCAAATCCAGCCAAATATCACCAAAAAAAGTACAGCATCTGCGCATAACCCTGGGAGGTGTTTGCTGGTCAGGAAGACCCTGCAGAGGCACTCAGAGCAGTAATGCTGCCCCAAGAAAGCCAGGAGGCTAAATGTTATGTCTTTGCAGTAATGGTGAGAACCCCCTGTGCGAGAAGAGCTATCTGTATTAACTTTGACTTGGGCTGCTATGCCCTAAAATACAGTTTTGAACTGGCGCAACTCATTGTAAACGCACCTACCGCTTGAGTATAATCACTCCAATCTCACTATATATATATATATATATATATATATATATATATATATATATATTATATATATATATATTCTCTTATTCAAAATTTCAAAATAGTCTTGATATATCTCATACTTTAACCACATGCCAACCAACCGCGGCAGTTGTACTGCGGCAGAATGGCACGGCTGGGCGAAACAACGTTATATAACGTCGCTCCGCCCTGTGGCCAATAGGGGGTGCGCGCTAGCCCCCCGCTCGCCCCCCGAATACTGATCGCTGTATTAATGCCAATTGTTTCAAAAATGTGTCAAAATTGTGCGACGTGTCCGCCATAATGTCACAGTCACGATAAAAATTGCGGATCGCCGCCATTGCTAGTAAAAAAAGTAATAACAATAAAAATGCTATAAATCTATCCCCTATTTTGTAGAAGCTATAACTTTTGCGCAAACCAATCAATATACGCTTATTGCGATTTTTTTTTTTTTTTTTGTACCAAAAATATGTAGAAGAATACATATCGGCCTAAACTGAGGAAAAAATAGTTTATGTATTTTTGGGGGATATTTATTATAGCAAAAAGTAAAAAATAATGTGTTTTTTTTTTCAAAATTGTCGCTCTTTTTTTGTTTATAGCGTAAAAAATAAAAACCGCAGATGTGACCAAATACCACCAAAAGAAAGCTCTATTTGTGGGAAAAAAAGGACGTCAATTTTTTTTGGGTGCAACGTCACACGACCACGCAATTTTCAGTTAAAGCGACACAGTGCCGAATTGCAAAAAGTGCTCTGGTCAGAAAGGGGGTAGAATCTTCCGGGGCTGAAGCGGTTAAGCAATCTATTTAGTCCTACATCATTTGTTTTAAGCCGGCCACACATGTTACACTTTCCTTGAGATCTACAAACAACTAACCTCTTAACCTCTTAGCACCTGCGCCTCCCAGCACTTTAAAAGGTTTGCGATGCCGGCATGGCTTAAGATCACATAACCACCGTGATCACACTATGATAACACAGTGAGCACACTGTGCTGGACAGAATCATTGAAAGAATAACTTGCAATCGCTAGTTTACTGGAATAATGAATATACTGAAAATCTATACATGATTGTCTCATGAAATTAGACACAGGTCAAGATGAATGCAGTATGTTATCAAAAAATATTGGAGGAACATATGCATTCATCAGCCAGGAAGCTGCGCATGGGACGTACTTGCACATTCCAACATGACAGTGATCCAAAACACAAGCCCAAGTCAACCTGTAATTTGCCACAGCAGTATAAAGTGAAGGCTCTGGAGTGGCTATCTGTCTCCTGACCTCAATATCATTGAGCCACTCTGGGGAGATCTCAAATGTGCAGTTCATGTAAGACAGTCCAAGAATTTACAGAAACTGGTGGCTTTTTGCCAGGAGGAATGGGCAGCTTTACCATCTGAGCAGATAAAGAGCCTCATCCAAAAATACCACAAAAGACTTCAAGCTGTCATTGATGTTAAAGGGGGCAATACACTGTATTAAGAACTGGGGTGTGTAAACTTTTGATCAGGGCCATTTGGTAATCTCTGTTGTGATTATGATTTAAAAAAGAGTAAACACAGTTGATTGATAATAAATGGCTTCAGCCAAACACTCACCATGAGCGAAAGAAAAGTGTTTGTGTTATTATTCATATTCTCTGAAAAATGGCCAGGAAATCATAAATGTTGCCAGGGTATGTAAACTTATGAGCACAACTGTGTATATATATATATATATATATACACACACAGTATACAGTATAATATCTATCTATCTATATATATATGTATGTATACTGTATATACTTTTTTCCCTTAGTGTCATTTCCAGAAGGTCTATTCTTTAACTGCAAAATTACAAAATTGAGCTTTAGGAATGTTATATATTACAAATTAGCTATTTGAATTTATAGTTTGAATAGTGTATAACACAATGTTCTCTAGTCAATGACTCAGTTCCCTTTCAAATTTCTCTTATCACCTGATCAGTACAATTCTGTTCAAAAGAAAGAAAGCTATAATAATTTACCAAAGTTATGTCATCTCAATAAAAAGTTTAACGTGATTTACTAAACAAAAAACATGTTATACTTACCTGCTCTGGCGGGGAACCCCAGAAGAAGAGGATTGGGTCTGCTCTGTGCCAAACCATTGATGGTTTGGCACAGAGCAGACCCAATCCTCCTCTTCTGGGGTTCCCTGTCGGCGCTCCTGGCTGAATGCCCACATAGCAAGCCGCTACCTCTGAATTCTATGCTATTTGAACAACCCTCAGAACTAACCTCTGTTCACTAGAGATTTCACTCCCCCTGGAATTGCTTTGTCTTATATGCATGCCTTAGAGACATTTCATCAACTGTTTATCTGGGAATGTTCAGTGAAAGTCCTTCCATATCAGAGTAGGCATATAAAGTTTGTAAAAGAGAGCTAAGGTGGACACCTACTAAAGAAGAGTGGGAAGTGATTCATAAAGGGTCCCTGAGTGTTAATGTACAGGAGAATGGGAACAAATTAGGAATCTGGTGGTACAGAACTATTTCTCTGTTGCACAAATCTTTCCTAAGTCCTCAAACCACTTCTAGTGTTGCAAAGAGAGAAAGGATGATACTGCACATCTGTTGTTAATGCACTAAGATTTAAGAATTCTGGTGGGAGGTACATCACATCTCAGCGGTATGAGCTACCCTCTATTACCCTGTAGCTCAGTATTTACTACATCACACATCATGTTCAATCCTTAGCCATGCAGATAAATGCTGTCAGGATGTGTATCCCAGTACAGTATCCAAACAGATCTCTACCTTACAGGAATGGCTGATTAGAATAGATAAAGTAGCCAACACAGAAGAACTCATCCATATTTTACAAGATAGACTTTCTAAAAATACCCTAACACGATCGTAGTAGCCACATAACAAGATGGTGACAGAATACAAACAACTCATGGCTATCATTGCATAGACCAGCATGCATAGTCAAAAAAATTCTCAACCACCCAACTTAATTGATTGATGTGTGAAGGGAGGCCCCTTGGGTGTGCCAGCTGACAGTTTTCTTACTCTCATAGTCACTGGACTAGTCTTATTCCCTACCCTTTACCTAGTTCCTACCTTCCCTGGCCCACCTTTCTCCCTTTGTAATCCTTTTCTACACCCCTTCCTGTATTTTCACTTCCTTATTTCCCCCTACTGCTTTATGAATTTTTTCCTATGTGATTCCTTTTTTCTCTTTGAGTCTCTGTTAGAGGGACCCAGATGCCTACACACTAAGCCTTTACTCCCATAGAAGCCATGGCAACCCTGATTACATTGCTGAATATACACAACTGGGAGGGCATCTCTCCTTGGACCTGAAAATTAGATGTTAGGGGTCCAACATGATATCACTGGGTAAGACCATTCTTAGTCTATATCCTACCACCCATGCAACTGTTAATGTATTTGTCTTCTGATTCTGGCACAGGTGGGTGGATGGGTCGTTGGAATCTCGTATTCTCGGGAATCCTGTCCTGTCCTGTTTAGATGCTTATATGGTAAATCTACCTGTTTATATATTCGAAGGTCTCTTTTTACCTAGTGTATACCCACATATAATATAGTTGTTGAGACACTTGAACTGTTTGTTCATTTGTTTAACCTATGTACAAAACAAATACAACTATTGTGCAACAAAAAAGGGTAAAAAGCCTGGAAAAGAAAACTAAGTACTGGTAATTTTTTTTTTTTAACTCTTGCTTTTGATTTAACCCATGATGTCATATTGCTCCATAGTAAGGTTTTTCAAAATGTCCCTGTCTTTTAGAGTAGCTTGTGTCCTGCCCTCAGGATCTTCTGTGTTAGTACAGAATGCATTTTTTTCTTTGAGGTGCACATATCAATTTCTTAGTAGCTGTATACATGTAGCGCTGACAACTTTTGTTTTTAGTCATATGTGTGTTATAAAGGCATAAGTTGATCTAGTGCCATCTAGTGGACAATTGAAAAGGTACAACACTTTTATGTTTCATGATTAAGAGAAGTGACATGGAAGTGATTGATTGTTTACTTCTGAACATTAACTATGACCTACCCACAATGCTCCTGGATAAGAGGAGAACTGAACTGCATTGTGGGAGGATATAAAAGGGCTGGGAGGGGCCATCTTAAGTCTCTTGTTCCTGGGACGCGTGGCCTGCCAGCAGAGCTCTGTGGGTGTGTGTGTGTCCCAAAGAGTTGCGGTCTACCTTGTGAAGGAGCGGAGCAGCAGCAAGGATCCTGTCATCGCATCACAGTGTGCTGAAGCAGCAGAAGTGATTGTTCCAGGGGACCCGTGGAGGAAGTAACTGAGGACTCCTGGTCGTTAGTAAACGGAACAGTGTGACGGCGTGGTGGCGGATCCATACGGACTGAGAACTGCTGAGACGGAGACATCCATCCGCCTGGATCCCGTGTGGTGAGAGGGTTAACATCTGGAAGTTTGTTTAATACTACACACATTTAGAACTTTTACAGATTGTTGCTGGGACAGATAGTCCCACGGAACAAGTTGAGTTGGAGAATATTACATTTGCATAGACTACAATATTCAAGAGCTGACACTAGATGTCTGTCTTCTTCGTATAAGAACACTTAATCAGTTTGCTGGATTATAATTGCCTTTGTGTATTACCTTACACTGTGCAACACCTCAGAAGAACTCTCTGTGGATTACAATTACCATTTCGTAGCTAGCGAAGATTGAAGACGTCAAGACTATCTCTTTTATTGCAGGGCCCTGCATCTAGTTACAAAGGGTAGTGACTTTACGGTTTAGAGCAGAGGGAGCTCCCTGGTACGAATATATATTTAGGTATATTTGTGTATGTTACCAATAGGGATGAGCCGAACACCCCCCGGTTCGGTTCGCACCAGAACCTGCGAACGGACCGAAAATTTGCACGAACGTTAGAACCCCATTGACGTCTATGGGACTCGAATGTTCTGAATCAAAACTGTTCATTTTAAAGGCTAATTTACATGGTATTGTCCTAAAAAGGGTTTGGGGACCCGGGTCCTGCCGCAGGGGACATGTATCAATGCAAAAAAAATTTAAAAAACGGCCGTTTTTTCGGGAGCAGTGATTTTAATTATGCTTAAAGTGAAAAAAAGTGAAATATTCCTTTAAATATCATACCTGGGGGTGTCTATAGTATGCCTGTAAAGTGACGCGTGTTTCCCGTGCTTAGAACAGTCCCTGCACAAAATGTAATTTTTAAAGGAAAAAAAGTCATTTAAAACTGCTTGCGGGTTTAATGTAATGTCGGGTCCTGGCAATATGGATGAAAATCAGTGAGACAAAAGGCATGGGTACCCCCCAGTCCATTACCAGGTCCTTTGGGTCTTGTATGGATATTAAGGGGAACCCCGCACACAAATTAAAAAAAGGTAAGGTGTGGGGCCACCAGGCCCTATATACTCTGAACAGCAGTATACAGGCAGTGCAAGCAAGACAGGGACTGTAGGTTTGTTGTTAAGTAGAATCTGTTTGTAATTTTGAACGGGTACATTTTAACGTGTTTAGCTCCAGCCAAAAAAATTTTTTTAAGCTTTTTGGAAAACATAGGGAAGGGTTATCACCCCTGTGACATTTGTTTTGCTGTCTTTCCTCCTCTTCAGAAGATTTCACCTCACTTTTTGTCCCAATGACAAATGTTTTTTGAAAATTTGTTTTTTTTTGTGAAACAAGGATTGGTGATAAAGCATCAGTGGAAAGGAGAAATGTTTTTCCCATATTAACTCTTACAGGAGAGAATTTCCCTTCCTAGGGGTAGATTTCATCTCACTTCCTGTTGTCTCCTTCCGTTTGCAAGTAGGAGTCGTTTGTAAGTTGGATGTTTGAAAGTTGGGGTCGGCCCTATATACTCAGCAGAAATTTGGGCCTTAGGTGTTGTTGTGGCCACAACACTGTAAGCCCTCACAGGGCCCTGCTGTGAAATATTAGATCATGAATTGTAATTACATGCCCCTGTTGAACAGGGGCAGAAAAATTGGGCCTTTGGTGGTGGTGGTGGTGCCACAACACTGTAAGTCCTCACTCGCTCTTGGTGGGCGCAGAAATGGGCCCTGCTGTGAAATATTAGATCAAGAATTGTAATTACATGCCCCTGTTGAACAGGGGCTGAAAAATTGGGCCTTTGGTGGTGGTGGTGCCACAACACTGCAACCCCTCACAGATACTCTAGTTGGAACGCAGGAATGAGTCCTGCTGCAAAGTATTGCATCAAAAATTGTAATTACATGCCCCTGTTAAACAGGGGCTGAAAAATGAGACCTTAGGCACTGGTGCTGGTGCCACAACACTGCAACCCCTCACAGATACTCTAGTTGGAATGTAGGAACGAGCCCTGCTGCAAAGTATTGCATCAAAAATTGTAATTACAAGCCCCTGTTAAACAGGGGCTGAAAAATTGGGCCTTAGGCACTGGTGACAGCGCCCAGAACCAAAAATGTTCTTACAAGCTATCAGCGTGATCATTGAGGAGGAAGAGGATAATTACTCAGGATAGTCACTCAGCATCAGCATAGGCAGTCTTTGAAGGGATCTGAGATTTCAAAAAAATTATTCGGTTACATCAGCATCAGGTGCTTGGTAGCTGGTGGTGATCCAAGACTGATTCATTTTAATGAAGGTCAGTCGATCGACTGAGTCGGTGGACAGACGCACCCTGTGATCGGTTACAAAGCCTCCAGCAGCACTGAATGTGCGTTCCGAAAGAACGCTGGATGCAGGACAGGCCAGTAGCTCAATTGCATACTGTGCAAGCTCTGGCCAGTGATCCATCCTCAAGACCCAGTAACCCAGAGTATTTTCGGTGGGAAAGGTGTCCAAGTCAGATCTTGCCCCTAGGTATTCCTGCATCATGTAAAACAGACGCTGGCGATGGTTGCTGGAACCGATCATACCTTGGGGCTGCGGACTAAAAAATTGTCTGAACGCATCGGTCAGACGGCCACCTTCTCCTCCGCTCCTTTGACTGACCGAAGACTCAGCAACACGTTGTCCAGAAACAGGAGTTTGTAACCTCCCAGTCTCTGAGAACGCGTTGCACAGACCTTTCTGCAAGGCCTCCCGAAGATGTTTCATCCTCTGCTCCCTCTGCGACGGTAAGATAAGGTCCGCAACCTTACCCTTGTAATGTGGATCAAGGAGGGTTGCCAGCCAGTATTGGTCCTTCTCCTTGATACCACGAATATAAGGATCCTTACGCAGGCTTTGCAGGATCAGGGAGGCCATGCAGCGTAGGTTTACTGGGGCATTCGGTCCGGAGTCCTCTGGGTCACTAAGGATGACATGATCCACAGCCACCTCCTCCCAGCCACGTACAAGTCCATGTGTTTCTTGGAACTGATCCCTTAAAGACTGCTGCTGATGCTGAGTGCCAGGCTCCACCTCCATACTGACACAATCCTCCTCCTCCTTCTCCTCGTCCTCTTCTTGTGTGATCGGCAGGCACGCAGGAACACTGTCTGGATAAAGGGGGCCTTGAGAGCTAAGGAAGTCCTCCTCTTCCTGCCTCTATTCTGCCTCAAGTGCCCTGTCCATTATTCCACGCAGCGTGTGCTCCAACAGGTGGACAAGGGGGACAGTGTCACTGATGCATGCACTGTCACTGCTCACCATCCTCGTGGCCTCCTCAAATGGTGACAGGACAGTGCATGCATTCCTGATCAAGGCCCACTGGCGTGGGGAAAAAAAACCAAGCGCCTCTGACCCTGTCACAGATTAGGCGGTTCTTGGGCAGCTTAAACGCCTTTTGGAGGTCCGCCAGCCGAGCACTGGCATTATATGACCGGTGAAATGCACACAGACTTTCCTGGCCTGCCTCAGGACATCCTGTAAGCCCGGGTACCTGCCCAAGAACCGCTGCACCACCAAGTTAAGGACGTGAGCCAACCAGGGCACATGGGTCATTTGTCCCTGTCAGGGGGCAGAGAGGAGGTTGGTGCCATTGTCGCAAACCACCATTCCTGCCTTAAGTTGGCGTGGCGTCAACCACCTCTGAACCTGCCCCTGCAGAGCTGACAGAACCTCTGCCCCAGTGTGGCTCCTGTCCCCCAAGCACACCAGCTCAAGCACCGGATGGCATCCTTTGGCCTGCGTACATGCGTAGCCCCTTGAACGCCTACGGAGCACCGCTGGTTCCGAGGACAAAGCACAGGAAGAGGCCATGGAGGAAGAAGAAGGAGGGGGTGGAGGAGAGAGGTGTGTTACAATCATTAGTAGTGGCATTTTGGAGGCGTGGTGGCGGAACAACCTCCAACACTACTGCACCTTGTCCTGCATCCTTCCCAGCTGCCAGCAGAGTCACCCAATGCGCCGTGAAACTTAGGTAACGTCCCTGTCCATGCCTGCTGGACCATGAGTCAGCGGTAATATGCACCTTACCGCTGACCGCCCTGTCCAGCGAGGCATGGACATTGCCTTCCACATGCCGGTAGAGAGCCGGAATCGCCTTCCGTGAGAAAAAGTGGCGTTTGGGTACCTGCCACTGAGGAACCGCACATTCCACAAACTCATGGAAGGGGGCAGAATCTACCAACTGAAAAGGCAGCAGTTAAAGTGCTAGCAATTCAACCGCTGGGCATGTGAATGGCTGGGAGCAAACTTCTTTCGGCGGTGCAGCAGCTGGGGCAGGGAAATTTGCCTGGTACATTCTGACGTCGGTGTACCAAAAGCAGATTGCCCACAAGTACTTGGCTGTGACACACCTAATTCTACATCTTCATTCCTCTCAGTGCAGGTCTCAGAGAGGACTGAGGGTATAGTGGGGTTGGAGATCTCAGCTGATGAGGAGCAAGGAGAGGTCCTCTTTGTTCTTTGGTGTGGGTCTTTTAGATACGCTTGCCAACGAACTGCATGGCAGGTCAACATATGTCTGGTCAAGCATGTGGTACCCAAGCGGGAGATATTTTGGCCACGCGAGATACGCTTGAAATATATGTTGCAAATAGCATCGGTGCGATCTGATGCACTCGTCTCAAAAAAGGCCCACACCAAAATACTTTTCGAATAACGCGCAGAGACTGCAGCGCCCTGCACATGCAGAGCTTTGGGGTGTGATGCAGTCAGTGTGCTGCCCTTAGGATGGCCCCTGGAGGGCATCCTGCCTCGTTGGTGATGTGCCGCCTCCTCCTCCTCCTCTCTCCTATCAGGCACAAATGTTGAGTCAGTGACCTCATCATCGCCTCCCTCCTCATCTCTGGCAGTATGCTGCAGCACGCGGAGCATGACTGCCAGATTGCTCCTTCTTGGGCACCCCCTCTGTCCGTGCTCACGTTACTGCCTTCATCTAGCTCAGTATCATCATCAGAGCCTTCCAAATGCTGGGCATCCTCCTGGAGCATGTACCCAACACTGTGTCAAACACCGACACCATCAAACAGTTCGAGGGACTCCTCAGGAGGACATGGTGAGGCTAGGGAAGGAGTCATTGATGACATTGAGCTGAGGGAAGAGGCCGCTGCTTTGCCAGACAAAGTACCCTGAGCATGGGTAAGATAGGATGAGGAGGATGAGGATGGCTTGGTCATCCACTCGACCAAGTCTTCCGCATGTTGCGGCTCAACATGGCCAGCTGCCGAAAAAAAGGCCAAGCGTGTCCCGCGGCCACGTGCTGATGAGAATGCACCGTGTCCATGACCAACACTAGACACAGAGCCTGCTTGCCCTCTTTTATTGGCTTGTGACTGTCTGCCTCTCCTTGTTGGCCTTCCAGACATACTAATGGCCTGTAGCTGCACTAAGCTGGGATATATATATATATATATATATATATATATATATATGAACACTGTGCAGAGCTAGCAAAAAATAACTAGTAGGTTTAGCTGAACACTGTGAGCAGGACGCACTACACTAACTTGTAGCTTTAGCTGAACACTGAGGAGGATGCACTACACTAACTTGTAAGTTTAGCTGAACACTGTGAGGAGGACGCACTACACTAACTTGTAGCTTTAGCTGAACACTGTGAGCAGGACGCACTACACTAACTTGTAGCTTTAGCTGAACGCTGTGCAGAGGTCTCACTACACTAACTTGTAGTTTTAGCTGAACACTGTGAGCAGGATGCACTACACTAACTTGTAGCTTTAGCTGAACACTGTGCAGAGGTCTCACTACACTAACTTGTAGTTTTAGCTGAACACTGTGAGCAGGACGCACTACACTAACTGTAAATAGTCTAGCTGCCTGACTGTGGTACTAATAGGATCAAAAGAACACCAGCAATTTTCTTCAGGTAGCGTTAAATACTTTAACAACACAAGCCTGCCTGTCAGTAGGAAGATAACAGGAATGGTTCTAGCTAAACTGAATACAGTGTATATGTGTGTATATATATATATATATATATATATATATATATGCAACACCTATATATATATACACAATACACTGTAAGTGCAGCTAACTCACTGACTGTCCTGCCTAATCTAGCTAACTCAAATGAAATGACACTGTCTCTCTCTCTCTCTCTAAGCACGCCAGAACACACTACACAGGGCCGCCGTGCAGGCGGCCTTATATAGTGTGGGGCGTGTTCTAAACCCCCTAAGCCATAATTGGCCAAACCCACCCTGGCTTTGGTCAATTACAGCTCTCTCTACCGACGGCGCTGTGATTGGCCAAGCATGCGGGTCATAGTGCATGCTTGGCCAATCATCAGCCAGCAATGCACTGCGATGCCGCAGTGAATTATGGGCCAATGACGCGCCACACGAATTTGGCGTGAACGGCCCATATAGTTCACAATTCGGCCAACGATCGAACAGCCAATGTTCAAGTCAAACATGGGTTCGACTCGAGCACGAAGCTCATCCCTAGTTACCAAGACTGTCATAACTGTTTACTATACTGTTGCACTACGTTGGTGTGATAGTGTAGTTACTGTAATAACTCTTTATATAAATATATCATTTACTCAAAGAAAGAAGTTTTTTTGGTTATTACAGAAGTTTGTGTGCAGTGTTATTTCTCCTGCAGGTGGAGCTACAAGCACCCAGGTAGAGGTAAATATAAATATAAGTGTATATTGTGGGTTAAAGTTGGTACTAATATTATTACAACACTGCACTACAGCTGTGTCAAGGGGACTGAACAACTTAAGAGGGGTGAAGAGAATAGAGGACAGGCCCAATAATAAACCAGCAGCTCCACCGTGAGTTATTGCTACATGTGGGGGCTCGTCTGGGATACTTGTCACTCTGAAGTCAAGCACCCCCTTAAGAACCATAGAATGGATCTCCCCACTGTGGCACAGTGGTGTGAGGCGGAAGGCACCTGCTCAGAAGCAAGCGTGGCCATGGAACTCTGGGGAGATATCTGGGAGAAAGAACACATTAACCGAGTGGTAAAAACACTATAACCAGAACAAAGATCCAAGGTGGTCACAGTAAGACCCAATCATGAGACATTCCGCACTTATGCACTATTGGAGTGGAGGAAGGGAGTTCCGGAAAATTTCAAGGGTGCAAGTGTTGAACCCGCTGACAAGACCAAATTTTATCTGACCCACCCAAGGGAAGAAGGGGAGAATCTTGCCACCTTCCCACAGATGAGTTCAGCAGAAATCAAGGTCCCATCACAGTCAGCACTGGCTGCAATTGAGCCAGAACTCTTCACAGCCCTGGGAAATTTGGTGTCCCAATGTCAAAAGGGGAACCCAATATATTCAGGAACTGGGTACCGGTAACTGGGTATTTTCTCGGGCCAGCGGCCTGTACCCAAAGGAGAAGACACCTTTGAAGAGTGGTTGGAACAGGCCACGCAAGTGTTGGATGAGTGGGACATCCCTGAGACGCAAAAAAACAGCGGATTACTGAGAGTCTGAAAGGGCCTGCTTCCGAGGCTATTCGAAATCTGAAGCTCAGCAAACAGAACTGTGTAGCCCAAGACTACTTAGATATCCTGCAAGATGTGTTTCGACCGCCCGAAAAGGTTTCTGATCTAATTTATCAATTAGAACACACCTATCAAGAAACAGGAGAGAAGTTGTCAGAATATATGAGACGGTTAGACAAGGTCATTCTCCAGATATTGTTAAAGAAGGGATTAGATCCTAGTAAGGTGGATGAAATTCGAGCCAAACAAGTTTTAAGAGGTGCCCAGCCTTTGGATCCCATCACCCTCCAGTTAAGAACTCGTCAAGATGGAGGCATATTGAAGTACCCAGATCTAATTCGGATTGTACGGGAGGAAGAAGCTATTCTAGGAAGGAAGAAGGAAAACATTCAAGAATCAAAACACACTGTTGGAGTCAGGACAGTTAGTGTGATGGATGATGATCCCCAGATTGAGCTTCTTAAGACTCAGGTGGCCCAGTTAATGGAGATGATGGCTTTGCTGACCGCAAGATCCCCTAATCCACCCAATGGAGGAGCTAAAAAAATAAAAAAAGTATCAGACTTCACATTCAGAAGGGAATCTGGAATTTGTTTCAACTGTGGAGGGGCTGGACATTTTAGGAAAGTGTGCCCAAGCCCAAGGGCAGCAGTACAACGTCAAAAGTCGGCGGAAAACTTCAAAGGGCCCCAGTGAAGGAGTCAACTGGGTGCCCTGTAACAGTCGTCAAGTCCAACGAAACCCAGGTTCACAAAGTTTTGAGAGTAAGAGGAGGAATAAAGTTGAGTGAGCGTCCATGGAAACGAGGAGTCAAGATGCGCATTAACAAGCAAAAGAAGCCAAACAATCATGGTGAATTTCCCCTCAACCTAGTGGGACCCTCTCCGATCATCCCCATCCAGGCAGAAGGAATCTATGCCAAGGTACTGCTGGATACCGGAGCCCAAGTGACCTTATTATATAAAGATTTCTACATGAAGCATCTCAAGCATCTGCCCCTGCAAAAGTTGGAAGAATTGGAGATATGGGGCCTAGGTACCCAGAACTTCCCTTATGAGGGATATATCCCTATCAAACTTACCTTTGACCCGAGTGTGGCTGGAAAGGCGGAGACTTTCGACACCCTGGCAGTTGTGTGTCCTCGGCCCCCTGGGGCTCATAGAAGTTCCCTTATAATCGGAACAAATACTGATCTGGTCAGAAGACTCCTGATACCGCTTGTACAGAAGGAAAGTGTCCCGGCCATGAAGGTACACTACCGTTCAAAAGTTTGGGGTCACATTGAAATGTCCTTATTTTTGAAGGAAAAGCACTGTACTTTTAAATGAAGCTAACTTTAAACTAGTCCTAACTTTAAACAAATATACTCTATACATTGCTAATGTGGTAAATGACTATTCTAACTGCAAATGTCTAGTTTTTGGTGCAATATCTACATAGGTGTATAGAGGCCCATTTCCAGCAACTATCACTCCAGTGTTCTAATGGTACAATGTGTTTGCTCATTGGCTCAGAAGGCTAATTGATGATTAGCAAACCCTTGTGCAATCATGTTCACACATCTAAAAACAGTCTAGCTCCTTCCAGAAGCTACAAAACTGACCTTCCTGTGAGCAGATTGAGTTTCTGGAGCATCACATTTGTGGGGTCAATTAAACGCTCAAAATGGCCAGAAAAAGAGAACTTTCATCTGAAACTTGACAGTCTATTCTTGTTCTTAGAAATGAAGGCTATTCCATGCGAGAAATTGCAAAGAAATTGAAGATTTCCTACAACGGTGTGTACTACTCCATTCAGAGGACAGCACAAACAGGCTCTAACCAGAGTAGAAAAAGAAGTGGGAGGCCGCGTTGCACAACTAAGCAAGAAGATAAGCACATTAGAGTCTCTAGTTTGAGAAACAGACGCCTCACAGGTCCCCAACTGGCATCTTCATTAAATAGTACCCGCAAAACACTAGTGTCAACATCTACAGTGAAGAGGCGGCTGCGGGATTTTGGGCTTCAGGGCAGAGTGGCAAAGAAAAAGCCATATCTGAGACTGGCCAATAAAAGAAAAAGATTAAGATGGGCAAAAGAACACAGACATTGGACAGAGGAAGACTGGAAAAAAGTGTTGTGGATGGATGAATCCAAGTTTGAGGTGTTTGGATCACAAAGAAGAACGTTTGTGAGACGCAGAACAAATGAAAAGATGCTGGAAGAATGCCTGACGCCATCTGTTAAGCATGGTGGAGGTAATGTGATGGTCTGGGGTTGCTTTGGTGCTGGTAAGGTGGGAGCTTTGTACAGGGTAAAAGGGATTCTGAATAAGGAAGGCTATCACTCCATTTTGCAACGCCATGCCATACCCAGTGGACAGCGCTTGATTGAAGCCAATTTCATCCTACAACAGGACAATGACCCTAAACACACCTCCAAATTGTGCAAGAACTATTTACAGCAGAAGCAGGCAGCTGGTATTCTATCGGTAATGGAGTGGCCAGCACAGTCACCAGATCTGAACCCCATTGAGCTGTTGTGGGAGCAGCTTGACCGTATGGTACGCCAGAAGTGCCCATCCAACCAATCCAACTTGTGGGAGCTGCTTCTAGAAGCGTGGGGTGCAATTTCTCCAGCTTACCTCAATAAATTAACAGCTAGAATGCCAAAGGTGTGCAATGCTGTAATTGCTGCAAAAGGAGGATTCTTTGATGAAAGCAAAGTTTGATGTAAAAACAATGTTATTTCAAATACAAATCATTATTTCTAACCTTGTCAATGTCTTGACTCTATTTTGTATTCATTTCACAATGTATGGTGGTGAATAAGTGTGACTTTTCATGGAAAACACAAAATTGTTTGGGTGACCCCAAACTTTTGAACGGTAGTGTACATCCCATGCTAACCCAAGTGTACAAGGATATGGTACACGAACAGAAGGCCCCACCAGAAGGGGTGTGAAAAGTTTGGCATTTAGACCGAGGTGAAGAACTGCTACAACCGGGTGAAGTGATATGTATGAGGGCCTCTGTCAAGTTGAGTTGAAGACAGCCTGGTCCTTTCGTTGTCTTGGAGACGGACACTCGAGAAGAGGATGTGGGTCTGGAAATACTGGGAGATCTTGAGCACCTTCGAGAACAGCTGGCTGAGCTGAAAAGGACTGGGATTATCAGGGAGTCCAGGAGTCTGTATGCCTCCCTGATAGTGGTAGTGAGGAAGAAAAATGGGACAGACCATTCCTGATCAATACACTACCCCTCGTATAGAAGATGCCCTACAGAGCCTGTCAGGGGCAAAGTGGTTCAGTGTATTAGATTTGAAGAGTGGTTATTATCAGATCCCCATGAGTCCTGAGGATAAGGAGAAGACTGCTTTCATTACCCCCGTGGGATTCTATGAATTTAACCAGATGCCACAAGGTTTGTCTGAGGCCCCAGCAACTTTCCAGCGGCTCATGGAGAAGACGGTAGGCGACATGAAATTGCTTGAGGTCTTATGCCGCGTACACACGAGCGGACTTTGCGGCGGACTTTGCCCGGCGGACTGGATTTCGTCGGACAATTCCATGTGTGTGGGCTCCAGCGGACTTTGTTTTCTCAAAAGTTGGACGGAATTAGATTTGAAACTTGTTTAAAATTTATCCGTTGAAATCGAGTCCGGTCGAAAAGTCCGCCGTCTGTATGCTAGTTCGACGGACTAAAAAGCCACGCTAGGGCAGCTATTGGCTACTGGCTATGAACTTCCTTGTTTTAGTCCGGTCGTACGTCATCACGTACGAATTCGACGGACTTTGGTGGATTGTGTGTAGGCAAGTCCGTTCATTCAGAAAGTCCGTCGGAAAGTACGTCGAAAAATCCGCCGGGCAAAGTCCGGCGTAAAGTCCGCTCGTGTGTAAGTGGCATTAGTCTACCTAGACGATATCATAGTATTTGGCCGAACTCTTGAAGAGCATGAAGAGCGACGGGAAAAGGTTCTGAAGAGATTACATGATGAGGGCTTTAAACTTTCAATGGAGAATTGTCAGTTCTATAAATCTTCGGTGAACTGTTTGGGGCACATTGTGTCTGAGGAAGGGATAGCAACTGACCCTGAGAAGTTGGAAGCTGTTACTTCTTGGCCCAAGCCCACGAATGTGACTGAGCTCAGGTCATTCCTAGGATTCTGCTCCTACTATCGGAGGTTTGTGGAGGGGTTTGCGAAGATAGCCCACCCACTCACAGAGCTACTGAAGAATCTGAAGAGAATATATCATTTACTTAAAGAAAGAAGTTATTTTGGTTATTACAGAAGTTTGTGTGCAGTGTTGTTATTTCTCCTGCAGGTGGAGCTACAAGCACCCAGGTAGAGGTAAATATAAATATAAGTGTATATTGTGGGTTAAAGTTGGTACTAATATTATTACAACACTGCACTACAGCTGTGTCAAGGGGATTGAACAACTTAAGAGGGGTGAAGAGAATAGAGGACAGGCCCAATAATAAACCAGCAGCTTCACCGTGAGTTATTGCTACATACATTTCTCATAACTGGACCTAGGAGTACAAGGGTAGATTGTGTGTCTCCAAATCCAGCCAAATATCACCAAAAAAAGTACAGCATCTGCGCATAACCCTGGGAGGTGTTTGCTGGTCAGGAAGACCCTGCAGAGGCACTCAGAGCAGTAATGCTGCCCCAAGAAAGCCAGGAGGCTAAATGTTATGTCTTTGCAGTAATGGTGAGAACCCCCTGTGCGAGAAGAGCTATCTGTATTAACTTTGACTTGGGCTGCTATGCCCTAAAATACAGTTTTGAACTGGCGCAACTCATTGTAAACGCACCTACCGCTTGAGTATAATCACTCCAATCTCACTATATATATATATATATATATATATATATATATATATATATATATATATATATATATATATATATATATATATATATATATATTCTCTTATTCAAAATTTCAAAATAGTCTTGATATATCTCATACTTTAACCACATGCCAACCAACCGCGGCAGTTGTACTGCGGCAGAATGGCACGACTGGGCGAAACAACGTTATATAACGTCGCTCCGCCCTGTGGCCAATAGGGGGTGCGCGCTAGCCCCCCGCTCGCCCCCCGAGCCGATGCGATCGCCCAGCGGTCTCGATCACCGCCGGGCTCCCGCGATCGCCGCTGAGAGACGGAGAACCCAGAACTGTGTGTGTAAGCACACAGTTTCCGGTTCTATGAGGGGAGAAGTGACAGATCGTCTGTTCATACAGAAAATGAACAGCGATCTGTTATCTTTCCTGCACACAAACTAGGACACACTTAACCCCTTCACTGCCCCCTAGTGTTAACCCCTTCACTGCCAGTGACATTTTTAAAGTAATCAGTGCATTTTTAATCACACTGATCGCTGTATTAATGCCAATTGTTTCAAAAATGTGTCAAAATTGTGCGACGTGTCCGCCATAATGTCACAGTCACGATAAAAATTGCGGATCGCCGCCATTGCTAGTAAAAAAAGTAATAACAATAAAAATGCTATAAATCTATCCCCTATTTTGTAGAAGCTATAACTTTTGCGCAAACCAATCAATATACGCTTATTGCGATTTTTTTTTTTTTTTGTACCAAAAATATGTAGAAGAATATATATCGGCCTAAACTGAGGAAAAAAATAGTTTATGTATTTTTGGGGGATATTTATTATAGCAAAAAGTAAAAAATAATGTGTTTTTTTTTTTCAAAATTGTCGCTCTTTTTTTGTTTATAGCGTAAAAAATAAAAACCGCAGATGTGACCAAATACCACCAAAAGAAAGCTCTATTTGTGGGAAAAAAAGGACGTCAATTTTTTTTGGGTGCAACGTCACACGACCACGCAATTTTCAGTTAAAGCGACACAGTGCCGAATTGCAAAAAGTGCTCTGGTCAGGAAGGGGGTAGAATCTTCCGGGGCTGAAGCGGTTAAGCAATCTATTTAGTCCTACATCATTTGTTTTAAGCCGGCCACACATGTTACACTTTCCTTGAGATCTACAAACAACTAACCTCTTAACCTCTTAGCACCTGCGCCTCCCAGCACTTTAAAAGGTTTGCGATGCCGGCATGGCTTAAGATCACATAACCACCGTGATCACACTATGATAACACAGTGAGCACACTGTGCTGGACAGAATCATTGAAAGAATAACTTGCAATCGCTAGTTTACTGGAATAATGAATATACTGAAAATCTATACATGATTGTCTCATGAAATTAGACACAGGTCCTTTAAAACCTATATTTATATATAGCCATCAACATCAGGCTTTTTGGTGTGCTCAATCAGACAAGTAATTTAATATGTCTCCTCTTCTTTCCTTTCTGTCACAGCATCTTATTGATCTTAAGGCAAAGCATTCACTCAGTTTCAGCATTTTGAACACTGATGTCAGATATAAAGACATCATTCTAAACTCAGAAATGCTTATCTAGTTCAGATCACGGCAACATATTTTCTATAAGGGGCATTTCTGAAATCGGCATTTAAAATTGATTTTCTGTTGCAGGCATTCTGTGTAATATCATTATTTTGCTTCAGTTTGCTGAAAGGTGTGATTGCAATGAAATGAGAGTAGAGTCACCAGATAGCTCAGAAAATCCAAAGCTTGCAAATGTAAAAGTCTTTCATGAACATAGTGTGAAAATATAAACCAGCATGCACCTGCCACTATTTAATAAACTAGAACAAATTTAAATAGTAGTAGTATGGCCCTAATAATTTATAAAACAAGATCAAGGCCTATGGAGGTGAATTTTTAGGGGTAGGACTATATCCCACTACAGAGGCGTAACTAGAACCTTCAGGGCCCCGGTGCAAGAAACCATGATGGGCCCCCCTTCCACCCGAGCCCCGGCTTCCAATTTTGAGAGGGTGTCCATGGACATCCTCCCAAAACCGTGCTTCCCACATAACCCCTTGGACATGCATCCAGCGCAATCACATCGGCCCTTTACCATGTGATCAGCTGATCACATGTAAACAGACTGGTTATCCACAGCCCTTTCTTCACACGCTGTGTTTGTGTTAGGAAAGGACTGCCATTAACTGTCAAGAATGTCAGTAAATTGTTTACACTGATAATCAGTGCCCCAATCATCAGTGCCCATCAGTGCCGCCTATCAGTGCCCATCACTTCCAACTGCAAGTGTTACCTATCAGTGCTCATTAATGCTGCCTATTAGTGCCCATCAATTCTGCCTATCAGCACCACCTATCAGTGCTCATTAATGCCACCTAACTGCATCCATCAGTGCCACCTATCAGTACTCTTCAATTCTGTCCATCAAAGCCCATCAATACTGCCTGAGTTCTGCCTATCAGTGTTCCTCAGTGCCCATCAGTACCACCTATCAGTGCCCATCATTGCCACCTATCAGTGCAGCCTTTCAGTGCACATTAGTGCCTCCTATTAGTGCTGCCTATCAGTGCTCATCAATGTGGCCTATCAGTGCTCATCAGTGCCTCCTATAAGTGCTCATCAGTGCCTCCTATCAGTGCCCATCAGTGTCTCCTATCAGTGCTCATCAGTGCCTCCTATAAGTGCTCATCAGTGCCTCCTATCAGTGCCCATCAGTGCCTTTTATCAGTGTCCATCTGTGCCTTCTATCAGTGCCAATCAGTGCCTTCTATCAGTGCTCATCAGTGCCCATCAGTGCCTTCTATCAGTGCTCATCAGTGCCGTCTATCAGTGCTCATCAGTGCCTTCTATCAGTGCTCATCAGTGCCTTCTATCAGTGCTCATCGGTGCCTTCTATCAGTGCTCATCGGTGCCTTCTATCAGTGCTCATCAGTGCCTTCTATCAGTGCTCATCAGTGCCGTCTATCAGTGCTCATCAGTGCCGTCTATCAGTGCTCATCAGTGCCTTCTATCAGTGCCCATCAGTGCCTTCTATCAGTGCTCATCAGTGCCCATCAGGGCCTTCTATCAGTGCTCATCAGTGCCGTCTATCAGTGCTCATCAGTGCCGTCTATCAGTGCTCATCAGTGCCTTCTATTAGTGCTCATCAGTGCCCATCAGTGCCTTCTATTAGTGCTCATCAGTGCCTTCTATTAGTGCTCATCAGTGCCTTCTATTAGTGCTCATCAGTGCCTTCTATTAGTGCTCATCAGTGCCTTCTATTAGTGCTCATCAGTCCCTGCTATTAATTTCTATCAGTGCTCATCAGTGCCTTCTATTAGTGCTCATCAGTCCCTGCTATTAATTTCTATCAGTGCTGTCTGCCTTCTCAGGACAGCACAGCTCTAAGCGGAGATCGTGTGTCATAGATTAATAGCACAGAGAGACTCCGGCGGCATTAATGTTCTATTTGTCGGTCCTCTCTGGCACGGATGAGAGAGGAGGACACACAGCTGATCTCACTGCTCCCCCTTCTCCCCCCCTCCCCTCTCCTGTGTGCTCCGTGGGCACTCAAGTGTGAAGCTAAAGAGCTCACATTTCCCGCGGAGCACACAGGAGAGGGGAGGGGGGAGAAGGGGGAGCAGTGAGATCAGCTGTGTGTCCTCTCTCATCCGTGCCAGAGAGGACAGACAAATAGAACATTAATGCCGCCGGAGTCTCTCTGTGCTATTAATCTATGACACACGATCTCCGCTCAGAGTCGTGTGTGAAGATCAACCCCGCTGGGCCCCCCCACAGTGGCTGAATGCCGGGCCCAGTCGCAACTGCGACTGTTGCGACCCTGGTAATTCCGCCACTGTCCTACTACCTGTTTATGGGGCCAAATCATATAGCAGCTCACTGCAGATATACTGCTGCTTTAAAAAATATATATATATATATCTATATTTATAAAGACACAGAAATATGCTTTACACTTGTATGTAGTGCTTTGCTTGCTTCAGGACACCAAAGCAAGTAAACTTCATTGGTATCAATTAATAGAAAAGAAAACTTGGACACATGATCTGCCAAAGTCATGTGATTGACCTCTCCACCAATCACGTAGTGCTCTCTTTAGTGTTACACAGAGAACAGTCCACGGGGCCATGGAACACCACATGCTCTGTGGCACAATCTGCATTTTATTAATTATACAGTAAGCACTGCGGTGTCTGTGGATAGTGGTCTCCACTGTAAACAAGCCACCAAGTCTTCTCTAGAAAAAAAAAAGATAGGTAAACTTGGCTTTAATTTTATTTGTATACTTAATACTCTGTAGCTTTTATACTATACCATATTCATTTTGTCTTTCAAATATATTTGAAAACTTAAAAGAAGGAAAAGGACCTGTTTATATAACCTAACAATATGATAATAAGGGAATTTACTCCCTTTGATGTATCCTTTGATGTACACACGGTCGGATTTTCCGATGGAAAATGTCCGATCGGAGCATGTTGTCGGAAATTCCGACCGTGTGTGGGCTCCATCGGACATTTTCCATCGGATTTTCCGACACACAAAGTTTGAGAGCAGGATATAAAATTTTCCAACAACAAAATCCGTTGTCGGAAATTCCGATCGTGTGTACACAAATCCGACGGACAAAGTGCCACGCATGCTCAGAATAAGTAAAGAGATGAAAGCTATTGGCCACTGCCCCGTTTATAGTCCCGACGTACGTGTTTTAC
Organism: Lithobates septentrionalis; assembly: GCA_037952835.1. Taxonomy (NCBI): domain Eukaryota; kingdom Metazoa; phylum Chordata; class Amphibia; order Anura; family Ranidae; genus Lithobates; species Lithobates septentrionalis. Next base: position 2,023,736 of record JBBDGP010001208.1, on the reverse strand, counting down.
GTCACCGTGTTCAGAATGATCGGGTTTTCCGACAACTTTTTGTGACCGTGTGTATGCAAGACAAGTTTGAGCCAACATCCGTCTGAAAAAATCCTAGGATTTTGTTGTCGGAATGTTCGAACAAAGTCCGACCGTGTGTACGGGGCATTAGAGTTCAAATTGTTACATATGAATTTAAAAAGGGAGCAATAGAAAGTATATAGTGTATAAATAATATATTTTCTTCAATATTTTTATAAACTGGTTCCAGCCTGTGCTATAGCCAAAAGACGGCTACAGCTCAGCTCTCCAGTTCTGGAGGACGTCCATGGACATCATCCCATGCGCACGCCTCCTGCTCTTGGGGTGCGCATTGGGCCCGCTCTGTGACTGCTGTGTCACAGATCCGGGGAAAGGGACAATCACAGTGGCCCTTTATCATGTGATAAGCTGTGTCCAATCACAGCTGGTCACATGTAAACAGACTTGCCAAGTATTGTCATTGCTTTCCTCACACGTGTTTGTGTGCGAGGAAAAGTGAGACGATAAATGGCAAGTTTTTCCGGGCACAGTGAGTACATTGCAAATCAGTGCCCATTGATGCAACTTATCAGTGCTTACCAGTGCCACCTATCAGTGCCCACCAGTACCTCCTCCTCAGTTCAGCTTTGTCAATGCCTCCTCATCAGTGCCCATCAGTGCAGCTTATCAGTGCCCATCAGGGCCACCTCCTCAGTGCCACCTCATCAGTGGACTTCAGTGCAGCCTCGCCAGTGTCCATCAGTGCAGCCTCATCAGTATCCATCAGTGAGCTGCTGCACACAAGGTTTTCTACCTTCATGCATCGAACACATGAAGGTAAAAAAAAAACCTTGGGCTTTTAGAACTACTTTAATCACTTAATGAGTATGTAGCTTCTTTATCTTTTAATACACGCCTATGTACCAGCTTAAGCTAGTGCCATGAATGTTGCCCAAGGTTTTCTGTTTCAGGGTGGCTCCCTTTTCTTGCAGCATCCTATGGAGTCACTCTTGCATGCAGGGACTAAATTTGTGTTTCCCTACACTGTTTGCAACAATAGAAACAGACAACCCTGTAGCCTAGGATTGCAAGGCATTGCTCCTTCCTCCTCCTCTTTCCTTCTTCAAGCTAACAGACTGGCTGGAGATTGCACTGTACACTGTTAATTACTTCCTGTGAAGACTGGAAGTTCAGGGAAGCAGTGCTGAAAGAGCAGGAGCCAGCAGCATTGAAAGTTGTGGATTGCAAATGCTGGAGTAAGAATTTTTAAAAATAGTTTACTGGAGGAATATTTATTTTATTCTGCTCAATGTGTTTAGCTAAAGCACACTGAGGGCATCGTAAACCACTAAAAATAAAAAACAGTGCTGCGCAAATAGATTGACTTCAATGTATTATTTAAGGACAAACGGATGAAGACAGGAGAAGAGATCACCAGTGGACACTCAAAACGCCAGGGGATGAATCTATAGTGACTAAAATCCCTTCACCACACATGGATGACCCCTCACCTGCAACCTTCGACCTGAAACAGGTCATACAGCATAAACACCATACAAAGGATAGGCTGATCGAAGTAGTGACTTCGTTTTCATACTCCAACTCCCATCAGATAACATTGATGTTGTATATGTGAATAAAAATAGGCAATATAATGCTCTCTGTACGTACTTTAATTGCTTAAAAAAGATAAAATCATGCACTTACAGAAACCGCCACTCAGATCCGAGTGCCGGCTAGACGGCGTGTGATAGTAATACATAGGCTGACAGCCGTGGGTGACATCATGCGCTCCTGGCCCCCGTACGCGTTACGTCCATGGGCGGGACTTCATCAGCGTGGGGCGGGATACGCAACGACGGCCCGCAATGTTTATGTATAGTGCCATAGTAACCAATGCACCAATCACAGTGCTAGTGCGGTAATCCCGGAAGTCATGAGCCAGCACGTCACTCCAGCTGCACCTACACACGTGATTGGTACACAAAAGTAAAAATATAAAACGCTCAGCCTCACAATGAATACAGGGGAAGTTAGTACAAAGTACTTATGTGTGATTCCTCAAATCCCAAGTTTTTAATAGACACTCATGAGGCTTAGAAGGGACAAAAGCCTAAGAGCGACTCTGGGACATATACATCCTCATAAAAAGGGGGGGCTGGCTTATTCTCCCTTTCAGATAGGGAAAGTTTAGCAATTCAAGTGCTAAAAACGCATAGAATCGCATACAGAAAAAGACAGAGAAAAACCCATAAAAATTATAAAAAATTGACAGTCAGACCGCGGACATCACCTGGGTACGATCACATTTACATAATCAATTGCAAACAGTAACATTATTACAAAACAAAATAAAATAAGAATATAATGCATAAAAATCATCTATTAGAAATAAAACAGTTTAAATCAAAATCAACGTTCATTCCAGCTGGAGATAGAACCTTGGTCTCATAGATCCAGAAGGATTCTCTATGGCTAAGTTGTCTGATGAAATGGCCACCTCTCCAGTGGCGGGGAACTTTTTCTATCCCCCAGAACTTAAGGCATTTGGGGTCTCTATTATGACAAAGGCGAAAGTGCCTAGACACACTGTGGGTTTTTACCCCCCGTTTGATGTTACTAATGTGTTTGTCTTACTACTGATGAGACATTAGCACTTGATCGGGGTTTCGAAGTTTGCTCCTATTCACAATTTAAATAAATTTCAAGCCTATATCAACATACAGAAATATATTCGTAATTTAACTATCAAAAAATACTTTCTTTCCAATCCAGCACAACGGATCACTCCCCAATAGGGATGAGCCGAACACCCCCCGGTTCGGTTCGCACCAGAACCCGCGAACGGACCGAAAGTTCGCACGAACGTTAGAACCCCATTGACGTCTATGGGACTCGAACGTTCAAAATCAAAAGTGCTCATTTTAAAGGCTAATTTGCATGGTATTGTCCTAAAAAGGGTTTGGGGACCCGGGTCCTACCCCAGGGGACATGTATCAATGCAAAAAAAACTTTTAAAAACGGCCGTTTTTTCGGGAGCAGTGATTTTAATGATGCTTAAAGTAAAAAAAAAAAAGTGAAATATTCCTTTAAATATCGTACCTGGGGGGTGTCTATAGTATGCCTGTAAAGTGACGCGTGTTTCCCGTGTTTAGAACAGTCCCTGCACCAAATGTCATTTTTAAAGGAAAAAATCTCATTTAAAACTGCTTGCGGGTTTAATGTCATGTCGGGTCATGGCAATATGGATGAAAATCAGTGAGACAAACGGCATGGGTACCCCCCAGTCCATTACCAGGCCCTTTGGGTCTTGTATGGATATTAAGGGGAACCCCGCACCCAAATTAAAATAAGGAAAGGTGTGGGGCCACCAGGCCCTATATACTCTGAACAGCAGTATACAGGCGGTGCAAACAGGACAGGGACTGTAGGTTTGTTGTTAAGTAGAATCTGTTTGTAATTTTGAACATTTTTAACGTGTTTAGCTCCAGCCAAAAAATCTTTTTTAAGCTTTTTGGAAAACATAGGGAAGGGTTATCACCCCTGTGACATTTGTTTTGCTGTCTTTCCTCCTCTTCAGAAGATTTCACCTCACTTTTTTGTCCCAATGAAAAATGTTTTTTGAAAATTTGGGTTTTTTTGTGGAACAAGGATTGGAAAGCATCAGTGGAAAGGAGAAATTGTTTTCCCATATTAACTCTTACAGGAGAGAATTTCCCTTCCTAGGGGTAGATTTCATCTCACTTCCTGTTGTCTCCTTCCGTTTGCAAGTAGGAGTCGTTTGTAAGTTAGATGTTTGAAAGTAGGGTCCTGCCCTATATACTCAGCAGAAATTTGGGCCTTAGGTGTTGCTGTGGCCACAACACTGTAAGCCCTCACAGGGCCCTGCTGTGAAATATTAGATCAAGAATTGTAATTACATGCCCCTGTTGAACAGGAGCTGAAAAATTAGGCCTTAGGCACTGGTGCTGGTGCCACAACACTGCAACCCCTCACAGACACTCTAGTTGGAACGCAGGAACGAGCCCTGCTGCAAAGTATTGCATCAAAAATTGTAATTACACGCCCCTGTTAGACAGGGGCAGAAAAATTGGGCCTTAGGCACTGGTGCTGGTGCCACAACACTGCAACCCCTCACAGACACTCTAGTTGGAACGCAGGAACGAGCCCTGCTGCAAAGTATTGCATCAAAAATTGTAATTACACGCCCCTGTTAGACAGGGGCAGAAAAATTGGGCCTTAGGCACTGGTGCTGGTGCCACAACACTGCAACCCCTCACAGACACTCTAGTTGGAATGCAGGAACGAGCCCTGCTGCAAAGTATTACATCAAAAATTGTAATTACACGCCCCTGTTAAACAGGGGCTGAAAAATTGTGCCTTAGGCACTGGTGGTGGCGCCCAGAACCAAAAATGTTCTTACAAGCTATCAGCGTGATGATTGAGGAGGAAGAGGATAATTACTCAGGGATAGTCACTCAGCATCAGCATAGGCAGTCTTTGAAGGGATCTGAGATTTCAAAAAAAATTATTTGGTTACATCAGCATCAGGTGCTTGGTAGCTGGTGGTGATCCAAGACTGATTCATTTTTATGAAGGTCACAAAGCCTCCAGCAGCACTGAATGTGCGTTCCGAAAGAACGCTGGATGCAGGACAGGCCAGTAGCTCAATTGCATACTGTGCAAGCTCTGGCCAGTGATCCATCCTCAAGACCCAGTAACCCAGAGGATTTTCGGTGGGAAAGGTGTCCAAGTCTGATCTTGCCCCTAGGTATTCCTGCACCATGTAAAACAGACGCTGGCGATGGTTGCTGGAACCGATCATACCTTGGGGCTGCGGACCAAAAAATTGTCTGAACGTATCGGTCAGACGGCCACCTTCTCCACCGCTCCTTCTTTGACTGACCGAAGCCTCAGCAACACGTTGTCCAGAAACAGGAGTTTGTAACCTCCCAGTCTCTGGGAACGCGTTGCACAGACCTTTCTGCAAGGCCTCCCGAAGAAGCCAATATTGGTCCTTCTCCTTGATACCACGAATACGAGGATCCTTACGCAGGCTTTGCAGGATCAGGGAGGCCATGCAGCGTAGGTTTGCTGAGGCATTCGGTCCGGAGTCCTCTGGGTCACTAAGGACGACAACGTCCGCAGCCACCTCCTCCCAGCCACGTACAAGTCCATGTGTTCCTTGGGACTGATCCCTTAAAGACTGCTGCTGATGCTGAGTGCCAGGCTCCACCTCCATACTGACACAATCTTCCTCCTCCTCCTCGTCCTCTTCCTGTGTGATCGGCGGGCACGCAGGAACACTGTCTGGATAAAGGGGGCCTTGAGAGCTAAGGAAGTCCTCCTCTTCCTGCCTCTGTTCTGCCTCAAGTGCCCTGTCCATTATTCCACGCAGCGTGTGCTCCAACAGGTGGACAAGGGGGACAGTGTCACTGATGCATGCACTGTCAGTGCTCACCATCCTCGTGGCCTCCTCGAATGGTGACAGGACAGTGCATGCATCCCTGATCATGGCCCACTGGCGTGGGGAAAAAAAACCAAGCTCCCCTGACCCTGTCCTGGTGCCATAGTCGCACAGGTACTCATTGATGGCCCTCTGCTGCGTGTGCAGCCGCTGCAGCATGGCCAACGTTGAGTTCCACCTGGTGGGCATGTCACAGATTAGGCGGTTCTTGGGCAGGTTAAACTCCTTTTGGAGGTCCGTCAGCCGAGCACTGGCATTATATGACCGGCGGAAATGCACACAGACTTTCCTGGCCTGCCTCAGGACATCCTGTAAGCCCGGGTACCTGCCCAAGAACCGCTGCACCACCAAGTTAAGGACGTGAGCCAAACAGGGCACATGGGTCATTTGTCCCTGTCGGAGGGCAGAGAGGAGGTTGGTGCCATTGTCGCAAACCACCATTCCTGCCTTAAGTTGGCGTGGCATCAACCACCTCTGAACCTGCCCCTGCAGAGCTGACAGAACCTCTGCCCCAGTGTGGCTCCTGTCCCCCAAGCACACCAGCTCAAGCACCGCATGGCATCTTTTGGCCTGCGTACTTGCGTAGCCCCTTGAACGCCTACGGAGCACCGCTGGTTCCGAGGAAGAGGCCATGGAGGAAGAAGAAGAGGAGGGGGTGGAGGAGAGAGGTGTGTCACAATCAGCATTTTGGAGGCGTGGTGGCGGAACAACCTCCAACACTACTGCACCTTGTCCTGCATCCTTCCCAGCTGCCAGCAGAGTCACCCAATGCGCCGTGAAACTTAGGTAACGTCCCTGTCCATGCCTGCTGGACCATGAGTCAGCGGTAATATGCACCTTACCGCTGACCGCCCTGTCCAGCGAGGCATGGACATTGCCTTCCACATGCCGGTAGAGAGCCGGAATCGCCTTCCGTGAGAAAAAGTGGCGTTTGGGTACCTGCCACTGAGGAACCGCACATTCCACAAACTCACGGAAGGGGGCAGAGTCTACCAACTGAAAAGGCAGCAGTTGAAGTGCTAGCAATTTTGCCAAGCTAGCATTCAACCGCTGGGCATGTGGATGGCTGGGAGCAAACTTCTTTCGGCGGTGCAGCAGCTGGGGCAGGGAAATTTGCCTGGTACAATCTGACGTCGGTGTACCAAAAGCAGATTGCCCACAAGTACTTGGCTGTGACACACCTAATTCTACACCTTCATTCCTCTCACTGCAGTTCTCAGAGAGGACTGGAGGTCTAGTGGGGTTGGAAATCTCAGCTGATGAGGAGCAAGGAGAGATCCTCTTTGTTCTTTGGTGTGGGTCTTTTAGATACGCTTGCCAACGAACTGCATGGCAGGTCAACATATGTCTGGTCAAGCATGTGGTACCCAAGCGGGAGATGTTTTGGCCACACGAGATACGCTTGAGACATATGTTGCAAATAGCAGCGGTGCGATCTGATGCACTCGTCTCAAAAAAGGCCCACACCAAAGAACTTTTTGAATAACGCGCAGAGACTGCAGCGCCCTGCACATGTGGAGCTTTGGGGTGTGATGCAGTCAATGTGCTGCCCTTAGGCTGGCCCCTGGAGGGCATCCTGCCTCGCTGGTGATGTTCCGCCTCCTCCTCCTCCTCCTCTCTCCTATCAGGCACCCACGTTGAGTCAGTGACCTCATCATCCCCTCCCTCCTCATCACTGGAGCAAACCTGGCAGTATGCTGCAGCAGGGGGAGCATGACTGCCAGATTGCTGTCCTTCTTGGGCACCCCCTCTGTCTGTGCTCATGTTACTGCCTTCATCGAGCTCAGTATCATCATCAGAGCCTTCCAAACGCTGGGCATCCTCCTGGAGCATGTACCCAACACTGTGGTCAAACAGTTCGAGGGAATCCTCAGGAGGACATGGTGGAGCTAGGGAAGGAGTCACTGATGACATTGAGCTGAGGGAAGAGGCCGCTGCTTTGCCAGACAAAGCACCCTGGGCATGGGTGAGAGAGGATGAGGAGGATGAGGACGGCTTGGTCATCCACTCGACCAAGTCTTCCGCATGTTGCGGCTCAACACGGCCAGCTGCCGAAAAAAAGGCCAAGCGTGTCCCATGGCCACGTGCTGATGAGGATGCACCGTCTCCACGACCAGCACTAGACACAGAGCCTGCTTGCCCTCTCTTATTGGCTTGTGACTGTCTGCCTCTCCTTCTTGGCCTTCCAGACATACTAATGGCCTGTAGCTGCACTAAGCTGGGATAGAACACCTGTAATTGTCTTCAGGTAGCTTTATATACTGTAACCAGACAAGCCTGCCTGTCAGTAGGAAGATAACAGGAACGGATCTAGCTGAACACTGTGAGCAGGACGCACTGTACTAAATGTAAATAGTCTAGCTGCCTGACCGTGGTACTAATAGGATCAAATAGAACACCTGTAATTTTCTTCAGGTAGCTTTATATACTGTAACCAGACAAGCCTGCCTGTCAGTAGGAAGATAACAGGAACGGATCTAGCTGAACACTGTGAGCAGGACGCACTGTACTAAATGTAAATAGTCTAGCTGCCTGACCGTGGTACTAATAGGATCAAATAGAACACCTGTAATTTTCTTCAGGTAGCTTTATATACTGTAACCAGACAAGCCTGCCTGTCAGTAGGAAGATAACAGGAACGGATCTAGCTGAACACTGTGAGCAGGACGCACTGTACTAAATGTAAATAGTCTAGCTGCCTGACCGTGGTACTAATAGGATCAAATAGAACACCTGTAATTTTCTTCAGGTAGCTTTATATACTGTAACCAGACAAGCCTGCCTGTCAGTAGGAAGATAACAGGAACGGATCTAGCTGAACACTGTGAGCAGGACGCACTGTACTAAATGTAAATAGTCTAGCTGCCTGACCGTGGTACTAATAGGATCAAATAGAACACCTGTAATTTTCTTCAGGTAGCTTTATATACTGTAACCAGACAAGCCTGCCTGTCAGTAGGAAGATAACAGGAACGGATCTAGCTGAACACTGTGAGCAGGACGCACTGCACTAAATGTAAATAGTCTAGAAGATAACAGGAACGGATCTAGCTGAACACTGTGAGCAGGACGCACTGCACTAAATGTAAATAGTCTAGAAGATAACAGGAACGGATCTAGCTGAACACTGTGAGCAGGACGCACTGCACTAAATGTAAATAGTCTAGAAGATAACAGGAACGGATCTAGCTGAACACTGTGAGCAGGACGCACTGCACTAAATGTAAATAGTCTAGAAGATAACAGGAACGGATCTAGCTGAACACTGTGAGCAGGACGCATTGCACTAAATGTAAATAGTCTAGAAGATAACAGGAACGGATCTAGCTGAACACTGTGAGCAGGACGCACTGCACTAAATGTAAATAGTCTAGAAGATAACAGGAACGGATCTAGCTGAACACTGTGAGCAGGACGCACTGCACTAAATGTAAATAGTCTAGAAGATAACAGGAACGGATCTAGCTGAACACTGTGAGCAGGACGCAGTGCACTAAATGTAAATAGTCTAGAAGATAACAGGAACGGATCTAGCTGAACACTGTGAGCAGGACGCACTGCACTAAATGTAAATAGTCTAGAAGATAACAGGAACGGATCTAGCTAAACTGAATACAGTGTATATATATATATGCAACACCTGGGATGCATATATATACACAATACACTGTAAGTGCAGCTAACTGACTGACTGTTCTGCCTAATCTATCTAACTCAAATCAAATGACACTGTCTCTCTCTCTCTCTCTATCTCTCAGCACACCGGAACACACACTACACAGGGCCGCCGTGCAGGCGGCCTTATATAGTGTGGGGCGTGTACTAAATCCCCTGAGCCATAATTGGCCAAAGCCACCCTGGCTTTGGCCAATTACAGCTCTCTCTACTGACGGCGCTGTGATTGGCCAAGCATGCGGGTCATAGTGCATGCTTGGCCAATCATCAGCCAGCAATGCACTGCGATGCCGCAGTGAATTATGGGCCGTGACGCGCCACACGAATTTGGCGCGAACGGCCCATATCGTTCGCAATTCGGCGAACGACCGAACAGCCGATGTTCGAGTCGAACATGGGTTCGACTCGAACACGAAGCTCATCCCTACTCCCCAAGTGGATATTCCTTCTAGGCATTCCAACCTTCGGAATCGATCCTTTTTTAATCCCTTATGCAGCGATAATAGGCATTTGGAGGTATTTAAGAACATGGTTTGCCATGATCTTGATAAACTCAAGATCAAGAAAGCTAGAGATTCTCAGGCCATCAAAAGAGGTATATCCTCCCTTGAGCAAAGGAAGGATATAGTGATCCAGCCAGCGGACAAGGGGGGTGGACTTGTTGTGCTTAGTAAAGCGTATTATCAGGCTGAAATGGTAAAATTATTGAATGATCGGAACACCTATCAACTTTTGAGGGGAGACCCTATGCTGACTTTTAAGAACAATCTACACTCTTTAGTAGAGAAAGGTAAAAGCAAGGGCATTTTGAATCCTAAGGAGGCGGCCTACTTGGATCCGTTTTACTGTCGGACTCCCATAATATATATTTTACCTAAATTACATAAAAATTCCGAACATCCACCTGGTCATCCGATTGTGAACGGAATTGATTCCATCACCTCGAGGCTAGGCCAGTATCTTGATTTTTTCCTCCAGCCACTTGTCACTCAAACCAAAGCTTTCTTACGTGATACTAAACAAATTCTTCAAATCCTGTCTACTCTCCCATGCACTTCGTCCAGTATACTGATTACTGCAGACGTTGGTTCTTTATGTACAATTATTGATCACAAACAGGCCTTGGATTCTGTTAGGTGGGCTTTGGCAGCCACTGAGTTCCCAAGTGACCAGATCTCTTTCTTATTAGAAAGTCTGGAATTTTGTTTGTTGAATAATTATTTTTGGTTTAATGGTGATTACTTTCTGCAGACGCGAGGTGTGGCCATGGGGGCTAGGTTTGCTCCCAGTGTGGCCAACTTGTTCATGGCCCACTGGGAGGAAGACACTATATTTCATGACCCCATCACAATCATCGTGCTACAGAAGGTACATTGATGATTTAATCATGGTGTGGGAAGGTGACTTAGCGAGTTTGCAAGTCTTCATGGATAAGCTGAATGATAACAATAAAAACATTGAGCTGACATGGACGATCAACCAACAACAGATCACATTCTTAGACCTGGAAATTTTTAAAGGGGAGGCGGGCTTTCAAACTAGGAATCACTTCAAAGCAACGGATAGGAATGCGTACATTCCACTGACTAGTTGTCACCACAAATCGTGGCTTACAATATTCCAAGAGGCCAATTCATCCATTTGCGTTGTAATTGTACCTCAGATGAAGACTTCCTATCACAGTCACATATCTTGGCAACTAGGTTTAAAGAAAAAGGTTACACACAGACTATGGTTGACTCAGAAATCGCTAAAGTACTTTCAACTGACAGGAACACTATCGTGGCAGATAGGGTCAAACCCACCCAAACAGAAGACAGTACCACTAGCTACCGGATTATACTGGATTAAATTATCCAGTATAAAAAACTCGAACAAATTATAGCTAGACACTGGCCTATTCTTAAAGGTGACCGTACCCTGGGGTCTGTTCTCCTGGAGAGCCCACGGATCATATATCGTAAAGCCCCTTCCTTACGCGACCGGATAGCACCAGGGGTCATTGATCCACCAAAAATAGGGACCAAGAGGTTGTTTGGTTTTTTGTCGGGCTTCTATGCGTGTGGCAAATGTGCCACTTGCAGGAAAGCCAGCAAAAATATTAAAAGGCGAAAAGAGTTTGTTTAGAATGTCACGCATAGAAGCTATCAAATTGAAGGTCTAATCACGTGTTCGTCTGTGGGGGTGGTCTACATGCTGGAGTGCGATTGTGGCCTCCAGTATGTGGGCCGCACCTCAAGAGCATTGCATGTTAGAGTTGGCGAACACATTAGTAACATCAAACGGGGGGTAAAAACCCACAGTGTGTCTAGGCACTTTCGCCTTTGTCATAATAGAGACCCCAAATGCCTTAAGTTCTGGGGGATAGAAAAAGTTCCCCGCCACTGGAGAGGTGGCCATTACATCAGACAACTTAGCCGTAGAGAATCCTTCTGGATCAATGAGACCTAGGTTCTATCTCCAGATGGAATGAACGTTGATTTTGATTTAAACTGTTTTATTTCTAATAGATGATTTTTATGCATTATATTCTTATTTTATTTTGTTTTGTAATAATGTTACTGTTTGCAATTGATTATGTAAATGTGATCGTACCCAGGTGATGTCCGCAGTCTGACTGTCAATTTTTTATAATTTTTATGGGTTTTTCTCTGTCTTTTTCTGTATGCGATTCTATGCGTTTTTAGCAGTTGAATTGCTGAACTTTCCCTATCTGAAAGGGAGAATAAGCCAGCCCCCCCTTTTTATGAGGATGTATATGTCCCAGAGTCGCTCTTAGGCTTTTGTCCCTTCTAAGCCTCATGAGTGTCTATTAAAAACTTGGGATTTGAGGAATCACACATAAGTACTTTGTACTAACTTCCCCTGTATTCATTGTGAGGCTGAGCGTTTTATATTTTTACTTTTGTGTACCAATCACGTGTGTAGGTGCAGCTGGAGTGACGTGCTGGCTCATGACTTCCGGGATTACCGCACTAGCACTGTGATTGGTGCATTGGTTACTATGGCACTATACATAAACATTGCGGGCCGTCGTTGCGTATCCCGCCCCACGCTGATGAAGTCCTGCCCACGGACGTAACGCGTACCGGGGCCAGGAGAGCATGACGTCACCCGCGGCTGTCAGCCTGTGTATTACGATCACACGCCGTCTAGCCGGCACTCGGATCTGAGTGCCGGTTTCTGTAAGTGTATGATTTTATCTTTTTTAAGCAATTAAAGTACGTACAGAGAGCACTATATTGCCTATTTTTATTCACATATACAACATCAATGTTATCTGATGGGAGTTGGAGTATGAAAACGAAGTCACTACCGCCTGGATCAGCCTATCCTTTGTATGGTGTTTATGCTGTATGACCTGTTTCAGGTCGAAGGTTGCAGGTGAGGGGCCATCCATGTGTGGTGAAGGGATTTTAGTCGCTATAGATTCATCCCCTGGCGTTTTGAGTGTCCACTGGTGATCTCATCTCCTGTCTTCATCCGTTTGACTTCAATATATTATTTAAGGACAATCTATTTGCGCAGCACTGTTTTTTATTTTTATGCATTTGAGGTGTTGTTGAATTTACCTTAGTGTCTGCTTGCATTTACCTTTTGAATTGTCTGTTAATTAGTCAACGCTGAGTACATTTCCATTAACATCGTAAACCACTTACGGACCACCCGCCGTCGTTATACTTCGGTACTTTGAAGAGGGATATCGTTGGTATGGCAGCAGCTAAATACCTTATCAAAATAAAAAATAAGAAATTTCCACTAAAATATTAATAAAGTGATATTGTGCTTAACATATACAAAATTTATTAATAACTATTAATACTATACGTTAATGTGCAATAAATTTCAATGAATGAATAAATAGGTAAAAGTGCTCCAATAAGCCTGTGTATTGCAAATATTCCACAAAGCTTGTGCAATTTTCAAACATTAATAGATAATTCAACACAAACATCCATGCGATTTAGTGTTGCATCCAAGCATATCAGTACTGCATCTATGCAATATGGTGTTAGTGCAATGTTCGAACAATAAAAAGCTAAAAAGTACAAAAAAAGCATCCATGCGATTTGGTGCTACATCCATGTGATTCTATTCAATTCAGTGCTGTGTTGCTGTGCAGTGATTAAATTAACAGTCCGATTTAGTGTTACATCCATGCATTTCAGTGCTGCATCTATGCAATATGGTGTTAGTGCAATGTTCAAACAATAAAAAGTTAAAAAATACAAAAAAACGCCTCCATGCGATTTGGTGTTGCATCCATGTGATTCTATGCAATTCAGTGCTGTGTTGCTGTGCAATGATCAAATTAACAGTCCACAGATCTTCCACAATCCATTCATGTGCTATGGTGAACACAAACTAAAGTGCTGTGCGCTCATACAAGTGCTCCCCCCAGGTGATAGCCCCTCACCTTAGGGCGTGCGACCTTGCAATTAAGCTTGGTCAGAATGCGCCTTAGAACCTCTCTGGGTTCGATGTTATATGCAGGGTCCTGGATAGATTTGCACTGGTGCCTCTGTTCCTCACAGCAGTCCCGTTTGTACCTCAATATATCAACATAAAAAGGACTTCATGGTGCAGTATGTATTAAATTTATTAAAATCATAAACAAATCCCGCAATGGGTACTCACAGTAACAAGGCGCTTAAGGGCACCACACTAAAACTGCGGAGACGAACGGGCAGCAGCGGCCGGTATGGGGTGGCGTGCTAATCTGTCCCAACAGGTTGTATGTATAACGTTCCGTCCTGTCCCCTTCCCCTACGCGTGTTCGATACAAGGGATATTTCGTATCTTCATCAGGGGGTGATTTGATTGGACGGTGAACCTGTCAATTAATATATCCTCTCCGTGGCCATTTTGTTGTGGCCTGCTGACACTCTAGTAAGCAATCAATGTGTTTCTATGGGAGAAACGTCTATATGCAAAAATAGATGGATACAAATGGCAAAAGATAATAGCCATGGATTCTTCTATCTTTTGCCAGAGACGAGTGAGGGGAAGATGGCCCCCTCTCAATACTATTGCAGGGCGTAAGCGATGTCAAAATATCACTTACGCCCAAAGCTCTTTAAAAGACATTTTATTTTTTTTAATATTTTTTAAACAACATTCTTATTTTATTTTTTTATTTCATTTTAGTGTAAATATGAGATCTGAGGTCTTTTTGACACCAGATCTCATATTCAAGAGGTCATGTCATGCTTTTTTTTATGTCATGCTTTTTTTCTATTACAAGGGATGTTTACATTCCTTGTAATAGGAATAAAAGTGACACTTTTTTTAAAAAAAAAGAACAGTGTAAAAATAAAAGGTAAAATAAATAAGAAATTTTTTTTTTTAAGCGCACTCCATCCCGCCGAGCTCGCGTGCAGAAGCGAACGCATACGTGAGCTGCCCCCCGCATATGAAAAAGATGTTTAAACCACACATGTGAGGTATCACCGAGATCGTTAAAGTGAGAGCGATAATTATAGCCCTAGAAATGTGTAAAATTAAATACTCAAGCGCTGAAATGGAATAAATGAAAACGAATCCAATAAAAAGGAGAAATAATTAAAAATACCACTGCAATCAATCAAAAAGTGTTTCAGTGATAGTTGAAATATCAAATGGATGTTTAAAATACTCAAGCGCTGAGATAAGATAAATAGGAAATAGTAAAGTGACATGAAAAAAAGAATAATAAAAGAATTAAGCTGCAATCAATCAGAAAATGTTTCAGGCACCAATTAAGGATAGTATACAAATATTGATGCACTCTAATCAAAAATAAACTTGTGCACAACTACTAAAATATTGTGAAAACGCCAAAAATTACAAATAAATGTGAACAATGTGTCAGCACTCATCAATTAACACTTTGGTGAGAAATAAATAATGACAGATAGAATAATATATAAAATATGAATTAATATGCGACTGGAAAGGAATATATCCTCTAATAAGAGCAATAATCACCAAGTGAAATAATCTCTAATAAGGGCAATCATCACCCATTGATTCCACAGTCATTTATAAAGGCATTGTGACGGTTTTGAACTTTAGAGTGTCAATTTCCAGCCTGAGCATCAAGCTCAAAGATTCCAAAATATCACGTGACTTTCTCAAGGAACCTTGAGAAAGTCACGTGCTCTGTGACGTAACGTGTGGGAGGAGCTAGTGACGAGCACTGCTGTTATGAGATCTTAGTACAACAGCAGCGGCTTTTGGAGGAGTTGCGCTCGTAGCGACTGACTGTTTTTCCCTTCATACCTTAACACATGCCAAGATATGTAAGTGTATCGGTCTCTGTGTTACCCTTGGCTGCATTCTTTGTTGATCTCTGCGCAATGATACTTTTGTTTCTTTTTTACATGACCTGTCTGTGTGAAAACAATTGAAACTGAGCGCAAACCATCATTCTTCCTAAACCTGAAAAAAAGATATTCCGGAATCTTTGAGCAGTGCAGGCTGATGCTCAGGCTGGAAATTAACACTCTAAGCTTCAAAACCATCACGATGCCTTAATAAATGACTGTGGGATCAATTGGTGATGATTGCCCTTATTAGAGATTATTTTACTTGGTGATTATTGCTCTTATTAGAGGATATATTCCTTTCTAGTCGCATATTAATTCATATTTTATATATTATCCTATCTGTCATTATTTATTTCTCACCAAAGTGTTAATTGATGAGTGCTGACACATTGTTCGCATTTATCGTATTTATCGGCATATAACACGCACTTTTTTCCCCTTAAAATCAGGGGAAAATCGTGGGTGCGTGTTATAGGCCGATCCCCGCCGATTTTGTGTGATCGGAGCGATTGTGGCAATTGCTGCGATCGCCGCCGACATACACAGCCATGTGTAGATTCAAATATGGTGCCGAGACTGCAGGGATTCGTCGGAGCCGAGATACACATACCCGAGTATTCTCTGCTTTTTTCGGCGCCGCTCACAGTCACGCCCAGTCCCGCCATTGGACCTGTGTTATGTCCATCATAGGTCCGGGCGTGACTGTGAGTGGTGCCGAAAAAAGCCGAGAACACTCGAGTATGTGTATCTCGGCTCCGACGAGTCCCTGCAGTCTCGGCGCCATATTTGAATCTACACACAGCTGTGTATGTCGGCGGCGAGTGCACAAAGCTGCACTGACAAGGCTGCACTGGGGCAAACCTGCACTGACAAAGCTGCACTGGGGCAAACCTGCACTGACAAAGCTGCACTGGGGCAAACCTGCACTGACAAAGCTGCACTGACAAGGCTGCACTGACAAAGCTGCACTGACAAAGCTGCACTGGGGCAAGGCTGCACTGACAAAGCTGCGCTGACAAGGCTGCACTGGGGCAAGGCTGCACTGACAAAGCTGCACTGACAAGGCTGCACTGACAAAGCTGCACTGACAAGGCTGCACTGACAAAGCTGCACCGACAAGGCTGCACTGGGGCAAAGCTGCACTGACAAGGCTGCACTGACAAGGCTGCACTGGGGCAAAGTTGCCCTGACAAGGCTGCACTGACAAGGCTGCACTGGGGCAAAGCTGCACTGACAAGGCTGCAATGGACACTGAAAAGGCTGCAGATGGACACAATAAGGCTGCATTGATGGGCATTTTAATGTAAGTTTTTTTTCCTTAAACTTCCCTCCTAAAAGTTTTTTTTCCTTAAAATTCCCTCCTAAACTTGGGGTGCGTGTTATACGACGGCGCGTGTTATACGCCGATAAATACGGTATTTGTAATTTTTGGCGTTTTCACAATATATCTTAGTAGTTGTGCACAAGGTTATTTTTGATTAGAGCGCATCAATATTTGTATACTAATTATAGCCCTAGACCTCCTCTGTAACTCAAGACATGCAACCTGTAGAATTTTTTAAACATCGCTTATGGAGATTTTTCAGGGTAAAAGTTTGTCGCCATTCCACGAGCGGGCGCAATTTTGAAGCGTGACATGTTGAGTGTCAATTTACTCGGCGTAACATTATCTTTTACAATATGAAACAAAATTGCGCTAACTTTACTGGTGTCTTATTTTTTAATTTAAAAAAGTGTATTTTTTTTTAAAAAAGTGCGCTTGTAAGGCTGCTGCGCAAATACGGTGTGACAGAAAGTATTGCAACAAACGCCATTTTATTCTCTAGGGTGTTAGAAAAAAATATAATGTTTGAGGGTTCTAAGTAATTTTCTAGCAAAAAAACCTGTTTTTAACTTGTAAACACAAAATCTCAGAAAGAGGCTCGGTCCTTAAGTGGTTAAATGCTTCCTGACCACGTTGTATATTGATATCCTCGTCAAAAAGTAGTGATACCAGGATCATGATTGCAGCTGCAACCATGATTTTGGTATCATTTTTTCAGATGGTATGGGCTTCCTCTAGAAGTGATCTGAGTAGCTCTACAACTGCCCAATCACTTCTACAGGGTGCGGAATGGCACTCTCCATCACCGTTCCTGAGCTCTCTAGTGTGATCGGGGAGCTCAAGACCTCTGCAACCTGCCTGTTGGGCTGTCCACAGAGGAAAGGCAGAAACATTCGTACCCACCCTTCCTCGCCATAAACTGGAAGATGTTGCTACTTTCAGTTTCAATTTGTTGTTTACAAGCCCTTACCGGCTTGTAAAGCATCTAATCAAACCTCGAGTTGATCAGATGCTTTTGAGGGCAGAGGTTCATACGGGAACCATAACATGCATATTAAAAGTAATATGCAATATAATGCCGCGTACACACGATCGGAAATTCGGCCAGCAAAAGACCAATTAGAGCTTTTGATCGGAAAATGCGACCGTGTGTATGCTCCATCGGACTTTTGCTGTCGGAATTCCCACCAGCAAAAGATTGAGAGCAGGTTCTCAATTTTTTGGTCGGAAAAAGTTCCTATCCAAAAATGCGTTCGTGTATATGCAATTCCGACGCGCAAAAACTCATGCATGCTCAAATTCAAGTACAAGACGGAAGTGCTCGGTCTGGTAAAACTACCGTTCGTAATGGAGATGGCACATTCGTCACGCTGAAATTTTTTAAATAGTTTAATGCAACGCATTCTCTTCTTCTTTATAATGCTAGAAGAATGAAGTTGTTTTGCTGCTCATATTCACACAGAGTTCTCACAAACTTCTTTCTTTATTATTTCTTGTGATCTCATGAATAATCTTATTTGTTTTTAAAGCCAGATTTCCATAATAATGCTTGGAATTATTTTTTATTGTCATTTTATTTATTTTTTTAATCAAGAACTCCTTTTTTTTGGAATATTTTGAAATTATTTTCTAGTCATCTCCATAATATTTTTTTTGTGTGTGTCAAGTTTACACAACAACATTATTATCTTGTATTTTTAAAGCTCAAGGAGGTTGGTGTCCCTTGTTAATTTGACATTGTATTTTTGAAATGTACCTGCCTACTCACAAACTGTCCTATTTGAAAAAAAACACATAGGCAAGTATTTCCATAAAAAAAAAAATCTCCATTTATTCTGGCTGATAACAAAATAAAGAGGAAGGCAACGCTGGAGAAACTGCTGGAATTTGCAAAGCCTTTCTACCCCAGGGCACACATCAACTATTTTGAAAATAAAATTGGTAGCTTGAGAAGTCCATATAATGGGGAGCACAATCTGGTCCTGGACTCCCAGAGATCATGAACAGCAGATGATATATGTCCCTAGGCTATGGTACTATGACAGCCTGCGTCATCTGTCAGACCAGACTGAACCCAGGCCATCACTTTCTTGTCTTCCCTGCAGCCTTCCCTCCATGCTTTCCTGCATCCTTCCCTGCAGCCTTCCCTGCAGCCTTCCTTGGAGGCTGTGGCTCTGGAGGTGGACTTGTGGCAGGAGGAGGAGAAGGAGGATGGGCGAACATACATAAGTGCATGTTATTACTTATTTGGCCACTCAACCCCTTCTGAATGGCCTCAAAAATACATTTCTTACACCTGAAGCATTGGCCCTCCTCCATTTGCTGCAATTTAGCAGCTACATAGCAGCCATAGGCCTCTTCAGCATGGGGGGGCTTTTCAGGGCCGTATTAGCGTCCTTACTGAGGCCCAGTGCTACCTCCTCCACGTTACTCCACTTCCTGGCCCTTTTTGTTGTAAGGCAGAGGGGAAGCACCTGGGATTGGGTGAGTGTCAGGGGATCTAATTGACCAGACCGTGTGGACTGCACAGAGGAGACCAGAAACACATGTAAGCAAAGAAATAATGGTGTTTATTAAACAAGTGACAAGTAAAAGGAATATAAACAGTGCAAAACCAACACAACAAACCCACTACAAACAACAATATATACAAGTAAATGGAGATACCGGAATCGTAAACAAAGCCAGGCCAAGGTCATACACAGGGAGGTCAGCAGATGGGCAAGGACGGGAAACCAGCAGGACAGGGAGAGGATGGATGGTTAAGCTGCAGGGCAGGGATCCAAGGGAATCAGGAGGGACAAGAACAGGATGGGCTTGGGCTAGGGATCGGATCAGATCAGAGCAGAACAGGACAGAAACAGGTTCACAATCAGGATACAGGCAGCAAGTCAGGGCGCAGGGAGAAAGATACCAAGGCAAGCATATGAGGGCTTGCCGGGTATTTATAGGACTGACTATAATTGACTTCAAGTCACACCTGAGCGCAGAGGGTGCTATTTGCTCCACACTGCTGGAGTGCACCCGCTGGTGGACACCAGTACTACGGCCCAAGGATGCAACAGTGCCACCAGCAGGAGAGACCTCTTACTGCAGGTCCCAGGTGTTGGAAGACACCCGCTGGATAGCGCCACCAATTGGTAAACGCTCTCATGACAGTATCCCCCCTAAAGGAGCGGCCTCCGGACGCTCCAACAAGGTGCGATTGTCCAAAGTTCATGGCCTCCAACCGAACAGATGAGGGCACATCAGGCCGGGCATCGGGTACATCAAACTGGACAGTGGGTACGTCTGAGAAGACAGCGGGCACATCCGAGATGACAGCGGGCACATCCGAGATGACAGCGGGCACATCCGAGATGACAGCGGGCACATCCGAGATGACAGCGGGCACATCCGAGATGACAGCGGGCAGGAACAAACCAAGCTGGGCAGCGGGCACTTCGAGCTGGGCAGCAGGCACATCAGGCTGGGCAGCGGGCATGGGCACTTCGAGCTGGGCAGCAGGCACATCAGGCTGGACAGCAGGCATGGGCACTTCGAGCTGGGCAGCAGGCACATCAGGCTGGGCAGCAGGAATGAGCACTTCGAGCTGGGCAGCAGGCACATCAGGCTGGGCAGTGGGCATGGGCACTTCGAGCTGGGCAGCAGGCATATCAGGCTGGGCAGCGGGCATGGGCACTTCGAGCTGGGCAGCAGGCACATCAGGCTGGGCAGCAGGCATGGGCACTTCGAGCTGGGCAGCAGGCACAGGCACTTCGAGCTGGGCAGCAGGCACAGGCACTTCGAGCTGGGCAGCAGGCACATCAGGCTGGGCAGCAGGCACGGGCACTTCGAGCTGGGCAGCAGGCACAGGCACTTCGAGCTGGGCAGCAGGCACAGGCACTTCAAGCTGGGCAGCAGGCACATCAGGCTGGGCAGTGGGCACAGGCACTTCGAGCTGGGCAGTAGGCACATCAAGCTGGGCAGCAGGCATGGGCACTTCGAGTTGGGCAGCAGGCATGTCAGTCTGGGAAGCTGGCACATCAGTCTGGGAAGCTGGCACATCAGTCTGGGAAGCTGGCACATCAGTCTGGGAAGCTGGCACATCAGTCTGGGAAGCTGGCACATCAGTCTGGGAAGCTGGCACATCAGTCTGGGAAGCTGGTACTGAGACATCAGGCTGGAAGGCAGGCACTGGGACAATAGGCTGGAAAGCCGACACATCGGACTGGGAAGCTGGCACATCAGACTGGGAGGCTGGCACATCAGACTGGGAAGCTGGCACATCAGACTGGGAAGCTGGCACATCAGACTGGGAAGCTGGCACATCAGACTGGGAAGCTGGCACATCAGACTGGGAGGCTGGCACATCAGACTGGGAGGCTGGCACATCAGACTGGGAGGCTGGCACATCAGACTGGGAGGCTGGCACATCAGACTGGGAGGCTGGCACATCAGACTGGGAGGCTGGCACATCAGACTGGGAGGCTGGCACATCAGACTGGGAGGCTGGCACATCAGACTGGGAGGCTGGCACATCAGACTGGGAGGCTGGCACATCAGACTGGGAGGCTGGCACATCAGACTGGGAGGCTGGCACATCAGACTGGGAGGCTGGCACATCAGACTGGGAGGCTGGCACATCAGACTGGGAGGCTGGCACATCAGACTGGGAGGCTGGCACATCAGACTGGGAGGCTGGCACATCAGACTGGGAGGCTGGCACATCAAACTGGGAAGCTGGCACATCAAACTGGGAAGCTGGCACATCAGACTGGGAAGCTGGCACATCAGACTGGGAAGCTGGCACACCAGGCTGGGAAGCTGGCACACCAGGCTGGGAAGCTGGCACACCAGGCTGGGAAGCTGGCACATCTGGCTGGGAAGCTGGCACATCTGGCTGGGAAGCTGGCACATCTGGCTGGAAGGCAGGCATAGAGACATCAGGTGGAAATGCAGACACCGAGACATCAGGCTGAAAGGCAGGCATGAAGACATCAGACTGGGAAGCGAGCACATCAGACTGAAAAGCGGGCACCGAGACTTCAGGCTGGAAGGCAGGCATCAAGGCATCAGACTGGAAGGCTGAGACATCCGGCTGGAAGGCAGGCATCGAGACATCCGGCTGGAAGGCAGGCATCGAGACATCCGGCTGGAAGGCAGGCATCGAGACATCCGGCTGGAAGGCAGGCATCGAGACATCCGGCTGGAAGGCAGGCATCGAGACATCCGGCTGGAAGGCAGGCATCGAGACATCCGGCTGGAAGGCAGGCATCGAGACATCCGGCTGGAAGGCAGGCATCGAGACATCCGGCTGGAAGGCAGGCATCGAGACATCCGGCTGGAAGGCAGGCATCGAGACATCCGGCTGGAAGGCAGGCATCGAGACATCCGGCTGGAAGGCAGGCATCGAGACATCCGGCTGGAAGGCAGGCATCGAGACATCCGGCTGGAAGGCAGGCATCGAGACATCCGGCTGGAAGGCAGGCATCGAGACATCCGGCTGGAGGGCAGGCATCGAGACATCCGGCTGGAGGGCAGGCATCGAGACATCCGGCTGGAGGGCAGGCATCGAGACATCCGGCTGAAGGGCAGGCATCGAGACATCCGGCTGACGGGCAGGCATCGAGACATCAGGCTGAAGGGCAGGCATCGAGACATCAGGCTGAAGGGCAGGCATCGAGACATCAGGCTGAAGGGCAGGCATCGAGACATCCGGCTGGAAGGCAGGCATTGAGACATCCGGCTGGAAGGCAGGCATCGAGACATCAGGCTGGAAGGCAGGCATCGAGACATCAGACTGGATAGCAGGCGCATCAGACTGGAAAGCGGGCACCGAGAATTCGGGCTGGAAGGCAGGCATCAGGACAGACTGAACAGCGGGCACATCAGACTGTGAGGCAAAGGCATCAAGCTGGGAGGCAGGCGTCGAGACATCAGCCTGGAAGGCAGGCATCGAGGCATCAGACTGGGAGGCAGGCGCCGAGACATCAGGCTGGAAGGCAGGCACCGAGACATCCGGCTGGAAGGCAGGCATCGAGACATCCGGCTGGAAGGCAGGCATCGAGACATCCGGCTGGAAGGCAGGCATCGAGACATCCGGCTGGAAGGCAGGCATCGAGACATCCGGCTGGAAGGCAGGCACCGAGACATCCGGCTGGAAGGCAGGCACCGAGACATCCGGCTGGAAGGCAGGCATCAGGACATCAGACTGGAAAGCAGGAGCAGGTTGGGTTACTGGCAAGATGGTGTGGGTCGGGAAGAATTTTTGTTTCTTTTTTGGTTTAGCCCGTGCAGTTTTGTATGTAGGTGCAGGGCTGTAAGAAAAGAAAGTAGCTGGATCGAAGGAAGACCAAGGAACTGTAGCTAGAGAAGGGTTTTGGGGGACTGTTATAGGTGGAGGAGAAGAGACAGGTGGATTGAAGGCAGGATAGGTGCGACACTTGGGGACTGGGTGGTAGTATTTGGTAGGGGGCTGATTAAACTGGGCTGTAGCTTTATCCCTCTCACTCTAATAGGTGCCCAAAATGCAATACGGATATAGGCACTTTCTTACATGTGGTGTGGTCGTGCCCCCTTCTTCAACAGTTCTGGAGGGAGGTGGTACAGTACATCAATTTAATTGGGAACCTGACACTTACACTGGATCCCCGAGTCCTTCTCCTGGGGATCTGTGATACCCTTATCGCAAACACCCATAAGAGGCTATTCGTTTTCTACGCTCTATTCTACGCAAGGAAAACCATTTTATTTAAATGGAAACAGACAGATCCCCCAATAGTGGGACAGTGGAAAACACTTATTGATAAGACCCTCCCTCTTTATAAGCTCACATATATGAGCCGGAAATGTCCCAAAAAGTTTGAAAAAATTTGGGGTGCATGGGCTTCTAGATGAATGGCTACCGATGCGGATCCCCCCGGGGGAACTTGCTGAACTTATACACCACTAGTTTGGTTAAGAAATGTTTAGAATACACTTAAAATTATCACCAAAATGTGCCTTTTTCTTTGAGTAGGGGGTATTGCTTCTAAAATACAATTTTGCAGTGCTATGAATACTTGTAACTAAGATGTGAACTGAAGTGCCTTGCTTTCTGATGTAATACTGGAGATTATTTGTCCTAGACTGTCACTTTCCTTCTGGAAATGGTTCTTCTTTGCCTTTTTTATGTAATCCTCTTTTATTGTCCCTTTTTCCCTTTTATATATTTTTATGTATATGTATAAGTATATATATATATATATATATATATATATATATGTATATATTTGTGAATGTACTTTCTTTTATGTTTGTACTGAAACTTTTCTCCGTTGGAGATAAATAAAAACGTAACTGTTAAAAAAAACTGGGCTGTAGCTGAGGTTGCCATAGGCGACGGGGAGATAGATTTTTGGGAAGGCAGATGATTAATGGCAGGGCTGGAATATTGTGGCTTAGCTAAAGACAGGAGATCTGACCATGCCTGCAGCATAGGTTGAACAAACGCTGATTCACACACAGCCCGACTAATCAAGGATTGCACCGACTGGATGCAATTAGACAACACCTGCTGTGAACAGGAGGAATAATGTTCCATAAAATAGGCTGGAACATCCTCTAACAACCAAACCAGGGATTCAACTTGGCCATAATTGAAGGGGGGCGAAAAATCATCACTTCCCTCGGGAATGCATGACAGGGCTGGTTTTGCACATAACTGGATCAGGGGCTGAACATCTTCAAAAGACATATACCCCTGATCCACTAGGGAATGAGCTGATCGGATAGTTTCCATCAGCTGGTCACTAGTCCACCCTTTTAAAATCTGGCGACAATATTCACCATCCTCTTCTGCTAGCAGAGAATAATAAATGATTTCATTGAAATCCATATTAGCAGACCCGACAAACCAGGATGGTTTCCTCAATGCAGCCACATCTGGTCAGGGATGGCCTTGGTATACTGTCAGGGGATCTAACTGACCAGACCGTGTGGACTGCACAGAGGAGACCAGAAACACATGTAAGTGAAGAAATAATGGTGTTTATTAAACAAGTGACAAGTAAAAGGAATATAAAAAGTGCAAAACCAACACAACAAACCCACTACAAACAACAATATATACAAGTAAATGGAGATACCGGAATCGTAAACAAAGCCAGGCCAAGGTCATACACAGGGAGGTCAGCAGATGGGCAAGGACGGGAAACCAGCAGGACAGGGAGAGGATGGATGGTTAAGCTGCAGGGCAGGGATCCAAGGGAATCAGGAGGGACAAGAACAGGATGGGCTTGGGCTAGGGATCGGATCAGAGCAGAGCAGAGCAGGACAGAAACAGGTTCACGATCAGGATACAGGCAGCAAGTCAGGGCGCAGGGAGAAAGATACCAAGGCAAGCATATGAGGGCTTGCCGGGTATTTATAGGACTGACTATAATTGACTTCAAGTCACACCTGAGCGCAGAGGGTGCTGTTTGCTCCACACTGCTGGAGTGCACCCGCTGGTGGACACCAGTACTACGGCCCAAGGATGCAACAGTGCCACCAGCAGGAGAGACCTCTTACTGCAGGTCCCAGCTGTTGGAAGACACCCGCTGGTGGACACTGGTACTGCGATCCAAGAGACCGATAGCGCCACCAATGGGTAAACCCTCTCATGACAGTGAGGCTACTGGGCCTGACCACCTCCTGGCTGACACTTACCCACGCCTCCTCCTGTTTACCACATTCCAGAGCCTCGTCCTGTCTGCCACATTCCAGAGCCTCTTCCTGGCTGAGGTCTTCCTGTGTATGAAAAAGGGACATAGTTTTAGTTTTTGGTTCATCAATCACACACAGTTTTCAGCTCATGACTGTTGAAAATTGAATGTTAATAAATAGAAAAGACTATCATTCTGACCTTCAGCATTTTTCATTCTTGTCCCAATCATTTTTGGCCCCTACTGTCTATTGATATGTCAAACACTTTTTGTTAAATCATTAATTTGTTAGCAATAATAACATCTAGTTAACAACAATCATTTTTTTATTTTCAAACGTTTTTATTGTAGAAAAATATAACATTAGGGTGTACAGGCACTGTAGTGACATGAATCACAGTGGTAAGAAAGCATTTAACAGATAAATGAAATATCACACACAGTGCAAATCATATCTCATATAAGCGTACAAAGTGGGCCCATAAAATCATAGTAGTAAAATAAAAAAAGAAATAAAAAGACAAACAAGTAAAGAAAAAATGGGAAAATCTAAATCATACAGTTGTGATCGATGTGTATTTCTAATGAAATAAGTTTACATTCAGGGAGTAAGACATCATGTGCCTATTATTGTAAGGATCTAATATATTGTGAAGGCCCTGGGGTGTCCCCTTAGTGTGTACTTAACAGATAAAGCTAACCCTCATTTTATAGAGGGTTCGCTGGAGCAACCGAGGGATCCTCCAGTCTATTGCTCAATAGATGAGCTGTCCAGATGTTCCATTTTCGGTCAAACATAGGCATGGAATCTAGGAGAGTATGATGTATTCTCTCCATAGACCTGATAGACTCCATACGAGAAATCACCTGTGACCAGGATATCTGGGGGCGCTTCCAGTTCAATGCTATTGCCCATTGAATTGCACTGAAGAGTGTGTGGATTAATTTTTGTAAGGGGTGGGGAACATCTGGAAGCTCCGCAAACAGCAGACACATCTGACTTGTCAAAGTAAGTGATATTCCTGAGAGAAGTCTGATAAGGGCTGTGGTTTTGTGCCAAACAGTGTCTAAGGCCTTACAACTCCAAAACGTATGCAACAGCATTCCCCTGTCCTGGCATCCTCTGAAGCATGTGCCAGCGACCAGGGGATATATTCTATGAAGACGCTCTGGAGTGTAGTACCATCTAGTGTGAAGTTTAAGCACTGTTTCCTTTATTGATACAGAACGTGTACATTTGTGCATGTTATCTAGCATGTCCTGCCAATCTCCGTCAGGAATCTCTTGGGCCAACTCCGCCTCCCAAGCCACCATCGCCAACGACTTCCGAGGGGAGCTGTGGTCATTAAGGTATCTATAAAGTTCTGAGATCGTCCCCCTATCTCTCGCCTCCTCGCCACACAAACGTTCAAATGGGGTTTTCGACACCTCCACTCCACCCCTCAAAAGGGCCGAGTAGAAGTGCCGAATTTGCAAGTATTGGTGGAACTCGGATCTACCCATCCCATAGGTCTGCTGCAGGTGGGTGTAGGAGCAGAAGGAGGTGTTCTGCAGCAGAGAAGCGAGGTCCACCAAGCCCAATGCAATCCACTTAAGATATGGCAGGTTGGAGGAAAAAGCTGGGGGAAATGAGGGTTCTCCCAAAAAAGGAGGACAAGAGGGGGACGTCAGAATGCAACCTAAACTTTTTACGGTAAAGGGACCATAGATAGAGTGATTGACCTACGATGTTGTTCAATGGGGTAATATCTTTAGGAGAAACTGAGCTGGACCAGAGAAGGCCAGGGAGGTAGTATGGAGTTATTGAGATCCGCTCAAATTGTAGCCATGGCACCGAGGTCGGGGAGGAATGCCACTGCGCCATTTGGGTAAGCCGAGATGCCAGGAAGTATTTCCATAAGTCCGGGCATCCCAAACCCCCCCTCCTCTGGGCTCTATACATCAGTGCCCGACCCACTCGCGGCTTTTTGTTCTGCCATATAAATCTGAGCAGGTCTATCTGAACCCTCTGAAGAATTGATCGTGAGACATATAGAGGTAGGGATCTGAAGAGGAATAGGAGTTTAGGGAGGATATTCATTTTTACTGCTTGGATTCTCCCTAGGAAAGATATGTGATAGGAGGACCATTGACTTAACAAGAATTTGACATTGGAAAAAGCTGGGGGGTAGTTCAATGAGTATAACTGTTTCAAAGAGGGGGCCAATTTAACTCCCAGGTATTGTAGAGAGACATGGTTCCATGAGAATTTAAATTTTTCTGTTAGGGTGGTCAATAGGGGTTGCGGAAGGTGAATTGGTAGAGCCGAACATTTGGAGGGGTTAACGCATAGGCCTGATATTTTATGGAAAGAGTCAAGGGAGGACATAAGGTTAGGGAGGGAGAGTAAGGGGTCTGAGATGAATAGTAGTACATCATCTGCGTACAGGCTAAGTTTAAATTCCTGATCTCCCTTTCTGTATCCCCTGATGTTTGGGTCATTAGAGATGGATCTAGACAGGGGCTCCATAGCCAGCGCGAACAAAAGCGGGGATAAAGGACACCCCTGTCTAGTGCCACACCCCAGAGAGAAATAATCTGAATAGCATCCTGGAAGTTTAATTCGGGTTTTTGGGTTATAGTAAAGGGCCTTAAAGCCATGTAAAAATGCCCCGTTAAACCCAAATCTGGCCAACACTGTATCTAAATACGTCCAGAGGACACTATCAAATGCTTTGTTTATATCTAAACTTAAGAGCAATACTGAGGTGGAGTTCATATGGGCGTCCTGTAAAATGTTAGTGGCCAAACGTATATTGTCTGTAATCTGTCTCGATGGGATGAATCCGGTTTGATCGGGCGATATCAAGGTTGTAATTACCTTGGCTAACCTGTCGGCCAAGATCCTACCGAATATTTTAAGATCGTTATTAATAACCGAAATGGGGCGGAAATTTTGGGGTAGGGTATGATCTTTACCAGGCTTGGGAATAAGGGACATGTTGGCCAATAGCATTTCTTCAGGGAAACTTTGTCCTTCGAGTATTTGATTAAACATATTAGTGAGTGTGGGGAGTAGGGATTCAGCGAACTTTTTGTAATAAACGGGAGAGAAACCATCAGGGCCTGGGGCTTTAGAGGGTTTGAGAGAGGAGATAATAGAGGCCACCTCCTCCGACGAGCACGGGGCATTTAGGATGTCCAATTGCTCCTCTGATAGTCGAGGGAGCGAGAGGGAATCCAACCACGACTGCATAGGGGGAGGGCGTGAAGGGTCCGGGCCGGAAAATAGTTTTTGATAGAAGGTGGAGAAGATCTGCAAAACATGTTTTGGATGAGAGGTTACATTGCCATGGCTATCTTTTAGTTTATAGAGATGTGTCGGTTGGGTAGATTGTTTAAGTTTTCGCGCAAACATCGTGGAGGCAGTTACTGTTTAGAAGGAAGCGGGCTTTAGACCATCTAAGAGACTTTTCTATTTGATCTGATAGTATATCATCTAGGGCCCTTCTTTTTTCTGTGATTTGAAGGAGCAATTCCTGTGTGGGAGTCTGCGTGTGTCTATGATAAAGTTGTTCCAGTTCTAGGGTAAGTTTGTGGGTGTCCTGTTGTTTCTGTCTTTTTTGGGTCGTGGAAATCTCTATTAGATGGCCCCTCATCACAGCCTTGTGGGCAGCCCACAGAGAGGTAGGGGAAATGTTCACTACATTATTAAGCCTGAAATATTCGTTAAGACGTTCTACCAACTGAGCCATAATCACAGGATCCGTGAGTAGTGCGTCATTGAGGCGCCAGGACCTGGCTGTATGGGGGAGGCCCAAGCATGAGATATGGGTGGATACAAGGTGGTGATCCGACCATGGGCACACGTGAATGTTGGCAGTAGTTGAGTTCACTGTCAGAGAGGGGGTGCCAAAAATATAATCTAAACGAGAGTAGCTGTCATGGGGGTGGGAGTAGAACGTATATTCCCTAGAGCCGACATTGTGGGCTCTCCATATATCTATAAGTTGGGAAGATTTTAGGGAGTGTTGAAGGGATTTGGGGAAGGCCTGGGACGTTGGACATGTTCGGCTTCTATCAAGACCTGAGTGGGCAACTAAATTAAAGTCCCCCCCAATTAGCATATGAGGGGAATGGAACTTATCTAATGTTAGGAAGAATTCCTTAAAAAATGTTGCCTGTGAGGTGTTAGGGGCATACACTGAGGCTATAGTTAGAAGCTTGTTTTGGATGGTACCTTGAGCTATTACAAAACGACTGTTGGGATCTCTATAGATCTTTTGAGCCTGAAACATCACAGAGTTTTTGATAAAGATGGCCGCCCCTCTAGACCTGGACCCATGAGTAGTGAAGTAGCTTTGGTTAAAAGATTTGTCAAAATGTGATGGGTGATTATCTCTAGAGAAGTGCGTCTCTTGGAGCAAAATTATATCAGCCCCCAGAGATTTATACATTTTGAATGCTTTCCTTCTCTTCTGGGGGGTATTAAAACCTTTAACGTTATGGGAAATTATATTAATACCCATGGTTATTTCTGGAAAATTCGCTAGAGTCAGTAAGGGGTCCAGGCCGAGAGGGAGCCGCCAAACAACAACCCGGCCTCCTCAGAGGCATTGCATAGCTTAGACGCACAGCCCAATAGGGCTGCACTTATCGGAACCCTGAGTTGGTAGCACATACATCACTAAAGTAAAGCCAGTAGATTCGAATAACATAAAAAGAAAATAAAAACATAAAATCATAACCATAGAAAAATAGAATAACTAGAGGCCTGGAAACTAGGCCCGAAAAAGGCCAAACATAGCTTCGGGGGGTCATGGGGAAAAACATCCCATGGACCCAACAAAAAATGTCCATTCGGACCATTAGGTCCGACACTCTGAGCGGTAAAGTTCGTGTCATCCGTTCAGACATAAATTCTGCTGAGGAATTTACCTGTGGGGAATCTACCAGCTTCGACATCACTAACCAGACGAGAAGCCAGTCAGTTCTCATTGAAAAGGAGTGTGGGGACAATCATGCGGACGCATCCGGGAGACCGTAATGAGCCGGGAGAGTCCAATGTTCTCTAAGCATGACGGGAGATGCTCCAATTTCGATGCCCTGGTGGGAGAGAGACAAAGAGAAAAACAGGGGTAGGGGAAAAGCAAAAAAAAAAGAGGAGAGACAAAAAAAAAAAAAAGGGAAAAAGTGTGCCTCGATGTCAGTCACGGCGTTGATCGCGGCGGTCTCTTCTAGGTGGAGGAGTTACCCAAATAGCTGAGTGACGTGGAGTGGAGGGTAGTCTGGGGAGGGAAGCCGCATCGAGGAGGCCCATCTTCACAAGCAATTCCTTTCCCTCCATCGGCGAGGTTACGGTGTATGTTGTTCCGTTGTGAGGCACCTGGAGCTTGAATGGGAAGCCCCAGCGATAGCGAATACTGGCAGCCTGGAGAACCGAAGTAACTTCCTTCATCCTTCTGCGCTTATCCAGGGTGGTGGGGGAGATGTCAGGGTAGATTTGAATCTGGGTACCTTCCAGACGAATACTTGGGCTGTTCCGCGAGGCTCTGAGTATTTCCTCTTTGATCAGGAAGTCCTTAAGACAGAGTACTATGTCTCTTGGTGGTTTTTCTGGGGGAGGGGGGGGGGGGCGAAGGGCCCTGTGGATCCTATCGCAGGAGAAGGCTGATAGTGGGGAGTCTGGTAAAAGGGATTGGAAAATCTTCTGTATTGTGGGTAGTAGATCCGTAACCGACTCAGGCACTCCGCGTACCCTGAGATTGTTGCGGCGGTTTCTGTTGTCAAGGTCCTCGATGTGGGCTTGTAGCTGCAGGACCGTTTCAGATAGGGACTCATGTTCCTTCCTTAGGTCAGAACACACTAAGGAGAGCTCATCGTGTTTAGTCTCAAGCAAATCAGTTCTGCTACCCAGGGCCGCAATCTCCAGGGACAGCGTGTTGGTAGACTTGTGGAGCTCAGATTGAAATTTCTGGGCGATCTTGTCATACATTAGCGTCAGGCTCTCATCCAGATCAGCTTTAGTAAGTTGAAATGAGTACTCACTGTCTCCCTGGGAGTGCGGTGGTGAGGGAGCCGCTGCAGGAGAATGTGCCTGAGTCTGTGTCTTTCGGGCGCCATCTTGGGCCTGCATGCTTCTCTCCTTCTCTCTCAGCAAATACGTCGTTAAGGATCTTTGGGCCAGTTTTCCACGGCGATTTCTGGTGCCCGTCATGCGCTGAGTGTTCCGCCGGGGGTGCGGGGGAAAGTTAGGTAGATTGTGTGTGTTGATCGCCCCGGGGAAGTGCCGTTAGTCTCCGTGGCTCACGGAGCTCTCAGCCCTTGCTTCCTCCTCGGTTCGCGCCGCGCATGCGCCCCCCAACAACAATCATTTTTGGACAATAAATATTTTAAAAAATACTATAACTGGCTCCAGCTGGGCTCCTCAACTTCTTCCAGGATGGAAGGCCCAGGTTGATCCTCGGAAGCCTCAGCTGGGGTTGAGGTGAAGGGCTGAGGGAAGGGTGGATGGAAGTATAGAAAGTGATTCCCTGGCTTCCATCCGGTCTTCCAGAAACAGTACCACAGACTGGGTACATATACATCGTACCACAGACTGGGTACATATACATCCTCTGCTGCAGCTCCTGATCTCATGGAAGCCTGGACCTTATTAAGTTCCTTCCTATATGTGCTTCTCAAGCTACCAATTTTCATCTCCACAAACTTGATGTCTGCATCGGGGACCTGCATCTTCACAAATTGCAGCAGTTTCTCCAGCGATGCCTTCCTAGCTGGTTTATTGCGATATAAGGGGTTTTTAACCTCCCACAAATTTCTCATATCCCTGTATCTGTCTATGAACTGGCCCATGAATTCAGGGTTTTTGAATTGTTTCATATTTGCTGAAAGACAAAACACAAGACCAAAAGACTAATATCAGGCTAAACTCTCCTAATCTTATCCCAATATAGTCCTCAATCTAGAATGAGTATAGGCCACTGATGCCCTAAGTTAAAATGTTACCTTTGTTATAATGTTTGGGCTTCGCTTCCTCCACTCACAGATCGTACGTACGACACATGCGTGTTAGCCTTATATACACTGCGCATGCGTGAAACTCCCCCCTCCCCTGACGTTCCTTCTAGAATATTCCCCACCCCTTCTCTTTTGGAGCAGTGGGAGATGACATGGCGGAGACACAGCAGGTGCATAATAGCAGTAACGAGGAGGAGGAAAGCCCGGAGCAAGAAACGTACCAATCCTGGAGGAGAAGATTTAAGGCCTCCAATATGTCCTTTGGTGAGATGGTGGAGATGATGGACATATTGAAGAGGGCCGACTATGATGGGAAGTATGGACCTTACCTAAACCCAAATGTGAGAAAGGCCAAGATCATGACTAAAGTTGTGAAGAGTCTGTGCCGGAATTTTGGGGTACGACGATCCAAGGAGCAATTGAGGAAACGCTGGTCAGACCTCAAATTGAGGGAGCGGGAGCAGGATCAGTACAGAAGGATCAAGAAAGTGCTTCTAAAAATTAAGTAGTTGTCGTGTGTTCCTATTATTATTATTATTACTTGCATGCTGCTCCATGTGCTTTTCTTTACTGTTGTAATGTTGGTTACTTTCATGTTCGTGGGCACAGTAATCGGTCGTAAGAAACATATGCCCTGTACACACGGTCGGATTTTCCGATGGGAAAGCGATCGGAGCTTGTTATCGGAAATTCCGACCGTGCGTGGGCTCCATCGGACTTTTTTCATTGGATTTTCCGACACACAAAGTTTGAGAGCAGGCTATAAAATTTTCCGACAACAAAATCCAATCGCGTCAATTCCGACTGTGTGTGGACAATTCCGATGCACAAGCATGCTCAGAATAAATTCCGAGACAGAACTGCTCGGTCTGGTAAAATTAGCGTTCGGAATGGATATAGCACTTTCGTCACGCTGCAATGTTTTAAAATGTTTAATTCAGCGCACGCTTTTCTTCTTTATAATGCTAGAAGAATGAAGTTGTTTTGCTGCTTATATTCACACAAACTTCTTTCTTTATTATTTATCGTGATTTCATCAATATAATATTTTTATTTGTCACATCTACCGAAAAAATATTATTTTTTGGATGTTTTTATATTAAATATGTTTTTTGGATTTTTTTAAAGCCTGATCTTGTGTTTTATTTTTCATTTTTTTTTTTAGTTACTCCAGAATAGTTTTGTGTGTGTTTTGTGTGTCAAGTTACCACAACACCATTATTATCTTGAATTATTTAATCTCAAGGAGGTTGCTTGGGGATGGTGTCTCTTGTTAAGTTCACATTGTATTTTAGAAATCTACCTGCCTCCTCACAAATAAACTTTCCTTTCAGAAGGAAAACACACATAGGCGAGTATTATAAAAAAAAAAAAAAATTTATTAAGGGGTCCTAACCAAAGAAAGAGGGAGGCAACACTGGAGAAACAGCAGAAATTGGCGAAGCCTTTGGCCCCCAGGGCACACCAACTATATATATATAAGGGAGTACAATCTGGTCCAGAAGTCCAAGAGATCATGAACAGCAGCAGATGACATGTATGTCCTCAGGTTGTGGTCATACAAGAGCCTGCATCTTTTGTCAGACCAGACTGAACTTGTCTTGTCTTCCTTCCACGCTTCCTTCCACGCTGTGTCTGTGGTGGTGGAGTTGTGGCAGGAGGAGGAGGAGGATGATGCAACTCACTCAGGTGGGTATTGGGTGTGATTTCACCCCTCAAAACCTTATTTAAGGTTTGATAAATGATTTCCTCACAAATGAGGAATTGGCCCTCCTGCATGTCCTGCAGTTTGGTGGCAGCCATGGAGGCAAAGGCCTCTTCACGAGTGGGGGTGGTTCTGAGGGACGCAGAAGCCTCCTGAATCAGCCCGAGTGCTGAATCTTTCATGTTACTCCCCTTCCTGGGTCTTTTGTTTGGAAGGCGGAGGGGAGGGACCTGGGATTCTGTAAGGCTCCTACTGGGCCCAGCCACCTCCTGGCTGCCACTTACCCCCGCCTCCTCCTGGCTGCCACTAACCCCCGCCTCCTCCTGTGTGCCACATTCCACAGCCTCCTCCTGTGTGCCACATTCCACAGCCTCCTCCTGGCTGAGGTCTTCCTGTGTAAGAAAAAGGGACATAGTTTTAGTTTTTTCTTCATCAATCACACACAATTTACATCTCATGACTGTTGCAAATTGAATGTTAACAAATATAACAGACTATCATTCTGAGACCAGCATTTTTCATTCTTGTCCCAATTATTTTTGCCCACTACTGTCTATTGATATGTAAAACATTTTATTAAATCAGCAATTAGTGATCAATAATAACATCTAGTAAACATTTATTTATTGACCAGAAATCTGTAGAAGAATGCTATACCTGACTCCAGCTGGGCTCCTCCACTTCTTCCTGGCTGGAAGTCCCAGGTTGGACACTTTGGAAGCCTCACCTGGGGTGGAAGATAGGGTGGAAGGAAGAGTGGAAGGAAGGGTTGAGAGGGATTCCCTGACTTCAGTCTGGTCTGCCAGAAATCGCAGTCTCTCATAGTACCACAGCCTGGGGACATAAACGTCATCAGCTGCAGCTCCGGATCTCTGGGAATCCTGGACCTTCTTGTGCTCCCTAAGATAAGTGCTCCTCGGGCCACCAATTTTGGCTTTTAAATAGTGGATGGTTGCTGTGGGGACCACCGGCTTCACCAACTCCAGCAGTTTCTCCAGCGCAGCCTGCCTCTTTTGTTTATGATTATATTGCGGGTGTTTGACCTGCCACAGACAGGGCAGCTACCTGTACTTGTCTATGAACAGGGGGAGGAAGTTGTGGTCATTGAAGCCATCCATTTTATCTGCAATACACAAGACAAACGCTAATCTCAGGCTAAAGTCTCCTAATCTTGTCCCAATATAGGCCTCAATCTATAAGCAGTATAGGCCCAAGTTTAAATGTTACCTTCGTTATCACGATCGGCACTTCAGATACTCCTTCCTCCGCTCACAGATCGTACGTACTACGCACGCGTGTTACGCTTTATATACACTGCGCATGCATGAAACTCCGCCCACCCCTGACGTTCTTTCTAGTCTATTCCCCGCCCCTTCTCGTTCGGTGCAGTGGGGAAGAGCACATGGCGGAGACACAACAGGTGTGTACTAATTACAGCAACGAGGAGGAGGAGGAGGAAAGCCCGGAGCCAAAAACGTCCCAGAGGAGACGATTTAAGGCATCAAATATGTGCTTTGTTGAGATGGTGGAGATGGTCGACATACTGAAGAGGGCCGACTATGACAGGAAGTATGGACCTTACCCCAACCCCAGTGTCAGAAAGGCCAAGATCATGGCAAAAGTTGTGAAGAGTCTGCACCGAAATTTTGGGGTACGGCGATCCAAGGATCAACTCAGGAAATGGTGGTCGGACCTCAAAATCAGGGAGCATGATCAGTGTAGAAGGATCAGGAGAGTGCTTCAAAAAAGTAAGTAGTTGTCCTGTGTTCCTATTCATTATTTTTATAACGTTTGTGCTGCTCCATGTGCTTTTCTTTACTGTTGTACAGTTTAAAATGGCAACTTTCATGTTCATGGACACATTATTCATTCGTAGGAAAATAAAACACCATGTTTTGTCCAGATGCATTTCAATACATTTTTTCTGGCCTACTTCTCTTAAAATAATTTTGGTGGGTTTGTAACTAGAATGAATGGCAAACTAGATTCTGTGTAAGGACAGGACACTCAGCAGTTGTTTACACATCTGGACGCTGGAGCACTAATGTGGGACACAAGAACACCCTTTTATTAGGGGGTCCCACACAGGTGCTCCAGTGTATACTATAGGGGGTGTCTCCATCTGTGAAGCTTGTACAAAACAGGTAAGTATTCAAGCTTGACAAAGGAAAACAATATTTCTTCATCTTGGAACTCTGCCAAAATAGACAATTGTACCCCACTTCCAAGAAATGTGTCAGATTCCTATTTCTGCCATCAAATATCTGTGTGCTAAGTATACCTATTTTTTTTTACATAGGGGAGAAAAGACTCGGAGGACACCACTCATCAGAGGAGACCACAGACCCCCCCACCTCAAGAAGAAGGAGAAATCCCCCAAAGCCAAGCAGAGGAGGAGGAGGGAGACGTGGTGGAAATAGTCACCACAACAGGTGAGTGTCTGCAACCACAGGCTCAGGTAAGAGATGGATGCCGGCATATTTATAATACATGGTGTGTTTTTTTTATATATTTTTAGGTGATCGTGATGTTGTGGAAGAAGGTAATTTCACCAGTGAAAGTGCCGAGATCCTGATCGGGGAGATCATGGGGTGTAATAGGGACTTGGAAAACATCAAGCAAAACATCAATGATGTTCAAAACAAAAAGAAGAACATCATTGATGTTTTAGGGAGAGTTTAAAACCCCTTGAAATCCCTTACTTCTTTCTGCTTTATTTTTGTGAAAATTTTTTGCACATTTTTTGACATATTCTAGAAAAGCCAAATTTTGAAGATGCACATAGTGTGTCAACATGTGCTATATGCCATCACGGGAGATCAATGTACGCGTTTTGGGGGTGCAACCCCTTCCTCAATAATAAAGTAGCTTAGAGGAAGGGGTTGCACCCACAAAACATGTCCATTGATCCCCCATGATGGCAGCTAGCACATGTTGACATTCGGCAATTTGTGTGCATCTTCAAAATTTGGCTTTTCCAGGGGTGACTTCACCTCATCTGAACGCAATATCAAACACAGTTTATAAATACTCATGTCTGATATTGCCTTCAATTTCTACAAAAGTTGAACTTTGTAAGTTCCAGATTTGTGTATTTCTTGTTGGTTTTAAACATGCCTGTTTTACCTTAAAAGGACATTTCTACTTTTAATGTCACCTAAAAAATTGTAATACAACAAACATGTTGGTTTGTTTTAAAAACCTTTTATAAATGCACATGTGATTGTGCTTTGATTAAAAAGATTGAGAATCAACAATGTGTGGCTTCTTCTTTCAATGCTCAAAAGCATTTTTGGGTTGTAAAGTTGGTGTTTTCAGTGACAATGGGTGTTATTTACTAGAGGCAAATCCACTTTGCATTACAAGTGCAGTTTCTGTGCAGTCTCAAGTGCACTTGTGATGCAAAGTGTCTTTGCCTTTAGTAAATAACATCCAGCAGTGCTTTTTAATTTTACACAATCACGCCATTTTCCGGACTCCCCAAATTTCAGTCAGGGTCAGCTAAAAGACAAGCAGTAAATCTAAGCAAATATTTGTTCAGTTTAAAAATGTTTTATTTAAAAAATGTCTCAGACATTGTCTGGCATGTTGATGGCCCCCCTACCCGCAAAGTATTCCATGTATCTTAGACGGACCTCGCGGGCACTCTGGGGGGGCAAGCCAGGATGGCCAGCTTCAAGCGCCGTCAGGGTTGGTTCATTGAGATTAATTCCGGCTTCAGGCCCAACTGAGCCAGCATAGTTCACATAATTTCTCCTTAAAAAGTTGTGGAGAACACAGCAAGCCAGGATGATGCGATTGAGTTTATATTCCGCCATGTGTATCGGTGTACGAAATAGCCGGAACCGGCCGGCAATTATTCCAAACGTGTTCTCCACCACTCTTCTGGCTCTGGCCAGCCGGTAATTAAAAACCCTCTGGTCCGGGGTGAGGGTCCTCATAGGGAATGGCCGCATAAGATGGTCCCCCAGCGCAAACGCTTCATCCGCAACGAAGACAAATGGGAGTCCTTCGGCATTGTCTTCTGGAGGTGGCAAGTCCAAGCTGCCATTCTAGAGACGCTTGTAGAACTCGGTGTGGGCGATGACTCCACCATCTGACATCCGGCCATTCTTCTCCACGTCCACATACAGGAACTCATAAGTAGCCGACACCACCGCCAACATCACAATACTATTGAACCCCTTGTAGTTGTAATAGTATGACCCAGAATTGGGTGGTGGGATGATGTGGACGTGTTTCCCATCAATTGCCCCTCTGCAGTTGGGAAAGTCCCACCGCTGGGCAAAGTGGCAGGCCACAGTCTGCCATTCCTGTGGGTTGGAAGGAAACTGTGAAGTCAAACAAGAAAAAAATTAATCATTTTGCACATAAACATGGAAAGCAGATTAGACCCAAAAATTCTTGGCCAACATCAGTATAACATTTATTTTAGGGAGTATTTGAAGACAAAGGTATAAGGTCCACCTATCAGATTCCTCCCCCCCCTCTCATGGGCCATTTTAGAAATGTTATGGGGGGGGAGATGTTTTGGACAGGTAACCCTCTCCACTTCATTGAGAGCTGAATGCATAATTAATGTGTATTACTTTGGCCAGCCCCTCCTTACTTACACTATTGGCAGCCTACTGGACAGGTAAGAAGTGTCATAATACAAAGATATAAATACACATTTTAGCACATTTTTACATTCTGCTATTACCTATCAAGATAATAATAGGATACAAAAACTTTGAACATTACCATTTGAAAGTATTCAGGCAGGCCCTTGCACTACATGCTTTGGGGAATTCATCCATAAATCTGACCACAAAAGAGGTGGGTATAGTGTGTATGGGTTTGGCAAAGTCAGCAGATGGAGGATTGAGGATAGAGGATTGGTATCAGCTGAGTTAGCAGATGGGGGGAGGGAGGGTTCCAAATGATTTTGGGACCCCCCCAAAAAAACCTCTGGCACTCTGCCTGAATTTAAAGCACAAATCACAATTTTACACATTTTAGGGGGTATTTAGGGTAAAGCACTACTATGGAGCTGACAAAATACATTGTTAAGTGACTACACAAAGTGAATATAGGTCCAGGAGAGCATGCTGGGGAGGTAAGTGAAGGCAAATATGTATGAAGGACAAAAAAACCCATAAAAATCCAGCATGCATGAGGACAAAGGGGACATTCACAGCATATTACGATCATGGTAATTAGGGAATGAGGAAATAAATACATTACATTAGCAAACATTCTATACAAAAAAATGTGATATTAAAGGATAAAAATCTTACTGTAATATAGTCCTTCTGCAGGACCTGGATGATGGCAGAACAGGTCTCTGGGATAATGATCCCCAGAGCCTGGGGGGAGATGCCTGTCGAGAACTTAAGGTCCTGCAGGCATCTCCCCGTCGCCAAGTACCGCAGGGTGGCGACTAACCTCTGCTCTGGAGTGATGGCTTGCCTCATGCAGGTATCCTGCCTGCTAATATAAGGGGTCAGCAAAGCCAACAAACGGTGAAATACGGTGTCCATCATCAGGAGAAAGTTCCTGAAATTGTCAGGATTATTCTCACGGATCTCACGGAGCAAAGGCATGTGACAGAACTGGTCACACTGGAGCAACCGATTCTTGCTCCATGAACTCCTCCTTGCCCTGTTCATGGACTGGGCTTGTGTCAAAGTAAGAACCCCAACAGCAAGCCCCCCACACAGCACGAACTCTACGATGAGTATGTACACGCAACATGGCTAGAAAATGGTCGGCTGGTCAGAACGAAGTAACAGAACGCACTGAAGAACAGCAAGGCCTGTGAAGAGCTACCTGAAAATCAGTAACGAACGAACAAGAACACAATGACAAAGTCAATGGTAACTCGCTGCATGCACTGAAGAACAGATACAAACCCACAAGCACAAACTGAACACCAGCAAAACGAAGTGAAAACCACGAGTCTGAAAAAGCGTGAATCGTCTCTCACCAAACTTTTACTAACACGAGATTAGCATAGGAGCACCAAAGGGTGCCGTGCTTGGTACTGAACTGCCCTTTTATAGTCTTGTCGTACGTGGGAACCCCTGCCCCGCCAGATGCTCCGCTCTGTCTACTGACGGCATGAGGAGACGCTGAGAGCGCCGCACTGAAAGCTGGAGCTACCCTACCAGACGATCTGCTGACAAGCCGGTGCGGCTCACAGTAAGCGCCGGTGGGTTGTAAATGCCCCCTCCTCCTCTCCTGCAAACCTGGGAAACCAGATAGCGATAGCTGGAGCGAGGCTCTGTTGAATCTGCCGACTGCAGGACTTGGTGGCTTTCTGATCATGGAGGAGGTGAGAGCTTTCCTATTTTTTGCTTTGTGATTTCCCTGACTTGGCGGACTGTGTGGGGGACTGGATTTGTTTGCAGGGCTGTGAATCCC
This sequence comes from Lithobates septentrionalis, assembly GCA_037952835.1. NCBI lineage: Eukaryota > Metazoa > Chordata > Amphibia > Anura > Ranidae > Lithobates > Lithobates septentrionalis. The sequence continues at coordinate 1,983,187 of JBBDGP010001208.1, read as the reverse complement.
CCCCCGTTGCCTGCCGTGATACAAGGCTCCCTGTCAATGCCGGTCAAAGGGTAATGTGTCGGTGGCTATCAGGAGGAGAGACTGCTTTGAATTGTGTGGGCAAGGGGTTTGGAAGATAGAGGAGGACGAGGACGGGGACACCCCCCCATCTGTTATCGTACATACTGGGACTGCTATTGGGGGATTCCCATGTATGCAGCACTTTTCACAATCACTTCCACAACCATTGAAGGGAAGAGACCAACTGAGAGCAATAGAAAAATTACTAAGCTCCCCCTTGAGCTTGAATGGCAGTATATCTAAATTCTACAGAGTGCTTAAGGGGGAAGTAAGTAAGGGGTTCCCCACTTATTTGGAGAAGTGGGAAAGAGAAATAGGATACCTGAGAGACGAGGAACGTAGGTGTAAGATATTAAAAATGGTTTACTTACCGGTAAGACACCCTGATGTATGAAATGGCCTATAAGTTAATGGCTAGGTGGTACGTGACGCCCCAGAGGGTGCACAAGTATGGGCCTGAGACTCCCCCAACCTGTTGGAGGGGGGTGTGGGGCCTTAGGAACCTTCACACATCTCTGATGGGGTGCGCCAAAATACAGCTTTACTGGGAGGGAATCTTGGGAGAAATCCTACAAATAACGGGGGAACGGGTTAATAAAAATCCATGGACTTGTTTGTTCCACGATAAGGAGAAAGAGGTATCCCAATATAGCAAGTCATTATTCCCGCATCTCCTGAACACTGCTAAAGCACTGATCCCTCGCTTTTGGAAAAACCAGGAAGCCCCAGGGTTAAGGGAGTGGATAACAAGGGTGGAATAGGTAAGAGTCATGGAAGAGTCAATACACTCGACGGAAGGCTTACGGGAGAAATATTGTAGGACTTGGTTGAAATGGCTGGAATTTAGGAATACGGAGAGATGTATGATGATTATGGACATATAGAGGTAGGAGAGAGAGAGGGGGATCAGGGGGGATTGGGGTGTGTTCCCCCCCTTTTTTTTGGGGGGGGCGGGACGAGGGGGGGAGATAAATAAATATTTGTGTGTTGTCAACTAAAAATTAAAGTATATATAATAGGATAAGTGGTAGGTGGTATGTCCTAATAGATACGGAACCTCATCCCTAATTAGTATATAAAAGGGGTAAGGGGAGTGGGATTATTTTGGTGCCAAGAATGGGTTAGAACACGTTTTTAAAAAATTCTATTTTTATTAATATATAAATCTAAAAAGTATACATAATTAATACATATACATTTTAAACAGGTAGCTTCAACCAAGTACAATTAACAATTATAATATTGACCGACACCAAAGATGATGAAAGGTAGTCGATAGTCAATTCATCCCAACTAGTTTCACCAATACATTGGCTTCATCAGGGGAATAAACAGTTAATACAAAGGAATAAAAAAGACACTGGGAAAAAGGAAAAATACATTAATAATAAGGTCCAAATATAATGACATAGTTCAAGTGAGCGTCAGGTTACGGAAAAATCACACTTTTGTCCACCCTAGACCCCCAGCCCCCCCCGTCCCAAATCAAAGACATACCGTGCCTGGCTCCCGGGACCCAGAGTAAGCACCATCAAGCAGTCGGAGACAATAGTCAAACCCAACCCTGTAATTGGCTACAGGGGGCCCAAATGGTGCCTAAAAGAACTAAAGATTGACAACTTGGTGATTATACTTAGCTGAGGTTAATTATTAATTCATTATGTAGGCTAATAAGCCTCAATTACATACCCTAATTGCACACATGAAAGGCACAGGGAAATGCGCTGGATGGATAACGATATGGTGCTTGAATGTATAAGTCAAGAATAGGGATGAGCCGAACACCCCCCTGTTCGGTTCGCACCAGAACATGCGAACGGGAAAAAGTTTGTTCGAACACGCGAACACCGTTAAAGTCTATGGGACACGAACATGAATAATCAAAAGTGCTAATTTTAAAGGCTTGTATGCAAGTTATTGTCATAAAAAGTGTTTGGGGACCTGGGTCCTGCCCCAGGGGACATGTATCAATGCAAAAAAAAGTTTTAAAAACGGACATTTTTCAGGAGCAGTGATTTTAATAATGCTTAAAGTCAAACAATAAAAGTGTAATATCCCTTTAAATTTCGTAGCTGGGGGGTGTCTATAGTATGCCTGTAAAGGGGTGCATGTTTCCTGTGTTTAGAACAGTCTGACAGCAAAATGACATTTCGAAGGAAAAAACCCATTTAAAACTACTCGCGGCTATTGCATTGCTGTCCGACAATACACATAGAAGGTTCATTGATAAAAACGGCATGGGAATTCCCCACAGGGGAACCCCGAACCAAAATTTAAAAAAACAAAGGACGTGGGGGTCCCCCTAAATTCCATACCAGGCCCTTCAGGTCTGGTATGGATATTAAGGGGAACCCCGGGCCAAAATTTAAAAAAAAAACCGGCGTGGGGTCCCCCCAAAAATCCATACCAGACCCTTATCCGAGCACGCAACCTGGCAGGCCGCAGGAAAAGAGGGGGGACGAGAGTGCGCCCCCCCTCCTGAACCGTACCAGGCCACATGCCCTCAACATTGGGAGGGTGCTTTGGGGTAGCCCCCCAAAATACCTTGTCCCCATATTGATGAGGACAAGGGCCTCATCCCCACAACCCTGGCCAGTGGTTGTGGGGGTCTGCGGGCGGGGGGGCTTATCGGAATCTGGAAGCCCTCTTTAACAAGGGGACCCCCCTGTGTGAAATGGTAAGGGGGTACTTACCCCTACCATTTCACTAAAAAACTGTCAAAAATGTTAAAAATGACAAGAGACAGTTTTTGACAATTCCTTTATTTAAATGCTTCTTCTTTCTTCTATCTTCCTTCATCTTCTTCTTCTTCTGGTTCTTCCTCCGGCGTTCTCGTCCAGCATCTCCTCCGCGGCGTCTTCTATCTTCTTCTCCTCGGGCCGCTCCGCACCCATGGCATGGGGGGAGGCTCCCGCTCTTCTCTTCTTCTTTTCTTCTCTTCTTCTCTTCTTCATTTTCTTCTCCGGGCCGCTCCGCACCCATGCTGGCATGGAGGGAGGCTCCCGCTGTGTGACGGCGTCTCGTGGAGGAGATGCTGGACGAGAACCAGAAGAAGAAGAAGATGAAGGAAGATAGAAGAAATAAGAAGCATTTAAATAAAGGAATTGTCAAAAACTGTCTCTTGTCATTTTTAACATTTTTGACAGTTTTTTAGTGAAATGGTAGGGGTAAGTACCACCCTTACCATTTCACACAGGGGGGGCCGGGATCTGGGGGTCCCCTTGTTAAAGGGGGCTTCCAGATTCCGATAAGCACCCCGCCCGCAGACCCCCACAAGACCGGCCAGGGTTATGGGGATGAGGCCCTTGTCCTCATCAACATGGGGACAAGGTGTTTTGGGGGGCTACCCCAAAGCACCCTCCCAATGTTGGGGGCATGTGGCCTGGTACGGTTCAGGAGAGGGGGTGCACTCTCGTCCCCCCTCTTTTCCTGCGGCCTGCCAGGTTGCGTGCTCGGATAAGGGTCTGGTATGGATTTTTGGGGGGACCCCACGCCATTTTTGTTTTTTTTGGCGCGGGGTTCCCCTTAAAATCCATACCAGACCTGAAGGGTCTGGTATGGAATTTAAGGGGACCCCCACATCATTTGTTTTTTTTAATTTTGGTTTGGGGTTCCCCTGTGGGGAATTCCCATGCCGTTTTTATCAATGAACTTCTATGTGTATTGTTGGAGCGGCAATGCAATAGCCGCGAGTAGTTTTTAATGGGTTTTTTCCTTCGAAATGTCATTTTGCTGTCAGACGGTTCTAAACACAGGAAACATGCGCCCCTTTACAGGCATACTATAGACACCCCCCAGCTACGAAATTTAAACGGATATTACACTTTTATTGTTTGACTTTAAGCATTATTAAAATCACTGCTCCTGAAAAAACTGCCATTTTTAAAACTTTTTTTTGCATTGATCCATGTCCCCTGGGGCAGGACCCAGGTCCCCAAACACTTTTTATGACAATAACTTGCATATAAGCCTTTAAAATTAGCACTTTTGATTTCTCCCATAGACTTTTAAAGGGTGTTCCACGGCATTCGAATTTGCCACGAACACCCCAAATTGTTCGCTGTTCGGCGAACAGCCAGTGTTCGAGTCGACTCGAACTCGAAGCTCATCCCTAGTCAAGAAGTATCTGTAGTGGCCAAGGAAACTAAAACAGCAATATAATGCATTGGAGTAGCATTAGTGGGGTATTCATGATGCTATAAATAAAGAGCATATTGTTAAATGGTAAGTTGTGAAATATACTTTAACTATATATATAAAGGCGCTTACCAAACAAAAGCAAAGGCCAATACTAGCAGTAAGGTGTACAATGCACTTAGGGTCCGGCCGTCAGAGAAACTAGACAAGGGAACCCCTCAAAAAAAGCCAAGCCTCCAGATGGATCCAAGGGACATTGTTATCTAGATACAAATTCAATGTATATCTAATCAATACACAGGTTACCAAGTACCATGAGGCTGGAAGAAAGCTCATTTCTATATTTATGGCAGAGTTAGTTTTACCTTGATAGAGCGCAACCGGACCGCAGCGCATACCCAACAGCAAGTGAATGAGAAGATGAGAGAATTTGGCAGCCTTATAAGCCCCCACCTGACCGGCATAGGCAATTAGCCAATTGGGAGCGGACAAAGAGTGGCCCGGCGCATGCGCAGTGACCAGAACCGAAGGCCTACATTGCCCAGGGTGCCATGCACCAATCACATCACATGGTTTATTACCACGGATAATGATCAGGGAAGCGCAGTACAGGCATCGGGCCTGACGGTGAATGGGAGGAGGGAAACACTCCGCCCATTCAGGGAGGATAGAAAAAGAGGCGGATGTAATGACGAATCGGATGCACTGCGAGGGCCCCGGCCGAAGGGGCGGGCTGATGAATTGGTCAGCCCTTGGGTGTCCATGCAATCAAAGGCTGTGGTTGGACAGAGTCCCCAGTCAGCAAGACTGCGCAACCCCAAATGAACCAGGGTCGGTAGGGCGGACCAGAGATCAGTTACCAGTTACCTCCCTAACTAGCATCACCTGTGTCACTAATATAGCGATCAGAAAAACGATCGCTTAGTGACACTGGTGACAGGGGGTGATCACGGGGTTCAAACTTTATTAGGGGGGTTAGGGGGTACCCTAGACCTAAAGGGGGGTACCCCAGACCTAAAGGGGCTAACCCTAACTGCCCTACCACTTATAACTGTCACAAACTGACACCAATGCAATAATCAAAAAAAAAACTGCTTTTGGTGTCAGTGTGACAGGGGGTACAGGGGGGTGATCAGGGGGTGACTGGGGGGTGATGGGGGTGTGAAAAGTGTGCCTGCGTGTTCTACTGGATGTGTAGTGTTGTGCAAACTTACTTGGATGTCTTCTCTCCTCGGCGCCGGAACGAAAAGACCGGCTCGAGGAGAGATGACTTCACTTCCTCCGCTTCTCTTTACATTACAGAAGCCGAGGAAGCCTGTCATTCGCCAGGAGCGATTGCGAGGGTAGAGCCACGAATGAGTGGCCTCCCCCTCACCTTTGATCGCCCCTGACCTGAATCCGACCACCGCAGGCACCGGGGGGGGGGTCCGATCGGACCCCCCGCCCACGGGAAAGCAAGGACGTACCTGTAAGTCCTTTTGCCTGCCCGTGCCATTCTGCCGACGTACATCGTCGTGCGGCGGTCGGCAAGTGGTTAATTAAAGAGACAGGACAGCAGTGATAACTGAATGGAGGCAAGAGATGAGGACAAGATGAAAACAGAGATGAGAGCCTGAATAACAGAAGACAGTCAGACAATTACAGAGACAAAAGATAGGCACACCAGTCAGACGCAGAAAAGTCAAAGCAATATGTATTTTTCAATCTCCAATTCATAGAAAGGATTTGAAACTAATGTATTCATTTAATCCATGAAATTTTACAGCTTCCAACAAGTGTATCCATCTTGTTTCCATTTGGAGCAAGGTGGCATTAATATTGCCTCCTCGAGCATGTAAAGGTACATGCTCAAGAGCTACAAAGCGAACGACATCAGGAACGTAATTATGTTCTCTAGCAATATGTCTATTCAAAGCCGTAGTGGTTAGATGTTTGTATAGGGGTACAATACGGTCCTTATTGTGTTTAAAAAACGGACGCTCGGTTTTTTCCACATAAAAACAACCACATGAACATAGCGCCAATTGTACTACTCCAAATGTCTTGCAGGTAACTCTATGTCTGGCAAGGTGAACATTACCATTGGGAAGGACAATATCTCTAGAGTTGAGGATAAAGGCACAAATGTCACATGTCCCACATGGAAAGGTGCCAACACTGGAAAAATCCACCGGGCATCGAACCATGTGGTGGCTGTGAACCAAACGATCCCTCATAGACGGAGCACGTCTGTAAGTGGTTTCTGGATATGGTTTTAAAAATTTTTTAATGGTATTGTCGCCCGTCAGGAGTGGCCAATATTTTTGAAAGATACCTCTCATTTGACTATGTTGTTTTGAAAACTGGGTGATAATTCTAACCGAGGAATTCGACTTCACAGGTCTAGTAGAATGGATGAGATCATATCTATTTAGTTTAATGACCCTATTGAAGGCCCTCTTCAGCAAGGAATGGCTGTATCCCCGCTGGAGAAGTCTTCCAGATAAATCATTAGCTGCCAGGTGAAAATCCGAATCCAGGGTACAGTTTCTCCTAAGTCTTAGAAATTTACTATAGGGTATGCTGTCCAATAGGGGCTGGGGATGTGCACAGGCCCGGATTTACTCCCTTTGCCTCCCCAAGGCCGGGCCCTTCAATGCCGCCCCCCCCCCACACACACCACCAAAAAGAGCCCCCAGACATAATACGGTCAAAGACTGCAGACATGATACAAGAGATGGTCAGAGACTGCAATCATAGTACAGGAGATGGTCAGAGATTTGCAGACATGATACAGAAGACAGTCAGAGACTGTAGTTCCTATGGACATTAGTAGATAATGGCCGATCGGCCCTCTCACCTGACACAGCGATACAGCAATGGTTCCTCTGATCAGGAGTCAGCTCACTCTGAATTGCCCATGTCGACTCCGCTGGGTAGCACCCAGATATGTATTCCTGCAATGACTCCATTCCTTTCTCTGCCAGGGATGGCGCCAGGCTGTGTGGCTTTCCCTCTGGTGGCGCAGGGCAGCGGGGTTCTCTCTCTAATGGTGTTCCCTCAGCACTGCCCTCTCCCTCTGGAGCCATGGGTGTACTTTCCTGGGTGTAGACCCCCCCAGGACAAACCACTCTCCTCCATTAGTACAGACCCTCCCCCCAGGACAAACCCCCCTCCATTAGTACAGACCCCCACCAGGACAAACCCCCCTCCCTTCATTAGTACAGACCCCCCCGGACAAACCCCCCTCCCTTAGTACAGACCCCCCTAGGACAAACCCCCCTCCGTTCATTAGTACAGACCCCCCCAGGACAAACCCCCCTCCCTTCATTAGTGCAGACCCCCCCAGGACAAACCCCCCTCCATTAGTATAGACCCCCCCAGGACAAACGCCCCTCTATTAGTACAAACCCCCCCAGGACAACCCCCCTCCATTAGTACAAACCCCCCCAGGTCAACCCCCCCTCCATTAGTACAAACCCCCCCAGGACAACCCCCCTCCATTAGTACAAACCCCGCCCCCAGGACAACCCCCCTCCATTAGTAAAAACCCCCCCAGGACAACCCCCCTCCATTAGTACAAACCCCCCCAGGACAACCCCCCCTCCATTAGTACAAACCCCCCAGGTCAACCCCCCTCCATTAGTACAAACCCCCCCCAGACAACCCCCCTCCATTAGTACAAACCCCCCAGGTCACCCCCCCTCCATTAGTACAACCCCCCCAGGACAACCCCCCTCCATTAGTACAAACCTCCCCAGGACAACCCCCCCTCTATTAGTACAGACCCCCACCAGGACAAACCACCCCTCCCTTCATTAGTACAGACATCCCAGGACAAACCCCCCCCTTCATTAGTACAAACCCCCCAGGACAAACCCCCCCTTCATTAGTACAGACATCCCAGGACAAACCCCCCCTTCATTAGTACAAACCCCCCAGGACAAACCCCCCCTTTACTAGTACAGACCCCCAGGACAACCCCCCTTCATTAGTACAAACCCCCCCTTCACTAGTACAGACCCCCAGGACAACCCCCCCTCCATTAGTGCAGACATCCCAGGACAAACCCCCTTCACTAGTACAGACCCCCAGGACAACCCCCCCCCCCTCCATTAGTGCAGACATCCCAGGACAAACTCCCCCTTCACTAGTACAGACCCCAGGACAAACCCCCCCCCTTCATTAGTACAGACCCCCCAGGACAACCCCCCCTCCATAAGTGTACAACAGAACAGATGGAGACAGGCTTGGGCAGGAGTGAGAGACACAGGAGAACACGCCCCACCCAGAGAGAAGCCGCTCCGATCTCCGGCGGCTGCTCTCCTTCTGACAGGAGGAGGGAGGGGGGACAGGCTTGAGCCTCAAAAAAAACAGCAGCGGCGGTGGTGACCTGCGGAGGGAGCCGCCTCAGTCTGGACACAGAGAGGAGGAGGCGGGAGAGGAGCACTCTAGTGCTTCAGTGCCCCACCTCTCTGGCGCCCGGGTGCACTGCATGCTGCTATGTTAGTGTGGGGGGCGGCCGAGAAGTCATTGCAGGAGCGGCGCCGCCCCTGTACCACTGCCGCCCCGAGGCCTGGCCTCGGTGGCCATGTGGGAAATTCGGCCCTGGATGTGCACTAGTGGCATGTAGAATTGTGTTGCCTGCAGAGGACTTGCGATACAGGGATGAGTGCAAAAAGCCATCTTCGCCCACATGTATTTGCAAATCCAGAAAGCTTATTTTAGATTGGCTACATTCCATTGTAAAGCTTAAGTTGTAGATATTTGGGGCCAGTGAGTCCATCAGCCGAGAAAGCTCATCTCGACTACCCGACCATAAAATGACATCATTAATGTACCTATACCAGGCTACTATATGTTGAAGCAGTTCCTATAGGGATTCTTGAGAAAATAGGTCCCTCTCCCACCCCCCCAGGTACAGGTTGGCATAAGAGGGGGCGCACTTGATCCCCATAGCCACACCCTGCACCTGGAGGAAGTGAGAGGAGCCAAACATAAACACATTTCTAGTCAAGATGAACTCCAGTAGCCGAAGGACAAACTGGCTATAACTATCAAAAGAAGGTCCCCGTTCTTGAAGATGAGTACGGATAACTTCAATACCCTTAGTGTGTAGAATAGAATTATATAGACTTTCAACGTCTAAGGCGACCAACAATGTATTGGGAGGCACCTGTTTCCCGTCTATATGACAAAGTAAATCAATTGTATCCTGAACATAGGAAAAGAGGGCAGTTACATGAGGTGTTAGATACTTGTCTACAAGAGCGCTCGCATTTTCTGTTAAGCTTTGGCAGCCGGAGACGATTGGTCGTCCAGGTGGCTTTTGCAATGACTTGTGCACTTTTGGTAAGGAATAAAACGTTGGAATTTTTGGATCCTTTACATTTAAGTAGCTCCATGTACTAGAGTCAATGGTACCAGATTGGTAAACTTCAAAGATTAAGATGTAGTATTCATTATTGAAATTTGTTATCAATGTTTTCGAGATAGGGCGGTACCAACGATCGTTGCCAATGACGTCCAAGCACATGCGTTCATATGCGGGGACGTCCATGACAACGACATTGCCGCCCTTATCTGCAGGTTTGATGACCAAGCCTGGATGGCATTGTAATTCTCCAAGGGCTTTTTGGTGTCGAGGAGATAAATTATGTGTGTGGACTTTTAGCAGGTCCATATTTTCAATCTCAAAAGTTGTTTGCTGGACAAATGCCAAAATATTGGGATTCATTTGAAGTGACGGAAAAGTGCGAGATTTAGGTTTGAAGGACATAGGTGGAGGGAAGGCAACACCAGGGACGACTAAACCGCTAAAAGAAAGAGGTGGATAATAGTCATCAGTGTGTCCCTCCTCCCAGAGTTGCATAAGATCCTCCAGGGCCTGGAGTACAGGCCCTGAGGGTTCAGAGAGGATAGGTTCTATAGATCTGAAAGGAGACGTTTTATCATAGATCACCTTAAATAGCAAACAAGTCTTCTTCTTCCTTCTTCCTTCTTCCTTCTTCCTTCTTTCTTTTTTCTTTTTTCTTCTTTCTTCTTTCTTTTTTCTTCTTCTTTCTTCTTCTTCTTCTTCTTTTTTCTTCTTCTTTAGTCCTGGGTGTGCACACCTAACTGAGCCCTGACCAAATGAAGAAGACCGGCGGGACAGTCATAAACGGAATCAGTGAGTTCACGCCATGTGAAAACTTTCATATGATCTGTACAACCAGTAAAACATATGTAGGCAACCGTCAGGTAATGTTTCTTATTACATGCTGGCAGCTCACATCCTGAAAAGTTGATTAGAAGCATACCATACAGTCAATTCTTAAGACTCAGACGCAATTGTACACATAATGTGGACTTCCAAAGGGAAGCCGATTCACTACGTGATCGTCTCCTAACTAGAGGCTACAGTAATACATGCCTAAGAAAAGCGTTTAACCGTGTTAAAAATCTGAACAGACATAATTTATTGTATAAACCCAGGCAAGATAAATCATCCACGCGGATTATTACTAAATACAATTGACAACATGGTAAGCTACGCAGTATTTACAATAAGTATTGGTATCTGCTGGCTGCCGACCGGAAGGTCTGTAGGTTCATTGGATCCCACCCGGAAATTATTTATAGGAGGTCCCGTTCACTTGGGGACACGCTGGTCGCCAGGCACCACAACAGCATTAACTCAATTAAAAACAAGACACCTGGCACATATCCATGTGGCAGATGCAACTTCTGTCAATTTTATAATTTCAGGGAGAAGTGTTGAGCTCCCTAATGGTAGCACCTGGACCCCCAAACACAGAACTAACTGCCGGTTGGTTGGCTCTGTGTATTTGATGAAATGTAGCTGTGGAGCATTTTATGTGGGCAAAACAAAGCGTCCATTTTTTTGCAGAATCCGAGACCATGTCTCCCTGATATCTAAGCACAAAATGGAGACACCCATAAGTCGGCATGTGGGACTGCACCACAGCTACAACCTCAAATGCATTGGCTTTTTTAGTCTTGAACATTTACCTCCACATGAACGTGGGGGGGACACTGGCAACAAGCTTCTCCAGTTGGAGACTAGGTGGATCTATACATTACAGGCCACCCGATCCCCAGGTTTGAATGAAGGGATCAGCTACAAGCCCTTTTTGTGAGCAATTTTCCTTCCCCCTATAGGAGTCGCAATGGCTGTCTGCTGGTGGATGGTCCCCCCTTTCAACCCCAAGCCTTATTGACCATGGTTTTTCTGGTCTATTCTCTCTGGTACTTTTTATGTCATCACTCAGGGTTGGTGGGCCCCTGGGTGTATGCCTTTGTACCGGCCCAGCTGTCATTTGTGTGTTGGTTTCACTGGTTGCCCAGTAGTTGGGCATCAAATTAAATTGAAGTCAATTGACTTATTTGATATTTATGTATACCTGTATTGATGCATTATCCTAATAAAGTAATTCACAGAGCACTAATGTATACATGCATGGCAATTTTGGTTTTGTTTTTTTTGTTTTGTTTTTTTTTTCTTCCCCTCCTTCCCCATTCCCTTTTCCCGGGTACATTGCATGCCCTGTCCGGGTCTGTCCTGCTCCTGTCATTTGACTCGCATACGGATGCCCAAGGGTGTGCCTTGGGTTCAGCGGCACACCTTCTGGTGAATTGCTGTCCTTGAGCCATGCCCGCCTAGAGGGGCGGTAAACTCTGCGGCATCCCAGTTCCATTTGCGTGTCAGCTTTGCTGTACCGCACTGTCTGCAGGGTTGGTACCTCTTGGCCCTGCATTGACGGGCACCGGATATGACATCAACTCCGGAACCCGGATGTCAGTCCACAGTGCCCGCCCCTCCCATTTGCACCCGCGGGGCGTCCATGCGGCGTGACGACACACGCCGGTTTTGGCGCCACGGAGGGGGATATTTAAACTTGACACTGTATAGATGCATTTAGTTACAGCCTGAGAGCTTATGATGCGGTACGGCAGGGACTTCACAAGGTAACTTTCTTAACTTTAGGCTAGAACCCTTGATCATCTTATTTTTGCGGTCTGTGACAACAGTCAGTGACTTAGATATACTTGTTATGTTGCAGAGTTTGCTGGTAACCTCCTTTATACTTGTGACAATGGGATTGGTCGTTTTTCTGCCATTTTCCATGTAATTTTCCAGCTCATGAGTTTATCAGAGGAAGGATTGATCAAGGTATCAGTTATTTTAAGGTGAGGTAACTCTTCCCCTTGTGAATTTTGGGAATAATAAGATATGGGAGTTGGATACCCTGTGTTTCAAACATTACCTGACGGTTGCCTACACTTGTTTTACTGGTTGTACAGATCATATGATTCTTCTTTCTTCTTCTTTCTTCTTCTTTCTTCTTCTTTCTTCTTCTTTCTTCTTCTTTCTTCTTCTTTCTTCTTCTTTCTTCTTCTTTCTTCTTCTTTCTTCTTCTTTCTTCTTCTTCTTTCTTCCTTCTCCTTCTCCTGTACTGCGCTTCCCTGCTCATTATCCGTGGTAATAAACCATGTGATGTGATCGGCGCACGGCACCCTGGGCATTGTAGGCCTTCGGTTCTGGTCACTGCACATGCACCCGGGCCGCTCTTTGTCCGCTCCTGATTGCCTATGCCGGTCTGGTGTGGGGCTTATAAGGCTGCCAAATTCTCTCATCTTCTCATTCACTTGCTGTTGGGTATGCGCTGCGGTCCGGTTGCGCTCTATCAAGGTAAAACTAACTCTGCCATAAATATAGAAATGAGCTTTCTTCCAGCCTCATGGTACTTGGTAACCTGTGTATTGATTAGATATACATTGAATTTGTATCTAGATAACAATATCCCTTGGATCCATCTGGAGGCTTGGCTTTTTTTGAGGGGTTCCCTTGTCTAGTTTCTCTGACGGCCGGACCCTAAGTGCATTGTGCACCTTACTGCTAAACTTGGCCTTTGCTTTTGTTTGGTAAGCGCCTTTATATATATAGTTAAAGTATATTTCACAACTTACCATTTAACAATATGCTCTTTTTTTTATAGCATCATGAATACCCCACTAATACTACTCCTATGCATTATATTGCTGTTTTAGTTTCCTTGGCCACTACAGATACTTCTTGACTTATACATTCAAGCACCGTATCATTATCCATCCAGCGCATTTCCCTGTGCCTTTCATGTGTGCAATTAGGCTATGTAATTGAGGCTTATTAGCCTACATAATGAATTAATAATTAACCTCAGCTAAGTATAATCACCAAGTTGTCAATCTTTACTTCTTTTAGGCACCATTTGGGCCCCCTGTAGCCAATTACAGGGTTGGGTTCGACTATTGTCCCCGACTGCTTGATGGTGCTCACTCTGGGTCCCGGGAGCCAGGCACGGTATGTCATTGATTTGGGACTGGGGGGCTGGGGGTCTAGGGTGGACAAAAGTGTGATTTTTCCGTAACATGACGCTCACTTGAACTATGTCATTATATTTGGACCTTATTATTAATGTATTTTTTCCTTTTTCCCCAGTGTCTTTTTTATTCCTTTGTATTAACTGTTTATTCCCCTGATGAAGCCAATGTATTGGCCAAACTAGTTGGGATGAATTGACTATCGACTACCTTTCATCATCTTTGGTGTCGGTAAATATTATAATTGTACTTGGTTGAATCTACCTGTTTACAATGTATATGTATTAATTATGTATACTTTTTAGATTTATATATTAATAAAAATAGAATTTTATAAAAACGTGTTCTAATCCATTCTAATCCATTCTTAGGAAGAAAAGAAAGTGAGAAAGGAAGACAATCTTAGCCACAATGATGCGAAAACGAGAAGGGACAAAAATGATTGGCTCAGCTGAGTTAAGTCTCTCAAAAGTGTTTGCTGATGTGGAAAAAAAAAATCAACAAAAAAAACAAGGAGATTGAAGAAAGACTAAAGAACATGATTGATGTACTAGGGAGAATCTAAATCCAAAAAAAATACACTTTTTTTTGTCAAATTTCTCTAAAGTTTTAATACAGTTTAAAAGCCAAATTTGGAAGAGGCACACAGTGTGTTGACATGTGCTATCTGCCATCAGGGGATTTCAATGTACGCATTTTGTGGGTGCAACCCCTTCCTCCCAACTCTAGTAGGTGAGAGGAAGTGGTTGCACCCCGAAAACATGTCCATTGATCCCCCATGATGGAAGATAGCACATGTTGACATTAGGTATTAGACATGTGCATTCGTTTGCGTCCGAATGCATTTTCGTCCAAATTTCAGGTATTTTCGTTATCGTTTTAACAAACGATAATGAAAGCGCAGAATCCGAAAACCGAAAGATCCGACATAAACAAATGCTTTATTTTCGTTTTCATTGCGACAACAGTTCGATATAGATAGGAGATTCGACATGACGCTGACAATAACAATCTTTGTCTATCGAACCTGTGGTCAAATGTGCCTAACCTTAACTCTATTAATCCAAGATTATTCTACATAGAGAGAAAAGATTTGACATAGAGAGAAAAGATTGCTGCTGGATTTGGGTGGGGAAAGTAAAATTAAAATAATGGAGGGGGGCGTGGCTGACCATGGCGGAGTCCGGACGCTGATTCCTGAGCTCCCGACACACGGAGCTATCCCCGCGGCCGTTTTTCTATCTGAGACAGTCACCCGACTGATGCCCAGAAGGAGGAGGTCCCAGAGCGTCCCGCGGCCCCGAACATCGGCGGTAATCACCCGCTACTTTGGCTCCCGGGACCCAGAAACTCCGGTCCTCGCGGAGTCGGCCACAGCCAACATGGCGCCGGCGCCTCCGACCACAAGCCGCGCAGCGGCGAACAGACCTTCCCCACGATCAAGCCTCACTGCTTCACCAGGGGCTCCCGCAGATGAGGTGAGAGACTGCTCTCCGATCCCTTCACCAAGCCTAAGCCTGTCTCCCTCACATGCCGCCGCTGAAGACAGGCACAACACTGTAGATTTACTCCCTTTAGAAGCCCTGAAGCAGATTCAACACAGCTTAGCCACTCTCCCTACTAGACAGGAGCTGGATAGCTGGGCTCAACGTATTGAATCCTCCCTCAAGAGAGAGGTGGAGGATCTTCGGGCTCAGGTCACCCACACTGATAATAGGGTCACTACTATTGTCCCTGATCAAGCTTCACAGGAGACCCGCATTACTGCTTTGGAATCCATAGTGTCCCACCATAGATCCCAACTCCTCCAAGTCCGACTAAGGTCAGAAGATATCGAGAACAGGAGCAGGAGGAATAACATTAGGATTCGGGGTTTACCGGAAGCTACGGCTCCTGGGGACCTTGCTGTGACTATTACGTCCATTTTTAACTCCTACCTCGATAGAGCTCCGACCACAGAAATTGAGTTGGACAGAGTACACAGGGTGTCTCCAGGCATGACCCCCGCTAGCGGACGCCCAAGGGATGTTTTGTGTCGCGTCCATTACTATAAAGTGAAAGAATTGATCCTTCGGAAGGCTTGGCACAGGGGTCCTATTGACTTTGATGGCGCTTCTATTCAACTTCTGCCAGATCTGTCCCGTGCTACCCTAGGGATGCGCAGGGCAGTTAGACCCCTCCTAGCTGCTATACGCGAATCTGGAGCTACATATACCTGGGGCTTCCCATTTCATGTGCAAGTGAAGAAGGAAAATCGCCAATTCACCCTGAGGTCACCGGACCAACTCCCTGAGCTCTTTTTGCTCTTGGGATCTGACCCGATCCCCGTACCCAACTGGTTGGATGTCCTTCTTGATGATCCGGTTCCACAGATATCCAATCCCTTGCCCCAAAGGCGCAGAAGGTCCCGCTCCAGTGGTGCGGTCTCTGGTCGGGCTCACATCCACCCTTCTGACCCGGAACTGTGACAACCATCATGTGCCCTGTGATCTTCCCAGGATGACCTTGCACGGTCTTACCTATAGCCTGTATTCGTCATGAAACTTTGCTCCCGCTGGTTACATCCAAGCTAACTTTAACCTTACAGGCCAAAGTACACAAAGAACCAGAGTCGCATGTCTAAGCGGAGTGTTGGGCAGGTTCTATATGACATTCAGTTAATATGGGGTAGCTTTGTATTCTGTTTCCAGCTTATCCTCTTCCAGGTTCCTCTGCCAGCGGGATGCCACATAAGGACTCGCCCCTTTCACCCAAGCTCCCATGGTTGTGTGGCCTGATCAGGGAGGTTTTGGGGGCATTTCATAACTTGTTAAGGTTACAAATACATTAAGCGGTTTTCTGTTGTATTTTTTAGTTCCGTTGTTTTATTTATTTATTTATTTATTTTTTTTTAATGTTATCCTGCTACAGCGGCCATTGCACTGCTCCCTGCATCATATATGACAACCGCAAACTCTTTCCCTCTCAAACGGTTGGTATTTGGGTCCTGGAGATCCTGCCAGTCCCTAAATAACTGAGTATTCAATTTCTTTTATATTCCTTTTATATTCCTCACATTTACATCGGCAGGGAGTGGTTCAATGGCTAGCTTCAGGCCCCAGTCAGATCGCTATGTTTAAGGTCCCCGTGACTTACTGTTTCTTTACCTTGGCCCGGGGTGGCCCATGTGTGTTGTCGGGTTCGCCACGGTCAACACTTCCCCCACATAGGCCCGCTCTCCACCCGCGTTTTTAGGTGGAGACCATATATTAGTCTTGTGTTTACCAGAACTTTCTGGTACAAGTGCATTTATTGTTGTGAATTTGTGCTACCACCCTTGAGGGAGTTTTCCCAACAGGTGGTCTACTTATCTATCTCTCTTTCCCTCTTCCTCTCTTTCTTTCTCTTTCTCCTTTTCCTTCCCCTCTCTCTCTCTCTCTCTCTCTCCCCCCCCCTTTCCCCTTTTTTTTTTTGTTTTTTTTTTTTTTTTGTTTTTGTTTTTTCAGGGAACACTTCGTTCATCACCATGCCAAAAGTCACCTTGCTCTCCCTGAATGCCCATGGGCTGAATATCCCAGAAAAGAGGTCACAGGTGCTAGGTGAGATTTGGAGAAATCGTGCTCACGTAGCCTTCCTCCAGGAGACTCATTTTAAGGCTTCAAAACCCCCAAGATTCGGGAACTTCAGGTACCCTTTTGTTTACCACAGCTGCTCCCCAGACTCTAAATCTCGGGGGGTAAGTGTTCTCATCTCTAAAAATGTGGCTTGGTCGATGTCAGCTGTCCTCAGTGACAACCTGGGACGTTACATCTTTGTGAAGGGATCTATCTATGGGCAGGTTGTTACCCTAGTCAACATCTATGCCCCCAACATAGGTCAGGTGGGCTTCATTGAGGACTGCTTGGACAAACTGACTGACTTTGCAGAGGGACAGGTGATCTTGGGAGGAGACCTAAATGTGGCTTTGGACCCCCTGTTGGACACCTCCACGGGTTCCTCGCATCTGTCGTACGCGGCCCTTCGTCGGATTAAGAAAGCCTTGACAGCTGTTCACTTGGTGGACGCGTGGAGGATTACACACAGCGACACTAGGGACTATACCTTTTTTTGTCCCCTCATAACTCTTACTCGAGACTGGATTACTTTCTAGTACACCAATCGGCCCTTCCTTTAGTGTCTTCCAGCAGTATAGGGGTGAGATCCCTCTCAGATCACGCACCAATTTTACTGACACTCATGTTAGGAGGGGGGCAGTCACATCAACCAGGGTCTTGGCGGTTAAATGAGAACTTAATCCAGAAGCCACCATATGCAAAAATGGTGGAGGAGGAGATTAAAGCTTACTTTGCAACCAATACAGCTTCGGTGTCCTCGCCTTGCTTGTTATGGGAGGCGCACAAATGTGTAGTCAGGGGAGTACTTATAAAATTGGGAGCTAAAGTCAAGAAAGACAGTCAACGAGAGGTGGACTCTCTCTTGGAGCGCATTGGGGTCCTGGAAAAGCAACATAAACTATCTCTAGCCCGAGACGTAGCTGTAGATCTACAAAACTTACGTGACTCCCTTAATTCTCTCCTGATGGTTAAAGCAAAAACCAAATTCATGTACTCAAGGAGACAATTCTATGAATTTGGAGGTAAACCTGGCAGACCCCTAGCCCGTGCATTACGTGATACCACGGCACGTTCCTATATTCCCTCTCTGACGTCCCCGTCGGGCCAAAAAATCTTCAAATCACAAGAGATTGCCAACTGCTTTCACAGCTATTACGAGAAACTTTACAATTTGACCCCTACGGTAACAGAGTCTACATTACAGACTCACAACTCGTTAATAGACGAATACCTGCTCACTTCAGGTGTTCCCACGTTGTCTCAGGAGAGGGAAGAAATGGAAGGCCATATTACAGAACAAGAAGTGCTCAAAGCCATCAAAGGTATGGAAGTACGCAAAACACCGGGACCCGATGGTTTCCCCTTGCTTTATTACCAGACGTTTGCATCGCATTTGGTGCCGCGTTTTGTGCAGGCCTACAATGCGCTCCTGGACGGGACCCCACTCCCTAGGGACTCCTTATTTGCTCACATAGTTCTGATTCCTAAAGAGGGTAGAAATGCGACAGACTGTGCAAACTACCGCCCAATATCTTTATTGAATACGGATCTAAAGATATTTACCAAAATATTAGCTAACCGTCTGATCTCCTTTGTCCCCAAATTAATCCATTACGACCAAGTAGGTTTTGTCCCAACCAGGGAAGCCAGGGACGATACGATTAGGGCCTTGAATCTTATCCACTTGACCCGGTCCAGGAAAACTCCAATGTTGCTGATTTCAGCTGACGCGGAGAAAGCCTTCGACCGGGTCAACTGGCTCTTTATGAAACGCACTTTGAAGCATCTTGGCCTAGGGCCCCATATGTGTCAATGGATTGAGGCAATTTACTCCCAACCCTCAGCAGCAGTCCGAGCCAATGAAGCTATTTCAGCCCCCTTTCCCTTGAGCAACGGGACAAGACAGGGATGCCCATTGTCACCTTTAATATTCATATTGGTATTAGAACCCTTGCTAGCTCACATTAGGAATGATCAAAATATAAAGGGCGTCAGCACCGGCAACGCACAGCATGAAGTTGCGGCTTACGCCGATGATTTATTATTTTTTGTGACAAGTCCCGTCACTTCCATCCCCAATTTATTACAGGCGCTCAAGACATACTCTGCTCTCTCTAATTATAAAATTAATGTGCACAAATCTGAGGCTTTAAACATTAATTTACCCAAGGAGACTCTCAATATTATTCAACAGAATTTCTCCTTCTCTTGGGCTCGCCACAAAATGAAATATCTGGGCGTTTATCTTACCCCCTCAGTATCAGCAGTCTTCCAAGAAAATTACGTTCCCTGGCTTGCCTCTCTACGCCTAGATCTCCAGCGATGGCACAAGAATACTTTCTCCTGGTTCGGAAGGAACAGCATTTTAAAGATGGCGGTTTTGCCAAAATTATTATATCTCCTCCAAACATTGCCAATAACGGTCCCAAATCACTTCCTTCGCTCTGTCAGAGGGGAATTTTTGAATTTTCTATGGGGCTACAAAGTAAAAAGATTGTCTCATCATATCTTGTCCTTACCAAAAGACCAGGGCGGCTTGGGGTTCCCAGACCCGTTTAAATACTACCAGGCGGTTCATTTAACCAGAGCCCTAGACTGGGCCAAACATGCCTCAGAGAAGGAATGGGTGGGGGTGGAGCAGGCAATGACATCTCTTCCGCTCCCAACTTTGATGTGGCAGACTTCTGCCTTGCCAGTACCCCTGAAATCCCACCCTTTGATTGGGACTACTGTGTCGGTGACAGTAAAAACGGGTTGTGTTACGTTGGTCTCCCACAATCCCTCACCTTTGTCACCGGTATTTGGCGCTCAGGAGTTCCCATGTAGTCTATCGGGGAGGAGGTTTAGGGAATTTCTGATGATCAACAGATTTAGGTTTCAAGACTTTCATCACGAGGGTCGATGGTGCACCATCGAGGAAATACAAGCAATGCTATCGCCACCTTTAGATAGATGGAGAGCAACACAGATCAGACATTTCCTTACCTCCTCACAGTTCGTGCCATCCACTAGTCATTCCACGTCTGCTTTTGAGGGGCTCTATCTGGATCCTACTCCCCTCCGTCATCTACTGTCCTTAATGTATGGGTTTCTAGTCGACCCCCAGGACGGCTTTATACCTCATTATATACGGAAATGGGAGAATGATCTGAATCGAGCCTTCTCGGAGGAGGAGAGAGAATGAATTTTATACTTTGCACACCGCTCCTCAATTGCGAGCAGGTTCCAGGAGGTTGGGTTTAAGATAATGACTCGCTGGTATAGAGTGCCCAAGCTTCTCCACAAAATCTACCCTTTAGTTCCTTCCTCCTGCTGGCGTTGTCAGCATCCTGACGGTTCGTTACAGCACATTTTCTGGACATGCCCCCGGGTTCGTCCCTTTTGGGAAGCCATTAGGCGCATAGTTCTTAGACTGACGGACATTACACTTGCAGATGATCCGGCTCAATGCCTGCTCCACCTTACCCCGATGTCGAGACGTCGTTATAAGAAATCCCTCTTGATACACCTTCTAAACGCCGCTAAAATATGCATTCCGCAAAAATGGAAATGCTCAGAACCCCCGTCAGTTGGTCAGTGGATAGCTGTGGTGAATGAAATTAATCTGATGGAACAATTGACGGCTGCATTACAACGTAAGGAGGAAAAATTCAACAAAACCTGGTTTTACTGGCACGATTTTCGATTCTCTCAGGATTACAACACCTTTGTGACCCCCTCAGTAGAGCAATAGTGACAGAGCATGTTTCTCTTTCCAAGTGTCTCCGCCTTCGTCACTCCCCCCCCCCTTCTCTTTTTTTTTTTTTTCTCCTACCCCCCCTCTCTCCTCTTACTGTTCTCACATCCTTTATCTCTTCTAAACCCGTCTCATCTTATCGGTTCTTACCATGTTCATGCCTTCTTCCCTTTCTTCGGATTTCCGAACTGTTATGTCTTCTTCATTATTTGAAAAACCTGTTTGTGTACACCTGACTAGGGGCGAGCATATTGTTATTTCATTGTACATTGTAGTACTTTAGGTTTAATGTGGGTGAGCTGGCGCTATTATTGGCGCCAGCCGACTTGCCATCTTCATATAGTATGTTAATGCTTTGTCTTTGGTTTATGTATCAGCCTGCCCTCAATGTACAAACTGTCAGTGTTGGTTTTGTTTTGTCCTACCTGGTGTACTCAATAAAAACACTTTAAATGAAAAAAAAAAATTAAAATAATGATGATGATGAATGTTATTGGCCGATTGTAACTAAAGAGGAGGGGCAGTAAAATAGCTAGAACTAAGTACACACATACAGCCAACTTGAACTTACTTTCACTTACGATTTGCTAGCAGAGAGAGACACACACACACTGAATCATTTCAGATGACAGTCAATCTTAGCTGGTCTGTTTGTCAGAGAACCTGAATTTATCAATTAAGCATAAGCACAGCAGCAGAACAATAGTGAAGCAAGCTACAGTTCAACTTGACTTTTTCATAATAATCTGCTGCTATTGTGTTAGTGCTGTGAACTTGATAGTGATACTAGTGTTGCTAGTGTTGTGATAGCCTCAGGTGCTGCCCATGTTGTGGGGGGGATTTATTATTATAGATTCTATATTATAGATTGAGATTCTATATAGATTCTATATACCATATCTTGTTACCTGTCTGATCAGTGATCCCTATCACCAGTCCATTTTCTGTTTGAACTATATACACAGCAACAGCAATGTACCGTTCTAACGGAAAAGTGAAGGCAGGTAGAGGTAGTGGTCATGGTTGCGGTCGTGGTGGATGCCTTGCTAAAAAAAGTGTCAAGGTCTCTGCTACTAGTGTCTCTGACACTTCTGCCACCACAAACATGCTGTCCACAACATTGGGTGTCACCACCAGTGCCACCAGCAAAGCTAGTTCCACCACCACCAGTTCTACTATTAGTTTTCCTGCCAGACCACCATCTGCTGCCGCTTCCACTGCCAGTGCAGTGCCTCCTTCTACAGGTGTCATGGCTTCTTATTTTTATGGGATAGGCAAGAAACCTAGTATAAAACAAGTGAAGTTGCCTTTATACTCACCACCACCAATCACACTGCCAGTGCCACTGCCCAGCTCCCCAAAGAAGCAATTGAGGGAGACAGCAGCGGAGACAGAGTGTGAGACTTTTTTTTCATTGGCCCAAGAGAATGATGTTGAATGTGATGCTTCTCTTTCCCTAACCACTGTAGATGTTTTATACACTCTTACCCCACAAGACACACAGTATAACCTAGAGAAAATGCTAGAGGGATATTCTGTGAGGAGTAGGACAGGTAGCAGTTCACTTTTTTCATCTGCTGCTAACTCCCCTTCTCCCTCTGTTATTATGGAAGAAGAATCCTGTGATAATACCGACCTCCCCAGCACCCCTGCCATTAGCACTAGTTCTAGTTCACCAAGTGTAACTGTAGTGGCAACAGCTTCCACCACTGGTGTGCTACCTGCTGCAGCTATATCAGCCCTAAATAGAGATCAACAGGGTCAAGGGGCTGCATCTGGCCGCAGCAATGTTTGGAAATACTTTCAAACATTGGAAGGCAGGTTCTTTGGAAAGTGCAAATTGTGTGGGAAGCAAGTGAGTAGGGGTAAAAAGTTGGGACATTTAACCAATGCTGGTATGAACCTACACCTTAAAAATTACCATTCTACTTTACTGCGGGCAGAGGCAGAAAAAGAAGATGGTAGCGCAGGAAGCAGCATAACGGACTCTGACTGTACTGGTGGTACCTCCTCAACCACACCACTTAGAGCACAGCCAATAGAGAGGGTTCAATTAAGACAAACCGTCCACGTGCAGTAGTTCCACTGCAGACCCAATCAGGCTCCTCATCCTCCCAAGGACATCATCAGCCTACCCTAGATAGTTTTGTTGGCTTTAGTTCCAAGGGCATGTTAAAACAGCAGGCCAACAAGATCACCCACCTCATTGGCCAATTCATTGCTGTTGGAGGAGCCTCTTTTCGCATGATTGAAGGGGAGCCGTTTAAACAGCTCATGTATGCCCTTGCTCCACGATACGTTGTTCCTGCATGAACAACTTTCAGCAGAAAGCTTATTCCAGCACTATACCATTCGTGCGTTGCAGTATTGAAGGAAAAAATGGCCAAAGCCGAGGGTCAGACAATTCATTTGACCACTGATTTGTGGACAGCTCCCATTGGTCAACGCGCTTTCCTGTCTTTGACTGCACACTGGTGGCAGGCCACTGTGCCTGTTGGTGGTGGCACTAGTGTAAGAATTCAAACTTCATCAGGAAGCAGGTCTGCAGCGCAAGACCAGCAGGGTTATCAAGCTTTCCTGCTCCACACAGAAGTCTGTGATGATAAACACAGCTCTGCCAACATATTACAGGCAATTAGATCGATGTTGGCCAATTGGTTTGGAGAGCGTGCAGTCACCAATGTCTCTGTTGGATTCATAGTGACAGACGGAGGTTCAAACATGGTTAAAGCTCTCCAAGATGGATCTTTTGTCGGTGTGCACTGTTCTGCACACATACTGCATTTAGTGGTCAAGAGTGCAATCCCAGTGGAGAAAAACAAGAAGATTGCTCAAATCTTGGACCTTTGCAGGAAGATTGCAGGGCATTTCCACTGCAGTGTAGGGGCTAGTCAACTGTTGAGAGAGGAGCAGGAACAATCAGGGCTCACCATACATCGCCTGAAACAAGATGTCAGCACCCGGTGGAGCTATACCCTGGAAATGCTGGAACGCATTTTGGAGCAAAAGACAGCCATCCACAATCTATCATCCCGCCACAGCATTGGGATTGATGCCACACTGGGACGTGATGACTGGTGTATAATTGGGCAGCTCGTTTCTGTCTTAAAACCCTTTCGGAATGTGATGAAAAACTTGAGTCAGAGCAATGCCAGCCTAGGACAGGTCATACCCTTGTTTACCTATCTCATAGATAAGATGGGATCGTTCCTAGAAAACAGTGAGCCTGTTTGTGGCAGCCCACTTCATGCCGATGTAGCGTCTTTCATCAGAAAGCTACAAGATAACTTAAAAGATCGGCTAAATGACCGTGTCCACAAAAGCCCTGAACTCATGCTGGCTTCCCTGTATGATCCCAGGATTAAAGGTAAACTGGCACTCAGAGACAACAGCCTCTCCTACTGGAAAGAAAAAATGATTGAAAGGGTCCGTAATTTGCAGCAACAGAGATGTATGCCGGATGAGGCCGGTTTGGAAGATTCACCTGCCATGTCTGCTATTCCAAGGCCTGGCACCATCACTCAAAAACAACCGAGTGGAGCATGTGCATGTTGTGTAGAGGCACTTGACAATCTGGTGGATGCAAGTCAAGCAGCAGGTAATCGAGAGGAGAGCAGTGCCTCTGAAATGGTCAGGGCCTACCTACATGAAGCACCTTTGCTTCCTACAGAGGACCCTTTGACCTATTGGGATAGTAAGAAAAGTGTGTGGCCTGGTCTTTGCCTGTTTGCCCAGCAACTACTATCCTGTCCTCCAACCACTGTGCAAAGTGATAGAGTTTTCTCTATTACTGAGAACATCCTTAATCCACACCGTGCACAACTAACACCCCATTTGAAGAAACAAATAACTTTCCTCAAATTTAACCTCCCCAAGCTGGGTTACCCTACCCTTAACTTGTGAGACCTGAATCATTGTTGCCATGTGAAGATAGATGGGACTCAGAGGAACCATCCAAATGTTGAGGAAAATAATTTTTTTTATTTTCTTACCACTTGACAATAGCAGTTGTCTTTGGTGTGACCCCGGGATTTAAATAGAATTATATTGTTTTAAGCAATCCAAATTTTTCCCTTTTATTCCTTCCATCACCCTTTTTTTAAAGAATGTTGTGTAGAGTGACTAGAATGTGCGTGATTGCACATGAATGAATGTTGTGTGAATGGACAGTAGCAAGGGTTGAAGCCTTGACGTAGCGCCAGGGGCGGACTGATAACTCATGGGGCCCCCGGGCAAAAGGAGATTATGGGGCCCCCAGTCAATCAGAGATTATGGGGCCAAACAGTATACACACACACAGTATACAATCACACAGTATACACATACATGTACACACAGTATACACAGACAGATGTAAAAAAACACAGATTTATACATACTGTCCCTGGTTTTACTGAGGCTGGCAACCCTGATGGGGCCCCCTAGTGGCCCGGGCCCTCGGGCAGTGCCCGAGTGGCTCAATGGTCAGTCCGCCCCTGCGTGGCGCTACTGCTCACGTGTTGCTGTCTTTGTAAATACAAATAGCAACGTGTGCTAATTTAACCATTTTTGTATGATGGTCTGGAAATAAGAGACAGTGATTAAAGATGACCTCAACAGCATGACAGTTCCTCTTGATGGAGAGACTGTCAACTCAAGGATCCGAATATGTTACCAACACAACATAGCACAAAGAAGCATACAGTTGGAAACGTGATTCTATGCAAGATAGATTAGTTGGTCACTGCTGAGCTGCATCCAGATGCCCAGGACCTTTCCCATTTGCCATCTCTTACCCTGGGGACACCAGGGCCCTCTCTAAACCTCCGCCTGTTTCATGACCATCTGCAATTGTCCGAAGTCACCAGTGTGAGTAATCTACCCTGCTGACATGTTACTCAAGCCCTGAAAATGATGACTGCCCTTTGAACTGTTGCCTCTTGTGATTGCGTTAGCCTGTGAACCTCTGTCCGGTTAACTGTTGCCCTCATGATTGCAAGCCTGCAACCTATGTCCTGTGAACTGTTGAGGACTGTATGGTTAACCCCTGCTGCAACTATCTGCTGTGTATTCTGGTGGGGGGAAAGCTGAACGGCGTGACTGGACACAATATACATGGGATTACCCTTTGCACATTGAAATAGTGTAGAGAGAAATCTCTTACATTTTCTAAGTTCAGCCTGATGGTTAAATGTAGGAAAACTACAATTATAAGGCCTCTAGTAAGCTAGTAACAATAAATGGACTAGTTCATTTAGATAAACATCACATAATGAATCTAACAAGGAAAGCAAAACTCTAGAAAACAATTAGTTCTGAACAATTTTTTTTTTATTTTTAACATAAACAAAAAATAAAATAAAAAAAAATTATAAAAATATATTCTCCCCCAACCTGGTGACCAGTCGCTGTAGGGACATATTGATGCCAGCCATCTGGTCACCAAGGTACCTAATAGCCTCCAGTTGCCTCCTAAGGCTACGTTAGTACCTCTCCAGAGCTACATAGTGACGGAGCTGCCGGCGATTGTGGAGGGCCAAAGAGTGACATAGCCTCCTGGTTACGGCATATTGTCTCTCTTGGACCTCCACAATGCGCCGCAGATATGCATTCACATGTGGCTCTGGAGGAGGGATGTGTACTGGAGAGGGTTTAGAATCCGCACCAAGATGCACTGGGGAGTATGCACCAATGGGTGTGTCCAGGTGGGGGGATAGTGAAGGGTGGAGGAGAACATGCGCTGGAGAAACCGCTAGGGAGGAAGGACTGTGAGCCCAACCAGATGCGGGCAGGTCCAGACCTTCGTCCACTGGGTGAAGTTGAAGGATGAAGATACATTAGATAGATAGATAATACAATACACATGGCTTCTTCACCCTAACATTATATAAAGGCAATTAACTCCCAGTCCTTGTAGACAATCATCTAACATAAGATGTTTTCACTTCTACATACCAGTTTTCCATTTTTTATATTCAGTGAGATGCACCTAATCAATTTGTGTGTAGGAGATAGTATTGTCTGTGTCAATTCGCTGTGTCATACCAAGTTTGCAGAGCTGTGCAGGAAGGTGTAGTACTTTACTGTACTCTGACCGGGGCGGAGCTGAGTGTCCTCCCCGGCCAAAGTACAAAGGGATTCCCCTCTACACATCAAGCAGTGTAAAGGGGAATCTCCCAAAGATATTATCCGCTTGGTCGCACGGCCGGCTGGAGAAAATTTTAAGGTGTAATGGATGCCTAAGTGCTGACCGACCACTAACTAATCTACCTCATCCAGACCGACTGACTGTCGCAAATATGGAAGACCAGTTGCACTTGCAGAAAAACATATCAGCTATACCAGCTTTTAATATTACACTCACCAAAGAGAAGCCATTCAAGCCATTGCATTTGGGATGACCTAATAAAAAGTTGTTTAATAAAATATAGCAGGCTACTTTTTAAAGTTGATAATTTTGTATGGCCACTGATTGAATAAGCCCCACTTCTGTTCTAGGCTAGGTAGGTTACTCACTCCTGGTCTAGGCTAGGAGGTATAACAGAGAATTTACAATTACTGAACCTTCGATATCCCAGCAGCCGGTGCTTCATCTGCTCCCTTCTGCTACTGCAGTGGTCTGGTCTCTCCCTGAGCCTTCAAGACGTATGCAGGTCTTAATAATAACTGAGGGTGCATGGAAATATGTCTGGCCACTGGGGATCCAAGGATCAGTATGTCTAAAACTTCTAAAACAAGAAACACTAGTAGACAAAAAGGAGCACTTAAAGAAAAACTCCAGGATACATGTAAAATATATCAGTAAACGACTTTGCCAATGTGCAACACAATACACTCTGGAGTCTGAACTATAGCCTAAAGACTTAATTTTTATAGATATTTGCCTGCACAAAGATCTACGAGGTCACAAGGTAATTTAAAATGTTTTGCTTTAGATGATGCTAAATAGGAGGCACCAGACGTTCTCCCTTACAAAGCAAAGGTAGAACGAAGATTCGCAGTCCAAGGACCTCGACTATGGAACGCTCTTCCTACCAACATCCGCATGGAAGAAAACCACCAGGCCTTCAGAAAAAAACTAAAGACCTTCCTTTTCTGAGAAGCTGACATCAGAGAATGCATCCAGCGCCTTGAGGCGATTCAGTTCGCATTTGCAGCGCTTTATAAATCATTAATTCATTCATTCATTCATTCAGACATCATGAGGAAAGTCTTAATGCATGCATTAGGGGCATGCCAGAGATTGAACATGTCCAGGGACTGCCAGCCAATAGCTGGAGATTCTTGTCTGACACCCCCCCTTCAGCCTGCTGTGTTATTCACGATGATTAACAGTGATTGGCTCAGACTGAGAATCTGAACTGCAGCAAGAAGGTGGCGTTATCAGGGAAGTGACATTGAGGAAATAACAAGCACAGGTCACGCTAACAGGAAGACTGGAATCAGCTGCAGAGCAGGACTAATAATAGTTAATAATTCCAGCTAAACCGAAGCCTTGCAGAATAAATCACAACCATTTCTAGACAAGGTATGCCATCAGCATTTCATATTTAAAATACTATATTTGCCTGCAAAATACAAAAAAAGTTATACTTACTCCCTGGATCTGCCGTGTTTGGCTGTTCTTCTGCATCCCCAGCAGCCTCCTCAGGGCAGGTCTCCTCTACCCCCTGCTCAGCCTCAGCAGCTGTTGATTAATGATAGAAAAGAACATTACAATCTGCAGTGTACAAGAATCTCACACATTAGTACAAGAACATTGAAACATGTATGATCACTCAGCAGATACCAGCAAGATTATACTAACTTACATGTGGGCGTTGCTGCCTCAGCCTCCTCCTCCTGAGTCTCCCTCTCTGACTGGATGACACCTATTTAAAGGAGAAATGATGAACGTTACAATGTTCAAGCTTCAAATTACTATAAATAAATACTGTATATAGATAAAATGAATTATCCATTAGCATGGCAATACAGGGCAGGTGACTAACGTGTATCTACAAGGCAGGGAAATGCATTCACCATTTAGAAAAAATCTGTAAAAAAAAAAAATATGAGGCACTTACCTGTCCTGGTTCCAGCGGCGAGTGCTAGGTGAACCGTCACTGATCAGGCGCCTCAGTTCAGAGCGGCGACGTTCTGTCAGAGTACGTAAGTTACATATTTACATAGTTATTAAGGTTGAATAAAGACACCAGTCCATCCAGTTCAACCTGAGTGAGTACACACTCACATCAGTCCTGACCCTCAAGGAGCCCACAATCCAAGGTCCCCAACTCATATTCATATACTAGGGCCAATTTTTGGACAGAAGCCAATTAACCTACCAGCATGTCTTTGGAGTGTGGGAGGAAACCAGAGTGCCCGGAGGAAACCCACGCAGACACAGGGAGAACATGCAAACTCCAGGCAGGTAGTGTCGTGGTTGGGATTTGAACCAGCGACCCTTTTTACTGCTAGGTGAGAGTGCTACCCACTAGACCACTGTGCCGCCCCTAAAGTTATGCAAGCACTTGTGTTACCTGACAGAGCGTTGTAGAGGCCCTACCTGTCACTGCTTGAGCGAGAAGCAATGACACTGGAATCGACAATGGAAGGCTGGACAAATGGAAAAGGACCCACTGTATTAGTGTCACTACTACAGTAATTACTGCACGTTGATGATGTGGAGGACTCCTGCTCCTCTGCCCTCTGCCTCCGGCGGCACTGGGCCTGGATAAAATCTTTAAATAAAATCAAACACATCATGGTAAATGTTGCTTCGAATGCTTGACAAAAAAAAAATGTCCTGCACGTTGCACAATGCAATGCTGATACCAACCTTGATGAGCCAGGAGCTGGGTGATCTCATCCTCCCCTACACCCGCTAAGAGTTCCACCTCATGGGGGAGGAGAGGCACCTGCTTCCCTCTGCGCCCCAACCACCTGCGTTTACGTGCTATGGAACTGCAAAACAAAAAAGAGAAGAGAAACGGGTTCCACAATTAAACTACAATTGTAATCTGAAAATGACATCAACACATGAAACACATGTAGAATGAACCCGTAGAATGAAACAATGCAAATGGAAATTTTGGATTAGGCGCACTTTTTCATGTAGCACAAGATTTGCACATTTTTTTATTAACCAAATTTATTTTAAGAAAAACGTATGCTTTTTTGGT
Organism: Lithobates septentrionalis; assembly: GCA_037952835.1. NCBI lineage: Eukaryota > Metazoa > Chordata > Amphibia > Anura > Ranidae > Lithobates > Lithobates septentrionalis. The sequence goes on along the minus strand of JBBDGP010001208.1, from coordinate 1,953,176 downwards.
GCACAATAAAATATAAAAGACAGGATTGGGGTTATGCCGCGTAAATATAGATGTCCAGTCCACCTTTCTAATTACGCGCTTGTGTGAACTGTGTATGGTGTAAATGTCCTTTCTTGTTTCTTTTGCAAAGCATTACCACTTGCGGATGTGGACCCCCCATAGTAACTAAACATATGGCGGGTCCGCAAGCTGGTTAAGTCCAGCCACTGTAACACAACAATTTTTTTTTTTAATATATAACTCTTTTTTTTTTCAATAACAAAAAATGTAAAACCCAGCGGTGATCTAATGCCACCAATAAAAGCTCTATATGTGGCGGGAAAAGGGCATAAATTTCATTTGGGTAGTACATCGCAGGAGCGTGCAGTTGTCAGTTAAAGTTGCAACGCGCTAAATAGCAGAATATGGCCTGGTCAGAAAGAGGGCGTAACCTACAGGTGGTCAAGTGGAACTTAAATGCACTTACTGCTCAGTTTAGTGATAACTAAGAACAAATAACGGCCATGGAAATATTCCTCTTACAATGATCGTGGCAATAATATATTTAACATGTGCAAACTATGCTTTCATGTGTAGGCTAGGCACACCTATGGGTAAATTAGGTTTTTCACAGGAGGGAGGATAAATTGAAAATTATTTATTCCTTTTTTTTAAAAAAAAAATTACTTAACTTTACTGACATCACATGTGATAGCAATAATATATGTTTATGTGTGTGTGACTTGTTTTTGGGTATAATATGTGATTTCATTTTTAACCACTTGCCGACCGGCTCACACCGATATATGTCGGCAGAATGGCACAGCTGCGCAAAGTAACGTGACATCGGGACCCGCGGACTCGATGTCCGCCGGGTGCCAGCGATTGTGTCACGGAGCTGAAGAACGGGGAGATGCCAGTGTAAACACAGCATCTCCCTGTTCTGCCTAGTGACAGGACAGTGATCTTCTGCTCCCTGTCATCGGCAGTTAGAATCACTCCCTAGGACACACTTAACCCCTTCAGCGCCCCCCTAGTGGTTAACCCCTTCCCTGCCAGTGTCATTTTTTACACAGTAAAATCACTGCATTTTTTTGAGCTCTGATCGTTGTATAAATGACAATGCTCCCAAAATGGCATCAAAAGTGTCAGATGTGTCCGCCATAATGTCGCAGTCATGATTAAAATCGCTGATCACCGCCATTACTAGTAAAAAAAAATATTAATAAAAAAGCCATAAAACTATCCCTATTTTGTAGACGCTATAACTTTTGCGCAACCCAATCAATAAACGCTTATTGCAATTTTTGTTACCAAAAATATGTAGAAGAATACGTATTGGCCTAAACTTAGGAAAAAAAGTGTTTTTTATATATTTTTTGGAGATACTTATATAGCAAAAAGTAAAAAAATAATTGCTTTTTTTTTCAAAATTGTCGCTCTTTTTTTGTTTATAACGCAAAAAATAAAAACCGCAGAGGTGATCAAATACCCCCAAAAGAAAGCTCTATTTGTGGGAAAAAAAGGACGTCAATTTTGTTTGGGAGCCACGTCGCACGACCGCGCAATTGTCAGTTAAAGCGACGCAGTGCCGAATCACAAAAAAGTGGCACGGTCTTTTGGCAGCCAAATCCTCCGGGGCTGAAGTGCACTCACGCACCTTGCAAATGTGAGTACCCTAATGTGGGGAGCTTTTATTATAATAAACATTTATAAACGATATCACACTATCCAGTTTTTCTTTTCCTTTATTCCTAACTGTGGAGTTGCTGCTGAACACTGTGTATCTGGATTCCATCACTGAGCCGTGGGATGGCTCATAGGCGTGTTTAGACTCAGTCTCACAGCTGAGTCGCATGCTCTGAGGTGAGCAGCTGTCCCCGGGGGTCACTGGATGGCACTTGAGCATGGAATTCTGAGCACTAAGCTCTAAGATTAATGCACGCACGTTGGATTTTTTATGAACTGTTTTTATGGACTTTTATGTGCATTTTTTTCAGAAATTGGACTTTAATAACCATGTATCACATCTTGGATTTGATATTCACACTCATTGTGTGGCACTTGACACTTTGTTGTATTTTTGCACTTATCACTGCGATATATTTATATATTTTTTACACGGTAAATTTCAGATTATATAAATGATTTTTTCATTCATTATATATACAGTTAGTAGTTTAGTCATCGCTACTCTCATTCTAATGGTATACATCTAGTATATTATTTACACATTGCACCTTAAAATCACTTGTTTTTTTAAATATATCCTTTGTGCCTTGCTGTGGCTGGATAAGCCGCTTATGCGGTATTTTCAGTATACCTCATATGCATTAATAATCTCCAGATTGGTATCTTCACCTTAGCGCAGCGTATCTTTTGTATACATTGTATTGCACGGCATATGAAACGTGTTCTGCGTGGGCAGCTAGGTGATTTCCACATTTGAGGCAATATACCGTTGTGGCTCGCAAAATCCCCTTTTATCTATTCAGCAAGGAAGCGTTTCCTTTACAAGGACCTGGGACTCAATGCGAGTTCACATAATGTTACGCTTCCTGCTGTTTGCAGCTTGTGTCCTCCTCCTGCACCACTTTTTGGAAGATGGTGGGGATGTTGCTGCTGCTGCCTCCATAGAAGGCCCAGGAACGTCCTTTATGTCATCGAAATGTTGCCATTACCAATGCCATATCAATATCTGAAACATCGGATGCCGCGCCCGCCATTGCACTTGGGGATTGAGAAACTAATGTGAAAGTTGAGTGACTGTTGGGGTAGAGTAGACCATTCATCAACATGAATGACGAAGATTCGACAATGCAACGAAAAACATACAAACTTTGAATCTTTGGCTTATGGTGCCTGTCAAAAGCTCTAAGAAGATTCGACGGAGCAGCTAAACTGTACGACGCTGCAATCGTACATTTCCAGTCAAATGTATCCACCCATAGGCTATAGAAAAATTCTAATGTTGGTTGATAAGTAAAACGATTAATAAATATAATTATTACTAGTCATACAACATTAGAATTCTACTACAGCTAGCTTGTAGGCGGTAAATTCGACCGGAAATGTACGATTGCGGTGTTGTACAGTTTAGCTGCTCCGTTGAATCTTCTTTGAACATTCGACAGACACCATAAGCCTTCAATGACAGATTTGACCTTAATTAATTTGGATTTTCGGACGAATGCAATTTTTAACGAAAAACAAAATAAATAAAAATGAATTTCGGGAGTAACTAAATAAATGTATTTTTCGGACGAAAACGAAATTCCGAAACAAAATATTTCAGTGTGCACATGTCTATTAGGTATGGGATCAGAAAGGAAATCACCATTTTGAATCACAATTTGTGTGCATCTTCTAAATTTGGCTTTTACAGGGGTGAATTCACCCTATCTGATGAAGGCAAGGTCAAGACATTTTTCATACTATAATGTCTGATATTGCCTTCATTTTTGCAATGTTGAACTTTGTAAGTTCTAGAGTTGTGTATGTTATGTTTGGAAACATGCCTGTTTCTGTACTTTTTCAAAAATTTCAAGGTAAAACTTTAAAAAAAAATATATATTTTTTTTACCTCAAAATGTTTTAGAACGCAAATGTGAATGTGCTCGGAGTAAAAGGCTTTCCTCTCAACAATGTGTGGCTTCATTCTTTCAATGCTCAGTAACACTTTTTGTATTAAGTTGGTGTTTACAGTGACAATGGGTGTTATTTAAATAATGTTCAAACCAGTTGGCACTAGGAGAACCTAGGAGACAGATAAAAGAAACACAAGCAGTAAATCCAAATCAAGATTTTATCATATCAATTTTTTTTTATTTGGAAAATATTTACAAATTAGCTGGCATAGCAATGGCCCCCCTACCCATAAAATATTCCACATATTTTTCACGCACTTCATGGGCGCTTTGGGGGGGCAAGCCAGGACGGTCAGCTTCCAGGGCCGTCATTGGATTGTCATGAACTCCGGCCTGAGGCTCAACTGTGGCAACACAACCAGGTGCATTTTGCTTTAAAAAGTTGTGCACTATGCAGCAGGGTAAAACAATTTGGTTAAGTTTGTACTCCACCATTCTAATTGCTATTAGAAATAAGTGGAACTGGCTGGCCATTATCCAGTAGGTAGTCTCCACGACTCTTCTCGCTATGGCCAGTCAGTAATTAAAAACCCTCTTCTCTGGGGTCAAGGTCCTCCATGGGAATGGCCTCATCATGTGATCACCCAGACCAAATGCTTCATCAGCGATAAAAACAAATGGGAGTTCTTCCACGTCCTCTTCAGCAGGTCGCAATCCTAAGCCATCACTCTGGAGACATTCGTAGAACTCGGTCTGGGCAAAGACTCCACCATCCGACTTCCGGCTATTCTTCCTCACGTCCACATAGAGAAACTCATATGTCGCTGAGACTGCCGCCATTAACACGATACTATGAAACCCCTTATAGTTAAAATAGTATGACCCTGAATGGGGTGGTAGGACGATGTGGACGTGTTTCCCATCGATTGCCCCTCTGCAGTTGGGAAAGTCCCAACGATGAGCAAAATGGAAGGCCACAGTCTGCCATTCCTGTGGCGTTGAAGGAACCTGTGGAGTCAAACCAAAAAAAAATTAGCAATTTTGCACATAAACATTGCAAGCAGATTAGACACAAACATTCTTGGCCAACATCATTATAACATTTATTTTAAGGAGGATTTAAAGACAAAAATATAAGTTCCACTTATCAGATTCCTCACCCCCTCTGATGGCCCATTGTAAAAATTTTAGGGGGGGGGGGTTCTAAATGAGTTTGGAAGCCAACAAAAAGCCTCTGGCACTCTGCCTGAATTTAAGGACAACAATAACATTTGGACACATTTTAGGGTGTGTTTAGGGTAAAGCACTACAATGGAGCTGACAAAATACATTGTTAAGTGACTAGGGTAGGTGTATATGGGCCCAGGATAGCATGCTGGGGAGGTTAGTGAAGGCAAATATGCATGAAGGACAAAAAGGAGCATTAAAAGCTTACAGCATGCATGAGGATAAAGAGGACATTCACAGCATATTACAATCAGGGTAATTATGGAATGATGAAAGAAATCCAATACATTAGCAAACATTAAATACATATAATGTGATGTTAAAGGAAAAAAATTACCCTAATATAGTCCTTCTGCAGGACTTGAATGATGGCAGAACAGGTGTCTGGAATAATGATTCCCAGAGCCTGGGGGGAGATGCCTCTAGAGAACTTGAGGTCCTGTAGACTTCTCCTCGTCGCCAAGTACCGCAACGTGGCAACTAGCCTCTGCTCGGGAGTGATGGCTTGCCGCATGCAGGTGTCCTGCTTCGTAATATAAGGGGTGAGCAAAGCCAACAAATGGTGAAAAACGGGGTCCGTCATCTGGAGAATATTCCTGAAATCATCAGGTTTATTTTCCTGGATCTCCCGCAGCAAAGGCATATGAGAGAATAGGTCACGCTGGAGTAACCAATTCTTGGTCCATGAACTCCTCCCCACCCTGTTCATGGACTGGGTTTGGGTCAAAGTAAGAACCCCAACACCAGGCTCCTGCACAATACGAACTCTACGACGAGTAAGTAACCGCAACATGGCTTCAAAACTGGTCAGAACAAACTAAACAGAACGTACTGAAGAACAGCAAGGCCTGTGAAGAGCGAGCTGAAAATCAGTAACGAGCGGACAAGAACGCACTGAAAAACAGATACGAACTGATTACACACACTGAAAAACAGATACAAACCCACAAGCACAAACTGAACAGCAGTAAAACGATCTAAAAAAGCATGAGTCTGAAAAGCGTGAATCGTCTCTCTCCAAACTTCTACTAACATGAGATTAGCAGAAGGAGCCCAAAGGGTGCCGCACTGAGTATTGAACTTCCTTTTTCTAGTCCGGTCGTTTGTATTGTATGTCACCACGTTCTTGATGGTCGGAATTTGGTGTGAGTGTGTGAACGCAGGACAAGCTTGAGCGGAATCCCGTCGAAAAAACCATCATAGCTTTTTCCGACCAAAATTCCGATCGCGTGTACGCGGCATTAGTCATAAACCCTATATAAACCTAGACCGCAACACAGTCGCATATGTGCCTGCCAGTACATTGAGTAAACAGCTCCATGTGCTGCACACAGATCACTGACCTGGGTAAATCACTTGCTTGTTTTATTTATCAGTATTGACAGCTATATACTAGAAATCCTGCTTTCAGGCTTTATAGGTCTTTTTTCCCTTTCTGAATCATAATCATCTTCACCCATTCTATTGCAGTAGCAATGGCCAGAACATACACTACTGACGATGCATCAACCTTATCACTGTCACCCTGAAACTTCAGTGCACCATTATGCTCACAGTTATATTCTCATTTTCTATTACTAATCAATTGTCCGTGCTAACTGTCACAGTGTCTTGGAGTGATTTAGCTGATTTAGGGTATGTTAGTTACAAAGTAAGGATAAGAAGTAATTAGGAGAAACAAAGACAGGAAAAGGCATTTCAATTTTGTTTCCTATTTGCCACACTTCAGAGTGAGCCCAGAACATAACCAAAAATATTCTTACTTTTTTCTTCAAAACCTAAAACAAAAATTCTTCACAAATGAAAGGAGGCTCAACTGATCTGTAGACCACATAGAGTATCTCATTTCTGTGACGTATCGGATAAACATAAATGCAAAGCATACTTTTTCAGTTCTACTAAAAGAAAGAACAATTATAGTACTTTTTTGCAAATAAAACCCCCCAAAAATGCCAGTGTTTTTGTTATATGCCTCCAAATGAAATAAAGAAAATGTATAGTTTCCTCTTTTACTGGCAATAAAAAATACGTGTGCTTTTATGTTTTACGGTCTATTACTTTAATTATTCCTGATTGTAATGATGTCTTATATTTAATCTGCAGCATTTGACACACAGAATAGTATTTAGAAAAAAGTATTTTTTCTGCAGTGACTTAGACAACTATAAATGAGAGTTAAACTTGGAGTTTGAGAGAGAATGAATAATTAGGCTATTAGTCTGTTGTTGCTCAGTAAGAAATTAGTCATTTTTTTGTTAATTTTTGTTATTTTAAAGTTTTCAAACTCTAATTAGGGAATTCGTATCTACCGCACATATCTTCCAATGCAAACGTTTGTAAAAGTACACTTATGTTTACTAGAGTGAAAAGTAAAGCATAATAAATTACATTTTTATTGTTGTTGCAGTGCACAGTGGCAGCATTTGATGGGCAAAGTGGCTACATTTGGTGGGCACAGTGGCTGCATTTAATGGGCACAGTGGCGGCATTTGATGGGCACAGTGGCGGCATTTGATGGGCACAGTGGCGGAATTTGATGGGCACAGTGGCGGAATTTGATGGGCACAGTGGCGGCATTTGATGGGCACAGTGGCTGCAATTGATGGCACAGTGGCTGCATTTGATGGGCACAATGGCTGCATTTGATGGGCACAGTTGCTGCAATTGATGGCACAGTGGCTACATTTGATGGTTTTTTTTAGTATCTTTCGGAATTTTTTAGTTTGTTTGCGTATCCCCAAAATTTTTTTAGCACCAGCCGCCACTGCTTGGTAGCTAGTATTATTATTCAATGTACTCTGGTGTCTTCTGTTTTTTAAAAAGCTTGCTAGCATGTTGATACATATGTTATAGTGGTAGCTATTTAACCAGGCCCCGTAAAATTGCACAACCATTTTATTCCCCTAAAATACCTTAAGTTTCTTGGGGTTCTTTAGGATTCTAGCAATGGAAGAGAATACAGCAGTAAAAAAAATAACAAGGACATTTTGTATCTATTTTATTGCCCTTTAAAATGAAGAGACAGAGAAAAGGGATGTTCGGTTTACAGTGAAGGCAAGCAAACCTGCTGACCTCTATCCAGCGATCAGCAGAACAACAGGCAAGAGTTCTAGTGAGTAACACCTTTGAAAAGGACAAGTAAAATGCCATAAGATTATTACAATTTCTGTAAATGGAAAGGAACAATCTCTAAAAGGCAAACTGTCAAAAATGTTGAAAACATTTGCAAAAATACATAAATCAAGCAGTAAATAATGTCATAACTACATAAAAACAATATTTTTTACCCATTTGTAATCCTGTGAGTAGAATGATAGTGATGACCAATGTACTGCTCAAACGTATAGAAGATTTCAGTGGGTTAACAAATAAATTCCATTTTTACTTGCTTAGTGGGGATTAGCCGAACACCCCCCGGTTCGGTTCGCACCAAAACCTGAGAACGGACCGAAAATTCTCACAAACGTTAGAACCCAATTGAAGTCTATAGGACTCGAACGTTCGAAATCAAAAGTGCTAATTTTAAAGGCTAATTTGCATGGTATTGTCCTAAAAAGGGTTTGGGGGCCCGGGTCCTGTCCCATGGGACATGTATCAATGCAAAAAAAAGTTTTAAAAACGGCCGTTTTTTTCAGGAGCAGTGATTTTAACCACTTCAGCCCTGGAAGGTTTTCCCCCTTCCTGACCAGAGCACTTTTTACAATTTGGCACTGCGTCGCTTTAACTGCTAATTGCGTGGTCATGCAATGCTGTACCCAAACGAAATTTGCGTCCTTTTGTTCCCACAAACAGAGCTTTCTTTTGATGGTATTTGATCAGCTCTGTGGTTTTTATTTTTTGCGCTATAAATGGAAAAAGTTTTTGTTATTAAAAAAATCCAATAAACTCAATTTTAGTCATACATTTAGTCCAAAATGTATTCAGCCACATGTCTTTTGGTAAAAAAAATGTCAATAAGTGTATATTTATTGGTTTGCGCAAAAGTTATAGCGTCTACAAACTAGGGTACATTTTCTGGAATTTACACAGCTTTTAGTTCATGACTGCCTATCTCATTTCTTGAGGTGCTAAAATGGCAGGGCAGTATAAACCCCCCCCCCCAAATGACCCCATTTTGGAAAGTAGACACCCCAAGGAAATTTCTGAGAGGCATGTTGAGCCCAATGAATATTAATTTTTTTGCCCCAAGTGATTGAATAATGACAAAAAAAAAATTACAAAAAGTTGTCACTAAATGATATATTGCTCACACAGGCCATGGGCATATGTGGAATTGCACCCCAAAATACATTTAACTGCTTCTCCTGAGTATGGGGATACCACATGTGTGGGACTTTTTGGGAGCCTAGCCACGTACGGGGCCCCGAAAAACAAGCACCGCCTTCAGGATTTCTAAGGGCGTAAATTGATTTCACTCCTCACTACCTATCAGTTTTGAAGGCCATAAAATGCCAGGACAGTTCAACCCCCCCAAATGACCCCATTTTGGAAAGTAGACACCCCAAGCTATTTACTTAGAGGCATGATGAGTATTTTGCAGCTCTCATTTGTTTTTGAAAATGAAGAAAGAAAAGAAAAATGTTTTTTTTTTCTTTTTTCCATTTTCAAAACTTTGTGACAAAAAGCGAGGTCTGCAAAATACTCACAATACCTCTCAGCAAATATCTTGGGGTGTCTACTTTCCAAAATGGAGTCATTTGGGGGGGGTTTGTGCCATCTGGGCTTTCCATGGCCTCCGAAACTGTGATAGGCAGTGGGGAGTGAAATAAAAAATTTACACCCTTAGAAACCCTGGAGGCCGTGCTTGGTTTTTGGGGTCCCCTATGCGGATAGGCTCCCAAAAAGTCTCACACATGTGGTATCCCCGTACTCAGGAGAAGCAATAGAACGTATTTTGGGGTGTAATACATATTCCCATGGCATGTTTGAGCAATATATCATTTAGTGACATAGTTACATAGTTAGTTGAATAAAAACACCAGTCCATCGAGTTCAACCTGAGCAAGTGTGGGTGCGTGTCTACAATTATCCCTATTTGTATTTAAGATACCCATATAGCGCTGTGTCAATCTTTACGCAGCGCTCCCCACATATATCACACACTCACATCGGTCCCTACCCTCAAGGAGCCCACAATCCAAGGTCCCTAGCATTCATATACTAGGGCCAAGTTTTTGGACAGAAGCCAATTAACCTACCAGCATGTCTTTGGAGTGTGGGAGGAAACCAGAGTACCCGGAGGAAACCCACGCAGGCACAGGGAGAACATGCAAACTCCAGGCAGGTAGTGTCATGGTTGGGATTTGAACCAGCGACCCCTCTTACTGCTAGGTGAGAGTGCTACCCACTACACCACTGTGCTGCCCCGTGACAACTTTGTGCAAAAAAAAAAAAATAGTCTTTTTCCCGCAACTTGTGTCACAATATAAAATATTTCATGGACTCGACATGCCTCTCAGCAAATAGCTTGGCGTGTCTACTTTCCAAAATGGGGTCATTTGGGGGGGTTTTAACTGTCCTGGCATTTTATGCACAACATTTAGAAGCATATGTCACACATCACCCACTCTTCTAACCACTTGAAGACAAAGCCCTTTCTGACACTATTTGTTTACATGAAAAAATAATTTTCAAACATTATATATTTTTTTAAAGCAAAGGCCCTACAGATTAAAATGGTGGGTGTTTCATTTTTTTTCCACACAGTATTTGCGCAGTGATTTTTCAAGCGCATTTTTGGGGGAAAAAACACACTTTTTTTTATTTTAATGCACTAAAACACACTATATTGCCCAAATGTTTGATGAAATAAAAAATATGATCTTAGGCCAAGTACATGGATACCAAACATGGCATGCTTTAAAATTGCGCACAAACGTGCAGTAGCGACAAACTACATGCGTTTTTAAAAGCCTTTAAAAGCCTTTACAGGTTACCACTTTAGATTTACAGAGGAGGTCTACTGCTAAAATGACTGCCCCCGATCTGACTTTCGCGGTGATACCTCACATGCATGTGCAATTGCTGTTTACATTTGATGCCAGACCAATGCTTGCGTTCGCCTTTGCGCGAGAGCAGGGGGGGACAGGGGTGCTTTATTTTTTTATTTTTTATTTATTATTTTTTTTGCCTTTTTATCTTATTTTTAAACTGTTCCTTTCATTTTTTTTTTTATCATTTTTATTGTTATGTCAGGGAATGTAAATATCCCCTATGATAGCAATAGGTAGTGACAGGTACTATTTTTTGAAAAAATGGAGTTTATTAGACCCTAGATCTCTCCTCTGCCCTCAAAGCATCTGACCACACCAAGATCGGTGTGATAAAATGCTTTCCCAATTTCCCAATGGCGCTGTTTACATCTGGCGAAATCTAAGTCATGAAATGCTCATAGCTTCCGGTTTCTTAGGCCATAGAGATGATTGGAGCCATTCTGGTCTCTGATCAGCTCTATGGTCAGCTGGCTGAATCACCGGCTGCATTCTCAGGTTCCCTGTTGGAACAGGAGAGCCAGAGAAAAACATGGAAGACGGTGGGAGGGAGGGGGGACATTCCCTCCCACTGCTTGTAAAAGCAGTCTAGAGGCTAATTAGCTGCTAGGATTGCTTTTACATGAAAGCCGACCACTGGCTGAAAAGAATGATACCAAGATGATACCTAAACCTGCAGGCATCATTCTGGTATAACCACTCAAAGTCCAGCAAGATACCAGTACGTTGCTGGTCCTTGTTGGGCATATATTGTAATCTTTTTTTTCATGCAGCCTGTGGGCTGAACGAAAAAAAGAGATTGATTGGTGGGTATGCCCACCATTAGAATACCTCCCTTCATCCACCCACTTCTAATAATGGGCATACATGCACCATTTATATATGCCGAAGCATGGGGGCATCAGCCCCAAAAGTTAGGAGCAAATCGCTCCTCCGCCCTCTGCTGCCCCTATGCTTCGGCATATATCACCTCTGACAGCGATGGAGTCACGGCTTTATGTATCGTGGGAGCAAACGCTGTTGCTGTCAAGATAAATAAATCCGCGCTGCAGCTGAATGAACACAGTAAACAGTAAAGTATAAAAAATTGCATACCTGAAAAGCAAACATGATAAAACATAACAACAATAAAACATTGCAGAATAGAATACAGTAAAAAAGAGCAGAACAAGAGAGAGAGAATAGAGAGAAAGAGAGAACAATAAAATGACAACTATTTTTTTTTTTTTTTATCTTATATATTTTTTTGTGTTTGTTTTTTTTTTACACTTTTTTTTGTAACTGTAACTTTTATAACTGTAACCGGTTCCAGGTTCGGGTCTCTCAAAATTCCATGGCATCTTGGGAGACCCTGTGAAAGTGTGCCTAGTCTGTGCAATGCTGTACCCTACGCTAATACTCAACTAGTGTATGGTAGCGTTCAAAACATTCACCAATGCAAAGACCAGGATTGTCAGGACAGGAGGGACAATAATAGCGGGTGTCATGCCTATATCCGCGCTTGCTGCAGACACGACATCTTTTTTGAGGGGGTTCGTTGGGTAGGGGTACTCGGGAGGACATACAGAAAATGCCTCTCATGCAGCCGACTGCATTTGGTTGGGGATGTGAATGGGGGAAGTACGGGTGCTGCCGAAAGTGGTGGGTTCCCAATTAGGATTGGTGAATGCAGCAGGAAGGGCACTATGGGCACGATGGGCCTGTGTTTGTCTTCTACTTGGTGGCAGTGGGACACTACTTAAACATCAAAATTACCACGCTTCTCAAATGTGAAAAATAAGCTGCAGTTCTAATTGTGAGGCATACACAAATACATAAATCAAATTAATCTAAAGGAACCGCGCTACAAGATTGAATTGGTATACTACTGTGAGTAAGACCAAAAAAAATTAAATGAGCATATTTAAAAATAAATCATTTAATGTGACAACAAATTATAAACTGTGTATTGATACAGAGGAAAAAAGTCCCAAACCAAATCTATGTTGAGTGATAAAAAAAAACAAAATCAATAGTGATGACATAAAATTGTAAAGATGAATGACGATGATTGAAGGAAAAGAAATCCCTGAAGCCAAATCAATGTTCAAATGGTGATAAATAGAAATTCATCTGCAAAACACCCAGTGAAGAATCCACCACCTATAAAAATGCACGCTTACCAAAGGCAATGCAGTATGCAGATATCCACTCAGTGGGGACAACACCTTCAATCTCCCCAGAGGAAGGACAGGCAGGAACCCTCCGTCCAGCGGATCCAAATGATCAGCAGGGGGGACCCAGAGAAATAAAAAATATATTCTCCATAGTGTAAATCGGTATAAAACAATTTATTAAAAAGGGGATAATTGCACTTACATCAAAAAGCACTTACATCGCTACTTATAGTACTGACATAGAACCACGCCTCGCTCTGAAGCTCGGGTGGCGACACCACAACATCCTCTTTAGAAACAGGAAGTGTGTAATTGTGTTAAAAATAATGAACCCGGACCTAAATTGATATATAATACCAAAACGGGGAAATTAAAATATACTAAATAGCATATAAAATCGAAAATCAATATAAAATACAGAATATATTAAAAAAACGACCGGGAACATACTAAATGACGATGATTGAAGGAAAAGAAATCCCTGAAGCCAAATCAATGTTCAAATGGTGATAAATAGAAATTCATCAGCAAAACACCCAGTGAAGAATCCACGCTTACCAAAGGCAAGCTACAAATCAGCTTGTATGCAGATATCCACTCAGTGGGGACAACACCTTCAATCTCCTCACATAGGAAGGACAGGCAGGAACCCTCCATCCAGTGGATCCAAATGATCAGCAGGGGGGACCCAGAGAAATAAAAAATATATTCTCCATAGTCTAAATCGGTATAAAACAATTTATTAAAAAGGGGATAATTGCACTTACATCAAAAAGCACAGATAAGAGCATATACGAACATCAAACAGCCGGCCGGCCTGCATACACCCATTTGAGACGAGATGAGAAACGATGACGTCAGCGCGTCAGCCTTCCGACGTACGTTTCGTCCTATTGGACGTCGTCATGGGAACGGGCGACGCACTGACTCATCGCTACTTATAGTACTGACATAGAACCACGCCTCGCTCTGAAGCTCGGATGGCGACACCACAACATCCTCTTTGGAAACAGGAAGTGTGTAATTGTGTTAAAAATAATGAAGCCGGACCTAAATTGATATATAATACCAAAACGGGGAAATTAAAATATACTAAATAGCATATAAAATCGAAAATCAATATAAAATACAGAATATATTAAAAAAAACGACCGGGAACATACTAAAATGTTCCACTATACCATCTAGTGGAAAAATGAAAGGAGACATGTAAACTAGATATAGAACGACTATGGGGAATTACGTATAGTACATAGATACATGGATACATGAGGCACCATACGGCCTCTTCTTGACCCTCCTCCTATCAAGAGGGTTTTTTTTGCATATATGACTGGCTTCTATCAGTGTAGGAAGTGTAGGGTGTGCTCTCTTAGTGGATGTACGCATAGAAGAACACACAAGTTTGTTTCCACCAGCACCTCGGTAGAATTTGAGATTAGACCATTCATTACGTGTTCCACTGAACGTGTTGTTTATCTTCTCCAATGTCCATGCGGACTGCAATACGTGGGGAGGACCAAGCGCCCCCTCTCTGTAAGGCTTAACGAGCATATAACTAACATCTTAACAGGTTTCCCCAAACACCCGGTCTCCAGACACTACCTTGAGCCTCTGGAGGCTTAAGTGCAATAGTACCTAAAATAAGAATCGAAAAACAATCTTGAGTTTGCTAATTGACCTTTAGAATATTAATGTTGAAAGTAAATTTCACCTTAACCAGTTGCCGACCGCCGCACACAGATGTACGTCGACAGAGCGGCACGGGCAGGCAAAAGGGCTTACCTGTACGTCCCTGCCTGCCCGCGGGTGGGGGGTCCGATCGGACCCCCCGGTGCCTGCGGCGGTCGGCAAATCTTCCCCGGCGATCGGTGGTGAGGGGGAGGCCATCCATTCGTGGCCCCCCCCTCGCGATCGCTCCCAGCCAATGGGATCATTTCCCTGCCTCTGTATTGTACACAGAGGCAGAGGAAATGATGTCATCTCTCCTCAGCTCAGTATTTTCCGTTCCGGGCCGAGGAGAGAAGACATGTGAGTGAGTGCACAACACACACACAACACAGTAGAACATGCCAGGCATACAAAACACCCCCGATCACCCCCCGATCCCCCCCCAATCACCCCCCCCCCCGTCACAAACTGACACCAAGCAGGTTTTTTTTTTTTTTTTTTTCCTGATTACTGCATAGTGTCAGTTTGTGACAGTTACAGTGTTGGGACAGTTAGTATTACCCCCCTTTAGGTCTAGGGTACCCCACTAACCCCCCCTAATAAAGTTTTAACCCCTTGATCACCCCCCGTCACCAGTGTCACTAAGCGATCATTTTTCTGATCGCTGTATTAGTGTCGCTGGTGACGCTAGTTAGGGACGTAAATATTTAGGTTCGCCGTCAGCGTTTTATAGCGTCAGGGACCCCCATATACTACCTAATAAATGTTTTAACCCCTTGATTGCCCCCTAGTTAACCCTTTCACCACTGATCACCGTATAACCATTATGGGTGACGCTGGTTAGTTCGTTTATTTTTTATAGTGTCAGGGCACCCGCCGTTTATTACCGAATAAAGGTTTAGCCCCCTGATCGCCCGGCGGTGATATGCGTCGCCCCAGGCAGCGTCAGATTAGCGCCAGTACCGCTAACACCCACGCACGCATCATACGCCTCCCTTAGTGGTATAGTATCTGTACGGATCAATATCTGATCCAATCAGATCTATACTAGCGTCCCCAGCAGTTTAGGGTTCCCAAAAACGCAGTGTTAGCGGGATCAGCCCAGATACCTGCTAGCACCTGCGTTTTTCCCCTCCGCCTGGCCCAGCCCAGCCCACCCAAGTGCAGTATCGATCGATCACTGACACTTACAAAACACTAAACGCATAACTGCAGCGTTCGCAGAGTCAGGCCTGATCCCTGCGATCGCTAACAGTTTTTTTGGTAGCGTTTTGGTGAACTGGCAAGCACCAGCCCCAGGCAGTGTCAGGTTAGCGCCAGTACCGCTAACACCCATGCACGCACCGTACACCTCCCTTAGTGGTATAGTATCTGAACGGATCAATATCTGATCCGATCAGATCTATACTAGCGTCCCCAGCAGTTTAGGGTTCCCAAAAACGCAGTGTTAGCGGGATCAGCCCAGATACCTGCTAGCACCTGCATTTTGCCCCTCCGCCCGGCCCAGCCCAGCCCACCCAAGTGCAGTATCGATCGATCACTGACACTTACAAAACATTAAACTAAAGAGTCAGGCCTGATCCGTGTGATCGCTAACAGTTTTTTTGGTAGCGTTTTGGTGAACTGGCAAGCACCAGTGGCCTAGTACACCCCGGTCGTAGTCAAACCAGCACTGCAGTAACACTTGGTGACGTGGCGAGTCCCATAAGTGCAGTTCAAGCTGGTGAGGTGGCAAGCACAAGTAGTGTCCCGCTGCCACCAAAAAGACAAACACAGGCCCGTCGTGCCCATAGTGCCCTTCCTGCTGCATTCGCCAATCCTAATTGGGAACCCACCGCTTCTGCAACGCCCGTACTTCCCCCATTCACATCCCCAACCAAATGCAGTCGGCTGCATGAGAGGCATTTTCTTTATGTCCTCCCGAGTACCCCTACCCAACGAACCCCCCCAAAAAAGATGTTGTGTCTGCAGCAAGTGCGGATATAGGCGTGACACCCGCTATTATTGTCCCTCCTGTCCTGACAATCCTGGTCTTTGCATTGGTGAATGTTTTGAACGGTACCATTCACTAGTTGAGTATTAGCGTAGGGTACAGCATTGCACAGACTAGGCACACTTTCACAGGGTCTCCCAAGATGCCATCGCATTTTGAGAGACCCGAACCTGGAACCGGTTACAGTTATAAAAGTTACAGTTACAAAAAAAATTATTTGGTTACATCAGCATCAGGTGCTTGGTAGCTGGTGGTGATGCAAGACTGATTCATTTTTATGAAGGTCAGTCGATCGACCGAGTCGGTGGACAGGCGCACCCTGTGATCAGTTACAAAACCTCCAGCAGCACTGAATGTGCGTTCTGAAAGAACGCTGGATGCAGGACAGGCCAGTAGCTCAATTGCATACTGTGCAAGCTCTGGCCAGTGATCCATCCTCAAGACCCAGTAACCCAGAGGATTTTCGGTGGGAAAGGTGTCCAAGTCAGATCTTGCCCCTAGGTATTTCTGCGCCATGTAAAACAGACGCTGGCAATGGTTGCTGGAACCGATCATACCTTGGGGCTGCGGACTAAAAAATTGTCTGAAGACAGCCACCTTCTCCACCGCTCCTTCTTTGACTGACCGCAGCCTCAGTAACACGTTAACCAGGAACAGGAGTTTCTAACCTCCCAGTCTCTGGGAATGCGTTGCACAGACCTTTCTGCAAGGCCTCCCGAAGATGTTTCATCCTCTGCTCCCTCTGCGACGGCAAGATAAGGTCCTCAACCTTACCCTTGTAATGTGGATGAAGGAGGGTTGCCAGCCAGTATTGATCCCTCTCCTTGATACCACGAATACGAGGATCCTTCTGCAGGCTTTGCAGGATCACGGAGGCCATGCAGCGTAGGTTTGCTGAGGCATTCGGTCCAGAGTCCTCTGGGTCACTAAGGATGACATGACGACATGCCTCCTCCTCCCAGCCACGTACAAGTCCATGGCTTTCTTGGGACTGTAAATGATCCCTTAAAGACTGCTGCTGATGCTGAGTGCCAGGCTCCACCTCCATGCTGACACAATCCTCCTCTTTCTCCTCCTCCTCCTCCTCATCCTCTTCCTGTGTGATTGGCGGGCACGCAGGAACACTGTCTGCATAAAGGGGGCCTTGAAAGCTAAGGAAGTCCTCCTCTTCCTGCCTCTGTTCTGCCTCAAATGCCCTGTCCATTATTCCACACAGCGTGTGCTCCAACAGGTGGACAAGGGGGACAGTGTCACTGATGCATGCACTGTCACTGCTCACCATCCTCGTGGCCTTCTCAAATGGTGACAGGCCAGTGCATGCATCCCTGATCATGGCCCACTGGCGTGGAGAAAAAAAACAAGCTCCCCTGACCCTGTCCTGGAGCCATAGTCGCACAGGTACTCATTGATGGCCCTCTTCTGCGTGTGCAGCCGCTGCAGCATGGCCAACGTTGAGTTCCACCTGGTGGGCATATCACAGATTAGGCGGTTCTTGGGCAGGTTAAATTCCTTTTGGAGGTAAGCCAGCTGAGCACTGGCATTATATGACCTGCGGAAATGCACACAGACTTTCCTTGCCTGCCTCAGGATATCCTGTAAGCCCGGGTACCTGCCCAAGAACCGCTGCACCACCAAGTTAAGGACGTGAGCCAAACAGGGCACATGGGTCACTTGTCCCTGTCGGAGGGAAGAGAGGAGGTTGGTGCCATTGTCGCAAACCACCATACCTGCCTTGAACTGGCGTGGCGTCAACCCCTTATGAACCTGCCCCTGCAGAGCTGACAGAATCTCTGCCCCAGTGTGGCTCCTGTCCAAGGAGAGGTCCTCTTTGTTCTTTGGTGTGGGTCTTTTAGGTACGCTTGCCAACGAACTGCATGGCAGGTCAACATATGTCTGGTCAAGCATGTGGGGCCCAAGCGGGAGATGTTTTGGCCACGAGAGATACGCTTGAGACATATGTTGCAAATAGCAGCGGTGGGATCTTATATACTCGTCTCAAAAAAGGCCCACACCAAAGAACTTTTGGAATAACGCACAGAGACAGCAGCGCCCTGCACATGCGGAGCTCAGCGGTTTGATGCAGTCGGTGTGCTGCCCTTAAGCTGGCCCCCGGAGGGCATCCTGCCTCATTGGTGATGTGCCTCCTCCTCCTCTCTCCTATCAGGCACCCACGTGGAGTCAGTGACCTCATCATCCCCTCCCTCCTCATCACTGGAGCAAAGCTGGCAATATGCTGCAGCTAGGGGAACATGACTGCCGGATTGCTGTCCTTCTTGGGCACCCCCTCTCTCTGGGCTCACATTCTGCCTTTCTCTAGCTAGGTACCATCATCGGAGCCTTTAAAACGCTGGGCATCCTCCTGGAGCATGTACCCAACACTGTGGTCAAACAGCTCGGGGGACTCCTCAGGAGGACATGGTGGGGCTAGGGAAGGAGTGACTGATGCCACTGAGCCGAGGGAAGAGGCCGCGTTGGCAGCTGCTTTGCCAGACAAAGTACCCTGAGCCTGGGTGAGAGAGGATGAGGAGGATGAGGACGGCTTGATCATCCACTCTACCAAGTCTTCTGAATGTTGTGGCTCAACACGGCCAGCTGCCGAAAAAAAGGACAAGCGTGTCCCACGGCCACGTGCTGTTGAGGATGCACCGCCTCCACGACCAGCGCTGTTGCCTCTAGACACAGCGCCTGCTTGCCCTCTTTTATTGGCTTGTGACTGTCTGCCTCTCCTTGTTGGCCTTCCAGACATACTAATGGCCTGCAGTGAGATGTAGCTGCACATAGCTGGGATGTATATATACACTGATACTGCAGCTAGCAGAATCAACTGCCTGCCTGTAGTATTATTAGTATAAGAACACCAGCAATTGTCTTCAGGTAGCTTTAGGTGCACACTGTGCAGAGGATGCAGTACACTAACTGTAAATACTGTAACTGCCTGCCTGTGGTATTAATAGGAGCAGAACAACAGCAATTGTCTCCAGGTAGCTTTAGGTGCACACTGTGCAGAGGACACAGTGCACTAACTGTAAATACTGTAGCTGCCTGCCTGTGGTATTAATAGGATCAGAAGAACACCACTAATTTTCTCCAGGTAGCTTTAGGTGCACACTGTGCAGAGGACACAGTGCACTAACTGTAAATACTGCAGCTGCCTGCCTGTGGTATTAATAGGATCAGAAGAACACCACTAATTTTCTTCCGGTAGCTTTAGGTGCACACTGTGCAGAGGACACAGTACACTGACTGTAAATACTGTAGCAGCGTGCCTGTGGTATATTTCAGGAGCAGAACAACAGCAATTGTCTCCAGGTAGCTTTAGGTGCACACTGTGCAGAGGACACACTACACTAACTGTAAATGCTGTAGCTGCCTGCCTGTGGTATTAATAGGATCAGAAGAACACCACTAATTTTCTTCAGGTAGCTTTAGGTGCACACTGTGCAGAGGACACAGTACACAATAAATGTAAATACTGTAGCTGCCTGCCTGTGGTATTAATAGGAGGAGAACAACAGCAATTGTCTCCAGGTAGCTTTAGGTGCACACTGTGCAGAGGATACAGTGCACTAACTGTAAATACTGTAGCTGCCTGCCTGTGGTATTAATAGGATCAGAAGAATGCCACTAATTTTTTTCAGGTAGCTTTAGGTGCACACTGCGCAGAGGACGCACTACACTAACTGTAAATACTGTAGCTGCCTGCCTGTGGTATTAATAGGATCAGAAGAACACCACTAATTTTCTTCAGGTAGCTTTAGGTGCACACTGTGCAGAGGACACAGTACACTAACTGTAAATACTGTAGCTGTCTGCCTGTGGTATTAATAGGATCAGAAGAACACCACTAATTTTCTTGAGGTAGCTTTAGGCGCACAGTGTCCAGGGGACGCACTAAACTAAATTGTAAATACTGCAGCTGCCTGTGGTACTGTACTAATAGGTTCAGAAGAACACCACTAATTTACTTCAAGTAGCTTTAGGTGCACACTGTGCAGAGGACACACTAGACTAGCTTCTAAATACTACAGCTGCCTGTGGTACTGTACTAATAGGATCAGAAGAACACCACTATTTTTCTTCAGGTAGCTTTAGGTGCACACTGTGCAGTGGACGTGCTACACTAACTTGTAAATACTGCAGCTGCCTGTGGTACTGTACTAATAGGATCAGAAGATCACCACTCATTTTCTTCAGGTAGCTTTAGGTGCACACTGTGCAGAGGACGCACTACAATAACTTGTAAATACTGCAGCTGCCTACGGTACTGTACTAATAGGATCAGAAGAACACCACTAATTTTCTTCAGGTAGCTTTAGGTGCACACTGTGCAGAGGACGCACTACGCTAACTTATAAATACTACATCTGCCTGTGGTACTGTACTAATGGGGATCAGAAGAACACCACTAATTTTCTTCAGGTAGCTTTAGGTGCACACTGTGCAGAGGGCGCACTACACTAACTTGTAAATACTACTGCTGCCTGTGGTACTGTACTAATAGGATCAGAAGAACACCACTAATTTTCTTCAGGTAGCTTTAGGTGCACACTGTGCAGTGGATGCACTAAACTAACTTGTAAATGCTGCAGCTGCCTGCAGTACTGTACTAATAGGATCAGAAGAACACCACTAATTTTCTTCAGGTAGCTTTAGGTGCACACTGTGCAGAGGACGCACTACACTAACTTGTAAATACTACAGCTGCCTGTGGTACTGTACTAATAGGATCAGAAAAACACCACTAATTTTCTTCAGGTAGCTTTAGGTGCACACTGTGCAGAGGACGCACAACACTAACTTGTAAATACTACAGCTGCCTGCGGTACTGTACTAATAGGATCAGAAGAACACCACTAATTTTCTTCAGGTAGCTTTAGCTGCACACTGTGCAGAGGACACACCACACTAACTGTAAATACTGTAGCTGCCTGCCTGTGGTATTAATAGGATCAGAAGAACACCACTAATTTCCTTCAGGTAGCTTTAGGTGCACACTGTGCAGAGGACACAGTGCACTAACTATAAATACTGTAGCTGCCTGCCTGTGGTATTAATATGAGTAGAACAGCAATTGTCTCCAGGTAGTTTTAGGTGCACACTGTTCAAAGGACGCACTACACTAACTGTAAATGCTGTAGCTGCCTGCCTGTGGTATTAATAGGATCAGAAGAACACCACCAATTTTCTTCAGGTAGCTTTAGGTGCACACTGTGCAGAGGACACAGTACACTAACTGTAAATACTGTAGCTGTCTGCCTGTGATATTAATAGGATCAGAAGAACACCACTAATTTTCTTGAGGTAGCTTTAGGCGCACAGTGTCCAGGGGACGCACTAAACTAAATTGTAAATACTGCAGCTGCCTGTGGTACTGTACTAATAGGTTCAGAAGAACACCACTAATTTACTTCAGGTAGCTTTAGGTGCACACTGTGCAGAGGACACACTAGACTAGCTTCTAAATACTACAGCTGCCTGTGGTACTGTACTAATAGGATCAGAAGAACACCACTATTTTTCTTCAGGTAGCTTTAGGTGCACACTGTGCAGTGGACGTGCTACACTAACTTGTAAATACTGCAGCTGCCTGTGGTACTGTACTAATAGGATCAGAAGATCACCACTCATTTTCTTCAGGTAGCTTTAGGTGCACACTGTGCAGAGGACGCACTACAATAACTTGTAAATACTGCAGCTGCCTACGGTACTGTACTAATAGGATCAGAAGAACACCACTAATTTTCTTCAGGTAGCTTTAGGTGCACACTGTGCAGAGGACGCACTACGCTAACTTATAAATACTACATCTGCCTGTGGTACTGTACTAATGGGGATCAGAAGAACACCACTAATTTTCTTCAGGTAGCTTTAGGTGCACACTGTGCAGAGGACGCACTACACTAACTTGTAAATACTACAGCTGCCTGTGGTACTGTACTAATAGGATCAGAAAAACACCACTAATTTTCTTCAGGTAGCTTTAGGTGCACACTGTGCAGAGGACGCACAACACTAACTTGTAAATACTACAGCTGCCTGCGGTACTGTACTAATAGGATCAGAAGAACACCACTAATTTTCTTCAGGTAGCTTTAGCTGCACACTGTGCAGAAGACACACCACACTAACTGTAAATACTGTAGCTGCCTGCCTGTGGTATTATAAGGATCAGAAGAACACCACTAATTTCCTTCAGGTAGCTTTAGGTGCACACTGTGCAGAGGACACAGTGCACTAACTATAAATACTGTAGCTGCCTGCCTGTGGTATTAATAGGATCAGAACAACAGCAATTGTCTCCAGGTAGCTTTAGGTGCACACTGTGCAGAGGACGCACTACACTAACTGTAAATTCTGTAGCTGCCTGCCTGTGGTATTAATAGGAGCAGAACAACAGCAATTGTCTCCAGGTAGCTTTAGGTGCACACTGTGCAGAGGACACAGTGCACCAACTATAAATACTGTTGCTGCCTGCCTGTGGTATTAATAGAATCAGAAGAACACCACTAATTTTCTTCAGGTAGCTTTAGGTGCACACTGTGCAGAGAACACAGTACACTAACTGTAAATACTGTAGCTGCCTGCCTGTGGTATTAATAGGAGCAGAACAACAGCAATTGTCTCCAGGTAACTTTGGGTGCACACTGTGCAGAGGACGCACTACACTAACTGTAAATGCTGTTGCTGCCTGCCTGTGGTATTATAAGGATCAGAAGAGCGCCACTAATTTTCTTCAGGTAGCTTTAGGTGCACACTGCGCAGAGGACACAGTACACTAACTGTAAATACTGTAGCTGCCTGCCTGTGGTATTATTGGGAGCAGAACAGAAATTGTCTCCAGGTAGCTTTAGGTGCACACTGTGCAGAGGACGCACTACACTAACTGTAAATACTGTAGCTGCCTGCCTGTGGTATTAATAGGATCAGAAGAACACCACTAATTTTCTTCAGGTAGCTTTAGGTGCACACTGTGCAGAGGACACAGTGCACTAACTATAAATACTGTAGCTGCCTGCCTGTGATATTAATAGGATCATAAGAACACCACTAATTTTCTTCAGGTAGCTTTAGGTGCACACTGTGCAGAGGACACAGTACACTGACTGTAAATACTGTAGCTGCCTGCCTGTGGTATTTATAGGAGCAGAACAACAGCAATTGTCTCCAGGTAACTTTAGGTGCACACTGTGCAGAGGATACAGTGCACTAACTGTAAATACTGTAGCTGTCTGCCTGTGGTATTAATAGGATCAGAAGAACACCACTAATTTTCTTGAGGTAGCTTTAGGTGCACAGTGTGCAGGGGATGCACTAAACTAAATTGTAAATACTGCAGCTGCCTGCGGTACTGTACTAATAGAATCAGAAGAACACCACTAATTTTCTTCAGGTAGCTTTAGGTGCACACTGTGCAGTGGACGCACTACACTAACTTGTAAATACTGCAGCTGCCTGTGGTACTGTACTAATAGGATCAGAAGAACACCACTAATTTTCTTCAGGTAGCTTTAGGTGCACCCTGTGCAGAGGACGCACTACAATAACTTGTAAATACTGCAGCTTCCTGTGGTACTGTACTAATAGGATCAGAAGAACACCACTAATTTTCTTCAGGTCTTTAGGTGCACACTGTGCAGAGAGCGCACTACACTATCTTGTAAATACTACTGCTGCCTGTGGTACTGTACTAATAGGATCAGAAGAACACCACTAATTTTCTTCAGGTAGCTTTAGGTGCACACTGTGCAGTGGATGCACTAAACTAACTTGTAAATACTGCAGCTGCCTGCAGTACTGTACTAATAGGATCAGAAGAACATCACTAATTTTCTTCAGGTAGCTTTAGGTGCACACTGTGCAGAGGGCACACTACACTAACTTGTAAATACTGCAGCTGCCTGTGGTACTGTACTAATAGGATCAGAAGAACACCACTAATTTTCTTCAGGTAGCTTTAGGTGCACACTGTGCAGAGGATGCACTAGACTAACTTGTAAATACTACAGCTGCCTGTGGTACTGTACTAATAGGATCAGAAAAGACACCACTAATTTTCTTCAGGTAGTTTTAGGTGCAAACTGTGCAGAGTACGCATTACACTAACTTGTAAATACTACAGCTGCCTGCGGTACTGTACTAATAGGATCAGAAGAACACCACTAATTTTCTTCAGGTAGCTTTAGGTGCACACTGTGCAGAGGATGCACTACACTAACTTATAAATACTGCAGCTGCCTGCAGTACTGTACTAATAGGATCAGAAAAACACCACTAATTTTCTTCAGGTAGCTTTAGGTGCACACTGTGCAGAGGACACACTACACTAACTTGTAAATACTGCAGCTGCCTGTGGTACTGTACTAATAGGATCAGAAAAACACCACTAATTTTCTTCAGGTAGCTTTAGGTGCACACTGTGCAGAGGACGCACTACACTAACTTGTAAATACTACAGCTGCCTGTGGTACTTTACTAATTGGATCAGAAAAACACCACTAATTTTCTTCAGGTAGCTTTAGGTGCACACCGTGCAGAGGACGCACTACACTAACTTGTAAATACTGCAGCTGCCTGCGGTACTGTACTAGTAGGGATCAGAAGAACACAAATTTTCTTCAGGTAGCTTTAGGTGCACACTGTGCAGAGAGCGCACTACAATACCTGTAAATGCTGTAGCTAATAGGACTAATAGGATCAGAAGAACACCAGCAATTTTCTTCAGGTAGCTTTAAATACTGTAAAAACACATGCCTGCCTGTCAGTAGTAGGAAGAAAATAACAGGAATGTATCTAGCTAAACTGAATACAGCATATATATATATATATATATATATATATATATATATATATATATATATATATATATATATATATATATATATATATATATATATACACACACACAATACACTGTAAGTGCAGCTAACTGACTCGCCTGCCTACTCTATCTAACTTAAATCAAATGACACTGTCTCTCTGTCTATCTATCTCTCTCTCTCAATGCCGGAACACACTACACAGGACCGCCGTGCAGGCGGCCTTATATAGTGTGGGGCGTGTACTAAACCCCCTGAGCCATAATTGGCTAAGGCCACCCTGGCTTTGGCCAATTACGGCTCTCTGTACAGACGGCGCTGTGATTGCTGTGATTGGCCAAGCATGTGGGTCATAATGCATGCTTGGCCAATCATCAGCCAGCAATGCACTGCTATGCCGCAGTGAATTATGGGCCGTGACGCGCCACTTGAATTTGGCGCGAACAGCCCATCTTGTTCAGAATTCGGCAAACGACTGAACAGGCAATGTTCGAGTCGAACATGCGTTCGATTCGAATACAAAACTCATCCCTATTGCTTAGTGGTATAGCAGCGATTACTAAACAAAAGCTACATTTTTTGGAATATATAGATTTGAATGCTTCACATAAGGTGATTATCGGCAAAGGGACCAATCTTATACTGAGCATCTGAGTATCTCACATGTAGTTGATCTACATTTCAGGTTCTTCACTGATTGAAGCAAATTTAATACCTATATACGCAAAAAGCTATCTCGTGTACAGCTTAGAATACTGCAATTCTTTTTTTGTCCTTTATTGACTGCATTTTTTTCCTGTAAGTAAAAAATATGGTTTTCTGAGTTGTTTCAAGAGTAGAGTTTTTTCCTTTGCTGCTACGTTATTACCAGTTGTCTGTGACCTGGCATTCCTATGCTGTTCTATTTCTATACCTGAAGCATTTATTTAGGACTTGATAAGAACGTGTGCCTTGCCCATGCAGGGCAAAGAAACAGGTTCACTTACCTTCCACCCTCCCTGGCATTACGCACTCACCTTTCCTGTGCTCCTTCAGTGCTATTTTAGAGTATGCGAAATATATAACCCACTCTAGTTCCTCCTATATGACAGTGCTGGTACATAGCGATTCCTAAGAACTGACACTTTGAGTAGGGGGAAGAGTCCTCAGCCCTATAGCACAACTTGGAGCTTAAATAAGGCTTTCACTCCTGATGGCCAAATGGAGTGGTGAGTTTGTATGTAAAATTGGGTAGGGTGGCAGATAAGTGAATCGGTTCCTCTGCCTTACATGGTCAAAGCACAGTTCAATTTAAAGATGGTGTTTGGGGGTTGTAGTTAGTGATATGTAAAGAGTTTTTTCTTTCAAAATTTTATATTCCTCCTGGTGATAATGTTAAGACCTAAAGACAAAATTAATACATTGCTACAGTTATATGTGAATTTGTGTCACCAAGGAAATCCTTGTTTTTAACCTTGACACACAAATAGGGTTTAAACTAGGTATTTTCCACTGGTGACAGCTGAATACGACCGAATACTGGGTAAAGTAACAAATTGTATTTTACTGACATAATCAAGTTCTGGTAAGAGGTTACACATACCTGTGTGCTTTTTATCTTTTGAGCACATCGGGTATGTGGGCTTAGGAACAGTGAGCCAGATTGAGGGGAGAGGCTGCATTTTATTGGAGGTATCATTATACAGCTAATAGCTAACCAGATTTATAGAAAACAATTGCATTACCAGTTCTCTGCTTATGTGATATCATTAAGACTTCCATCATAATGGAAGGACCAACTAGCTTCCAATGTATAGTATATCACATCACTATATGGTTGCTTCCAAGTAAGGTTAAGATTCAGTAAAAGATTCAGTAAAATTTGAACTTTACAAAAGAAGAAAAATGAACTTGCATAGTTTTTTTAGAAACTCTTTTAATTTCACCTTTGCATTATTATATCGCTTCTATCTAAAATTGTGCAACTTGACCTATCACTGCTTCAAAGATCACTATATTCCTCTGTATTCGTTGTATGGACAAACTACTTGACATTACATCACTTAACTGTATAGATGGTCTTCTCTGCACACAGGGACCTTTACATGAACACATGTAGAAACATAAAGTAAAATTTTTAAAAAGGTTTACATTTTTACATAATGTACAGGTTCTAAAGACATTTTCAGTGAACATACTTTCTATAATATTTCAGCCTCTGACTACACATGCTCAGTTAGCCTTTTTTCAGTTCAGTTTAATTTTTAGATGCCATGAATGCACAACTTTCAATGTAGGTAAAATATGGAGTCGCCTGATCGGAAGACCCTTTCCTGATTAATCCCTACTGTGCCACTTTCATCATATATGTGCATGTATGGTACTTGGGGAGTGGGTCTCATCTATTGGTTGGCATCTGAATTCAAGAAGGAAATGCTAGCTCAAGATGATGCCTTTACAAAGTTCCTTGTGTTTCAGCTAAAGTGACCGAAAGCAGAATAAGTGGAGAAGTTACATACCTCTAGAAAGGTTAGTTTATGTGTTGCAAATGTATACCTTAATTACCTATTACAAGAAAAAATGCCTTTATGACCCTAAAAATCCCATTCCTACCCTATGTAATACCACATGTATAGCACGAAATCTAAAATGAGATAACATGTAATACCTTTACTGACTAAACCTAAATACATGACAAACGCACATTTGTGTATTCTAGCTTTTTATGTATGTGTCATAGGCACAGGAATTGAGGTAAAATCTCACAGTAACACAGACAGCTATAAACACACAACATGGGTATTTATGTTTCCCATATCTTTCCAGAATGAAAGGAAAATGTTGTGGCTGAAGTTGGTCTACCTTGCCAGTTCTGGGAAATACACTTTTAGTTACATATTTCCCATATTATACTGTATGTGAATTTCCTCTTTCAGTTAAGGTAATTTGAATAGTGATCTTCATTTCAACATCACTAAGGAGAAAAAAAAAAACATTCCAATCTGTCCTGTGTTACTAAATTGAAAGACAAATGATGACACTATCAGCATGTTATTCTGAGGCCAATAAAGATATTTTACAATTATAGTCGCCTATAGCAATGAGTAGATTGATTTGCCAGAATCCTGATTTGCCACTAAACAGACTGGTTGTAGAAAGAGAATCAGCTCTGTATATTGGCAAAGAAGTCCTGTGGACTATTCCAGACTTCCTCGCTATTACCAATCCTGCAGCGAGTATCCTACTTTCATTTAGGATGAATTTCACTCCTGAGCCCATCTTGCACAGCATAACCTTTGTCTCTGGTGGGAGAGGTCCCTAAAGGCCAATAATCTGAAAGAAAGAACAAGCCAGCCCCCTCGCTATAAAAGGGTGGACTCCAAAATATCTCATATTGTCAGTGTTTGTTTAAGCTGGTTAGGGAAAGCTGACAAATCTGTGTAGCAAGTGATACTTTGCTATATAGTGTCATACAGTGATATACTGTGCTACACTGTGATGTTACATAGTTACATAGTAGGTGAGGTTTAAAAAAGACACAAGTCCATCAAGTCCAACCTATGTGTGTGATTATGTGTCAGTATTACATTACATATCCCTGTATATTGCGGTCATTCAGGTGATTATCTAATAGTTTCTTGAAGCTATCAATGCTCCCCGCTGAGACCACCGCCTGTGGAAGGGAATTCCACATCCTTGCCGCTCTTACAGTAAAGAACCCTCTACGTAGTTTAAGGTTAAACCTCTTTTCTTCTAATTGTAATGAGTGGCCACGAGTCTTATTAAACTCTCTTCTGCGAAAAAGTTTTATCCCTATTGTGGGGTCACCAGTACAGTATTTGTAAATTGAAATCATATCCCCTCTCAAGCGTCTCTTCTCCAGAGAGAATAAGTTCAGTGCTCGCAACCTTTCCTCATAACTAGATCCTCCAGACCCTTTATTAGCTTTGTTGCCCTTCTTTGTACTCGCTATGTATTGTGCTATACCAGTGATGGCGAACCTTGGTACTCTAGATGTTTTGGAACTACATTTCCAGTGATGCTCATGCACTCTGCAGTGTAGTTGAGCATCATGGGAAATGAAGTTCCAAAACATCTGGGGTGCCAAGGTTCGCCATCACTGCTATACAGTGCTATACTGAAGATTGCAGTGTGGTAAAATATATAGCCATATGTACCCCTCTCAGTTCACAGTTCCATATACTTTTCTGTCCTCTTAGGACAGGGGTGCCCAACCTTTTTAGGAGCAAATTCCACTTTAGCAACTTGGTAACAGGTTTGGGGCCACAATGAGCGTAAAGGGTGGATGGCAGGTCTGTGTCCACTCTGCATATGTAGAGCAGATACGGACGCAGACTGCTCTACCCTAAGGGCTCTTCGGACCGCCCAGACAGAAGGGGAGAGATCCCCTTCTATTTTTTTTAAGCAGATCGGATTGCAGATAGGCGGGTATAAATGGACATAAGTCGTATAGAGGTGCATGGAGAGTCCTTTGAGTCCACCTGAAAAACAGACAGGTGGACCCGGTCGGAACCGATTGGGTGAAAGGGGCCTAAGGCTGCTTTAACACTGATGCACAGCAGTTTACCTGCAACTCAACAGACCTCAATCTTCTTCCTCAGGATTCCTGCAGCTGGCTGCTGGCTGTCCTCCAGGGCTGGTACTGCTGGGTGGTACTGCCGGTGGGTACTGCTGACAGGTGCTGGTACTGCTGTTGGGTACTGCTGGCTGGTACTGCTGGCAGGTACTGGTACTGCTGGTGGGTACTGGTACTGCTTACTGGTACTGCTGGTGGGTACTGGTACTGCTGGCTGGCACTGGTACTGCTGGTACTGGTACTGCTGGCTGGTACTACTGATGGGTACTGGTACTGCTGGTGGGTACTGCTGGCTGGTACTGGTACTGCTGGCGAGTACTGCTGGCTGGTACTGGTAATACTGGTGGGTACTGGTACCGCTGGCTGGTACTGGTACTGCTGACTGGTACTGGTACTGCTGGCAGATACTGCTAGCTGGTACGGGTACTGCTGACAGCTACTGCTGGCTGGTACTGCTGGTTTGTACTGCTGGCTGGTACTGATGACTGGTACTGTTACTGATGGTGGGCACTGGTACTGCTGGCTAGTACTGGTACTGCTGGCTGGTACTGGTACTTCTGGTGGGTACTGGTACTGATGGCTTGTACTGCTGGCTGGTACTGGTGGCGGGTACTGGTACTGCTGGCAGGTACTGCTGGCTGGTACTGATGACTGGTACTGCTGGCTGGTACTGGTTCTGATGGCTGGTACTGCTGGGTGGTACTGATAACTGGTACTTGTACTGCTGGCGGGTACTGGTACTGCTGGCGGGTACTGCTGGATGGTACTGGTACTGATGATGGGTACTGGTACTGCTGGCTGGTACTGATGACTGGTACTGATGACTGGTACTGGTACTGATGGCGGGTACTGGCACTGATACTGCTGGCTGGTACTAATACTGGTGGCTGGTACTGATACTGAAGGCTGGTATTGATACTGCTACTGCTGGCTGGTATTGATACTGGTACTGCTGGCTGGTACTGATGGCTGCTGTCCCAGATGGTGGGTTCCCGTGTCCCGACCCACCATCCCTGAGCATCATTGAGACAGAGACATGTGGCTGCAGTAGAGAGCAGAGCCAATGCTTCCTGTCACAGGTGGAGTACATTTGGTATCACTCCGCTTGTGATGGAGGCGGTGCTATACAGTAAGCATCGGCTCTGCTTCCTCAAGCGGCAGCTCAGTTCTTTTCACTATTCCTCGGATATGGCGGGTTGCAAGATGTGGCGAGCCACACCAGAGGGTGCGGTTGGGCACCCCTGTCTTAGGACAGCTTTTTTTTCTTTTGAGGTTTATTGTTTGTTTTTTTCATTTAACAAATTTTTGCTAGGATTCAAATACAAAAATAGTGCTGTTTTGTTTGGGTGGTTAGTCTTTTAGGGGATATCTATGTATCCGTGGTTGCTGACCTCTCCTTTCTGCCCCACATCATTTCATAATCCTAACCTCAATGCTTTCACCTCAATAACATCAATAACATCTCCGAAATTATGAATGCTGCCAACTGTTTAGCCATCCACAACTCAACATGTCCCAATTTATATTACCAACCTCATCTGAAATGATCAAGTTTACCATCCTCTTTGCTCCTCATAAGACCTCCTGCTTTCTAGCTCCCTAATACTTCCCATGTTCGCCTATATCCTTACTCTGTTTGCCTGTAATACCTGATCTCTTCAAGGGAGGTCTATCCTGCTAAAACAAGTAAAATAGTATATTATATATATATATATATATACACTGTGTATATATATATATATATATATATATATATATATATATATATATATATATATATATATATATATATATATATATATATATATATATATATATATATATATATATATATATATATATATATATATATATATATATATATATATATATATATATTCATGTGACAACACTGAAGAAATTACACTTTGTAGTGAGTGTACAGCTTGTATAACAGTCTAAATTTGCTGTTCCCTCAAAATAACTCAACACACAGCCATTAATGTCTAAACCACTGGCAACAAAAGTGAGTACACCCCTAAGTGAAAATGTCCAAATTGGGCCCAATTAGTCATTTTCCCTCCCCGGTGTCATGTGACTCATTAGTGTTACGGGGTCTCAGGTGTGAATGGGGAGCAGGTGTGTTAAATTTGGTGTTATCGCTCTCACGCTCTCATACCGGTCACTGGAAGTTCAACATGGCACCTCATGGCAAAGAACTCTGTGAGGATCTGAAAAAAAGAATTGTTGCTCTACATAAAGATGGCCTAGGCTATAAGAAGATTGCCAAGACCCTGAAACTGAGCTGCAGCACGGTGGCCAAGACCATACAGCAGTTTAATGGGACAGGTTCCACTCAGAACAGGCCTCGCCAGGGTCGACCAAAGGTGTTGAGTTCACGTGCTTAGCGTCATATCCAGAGGTTGTCTTTTGGAAATAGACGTATGAGTACTGCCAGCATTCCTGAAGAGGTTGAAGGGGTGGGGGGTCTGCCTGTCAGTGCTCAGACCATACGCCGCACACATCAAATTAGTCTGATTGGCTTTCGTCCCAGAAGGAAGCCTCTTCTAAAGATGATTGACAGACTTCCGGTTCCGGCGCCGCATGGAGTAGCTGCACCCTCTCACAGCTCCCGCTCTGAGGACGCCTAAACCAGCCTATAAAACCGGCCCAGAAGCCAGAAACCCCCCTCAACCACCTCGGGCACCTGTACCCGCTCTATGGACCGATTCGTGGAGGTCCGCGGCTCCCGCTCCAACACGACCCTGTCGGCGCCGCCGGCCCTGCCGCAAATCGAGGCCCCGGCTTCGGCCTGCACGGAAGTCCACACAGGCGCGCAGCAGCAGCAGCAGCACACGGCGGAGATGGAAGTAAGTGGAAGCACAGCTCCACACACATCCCTTCAGGCATCCCCTGCCCAGCCACATTCTCAGGCCTCCTCTCCTCAAGCACCCTTTCCCCAAGCCTTCTCCATGCCAGCTACATCCCCACAGCTCGCCGGGGACCACAAAACGCATTGCACAGGCAGTGGCAGCACTTCTGTCCCCCATGATATCTGCCTCGGTAGAAAAGGCTGTTAATGCGGGGATGAAACAGATAAAGGCCCAGCTAGGAGAACACAACACTAGGCTAAACGAGCTAGAACATCGCCAATCAAGCATGGAGGAAGAGTTGTACCAAGCTCAAGCCACGGAACAAGCACAAGACAAAACCAACCAATACATAATCCAAAAACTCGACGATTTGGAGAATAGGTCCAGAAGGAGCAACCTGCGATTCGTGGGGATTCCCGAATCTCTCCAAGCATCTGCCCTAATGGACTTTTGCTCCCAACGCATACCCGAGGCGCTAGGCCTAACAGGCCCTTGCACAGTGGAACGCGCTCACAGGATGGGGTCATATAGTGAAGAACGCAAGAACCCCCGGCCCATCATAGCCAAATATCTGAACTACTCTGACAAGGCTCTAATTCTTCAAAAATTTCGACAATCCCGCTCGCTTCAAATTGACGGGGTGAGGGTCCTGATTTTTGCTGACTACTCCATCGAAGTCTCAAAGAAGCGCAAGGCCTTTCAACAGATATGCTCTGAACTCTTTAAACAACAGATCAAATTTACTCTGGCATTCCCGGCCATCCTACGCCTCAAGACACCCAACAGGGACCAGCTATCCTTCCAGGAACCCTCAGAAGCAGAAGCCTACATGCGGTCTTTGCTCCCCAACGCCCAACAACACACCCCGTCGAAAGGCACTTCAATCAACCGCCCCCTGGATCAACGCAGCCCGCGCAAAGACTCCCCCAAGCGATTCAGACCCTCGGTTCCGGACCAGCATCGCTACACTCACCGCTGAACAGAAACCTGAAACCTACCTTCATTTGGTTTCCACCATTTTCTTTTTTGGACAGTAAATTTTCTGTCCCCCCACAGGTTCCACATATCCTCTGTTCCTCACCAACACGTAATGTATAATGTCTCTTATACATATGTTTGATCTTCCATTTTAAATGTTTTTCTTCTCTTAGGATTCATCCTAGCAAGTTACAATTTTTAAGTGCTTTTCTCTACATCCTCCTGGCTTCACTGTGTGCGGACAACCGCTCCCCTCTCCCCCTCCCCCATGTATACGACCCCTTGGTGTCCACATAAACATATGTCTCACGGCCAAGGGCTCTCTGGGGCTTTACCATTACCGTCCCGAAATGGGAGTTGACCCACACAGTGACTCCATGCGGAAAAAAGCGAAGTTTCCATGTTCGTTTGTTTTATTGGTGATACTCTCCCCTATGTTGATTCTCCTACAGATTAACCCCTCTCCCCATCTCCCCTCTCTCCCACACGGCCCTAGCCAACTCAAATCCACCTCCTTTTTTCTCTCCCTCCCATACAACAACATCAAGCCACTGGACACAACTGGCACTCTATCATACCTACCTCACAATAGTAAACCATACTTAACAGCACACACCCCCTTTCAACCCCCCTAATATGAAAATAATTTCATGGAATGTAAAGGGTCTAAGATCCCCCCAAAAGAGAATGAAAATCCTAAGGCATCTCAAACGGCTCAAAACCGATATAGCACTAATACAGGAATCCCACCTACCAGCTTCAGATTTTCATCGCATGCAGAAACTATGGGTAGGCACTGTGCTAGGCTCAGAGGCAGCAGGACGCAAAGCTGGCGTTCTCCTGCTCATACACAAGAACCTCCCGTGCACAGTCCTGTCTGTGAAAAACGACGCTCAGGGGCGTCTGCTCACGGCCCACATCAAAATAGGCTCCAAAGAACTACTTATAACTAATGTCTATGCCCCCAATAATCCAGGCAGACAATTTTACACTGAACTATCCAGTTGGATACTAGACAACCCACATCTCCCTCATCTAATCGGAGGAGACTTCAATGACATCATCCATCAGATAGACGACAGATCTTCACAAAAACGACCAAAACAGGGCACTAACCCACCACCCCCTTCCCTCCTGGCCAGCACCATGGAATCCACACATTTCCAAGATCTTTGGCGCCTTTCCCACCCGGCAGACAGGGAGTTCACTTTCTACTCCAACCCTCACAAAACATTCACCAGGATAGACTACCTCTTTGGCTCTGACAACCTTCTCCCCTACCTCCAGAACTCCACTATCCACGACATAACTATCTCAGACCATGCCCCTATAGAGGTGACACTGGACAATCTAGACCTACCCCCACACCCCAATTTATGGCGGTTCCCATCTTATCTACACAACAACACTGACTTCCAAAACTACATCTCTGACGCATGGGCTGAATACTCCTCCAATAACGCCCCACACATACACAACCCCAACCTATTCTGGGACGCTGGTAAAGCTTTCTTAAGGGGCCGTATCATATCTTATGCAACCTCTTTTAAACGTAATACCCTAACTAAATACAAAGAGGCCAGCTCACGCTTACACCAAGCACAACGAGAAATGTACACTAATGACTCCCCAACAACACGCTCTGAATGGCAGATAGCGAAAAGGGAATTTGACACTTGGGTAAACACCCTAGAAAACACCAAGAAGGCCCATTTAGATGCCACATTCCATAAATTTGGAAACAAAGCAGGAAAACTCCTATCCAGATTATGCAAAGGTCCATATCGCCCCACTCACATCACGTCCCTACGTGACAAAACAGGCGCCCTACACGCCACTCCACTTTCAATTAACAAAGTCATGCAAAAATTCTACTCCACTCTTTATGCCCCAGATCCCATAGACAAACCAACAGCGCGCGCTTTTCTAGATAAAATAACCTTACCCAAAATATCCCCAACACAATTAGAAACCTTAAACGCACCTATCACCATCCCTGAAATATCGACAACCATTCGCAACTTAACCCTGTCCAAAGCCCCAGGCCCAGATGGATTCACCAGCGAATTCTTCAAAACCCTACAACCCCTACTAGAACCTACTCTCCTCCAAGTATATCAACATATATGGGCAGGGGGTGCATACCTACATTCGGGGAACCAAGCCATTATAAAACTATTGGCAAAAAAGGGTAAAGACCCCCTAGAACCGGGTTCATACAGACCCATATCACTTCTTAACCTAGCTGTGAAAATCCTCTCAAAAATCGTTGCCACTAGACTAGCAGATATTATGCCCTCCCTTATCCACCCCGCCCAGTCAGGCTTTATTAAAGGACGTACGGCCACCCTTAACATCCGCAAAGTCATGCTGGCCCTAGAACATGCAATGCATTACCCGAACACCGATCATGCCATTATCACGCTAGACGCGGAAAAAGCTTTCGATAACGTCAGTTTCGACTGGTTATCCATGACAATGACGGCAATAGGATTCACTGGCCCCTTCCAACATCTAATTACTGCCATGTACACAGCTCCGACAGCAAGGTTAGTGGCGGCAGGCCTGCTATCAGAAGAAATTCACCTCCATAAGGGCACTCGCCAGGGCTGCCCCCTATCGCCACTCCTCTTCAATATAGCACTAGAACCACTCTCCAGATATCTAACGACAGTAGCCCCACTACATGGCTTAAAGATAGGCCCACACAACTTACGCACCTCACTTTTTGCAGATGACGTCCTTATATTTTCAGCCAACCCTACATCAGATATGCTAACCATAAAAAACGTATTCGATGAATTTCGCTTGTGCTCGGGCCTCCGTATTAATTACAGCAAAAGCGAAATTCTTCCCATCGGCACTCACTCCACACCAAAATGGACCCAGCAATCAATCCTCCCTGTTGCTAAATCTCACATCACCTACTTAGGAATAAAAATATTCCCTACTCCCTTCTTCACTATACCACCTCAATTACCCTCCTTTATTGTCAAAAATAACTCAGGAACTAAATACCTGGATGGATCTGCCCCTTTCGCTTTTGGGAAGATGTCATTTAGTGAAAATGGTCAGTTTTGCAAGACTACTCTACCCAATGCAAACCATCCCATTACTTCTCCACCATAAAGATGTGACCTCCCTCAACAACGCTATATCTAAATTTCTATGGCAGAACAAACGACCACGCATTGCTCTTAAAAAACTTTATCTTCCCAGACGCGAAGGGGGCATTAGTCTCCCTCATATTAGAATGTATAACCTTGCATGTTTGCTAAGAACAAGTCTAGACTGGATAACCCAGTCATCTCGTTACTCAAACTTCTCTCTGGAATCTGCCATGGCCCATCCCTACTCACTAGTAGCCCTCCTACACTGCAGATGGAAGTCGGTCCCCCATCCCCACCAACATAATCTCCTATTAAGAGATACAGCAATAGCCTGGAGAGAAGCACGAAAGATCCTCAAGCTATCCCCTTTTGTGTCAATACACCTCCCGATCCAAGGAAATCCAGCATTCCCGCCGAGTTTAGAACATAAATCTTTCAAAACATGGGAACAAAAAGGTTTAACGAAATTCTCCCTCCTCTGCAACACCCAGACGGGTCAACCATTACCCTTTGCTGATATCGCGGAATCCTTCTCTCTACCCTCCACACATATCTTCCACTATGGGCAATGTATCAGCTTCCTAAAGGAGGCGTGCAATCAAAACGAAAAAAGGTTCCAAACAAACGTCACGGATCTAATGATAATGAGTAATGCTTACAAAATCTCGGACATATACAAACCACTCCTCAACAAGTCCTCTTCACCTCTCTCTTCATCCTCAATCAAAAACTGGAACAAAGACTTCCCCGATCCAAACCTAGTAGAAAAAATCATCCAAGGGCTCAACGCTGTACAAAAGCTAACACCCAACGAAATATGGAGAGAAACACAACTGAAAATAGCCCACAGAGCATATATGCCTTTCTTAACCTCGAAAACTGACAAAAACAAAGCTCTCTGCCCACATTGTAACCACCAGAAACCATCCCTAGCTCATCGTTTCTGGCACTGCTCCTACATTTCCGCTTTCTGGGACCAAGTTCTTGCCTACATATTTGAAGTGACCCTAATCAAACTACCCAAGGATCCTTTGCTTCTTATCTTCGGCCACTGGGACCCAATTCTACTACCCTGGTCCAAAACCGCCACCACCAGGGACAGCTCCCCAAAAAACCCGAAAGAAATCACATCACAAAAAGGGTGGTCCTTGACTTGCCTATTAATCGCAAGGAGAACCATTTTGAAAAACTGGATTACACCAATAAGCCCCAATATCTCTCAAGTCAAAAGGGACCTCATGCATCTTCTATACAAGGACCGCCTAAACACGGACTTCAAGCACAAAAAATCCTCAGAACATTTCTACTCCAAATGGCTCGCCTTTATGCGATCATCTCTCTCACAAGCGGAAATAGCAAACATCAGCTCGTCCTCCTTTTCCTACTACGACCCCTCCCACCCGCTGCCATCTCAAGACCACAACCGGTGCCACACTCTTATCCCTGGCACCAACCAACCCATTGCCAATGCCAATGTAAATGGGATTATTGGATAATTCTGTATGGCTCTACAACTTACCATAACAATTCTCCTACTCTTTCCAGGGCTCCCTCCCCCCCCCCCCACACTCAACCAACCAACCCAACCCCCCCCTCCCCCCCCAGTTTTCGTATTTTCTTTGTATTTTTCAAGTTCAATTATAATATGTACTCAGGGTTTTCAAACAGATCCATCCAGGTATCCAGGTACCCACTAACTGTTATCATTTATTGAAATGCTTTGTACAGGTAAACATGCTCCAAGCAGCCACCCTACATGGGTACATATACTGGAAACCCTCCCACGTCTTAAAAATTAGTTTACAATTAAGTAACCCTTTTATTTTGTTACTTCCGTATATGTCACAATTACATACTGTACACTATACTGTATTGTTTTTGTATTCTCTGAAAATTCAAATAAAAACTTTTTGAAAAAAAAAAAAAAAAAAAAGATGATTGACAAGAAGGCCCGCAAACAGTTTGCTGAAGACAAGCAGACTAAGGACATGGATTACTGGAACCATGTCCTGTGGTCTGATGAGACCAAGATAAACTTATTTGGTTCAGATGGTGTCAGGTAAGGAGTACAAAGATGAGTGTGTCTTGTCTACAGTCAAGCATGGTGGTGGGATTGTCATGGTCTGGGGCTGCATAAGTGCAGCTGGCACTGGGAAGCTACAGTTCATTGAGGGAACCATGAATTCCAACATGTACTGTGACATACTGAAGCAGAGCATGATCCCCTCCCTTCAGGGACTGGGCCAGAGGGCAGTATTCCAACATGATAAAGACCAAACACACCTCCAAGATGACCACTGCCTTGCTAAAGAAGCTGAGGGTAAAGGTGATGGACTGGCCAAGCATGTCTCCAGACTTAAACCCTATTGAGCACCTGTGCAAGGTCTCTAACATCCACCAGCTCTGTGATGTCTTCATGGAGAAGTGGAAGAGGACTCCAGTGGCAACCTGTGAAGCTACGTTGAACTCCATGCCCAAGAGAATTAAGGCAGGGCTTGAAAATATTGGTGGCCACACAAAATATTGACACCATAGGCGTGCGCACGGGGTGTGCCGGGTGTGCCTGGGCACACCCTAATCATCCCCTGTCAACCAGAACTCTTTTCTGCTCTGCTCTGCCAATGCACACTCACTGGCAGTGACAGAGTTACAAGTGAGACTACTTCTGGTAATTATACTCCACTCCAAGACTGATCCATGAGAAGGACTAGAGTAGCGGAGTAAACGGCAGCCGGCCGCATTTTCCGATGCTGCCTCTATAGTTCCGTCAGCAGATCACTTACTGTAGGTGGCGGAGTGATACAGCTGCACTCCGCCTGCCATCCTGTGCCTCTTCTGCTTTCACCAGAGCTGAGGTCAGTGGCACCAAGCGGAGAGCCTGGCTAAATTTCGGAGGTTGGATTTCACATGTGCCCCCCCCTGGCAACCTCCCTCCAGCAGAGTTTACCAACCATCCATATCTGGAGAAGCTAGAGCTGCTGTCTGCACCTGTGTTACTGCATCTGTGACTCAATTCCCACTTACTCCCCTCCACGAACAGAAGAGAAGAGAGGGCTCGATCCGGTCCGCCTCCTCCCACCCCCATCC
Source organism: Lithobates septentrionalis (assembly GCA_037952835.1). Lineage (NCBI taxonomy): Eukaryota > Metazoa > Chordata > Amphibia > Anura > Ranidae > Lithobates > Lithobates septentrionalis. The sequence continues at coordinate 1,913,154 of JBBDGP010001208.1, read as the reverse complement.
CCTGTGTCTACCCCGCCCACACTGCAATCCTAGTGTGCAGCCTTTACCTGAGAAGGGGGATGTGTGGGGGGAGGAGATTTGAGGTGCAGCAGCTGGAAAATCCGTGGTGGCTGCAAGATACATCTCCGGTGAGTGAGCAGTCCCCCATCTCCCTCCCCCTCTCCCTCATCTGTCCCCTTTCATCCCCCTTCCAGGAGCTGCCCAGTCGAATTCTTCTCCAGCTAGCACTTAGGGAAAACTTGGCTTCTGGTGTAAGGGGGACTCTGCCAGGGCTTATGGTGTAAGGGGGGACTCCACCAGGGCTTATGATATAAGGGGGACTCCGTCAGGGCTTATGGTGTAAGGGGGGACTCTGCCAGGGCGTATGGTGTAAGGGGGACTCCGTCAGGGCTTATGGTGTAAGGGGGGACTCTGCCAGGGCTTATGGTGTAAGGGGGGGGCTCTGCCAGGGCTTATGGTGTAAGGGGGGACTCTGCCAGGGCTTATGGTGTAAGGGGGGACTCCGTCAGGGCTTATGGTGTAAGGGGGGACTCCGTCAGGGCTTATGGTGTAAGGGGGGACTCTGTCAGGGCTTCTGGTGTAAGTGGGGACTCTGCCAGGGCTTCTGGTGTAAGGGGGGACTCTGCCAGGGCTTCTGGTGTAAGGGGGACTCTGCCAGGGCTTCTGGTGTAACGAGTCCTGCTGATTTAGTTCAACCTTTTTTTGCCCATACACAATTGCGCGGTCATGCAACTCTGTACACAAATTATATTTATATAATTTTTTCCACACAAATAGATTTTTCTTTTGGTGGAATTTGATCACCTCTGGGTTTTTTTAGTTTTTATAAAATAAATATGATATAAAAAAAATTAATAAAATATGAAAAAAGACCAAAACTGATTTTCAGGGAGAAGAGCCAAATCGCTGACCCTTTGGACACAGAGCTCTGTGTGTGTGTGTGTGTGTGTGTGTGTGTATATATATATATACATATATACACACACACACATAAATACATCTATCTATCTATCTATCTATCTATCTATCTATAGATATCTATCTCTATATATAGATATATATCTATATATATGTATATATATTGCTTTTGGCTTGCTAGGTTGCTTTAAGTTTGGGGTATGCAGCATACAATTGCTGCTGAACAGTTGTTGGAGCTGCCCTTTGTTTGCAGCATGTTTTACAGTCACTAGTTTATAAAAACCATGGCACATTCACACCCCTATTGCCATAGGTTCAATAATAGCTAGGCATTTTATTTACTTTCCAAAAAATATTACAATTACTGGCAAAACTAAAATGATATTCAGAGGTGCTGTGGGTGACAGTAGTAGGGGGTCCTGCAGGACATAGAGTTGGTAGGGACGCACACAGTGGAGGTAAGGAAATTTTTCTTCTCAATCAAATTATTTTTTATTGCATTTTTTCCATTATACAACAAAAAAACATATATAACATTTCCAACACATAAACCCACCCAACAGCAATACAAAAAAAAAACGGTCAACAAACACAATCACAGCACACTCAGCATATAGATAACTGGCTTAAAAAACCTTCTACATCTACATCCTTCCAGTTAAAAAGCAGCCATTTGTTATATTGGTTATTTTTTATTGGCTTCCAACTCCTCTGCAACTAATACACCTTCCACGGGCCAAAAAAAAAAAATACTTTTCACTGAAAAGGTGGATTGCTTTTTATTTTAATACACTTTTTATTACTTTATTCTTTATTGCAGATGCCTTTCTTTAAATTACTGTAATTTGGGTTTGATTGTAAAACACTTCTTGATTATTCAATCCTTCATTAAAATGGCCCAATGTTTCTTAAATATTGCTTCCACCTTCCTATATTATACATTCAAATTGATGATAGATGTAATTTAATTTTCTTTGTTATTTTTTGTCTTTATTCATTTTTTTTTATGCAAGATGCCCTCTCAAGATATTTTATCAATCTAATTAATCTCTTCTTCTAAAATTTCCTTTTATGTGCCTTTTCTATAAATCTATTTTTATGATGTTTGCCTGAACTAAAAAATCATTTTCTTTCCTGCAATTTTCAATTGCATTTATGGACTTCGTAGAATACTTTTTAGCCAAATGGGATGATGGCAGCCGATAATGGTGGGTACCTATTCCTATCTCTTTGAAAAAAAACTTTAGTGCACAAAAACACCTTGATCCACAAAAAGGTTTACATGTAGGATGTTTGCAGACTCTCTGATATACTAATGGACACTTTTCATACAGTGCCTTGAAAAAGTATTCCCGCCCCTTGCAATTTTTCACATTTTATCATGTTACAACCAAAAATGTAAATTTTTTTTATTGGGATTTTATGTGATAGACCAACATAAAGTCGCACATAATTGTGAAGTGGAAGGAAAATGATAACTGGTTTTCAAATTTTTTTACAAATAAATATGTGAAAAGTGTGGTGTGCATTTGTATTCAGCCCCCCCGAGTCAATACATTGTAGAACCACCTTTCGCTGCAATTACAGCTGCAAGTCTTTTTGGGTATGTCTCTACCAGCTTTGCACACCTAGAGAGTGACATTTTTGCTCATTCTTATTTGCAAAAAAGCTCAAACTCTATCAGATTGGATGGAAAGCATCTATAAACAGCAATTTTCAAGTCTTGCTACAAATTCTCGATGGGATTTAGGTTTGGACTTTGACTGGGCCATTCTAGCACATGAATATACTTTGATCTAAACCATTTCATTGTAGCTCTGGCTGTATATTTAGGGTTGTTGTCCTGATGGAAGGTGACCCCCCACCCCAGTCTCAAGTCTTTTACAGACTCTAACAGGTTTTCTTCTAAGATTGCCCTGTATTTGGCTCCATTCATCTTCCCATCAACTCTGACCAGCTTCCCTGTCCCTGCTGAAGAAAGGCATCCCCACAACATGATGCTGCCACCACAATGTTTCATGGTGGAGATGGTGTATTCAGGGAGATGGGCAGTGTTAGTTTTCCACCATGCATAGCTGTCATGAATCTGCAGTAATGTTTCATCTCCTGCCTGTCTGCTTACCTCTCTGGCCTGTGTATCAGCTTAGGGGCCATGCTCTCACACCAGTGTGTTTAAGTAATCTTCTCTTGGCATGGCTCCACCCCAGCCTCTAACAGGAAACACTATTTAACCCCATGCACTGCAAGCCAGCCTTGCCTGAGCAACAGTTGTGTTTAGGCTTCTGTGTGGCATCTTGCTGTATGTTTATCTCTGACTTCTGTGTACTGACCTTGGCATGTCCTTCTGATCATTCCTATCTGCTAGTTGCCCCAACCTTGGCTTTTTCTCCTGACTATCCTGTGTTTAACTCTGTACTGCTGCTTCTGCTTTGTCCACCAGAGCCAGTCCATGAGCATGAGCTGAAGGACCCTGAGGGCCGCAACCTGGAGTCAGCTGCGCCCAAATCCATGCTCCCCACCAGAGGCTCTGGTGAAAACCTGCTGGCTCTTAGATTCCACACCCTGGGGAATCTTACGCTCTAGCTCCCTGTTTGGTCTGTGTCAGTGTTCAGGTGGAGCTGCTTTCCTGAACCACCCAGAGCTCCATCTGCAGCAGTCATCCGAAGGGTCCACAACCTTAGCAGTGCGCTCCTAACCCCAGTGGTGTGCATTTGTCACCTGGCCTCAGGTGACCTGACAATAGCGTTTTGCTTTTCGGCCAAAAAGATACATTTTGGTCTCATCTGACCAGAGCACCTTCTTCCACATGTTTGCTGTGTCCCCAACATGGCTTCTCACAAACTGCAAATGGGACTTCTTATGGCTTTCTTTCAACAATGGCTTTCTTCTTGCCACACTTCCATAAAGGCCAGATTTGTGGAGTGCACAACTAATAGTTGTCCTGTAGATCCCTGTGGAACCCTCGCCGGCACTTCCAAGATGGTGCCATGGTGTTCACACTGAAGGGAACTCCACATGGCACCGACAAGATGAAGGACCTGGGACCCAAAACGAGCTTCCTAAGACCCTGGGTAAGGAAGCTCCAAGGGACATGTTAAACTATGTCAAGAGGATGTCAGGGCTCCCGGAGACAGAACATACATCCCGCTCTGAGGGGATGGCACATCAGTAGTCAGGGGTGCAGGTGCAGGCGGCCATCTTAGCAGTTCACCCTGGGGAAGAAGAGGCTGATCATGCAGACCCCATGGCCCTGGTACAGCACAACTCGGAAACAACTGACATGGCTCAGCCCACCTTGGCAGACTGTGAACTGTGACTGTGTAGGGCTGTGAACAACTGCAAAGCGTCTGTTAACACACAAGGAGCAGTTTGGGGGACTGTGGGAGGATGTGTCATTACTGAGGCAGGATTTACAAAAGACCCGGGAGAGAACCACGGCTGTGGAGAGTAGGGTCAGTGACATGGAGGATCAGTTACCTCCCATAGCCCAGGATACTAAAGCTGCATATCAGATAGCAAGAGAAGCAAATGATAGAGTGGAGGATATGGAGAATCATTTCAGACGAAATAGCATACGCATTGTGGGCCTCCTTGAATGGGTGGAGGGCAGGGACCCCACAACAACATTTGAGGAGAACTGGTTACTTGAGATATTTAACAAGAATGCTTTCTCACCCTTCTTTGCGGTGGAATACGCTCACAGAGTGCCATCTCGCCGCCCCAACTGGGGGGACCGCCCAGATCAATCCTGTGCTAACATCCAACATAATGGCACCAGGGTGTCATTTTACCCTGACTTCTGGGCAGGAGTACAGAAACGCAGAGCCAAATTTACTGAAGTTAAACACCGTCAGAGGCTCCTGCAGTTACCATATGCAGTGCTGTACCCTGCAAAACTCTGGGTTGCTGTGAGGGGTCAAGCTCAGTTCTTTGAGTCGGCCAAGGAAGCTTCAGCCTGGCTTGATCGAAATGAGCAGGCTTTAAAGCATCAAGCGCATAATGTGGAGGAGGACTGACATCTGACACCTGGTTATGCTATCCAGATCTAAGTTTACAAACCCATCTTTACTGATTACTGTATTTAAATTGGGGGGGGGGACGTCTTCCATTTGCTATGATGATGTTCTCTGGCTGGGGGACATAATATCGATGCAGATCAAGATGAGGGCTACTTGACTCAAACACTGGATTTACAAATTTTGAAAACAAACAAGTTTGGGTGGTTGATTATCGCAGTGATGGCTAATGTTGCCCTGTTGGCAGTTTACGATGAACAATGGTTTGGTAGGTATGCAGTTTTGGTTCAATTCTCTTTCAGCAGCTGGAGAACCAACAGTGACAGATACAGAGGAAAAGATATGACTCAACAGTACAAACAATGGGATGCCTTTAAGGGGTACTTGCGGGGCTTATTAATAACAGAAATGAATGAAGTAAAACATGCTTCCTCCTTCCTTAAGGCTGAGGTGGAATCTCGGGTTCAGGTGCTGGAACAACAATACATTGCAGATCCCTCTGACTCAGCTAAGGAGGCGTTGCAGGCAGCCCATTCTGCCTATGAGCATTTGCTCTCCTCCTCGGCTGAAAAGAAGAGATTTGTCTATAAACAGGTGTTCTTTGAGGAGGGTGAGAAAACTGGCCGCCTTCTGGTGAGGATTGCGAACTCTCACCAAAGATCCCCTGCTATAGGAGCCATTAAATCCCGGGCCAGTCCCCTAGTGCGCTCGCCGGAGTTGATCATGCAGGAATTAGCTAGTTTCTATTAATCTCTTTACTGTCCTGGTACCTCCTACATCCAGGAAGAACTTGACCTGTATCTACAAAACATATCTTTCCCTGAACTGTCTAGAAACCAGAGGAAAGGGTTGGAGGCTCCACTTACCCTAGCAGAATTGCAGGTGGCGGCTGGTTCTTTTCCCCGAACGCAAGGCTCCGGGGGAGAATGGGATCCCCATAGAAATATACAAACATTATTCTGCTACCACGTTTGCTGAAAGTTTTCAATGAGTCCCAGGAGAGGGGTGTTCTCCCCCCCTTAATGTCAAAAGCAAAATATTATTTTACTACTCAAACTGGGTAACTAAGGACCCTGTTGACCCAATTTCATACCGACCAATTTCGTTACTGCCGAGTGACATTAAGATCTTGGCAAAGGTGTTGGCAATACAGCTGAATGGGGTGGTTACATCTCTTGAGCATGATGACCAGGCTGGTTTCATGCCTAATAAATCTATGGCCATTAACTTGCGACAACTGTTTTAAAATATACAGTCCCTTGCTGATAACATGGGTAGCAGAGCTTTGGTATCAAAAGATGCCACAAAGGCGTTTGATAGTATTGACTGGAGTTATCTATGGGCAGTGTTAAAGAAGTTCAGATTTGGTCCTAACTACATATCATGGGTACGCCTTCTTTATAATAAACCACAGGCTGCCATTTGGGACTTTGGCACTCTATCTCATAATTTCGCATTGAGGAGAGGAACTAGGCAGGGATGCCCTTTGTCCCCTTTCCTCTTTGCATAAGCTATTGAACCGCTGGCAATTGAGATCAGGGCTAATCCACACATTATAGGCTTTTGTTATGGCAATCTGCAGGAAAAGGTAATGTTATACTCTGACTATACCCTGCTTATGTTGGGTGATACTGATCTTTCCTTGCGGGAGGCCATGATAACCATTACAAAATTTGGTGGATTTTCCGGTTTACAAATAAATTGGTCAAAATCTACTCTACTTCTATTAGATGGGCATAAAACACAGTCTGTGACCTCTTCCTACCCCACACCCATTACCACCTCTTTTAAATATTTGGGGATTCAGGTTACTTCTGGTCCGTGGGATTTTAGTCGTTTAAACATCTCCCCTCTCCTCCAACGGTTTAGGGATAAGGTCAAAATGTGGAATGCCCTCTGCTATCGGTGGCAGGGAAGGTAAACTTGACGAATATGATACTTATGCCACATCTTCTTTACTTTCTTCACAATGCCCCCATGGTTATTCCCTTAAAGATTTTTAGAATAGTAAATACCATTTTCCATAGCTTATTCTGGAAAGACTAACCCCCCAGAATCAAACTAGAACATCTACAAAGACCCAAAGATTATGGTGGGTTGGCTTTGCCAAACTGATGGCTGCAGTACCTGGCAGCACAGCTGCAACACCTTATTGGCACTTTTGGGTCTGTAGGGGACTCAGGGAACAAGACCCCATGTTCTGCACAGACAGTAATGCTCCATACTGTTGGCAGAGGACCTATTTCAATGGGTCTGGAGGCACAGGCCTTTGCAAAGCCGCATAAAAATGACCCAACCTATAGTCTCAGTCAAAAGGTGTGGAGTAAATCCAAGTATCTCCAGAAGGCAGATGGCTGTACTGACTATAGTCCCATTTGGTTAAATAGCAAACACAGTGGAGTGAATTGTGTGCACTCTGGATGAGGGTGCAGCTGAAAAACCAGCACATTAATTATTTAAATAAAGTCCATATTGGCAATGTCCATAAAAACAATTAAAACTAGTAGGAAAGAAGGCTGCCTGCTTGCAGAAAGAAGTTGATCTGAAACAAAATGAGGAGAAGGAAGCGGCGCTTTCTAAGCGTAGTAAATAAAATTTAATGAAATCAATGTAAAATAATGGCGAATACACTCACAAACAGATGAAAGAGAAAGGCATGATTAATGGTGTCATCCGCGCTAATCCAAAGGGTGCAGAGCTGGGACCGGTGTGTCAGGACGCTGTCCTCGGTATCGAGTGCAGTGGTGGAGTCCAATGCCTTCAGTATACGGGGGAAGGGATCTATGAACACAGGAACGTCTTGCTGCACTTCCGGATTAGAGTTCAGCGGGAGGGTGCACCGTACCCTCCCGCTGATTGACAGCAGCGGGAGCCAATGCATCTTATGCATTAAGGTGAAAAACATGAGGGTTTACAATCCCTTTAAATTACACACAGGTGGACTCTATTTACTAATTGGGTGACTTCTGAAGGTAATTGGTACCACTTAATTTTTGTTAAGGGTATCAGAATAAAGAGGGCTGAATACAAATGCACGCCCCACTTTTTAGATATTTATTTGTAAAGAAATTTGTAACCCATTTATCATTTTCCTTTCACTTCACAATTATGTGCCACTTTATGGTGTCTATCATATAAAATCCCAATAAAATACATTTATGTTTTTGATTTTAACCTGAGAAAATGTGAAAAATTTCAAGGGGTATGAATACTTAATTATTATTATTGTTATTCATTTAATTTAAAAATGAGCATAAACTTTCTTCTGACCCTTTCCACAGCATTATTGCATCATCTATAAAACTAAACCATAAAATATGTTGCACAAAAAGTGTCATCAAATAGCAAAAAATAATAATTAAATAAGTGACAGCTGCTCTAACAAAATGTCCACATAAACATTATACATATTAATATTACTGAAAAATGTGTTGCGTTTTTTCAATATAAAGTGCATACATTCATAACAATTAATCAAGAAAAACATTCATATATATCATAAACTGTAAATAAGAATGTGTTAAAAAAAAGCATTGATAAATAATCCGGTAAAGTTCAGTAAATAATCCAGTAAAGTTAATTTATACTTGTGTATCAACAAAAATCCAAATTTCAGTGTGGATAGCAAAACCTTCACACTCAAAAAATGCACACCCAACTCTCAAGCCACTTACCAGCTACTCTGACCCCAAGATGGGGGTCTGGCTGAACTTTATCCCAGTATCTACATGAGATGGATGGATATCAGGAGCCAAGATTCCAGGATGGGTTACCATACAACCAGGATGTTCAACAGTGAGCTCAGCAAAAGGGAGAGACAAAAGAACTTTTTAATGAAGGTTAAAGTGATTGTAAACCCACAAAAAAGAAAATGAAAGAAAAAAACCTGCAAGACAAAGGCATAATGAGCTACTATACATAGCATAGTAGCTCATTATGAAATACTTACCTCAGATCGAAGCCCCTGCAGCGGTCTCGATACACTACTATGCCTGGCAACATGTCTCCTGGAGTTATTTCTGGTGCTGTGATTGGCCGGAGCCGCGATGATGTCCCTCTCATGCATGCAAGCTGGAGCTGCTGGTAGCGACACATCAGCTACAGCGCATGTGCCGATGACGTTGGCGCATGCTGATACAGGGGATATCTCCTAAACCGTGCAGGTTTAGGAGATATCCACGGTAGCTACAGGTAAGCCTTATTATAGGCTTACCTGTAGTGAAAAGTGGTCTGTAAGGGTTTACAACCACTTTAAAACTACTTACAAGAAGCCAGGAGTAAAATCGCATATAAAACCATGAATCACATGCAGACACCCCAGCAGGTGCAATAAAGTCACCGATGTAGCTCCTCCCCACTAGTTTCGTTCAAAAGAACATTATCAAGGCATAAAGGAGCATAGCAGTGGATACATATTGTCATGAACAGGTGTGACCAGAAGTGTGACCAGAACCGTGTGATCTTCGACAGAGGACACCAAAATGTATATAAGTGAAAATATAATAATTTATTAAAGTGAGTGAATAATATAGTACAACCACCTCCAATATGACACAGTGCAATAACCAACCAACAGACAGAGACCCACAAATGACAACAGACAGATAAGTACAATAAATGGGAAATACCAGGATCATAAACAATAGCCAGGCCAGGGTCATACACAGGGAGATCAGCAGATGGGGTAAGGAACACAGGACAGGGAGAGGATGGATGGATCAGACTGCAGGCAGGGATGCAAGGTAACAGGTGGGACAGGATAGGGATCGGGACAGGGAGACAGGATCAGATACACGGGTCACAGGTTCTGTCTGCTCCACACTGCCAGCATCCATCCGCTGGCAACAGGCACTTCAGGCTGGGCATCAGGCACCTCAGGGCAGACAGCGGGCACATCAGGGCAGACAGCAGGCTCGGGGTCGTCGAGCTGGGCAGCAGGCTTCGGGTCGTCGGGCTGGGCAGCAGGCTCCAGGTTGTCGAGCTGGGCAGCAGGCTCTGGAACATTAGGCTGAACAGAGAGCACCGTAAGGGCAGGCTGGATCACAGGCACTGGCTCAGCAAGCTGGGTAATGGGCCCCGGCCCAGTGGGCTGGGTAACGGGCCCCGGCTCAGCACTGGTCTGGCAAGCTGAATGGAACGGTACTGGCTTAACAGGCCGAGTAACGGACTCCGGTTTAGCAGACTGGATAAAGGGCACCGGTTCAGCAGGCTGGGTAACAGGCACCGATTCAGCAGACTGGGTAACGGGCACCGGTTCAGCAGACTGGGTAACGGGCACCGGTTCAGCAGACTGGGTAACGGGCACCGGTTCAGCAGACTGGGTAACGGGCACCGGTTCAGCAGACTGGGTAACGGGCACCGGTTCAGCAGACTGGGTAACGGGCACCGGTTCAGCAGGCTGAGTCATGGGCACCAAAACTTCAGGCTGAGACCTTGGCACCAAAACTTCAGGCTGAGATACTAATTTCAAGACTCTGGAAGGCAGGCAACAAGACACCAGGCTGGAAAGCAAGCACCGAGACATCAGGCTGAAAGGTGGGCACATTAGACTGGGAAGCGGGCACATCAGGCTGGAAAGCGGGCACATCAGACTGGGAAGCGGGCACATCAGACTTGGAAGCGGGTACCGAGACATCAGACCAGGCAGCAGGTACTGGAACTTCAGACTGGGTAGCAGACACAGGCGCTGGCACATCAGGCAGAACAGCAGGTGCTGGCACAACAGGCTGAACAATGGGTGCATCGGACTGGATAGAAGGTACTGGAACTTCGAACCGGGCAGCAGGCACAGGAGCTGGCACAACAGGCAGAACAGCAGGTACTGGCACAACAGGCTGAACAGCAGGTACTGGCACAACAGGCTGAACAACAGATTCATCAGACTGGGCAGTAGTCACTGGAGCGTCAGACTGGAACATGGACACTGGGATGTCAGGCTGAGCAGCAGGCACTGGGACCTCAAACTGGACAGCGGGCACAGGCATTGGCACAACAGGCTGAGCAGCAGACACTTGCAACATCAGGCTGGGCAGCAGACAGGAGCACATCAGGCTGCGCAGTGGATGGTGGCATATCAGGCTGGGCAGCAGACCGTGGCACATCAGGCTGGGCAGCGGAAGGTGGCACATCAGGCTGGGCAGCAGACCGTGGCACATCAGGCTGGGCAGCGGAAGGTGGCACATCAGGCTGGGCAGCGGATAGGGGCACATCAGGCTGGGCAGCGGATAGGGGCACATCAGGCTGGGCAGCGGACAGGGGCACATCAGGCTGAGCAGCAGACAGGGGCACATCAGGCTGGGCAGCTTACAAGGGCACATCAGGCTGGGCAGCGGACGGTGGCACATCAGGCTGGGCAGCAGACGGTGGCACATCAGGCTGGGCAGCAGATGGTGGCACATCAGGCTGGGCAGCAGATGGTGGCACATCAGGCTGGGCAGCAGATGGTGGCACATCAGGCTGGGCAGCAGACAGGAGCACATCAGGCTGGGCAGCGCACAGGGGCACATCAGGCTGGGCAGCGGACAGGGGCACATCAGGCTGGGCAGCAGATGGTGGCACATCAGGCTGGGCAGCAGATGGTGTCACATCTGGCTGGGCAGCAGACGGTGGCACATCAGGCTGGGCAGCAGACAGGAACACAACAGGCTGGGCAGCAGACAGGAACACATCAGGCTGGGCAGCGGACAGGAACACATCAGGCTGGGCAGCGGACAGGAACACATCAGGCTGGGCAGCGGACAGGAACACATCAGGCTGGGCAGCGGACAGGAACACATCAGGCTGGGCAGCGGACAGGAACACATCAGGCTGAGACACTGGCTGCATAGCAGGTAGAGATTTGGCAGAATCAGATGGGTTATCAGGTTCAGCTGGCATGCAAGCAGACTGGAGCAGGTTGGTTGGTGTGGAGGCAGGTTGGGTTACCGGCAGGATCGTGTGGGTTGGAAAGAACTTCCAACACATCTGGCTGGGCAGCAGACGGTGGCACATCAGGCTGGGCAGCAGACAGGAACACAACAGGCTGGGCAGCAGACAGGAACACATCAGGCTGGGCAGCGGACAGGAACACATCAAGCTGGGCAGCGGACAGGAAGACATCAAGCTGGGCAGCGGACAGGAAGACATCAGGCTGGGCAGTGGACAGGAACACATCAGGCTGGGCAGCAGACAGGAACACATCAGGCTGAGACACTGGCTGCATAGCAGGTAGAGATTTGGCAGAATCAGATGGGTTATCAGGTTCAGCTGGCATGCAAGCAGACTGGAGCAGGTTGGTTGGTGTGGAGGCAGGTTGGGTTACCGGCAGGATCGTGTGGGTTGGAAAGAACTTCCAACACATCTGGCTGGGCAGCAGACGGTGGCACATCAGGCTGGGCAGCAGACAGGAACACAACAGGCTGGGCAGCAGACAGGAACACATCAGGCTGGGCAGCGGACAGGAACACATCAAGCTGGGCAGCGGACAGGAAGACATCAAGCTGGGCAGCGGACAGGAAGACATCAGGCTGGGCAGTGGACAGGAACACATCAGGCTGGGCAGCAGACAGGAACACATCAGGCTGAGACACTGGCTGCATAGCAGGTAGAGATTTGGCAGAATCAGATGGGTTATCAGGTTCAGCTGGCATGCAAGCAGACTGGAGCAGGTTGGTTGGTGTGGAGGCAGGTTGGGTTACCGGCAGGATCGTGTGGGTTGGAAAGAACTTCTGTTTCTTCTTTGGCTTAACTGCTGGAGATCTGTAGGTGACTGCAGGACTGTAGGTAGGAGGTGAGGCGTACTGAAGAGAAGGGCTGGGATATGGCAAGGAAGAGGGAACAGTGGCCAGAGGAAGTTCTTGTGGGGAAGTTGTAGGTAGCAGAGAAGAGGCAGGTGGGTAAAGGCAGGATAAGTGCAGCGGGTAGAGACAGGGTATTGATATTTGGTGGGAAGCAGGGTATATTGGGCTGAAATGGAGGTTGCCATGGGTGAAGGGGAGAAAGACTCTTGAGCAGGTAGGTGTCTAATAGAAGGTCCGGGTTGTGAAGAGCTGACCGAGGCTGGAAATAATAAGTCTGACCATGCCTGTAGTACAGGTTAAACAAACGTGGCCTGTCTAACCAGGGACTGCACCGAATCTATACAATCCACTAGCACTTGTTTAGGACAAGCTGAATAATGCGCCAAAAAGTATACAGCCACTTCAGTCACTTCCTTTAGGACTGCTAGACAAGGCTAGCTCACACCTGTATCGGGGGCTGAACATTAATCTACCCTGATCAACCAGAGAATGGGCCAGATGGATACACTCCAGGAGCTGATCCCTGGCCCACTCTTTCAATACCAGACGACAGTAATTGTTATCCTCCAACACCAGTGAGGCAAGGAGAACAACTGTTTCTGATTGCATTTTAGTAGCAGTAACAGCACTACAATGGTTCCTCTGTGCAGTCACTTCTGGTCAGAGATGGCCTTGGTTTACTATCATGAACAGGTGTGACCAGAACCGTGTGATCTGCGACAGAGGACACCAAAATGTATATAAGTGAAAATATAATAATTTATTAAAGTAAGTGACTAATATAGTACAACCACCTCCAATATGACACAGTGCAATAACCAACCAACAGACAGAGACCCACAAATGACAACAGACAGATAAGTACAATAAATGGGAAATACCAGGATCATAAACAATAGCCAGGCCAGGGTCATACACAGGGAAATCAGCAGATGGGGTAAGGAACACAGGACAGGGAGAGGATGGATGGATCAGACTGCAGGCAGGGATGCAAGGTAACAGGAGGGACAGGATAGGGATCGGGACAGGGAGACAGGATCAGATACACGGGTCACAGGTTCAGGGCACAGGAACAGGTTCAGAATCAGGATCAGATCACAAGCTAGCAAGTCAGGGCGCAAGGAAGAAACCAAGGCAAACATGTGAGTGCTTGCCAGGTATTTATAGGCCTGTGATTGGCCTCAAGTGACATCTGATTGTAGGAGGTACTGTCTGCTCCACACTGCCAGCATCCATCCGCTGGCAACAGGCACTTCAGGCTGGGCATCAGGCACCTCAGGGCAGACAGCGGGCACATCAGGGCAGACAGCAGGCTCGGGGTCGTCGAGCTGGGCAGCAGGCTTCGGGTTGTCGAGCTGGGCAGCAGGCTCTGGAACATTAGGCTGAACAGAGAGCACCGTAAGGGCAGGCTGGATCACAGGCACTGGCTCAGCAAGCTGGGTAATGGGCCCCGGCCCAGTGGGCTGGGTAACGGGCCCCGGCTCAACACTGGTCTGGCAAGCTGAATGGAACGGTACTGGCTTAACAGGCCGAGTAACGGACTCCGGTTTAGCAGACTGGATAAAGGGCACCGGTTCAGCAGGCTGGGTAACAGGCACCGATTCAGCAGACTGGGTAACAGGCCCCGGTTCAGCAGACTGGGTAACGGGCACCGGTTCAGCAGACTGGGTAACGGGCACCGGTTCAGCAGGCTGAGTCATGGGCACCAAAACTTCAGGCTGAGAGACGGGCACCGAAACTTCAGGCTGAGATCTGGGCACCAAAACTTCAGGCTGAAATACTAATTTCAAGACTCTGGAAGGCAGGCAACAAGACACCAGGCTGGAAAGCAAGCACCGAGACATCAGGCTGAAAGGTGGGCACATTAGACTGGGAAGCGGGCACATCAGGCTGGAAAGCGGGCACATCAGACTGGGAAGCGGGCACATCAGACTTGGAAGCGGTTACCGAGACATCAGACCAGGCAGCAGGTACTGGAACTTCAGACTGGGTAGCAGACACAGGTGCTGGCACAACAGGCTGAACAATGGGTGCATCGGACTGGGAGAGGATGGATGGATCAGACTGCAGGCAGGGATGCAAGGTAACAGGAGGGACAGGATAGGGATCGGGACAGGGAGACAGGATCAGATACACGGGTCACAGGTTCAGGGCACAGGAACAGGTTCAGAATCAGGATCAGATCACAAGCTAGCAAGTCAGGGCGCAAGGAAGAAACCAAGGCAAACATGTGAGTGCTTGCCCGGTATTTATAGGCCTGTGATTGGCCTCAAGTGACACCTGATTGTAGGAGGTACTGTTTGCTCCACACTGGCAACATCCATCCGCTGGTGGACGCCAGATGACATAACATCAGCAGGGAAAAGCTCTCCTGACAGTTCCAAACTGCCAGGAGACACCTGCTGGTGGACCTCAGTACTGCATGCCAAATGACAGATATTACCAGCGGATGGAACATTTCCTGACACATATTGAGTTATATTTATTAAAAACAACCTACCAATTATCTCCAGAGGGTGTGTGTTGCTCACAGCCATTAAAAGTAAAAAAAAGATAAAAGACTGTGGCCATGTTGCCGTGGTATACACTATTTCCCATTAAGGAATAAACTGTGGCCATACTATTGGAGCCTGGCCTAGAGTATGGAGTATGACTAGACTATTAGCAAATTTTGCTCTTATAGCTGTCCCAGTTAGTTGAATATAAAAGTAATTTCCATACCAAAAATAGTTGAATCGGAGGGCAAATTGTAATGCTTCTATCAAACATTTTTTTTTTAACCCTAGGAGGGTCATTTGTCCTTCTACTGCCCAATCTACTGCCTAACAAGCACCCCCATTGTTAATAATAGTGTAGAAGGTGTCTTGTTTATTCCACGACCCCGCCAAGCTGGCTGCTGCAACGTACACAGGCTTTCCAGCCTGAGAAAGGGAGAAAGCTGCCTGTCAGTGTCTGCATGGGCTTTTTCACCCCCTCCTCCCTGTCTCGCTGACAGAATCTAATGTAATATGAGATGACTCACATACAGCTGCTGTTCACTCTACAGTCTCCCCTGTGTCCCTATTGGCAGGAGAAAGAAAGCCAATTAAAGGATCAGTTACGAAAGCCAATGAGAGGGACGTTACTAAGCTGCAGGAAGGACTCTGGAATATGAAGTCTCAGCACAGAGCCGTCTCAATGACTTTTACAGAGGCAGGACTGTAAAATCCAGCATTCTCTGTGGGCAGGAAAGTAAAAAACTCAATTTTAATTCCTGAAGAGATAGTCAGTGACCATGAGGCAGTGAAAGCGATCAGACCTAAAAGAGAGATGCTGTCTATCAGATGATCTCCCCGCATGATTCAGGCCTTCAACTGCCAATCGGGACATCCAGCCTGAGAGAGGGAGAAGCCAGGTGTGTCTTGAGGTGCACTTGCACCGACAGTGAAGCGTTCCAGTGTGAGGTGACTAGTCAGGTCACCAGGAAAGCCTGCTGTTCCAGGACAATCATTTGGGCCTTGACCACAGGATTTGGAGAGAGGGCATTTTGCCCATCTGCAGGGAACAGAGACACTGCACCATAGGAGGAGTATGAACACTGTATACATGCATTGTTGCTGGTAGTCATCTTGCTGACACTTGTAGTGCCACAGGGATAAGTGATAAGGCTATCCATTTCTGGGACACTGTATTCAGACATCATTGTCCATTCACCTTGCTGAGAAGGATCCTGCCTGTTTCACATGATAAGCTGGGACAGTTATGTTGTTTGGGCCCTGCTATACAGGAGGTTAAGTGCACCAACGAAAGTGGCTAGCTGAAGACACCAAATCCGATCTTTTCTTCAAAAGGACTGAAGCTACTAGTGCCATACGGATCCGCACACACATATTCAGGGCTCTGCATATGCATTGGGTGTGTGGGACAGTTTATCTAGAAAGTTAAGCCATTACTTGTTGACTTGAATAGGCCATTATATATTCTTCTATATATTTTTGGTAAAAAAATTGCAAAAAGCATATATTGATTGGTTTGCGCTAAAGTTATAGCACCTACAAACTATGGGAAAGATTTATGGCATTTTTATGGCATTTTTATTATAATTTTTTTTTTTTTACTAGTAATGACGGTGATCTGCAATTTTTAATGGTATTGTGACATTGCGACAAAAAGATTAGACACTTTTGACACATTTTTGGGACCATTGACACTTATACAGCGATCAGTGCTATAAGAATGCACTGATTACTGTGTAAATTTCACTGGTAGGGAAGGGGTTAACACTAGGGGGCGATCAAGGGGTTAAATGTGTGTTCCCACAGTGTGTTCTAACTGTATGGGTTAGGACTGTGTAGGAGAGGAGACATATCGCTGTTCCTACTTACTAGGCACAAACGACATGTCTCCTTTTCAATGAGAGCACAGGGATTTGTGTGTTTACACACACAAATCCCCGTGCTGGTGCACGTGATCGCATGTGTCGATTGCGACTCTCAAAGGAAACTCCGTATGGTTATGGGGTTTTGTGCAGGGGTGCCATTCTGCCCCCGTAAATAGACATGAGCCGGTCGGGAACCAGTTAATTATGCTTTTGTACTTAGGACATTCAGTTGTTAAAAAAAAAAAAAAAAACAAGAGATTCTTGTTTCTGAGATGTTATGGACCGTATATCATTCACAGTTGGTCTCCCAGATGGTCACTCCATGTCTTTGGGAATTTTTGGGAAATAATAAACAATAGGGATGCTTCCAACTAAAGAATTACAATTCTGCCTCCTTTTTGACAGAACCCCTTAATTTTCTCAATGAAACCCTGTTGTTCTCTTACCTGCTAAAATGTAATTGATCTCTGTAGGATAAATACTTTTGTTTAAAATCACCCCCACCCCCCCCCCCCACCCCTTCATCATTGGCCAGTCATACTCCAATGTCTTTATTTCTTTCCAAAGTTCTAATATATTTTTCCAAATAAACTGTATATCCACCTGAGCTCTGTGTCAAAGTAGTAAAATCTAGACTGCTGTAACCAAATATCAGAATACAAGATATGAAGAATGTTAATATATTATAGATGTGCTGTCTCTTCTACAAAATCAAAATAGGTGTGCAAATACATCAACCATAAAGTGCTTGAGTGCCAAATAAATATATTCAAGTCAACCAAATTTCAAAAGATAAAGTGCATAAATATGATCAAATAAATATATCAAAAGTCCAAAAATGTAATAGTCCCTAAATTTCCAAGAATAGACTGGTGCTGTGAAATCTATTAACCACTCTCCACATGATCCACCACCTTCACATATACAAACTGCTCACCAGAAGAATCAAACCTCAATGTTATAAGAGGTCAGAACAGCATTGATTGAACATGAACATCAGTCATCTGCAAATAATATCTTGCCCCATGTGTGTCAAAGCAAGAAACAGTCATACAGTTTCTCACCACTGGCATTAAAAGCCCAAACTTTTTAGCAGTTATTGGAATGAGTAGGAAGGGGTAACAACCTCTGTTAAGTTTTTAATGCTGCCTGTGTCCTTGCTTGGGAAACTATTGTCAGGACAAATGGAAAACAGGAGGGAAGGGCAATTCCATAGTTGCCAACATTTCAAAAGAAAATTTCCAGGGATGCCTTTTATTGCTGTTTATCATGCAAGCCATTGTAGGCAGAGAATAACCTGAATTGGGGGCAGGGCGATCATTTCAAATAGACATCATTCTTCAAGAGCCATATCATTCTAATGCCATACTTTAAGAGAGCTGTAGTTATCAGAGCTAAATCAATCTCCGCAGCAAAAGACAGGAATCTGTGTGCTGTGCTTCACCACTAAATTGCTTAGGCTTCACTAACAAATCACCTTAGCTGGCATATAGCACTCAAAAAGAAGAACACAAAAAGACCATGGCCCAATTTCTGGATTTGTGGGGGTTAACAGCAGCAGGTAGGAGTGTGTGTGTCTACTCTGGTTCCTGTTGGACCATCTTAAGCATAGATTTACATGCTTTACAGTGCCTTGAAAAAGTATTCACACCCCTTGAAATTTTTCACATTTTGTCAGGTTAAAATCAAAAAACGTAAATGTAATTTATTGGGATTTTATGTGATAGACCAACACAAAGAGGCACATAATTGTGAAGTGAAAGGAAAATGATAAATGGTTTTCAACATTTTTTACAAATAAATATCTGAAAAGTGTGGCGTGCATTTGTATTCAGCCCCCTTTACTCTGATACCCCTAACTAAAATCTAGTGGAACCAATTGCCTTTAGAAATCATCTAATTAGTAAATAGAGTCCACCTGTGTGTAATTTACTCTCAGTATAAATACAGCTGTTCTGTGAAGCCCTCAGAGGTTTGTTAGACAATATAGTGAACAAACAGCATCATGAAGGCCAAGGAACACATCAGACAGGTCAGGGATAAAGTTGTGGAGAAGTTTAAAGCAGGGTTAGGTTATAAAAAAAAAATCCCAAGCTGTGAACATCTCACAGAGCACTGTTCAATCCATCATCTGAAAATAGAAAGAGTATGGCACAACTGCAAACCTACAAATACATGGCCATCCACCTAAACTGACAGGCCGGGCAAGGAGAACATTAATCAGAGAAGCAGCCAAGAGGTCCATGATAACTCTGGAGGAGCTGCAGAGATCCACAGCTCAGGTGGGAGAATCTGTCCACAGGACAACTATTAGTCAAGCACTCCACAAATTTGGTATTTATGTGGGGGACACATCAAACACGTGGAAGAAGGTGCTCTGGTCATATGAGACCAAAATTGAAGTTTTTTGGCTGTAAAGCAAAACACCTTGTGTGGAGGAAAACTAACACTGCACATCACTCTGAACACACCATCCCCACCATGAAATATGGTGGTGGCAGCATGATGTTGTGGGGATGCTTTTCTTCAGCAGGGACAGTGAAGCTGGTCAGAGTTGATGGGAACATGAATGGAGCCAAATACAGGGCAATCTTAGAAGAAAACCTGTTAGTGCCGGTTCACACTACCGCGACTTGGGATCCGACTTGTCAGACCTCAAGTCGCCCCAAGTCGCTTGACATCTGAAAGTCCATGTAAGTGAATGAGAGCCATCTATATGTACGCTACTGAAGTCGCTCCGACTTCAGAAAAGGTCCCTGTACTACTTCAAGGCGACTTGTACCCATTGATTTCAATGGAAGTCGCCTACAAGTCGGATCTTGGTCTATAGTGAAGCGACTTCACAGGAAGAGAAGATGGTTTTTTCAAGCAAACCCCTCCCTCCCCCAGAGCTGATTGTTGTTTGATTGGCCACTGGAAAGTTGCCTGTACTGGAGGCGACTTGAAGTCGCCTTGTAAGTCGCGCTGTCGTGTCGCCCTCAGGTCGTGCCCAGGTCGCCTCGCAAAGTCGCGGCCAGAGTCGTGTTGCCCCTGTGTGAACCGGCGCTTAGAGTCTGTAAAAGACTTGAGACTGGGATGGAGGGTCACCTTCCAGCAGGACAATGACCCTAAACATACAGCCAGAGCTACAATTGAATGGTTTAGATCAAAGCATTTTTAACCACTTGACGACCGCCTCACGCCGATGTATGTCGGCAAAGCGGCACGGACAGGCAAAATCACGTACATGGTACGTGATTTGCCTTCCGCGGGTGGGGGGTCCGCTCGGACCCCCCCCCGCCGCCCGAGGCGGTCCCGTTTTGTCCCCCGGCGATCGGAGACGAGGGGGAGGCCATCCGTTCGTGGCCCCGCGATCGCCGCCGGCCAATGGGAACACTCCTTTGCTGCTGTATGCTAAACAGCAGCAAAGGAAATGATGTCATCTCCCCTCGGGTCGGTAGTTTCCGTTCCGGCCCGAGGAGAGACGACATGTGAGTGACTGCACCAACACACACACACACACACACACACACACAGTAGAACATGCCAGGCACACATTACACCCCGATCCCCCCCCCCGATCCCCCCCCCGATCGCCCCCCCCTGTCACAAACTGACACCAGCAGTTTTTTTTTTTTTTTTTTCTGATTACTGCATAGTGTCAGTTTGTGACAGTTACTGTGTTAGCACAGTTACTGTTACCCCCCTGTAGGTCTAGGGTACCCCCCTAACCCCCCCTAATAAAGTTTTAACCCCTTGATCACCCCCCGTCACCAGTGTCACTAAGCGATCATTTTTCTGATCGCTGTATTAGTGTCGCTGGTTCCGCTAGTTAGTGAGGTAAATATTTAGGTTCGCCGTCAGCGTTTTATAGCGTCAGGGACCCCCATATACTACCTAATAAATGTTTTAACCCCTTGATTGCCCTCTAGTTAACCCTTTCACCACTGATCACCGTATAACCGTTACGGTTGACGCTGGTTAGTTTGTTAATTTTTTATAGTGTCAGGGCACCCGCCGTTTATTACCGAATAAAGGTTTAGCCCCCTAATCGCCCGGCGGTGATATGCGTCGCCCCAGGCAGCGTCAGATTAGCGCCAGTACCGCTAACACCCACGCACGCAGCATGCGCCTCCCTTAGTGGTATAGTATCTGATCGGATCAATATCTGATCCGATCAGATCTATACTAGCGTCCCCAGCAGTTTAGGGTTCCCAAAAACGCAGTGTTAGCGAGATCAGCCCAGATACCTGCTAGCACCTGCGTTTTGCGCCTCCGCCCGGCCCAGCCCACCCAAGTGCAGTATCGATCGATCACTGTCACTTACAAAACACTAAACGCATAACTGCAGCGTTCGCAGAGTCAGGCCTGATCCCTGCGATCGCTAACAGTTTTTTTGGTAGCATTTTGGTGAACTGGCAAGCACCAGCCCCAGGCAGCGTCAGGTTAGCGCCAGTACCGCTAACACCCACGCACGCACCGTACACCTCCCTTAGTGGTATAGTATCTGAACGGATCAATATCTGATCCGATCAGATCTATACTAGCGTCCCCAGCAGTTTAGGGTTCCCAAAAACGCAGTGTTAGCGGGATCAGCCCAGATACCTGCTAGCACTTGCGTTTTGCCCCTCCGCCCGGCCCGGCCCAGCCCACCCAAGTGCAGTATCGATCGATCACTGTAACTTACAAAACTCTAAACGCATAACTGCAGCGTTCGCAGAGTCAGGCCTGATCCCTGCGATCGCTAACAGTTTTTTTGGTAGCGTTTTGGGGAACTGGCAAGCGCCAGCGGCGTAGTACACCCCGGTCGTAGCCAAACCAGCACTGCAGTAACACTTGGTGACGTGGCGAGTCCCATAAGTGCAGTTCAAGCTGGTGAGGTGGCAAGCACAAGTAGTGTCCCGCTGACACCAAAAAGACAAACACAGGCCCGTCGTGCCCATAATGCCCTTCCTGCTGCATTCGCCAATCCTAATTGGGAACCCACCGCTTCTGCAGCGCCCGTACTTCCCCCATTCACATCCCCAACCAAATGCAGTCGGCTGCATGAGAGGCATTTTTATGTCCTCCCGAGTACCCCTACCCAGCGAACCCCCCAAAAAAGATGTTGTGTCTGCAGCTAGCGCGGATATAGGCGTGACACCCACTATTATTGTCCCTCCTGTCCTGACAATCCTGGTCTTTGCATTGGTGAATGTTTTGAACGCTACCATGCACTAGTTGAGTATTAGCGTAGGGTACAGCATTGCACAGACTAGGACACACTTTCACAGGGTCTCCCAAGATGCCATCGCATTTTGAGAGACCCGAACCTGGAACCGGTTACAGTTAATAAAGTTAGTTACAAAAAAAGTGTAAAAAAAAATAAATATATAAAATAAAAAAAAATAGTTGTCGTTTTATTGTTCTCTCTCTCTCTATTCTCTCTCTCTATTGTTCTGCTCTTTTTTTTACTGTATTCTATTCTGCAATGTTTTATTAAGTGTTCTTGCATAGCAAGACCACTTACTGTTATCTCACATATATATTATTCTTATTATTATAGCCAAATTTACCACCCTAACTCCTCCCACAGTTTTTACACTACATAGACAAGTAATATACCGAAACGTGCGGATTGTTCCCGAATGGTGTGCTATTACTTTGTGGAACGTTTCGCCGAATGGTTCACGAAATATCGTCGTTTTTGCGGCGAAATTGGTCCCATAGGAATGAATGGGGAAACTAGAGTGGGAGATGACAAAAGCTGGAAAATCAGAACATGATTTCTAAACTGCCGCCACTCCCTCATTTTCAAGCCCACCTACACAAATCTTATATCAAAACGTTCAGCTATCCCTGCTGCCACTAAACATGTCCACGGCTAAGCCATAGTCCTGATAGTTTTCACAATATGACCATTTGTTTGCAACTCACGCCGTCCATTGACATTCATTGAAACTACACTCTAGCCCCCTCCAAATCTGAAGGGCAATTTCTAAACTGCGACTGTGCCTTCATTTTTAATATTTCAGAGACATACTATACATCAAAATCTAGGTCTGGGTCTTGTGATTCTCACAATATAAAGATCTTCGCTGTAGGATGTATAGTTTTTAAAATACGGCCATTTGTTTAGAGGTCATTTCAGGAAATTTTAGCCATTAATCAGAGTGTACTGTTAGTGTTTGTTTTGTTGCCATGGTTACCAAAGCTTCTGTTATACACAGGGGGGAAGGTGGCTGGAGCATCTCAGCTGATTACAGAGCCCAGGGGAGGGGACAGACACACCATGTACTGATTAATAATAGAGGAATATGATGGGGCAGTTTTGATGGGGTAATTCTGATGGGGCAGTTTTGATGAAGCAGTATTTGGGAAGCATAAACAGGGCATGAGCGTTGCTAGGAAACAGTGGTTGTAAACACAAGATGCTGAGACACTCCAAATGCATGTGACTTCATCTGCTAGACTTGATAATGCTTGTAGACTCCTCCCACAGTTTTCACACTACAGAGACAAATATACCGAAACGAGCGGATTGTTCCCGATTGGTGTGTTATTACTTTGTGGAATGTTTTGCCGAATGGTCCACGAAATGACGTTTTTGCGGCGAAATTGGTCCCATAGGAATGAATGGCGAAATGTTCAAAACTAGAGTGGGAAGTGACAAAAGCTGACAACCCCATGATCAGCCAAAACATTATGACCACCCCATGATCAGCCAAAACATTATGACCGCCCCATGTAAAAAAAAAAATATTTTTGAAAAAAAAAATTTTTTGAAAAAAAATAATAATTTCGAAAAAAAAATTATTTTTGAAGAAAAAAAAATCATTTTTGATTAAAAAAAATTCATTTTTGAAAAAAAAAAAATTCATTTTGAAAAAAATGTTCAGCTCTTTCAGCGAATGATGGAACTTTTTTACTACTATTTATACTTTTTAAAATATTAAGCTTTTTAACACTTTTCACAGTTACTCAAGCCACTCCACCCCACCCAGTTACTCCGCCCACTCCAGTTGTAGAGGCAAGAACACTTTCACAATTTCCCCAGAAATTGTACCTTTTCTAGTTGTTATTGTTATTGTTATTATGTTTTATCATGTTTGTTTTTCAGGTATGTAATTATTTATACTTTACCGTTTACTGTGCTTTATTGTTAACCATTGTTAACCATTTTTTTGTCTTCAGGTACGCCATTCACGACTTTGAGTGGTTATACCAGAATGATGCCTGCAGGTTTAGGTATCATATTGGTATCATTCTTTTCAGT
Organism: Lithobates septentrionalis; assembly: GCA_037952835.1. Lineage (NCBI taxonomy): Eukaryota > Metazoa > Chordata > Amphibia > Anura > Ranidae > Lithobates > Lithobates septentrionalis. The sequence goes on along the minus strand of JBBDGP010001208.1, from coordinate 1,888,848 downwards.
CAGCGGTCGGCTTTCATGTAAAAGCAATCCTAGCGGCTAATTAGCCTCTAGACTGCTTTTACAAGCCGTGGGAGGGAATGCCCCCCACCGTCTTTCGTGTTTTTCTCTGGCTCTCCTGTCTCAACAGGGAACCTGAGAATGCAGCCGGTGATTCAGCCAGCTGACCATAGAGCTGATCAGAGACCAGAGTGGCTCCAAACATCTCTATGGCCTAAGAAACCGGAAGCTACGAGCATTTCATGACTTAGATTTCGCCGGATGTAAATAGTGCCATTGGGAAATTGGGGAAGCATTTTATCACACCGATCTTGGTGTGGTCAGATGCTTTGAGGGCAGAGGAGAGATCTAGGGTCTAATAGACCCCAATTTTTTCAAAAAAGAGTACCTGTCACTACCTATTGCTATCATAGGGGATATTTACATTCCCCGAGATAACAATAAAAATGATTAAAAAAAAAAAATATGAAAGGAACAGTTTAAAAGTAAGATTAAAAAAGCAAAAAAATAATAAAGAAAAAAAAAAAAAAAAAGCACCCCTGTCGCCCCCTGCTCTCGCACTAAGGCGAACGCAAGCGGCGGTCTGTCGTCAAACGTAAACAGCAATTGCACCATGCATGTGAGGTATCACCGCGAAGGCCAGATCGAGTGCAGTAATTTTTCCAGTAGACCTCCTCTGTAAATCTAAAGTGGTAACCTGTAAAGGCTTTTAAAGGCTTTTAAACATGTATTTATTTTGTTGCCACTGCACGTTTGTGCGCAATTTTAAAGCATGTCATGTTTGGTATCCATGTACTCCGCCTAAGATCATCTTTTTTATTTCATCAAACATTTGGGCAATATAGTGTGTTTTAGTGCATTAAAATTTAAAAAAGTGTGTTTTTTCCCCAAAAAATGCGTTTGAAAAATCGCTGCGCAATTACTGTGTGAAAAAAAAAATGAAACACCCACCATTTTAATCTGTAGGGCATTTGCTTTAAAAAAATATATAATGTTTGGGGGTTCAAAGTAATTTTTTTGCAAAAAAAAAAAATAACTTTTTCATGTAAACAATAAGTGTCAGAAAGGGCTTTGTCTTCAAGTGGTTAGAAGAGTGGGTGATGTGTGACATAAGCTTCTAAATGTTGTGCATAAAATGCCAGGACAGTTCAAAACCCCCCCAAATGACCCCATTTTGGAAAGTAGACACCCCAAGCTATTTGCTGAGAGTCATGTTGAGTCCATGGAATATTTTATATTGCGACACAAGTTGCGGGAAAGAGACAAATTTTTTTTTTTTTTTTTTTTTGCACAAAGTTGTCACTAAATGATATATTGCTCAAACATGCCATGGAAATATGTGAAATTACAC